>CM072997.1:227013735-227621985 GCA_037038555.1 Rhynchonycteris naso | reverse complement strand
CACACACTCCTGCGGGCAGAAGATCGGTGCTCGTCTTATCATCCCTTTGTCCCCAGAGCCGGACACTGAGTTGAGAAACAGTAGAAAAGGTTTGATCCTAAACTCGCTAAACCCAGAGAAATCAGAAGGTTCTTTCATCCTTTCGAAGGCCTCAGACCTGGCTGGCTCTGTGAGCATCCGATACCTACCCCAAAGCTCCAAGCATGGGTTGCCCTGTGGGGAGACACTAGTCTCTGGAGAACTCTTGGGATTGGTGCGCTGGAGAACTCCGTTATTGACCCAGTATAAACTTGGACTTGAAGAGACAGAAACGAATCAGGAACTGAGTAAGGATGGCCATTTTCCCGCCCCAAGGGCAGTAGGCACTTCCTTGTCATGCCCTTCTCCTGAATACCAAGTTCAGTGTTTTTTTCCCATTCCTCCTCGGTCTCAGTGCTTGGCTATGGCCCTGCCAGGGTCCCTGCGGGCAGGGGAGCCAGCCAGGTTCGATGCCCTGACCCATGGAGGGACCTCAGAACCAGCCTTTAGCTTCCCGCCCTTCCGCTTCTCCCTTGAAAATGTGTTATTTTGTGAGACCAGCATGCGTGTGATTTGCTCTGCACCCAGGCTGTGAGCGGGCAGGGAGGGAAACAGATAACCAAAGCTGCACTTGACTTAGACCAGGGGCCTAAAATAGAAAGTCCCGAGCCTTCACTTCACCCGGGACCCACTCCAGCCATTGTGCCAATGACAGACTGTCAGGTCAGGGAGCGTCCATCCACCACCTGGACCACAGGCAGGCAGCCTGTTTACCATGCCTGTGCCTGTTTCCTGCTCTGTGATGGTGAGGGGACAGAATGACATAGCACATAGTGGTCACTGACGGGGTGCTGTTTTTTGTGTTGTTGATAACAGCAATGCCCTCCCTTGGACTCGGCTTTCTGTGTCCGTTTCGCCATGGGTCTTTGAAGACCCCCAGAGCGTGGAGGCATGGGGTGGGCTGCAGGCAGAGCAGCCAGCATGGCCCTGGTCCGGGAGTGCTTGTGCCTCCCGGCTCTGAGTCCTCAGGTATCCCCCGCTGAGCCTGCGGTGTGAGGCAGGCTCTGGGCTGTGCTGAGGTAGGAAGAGGAGAGCCGGAGACACCATCATGCTGCAGGAAGGACGGGAGCACAAGGGGTGATCATGGAAGCTGAGCCAGAGCTGCCTCCAAGGCCACTGGAAAGGAAGTATTCAGACACCGCAGAAAGAGTAGGCTTCACCGCCACTACAGACTGCTGCTGTAGCTGTCGGGCACTCACGGTGGGCCGGTGCTGTGCTAACCCTCTCCCTGGGACCGAGGCTCGAAGAATGGAAGCAGCTAGCCGAAAGCCACACAGAAGAGACCTGGGATTCAAGCCCTGGGTAACTGACCCCAGAGGACAAAATTCCACCCCCTTGCTGGGAGTGAATGCCCCACCATAGCCCTTTTCCAGCAGGCAGTGCAGACTCAAAACAGCGAGGCAGGCCTGGGGTTTAGGGGTTCCGGCGGGCCCCTCTGCTGCTGGCCTCGCCTCTGAACGTCCTTCCAGAAGTGGGACCAGAAGGTAGACATTGAACTCCGGGGCCTCTGATCGGCTTCGCCGTTTTTCCTCGTTCTTCCATCTCCCATCCCTCCCTCTCGAGGACCCCCGTGATATTATTGCCGTTAATGAAACACTGAACAGGAAACCAGGACCCACTCACCAGTCCCTGTTAGCATCTCGGGATGCTCTCCCAAGTGGGAACGCCAATCCCGACAAAGTGTGGCAGACTGTTCCCGGTCCAGCCACAGCTTGTAATCAAAGTACCCCAGCTCCTCGCACGATTCCTGCCTGATCTGACCCTCCAACCCCCACTTGTATTTCAGACTGTCCCAAACTTTCCCAGCCACTGATGTTTATTTCTCACTGCTCAGAGTGAGCCTGCGCCCTTCGTGGCCCTGACTGACCTCCGTGTCCTTTCCCTGTGAGAGCACAATGTGGGGGACGGGTTTGGACCTGTCCTGGAACCTCAGTGCGGGGGCTGCGAGTGTGGATTCAGCACAGCACTGCCCTAATTTCAGGCTGCTGCTGGACACTGGTCATTTCATGAGTCGGTAGGACTTGGGACCAGGTTTTATAACATCTTGACGAATTATGTAATTTTTCTATCTTTACCGATGATGGTGTTTTCCATGAAGCAGAACACACAGGGATGGAGGGGGCAATTGTCACAGCCCCCAGACTGTTTCCAGCTCCGTATTAAAAGGGTCTTCTCCTCCCCGCTCTGAGGAGAGAAATATTGATGTGGACGGGGTTCAAGGCGTCGTAAGCTGGCCTGTGTCTCTGTCTCTTGCTAATCGATATCCCAAAGTCGTGATCGGGGGTCACATGTGCACACTTGATCCTGTTTGCCTTCATGTTGGCAAATTACAGGCATCCAGGTGAGGCGCCTTCATGCCAGACCCTGTGAGGAGCAGGTTTAATTATTAGCAAGCAGACTTTCTGAAAAAATCCAATGATATTAAGAGCCTTGTTCTATGTGGTGGCCACCAGGTTGTGCCAGCCCACCCTCAGCCAGCAGCTCCCGTATATCTGTTCCCTCCCGCCCATGACTTTGCCATTAGTCCTGAGGGATCAGGGAAGAGGGAGAGAGGGGTGAGAAAAATCACAAGTTCGGATTATTTTTCCCACTGAGATAAGAACCAGGGCCTCATCTCTGCGGAAAGTCCCAGAATTTATCCAAACCTTGGATCCCTTAGCTTTGACCCTTGCGGGCCTGCTGGGCAGGTGCATTGAGGATGAGGTTCGTGGGCCCAACTCTAGGGAAATAAAGGTCCTTCTACTCAAAAGCAGAGGACTACAGGTTTTGGAGTTAAGATAGTTTGAGGGTTCAGTCCCAGTTCTGCTCATTGCTTGCTGTATGATTTTGATCAAATGGCTTAACTTCTCTGGCCCTCTGTTTCCTCATCTGTAAAATGGGGCTAATTACAATGACTCCCTCATGAGTTCGGCATAGGGCTTGTCATGCGGTCACTCTCTCCCACGCAGAGCTGCTGTGAGGCGTGTACAGTAGTGGCTATCCTTGTGATCCTGTCATTCCCATTATTACCCGTTTTTACATTACTACCCATTATTACAGAATCTTACTCTGCAACCAAGTGTGCAAGAAGTCCTACTGGGTTCAGCCCCACCAACATGGTGAGAAGTTAAGACTCATCCTTTGGTTGGGTCCTTCCACGCCTACCTGGGGTCACACGATAATCCAGAAAGTGTATCTGTCATCTCGAGACTGAGGAAGGGGCCTGCAGTCTTCCATCCATGGTGGTCTCGGCTGACTTGCTCCTTGTCCAAGCCCACCTTACCCCATAGAGACAGCATTCTCGCCTGAACCTGGCGTGTCTTTGTGTGAGCCCCTGTGTCCTGGGTCCAGACCCTCTGGCCCCTACCTGGTGCCTACATGTGGCCATTCCCCTCTTAAGTCCCACCACCACCTCAGCATGCGGGCAGAGACCCAACACAGGTCCCCACTACTGACAGCCCAGCACCTTGCCTTCCACGGATTGGGGAATCAGCCAATCTCCTCTCTTCTAGAATGTTCCATATTGCTACCCCCGGAATTATCACCACTTCCTCTCCCCTGGCCCGATTCCCTCCATGAGCTTTCTGTCTGAGAAACAAAGGTCAGGAGGTAGATGTGACTTCAAGTAAGCTCTGCTTTCTTTCTGACATGCAAACCTCCCTGAGACCAGGGGGCTGACTTTCTCTCTGATTGGGAAGGGGACCTGGCGAGACTTTGCTGATAGCTCTGGCCTGGTGTTTTACAGCAGTGAAATCAATCACAACTTATTATCTTAATAGGGTGTGCCGCACCATCATTATTAGTGGGTCTGTGATGGGGGAGTAAGGAAGAAGCTTTCTGGGCATCTTCCCTCCACACTCCCCCTAATCCGAGCCACAGAAATCAGCTGCCATCAACCTGTGACATCTGCATGAGCAATGGTGTGTGTCTGCGCGTGTCCAATGCTGAGTAGCATTATTAGTTCTACAACCTCATACGACTGCATTCATTCAATCAGATGCAGTGCTCTAATTGACTAGACTTGAGTCATACGCTCACCCCTGGAACCAGAGTGGGCTTATCCCCACGGACTGAGAGTAGGGGAAATAAAGGAAGCCAGTGAAAATGGGGTTGCTGTTGTTAGAAGGGGGCATGAGAACTGTACAGACAATAGGGCAAGAGGCCACCCCCCAGCAGACAAAGCCCTCCATTCTTGTATCAGAAGCTGAATTTGGGTGCGAGTCTGCAGGGACCGGGCCGTTAAGTTGCTTTGGGAAGACAGTGGGCTTGGAGCCAGAAGGCCACGCTTCAAGATTTTCCACTGCATCACGCTTGCTATGGGACCTCTCTGGGTTTGTTTCTTTCTCTACAGAATGGGAACTAAAAGCTACTTCATAGGGTAGTTGTGTAGCAGGGCTGTCCTAAAGAACTGTCTAGATAAACATGTTCTGTTTCTGCACGTGTAATGTAGTGGCCATGAGCCACATGTGGCTACTCAGTCCTTGAAGTATGGCTGGAATGACTAAGGACCTGAATTTTTCATTATACTTAATATTAATGAATTTAAATAAAAACGGTCACCTGTGGCCCGCAGTGGCCATATTGTACCGTACAGTTACGGGGTAGTCAATAGGCCAGGGGTCCCCAAACTACAGCCCCTGAGCCGCATGCAGCCCCCTGAGGCCATTTATCCGGCACCCACCACACTTCCGGAAGGGCACCTCTTTCATTGGTGGTCAGTGAGAGGAGCACAGGATGCATCCACACCCATAATTCCCATTGAAATACTGGTCAGTTTGTTGATTTAAATTTACTTGTTCTTTATTTTAAATATTGTATTTGTTCCCATTTTGGTTTTTTGTTTGTTTGTTTGTTTGTTTTACTTTAAAATAAGATACGTGCAGTGTGCATAGGGATTTGTTCATAGTTTTTTTTATAGCCTGGCCCTCCAACGGGTCTGAGGGACAGTGAACTGGCCCCCTGTGTAAAAAGTCTGGGGACCCCTGCAATAGGCTCATGAATGCAGCATTGCTTCATAAATGGTGAAGTACAGTGAAGGCTTCGTCGTCGCATGTGTAAGTGGCAAGAGGACCCGATACTGTGGGATAAAGTCAGGATCATGCCTGTGATTCTCAGGGAGACCTGCCTGGGAAGCTGGCCGTGAATTCTGAGAAAGGGAAGATGGGAACTGCTGTATGTTTACGTTGTGTTGACAACAGACTCTAGGAAAAGCTGAAGCAGATGACAGATAAAGAAGCCATTGCAGTAATCAAGCCAGAGGTGATGGTGGCAGGGAGCAGAGAGGGACAGAGGGGTGGGGTCAGGGTCTAGTTTAATGGAGAGCCAGCGGAATTCACTGGTGGGTCAGATATGGGGTAGGAGGAAAAGAAGTCAAGAATGACTCCTGGGATGTAAGCTCGATCGAGCATCTGGGAGGAAAGCATTACTATCGGTTGAGACAAGAGAGGACTGGGGCAGAAAGAAGTTAAAGGGCAGGAGGCGGGGGAAATCAGGAGTTCAGTTTGGGGCACATTAAGTGGGGGATGTCTGTTCGTCATCCAAGGGTTTGAAATTCAAGGTAGAGGTCAGAGCTGGTCATATAAATTCGGGAATCATCAGCGTGGAGTTGATATTTAAAGTCATAATACCACCAAGCAAGTGAGTGTGGATAGAGAGAGAAGAGGCCTGAGGGTTGAGCTCTGGGGTCCTCTGACATCCGGGGGTCAGGAGGAGGAAGAGGCTCCAACAAACACTATTGAAACGGAGCAGCAGGTGAGGTAGGAAGGAAACCAGCAGAGAGTGAGGGCCCGGAAGTAAGATACATCAAGAGAGAGAGTGATGGACAGCCAGATGCTGCTGAGAGCTTAGGATGGGGCTGGAAAATTAGCCACTGGGTTTAACAGTGTGAAGTCATTGGTGGCCATGGGTTGTTCAGAGGAATGTTGGCATGAATAATTGGATGGATGGATGGATGGATGGATGGATGGATGGATGTTAACTAATGCAGCTGACTGCAGCATCCTTTGTGTGTAACAGCACATAAGCAGATGTTGCCTGACACCCTGGATACCAGGACCAAACCTGTCAAGATCAATCCCCTGCTCGCTGGAGGATTAGAATCTTGGCACTGTCCAGTTGGATCATCTTCCTTGGATTACCCATGATGCTCTCAGTTAAACTTCTTCTGTTTTTGAGACTTGAGAAGGGAAGGAAAGGGAATAAAATGAGAGAGGAAAACCAGCCCTGGGATTCTGAGTTTGCTTGATTTAGTACTGAATTTGCCAAACTGTTTTACTTTGCCAAATCCCCCTGCCTTTTGGGGGAGATCAGGTTAGCAGTGCCACCTACCTCCACAAGGGGGTGTCCCTAGTGATGCTCCTCTCCTTTAAAGCCAAGGGAGAAAAAGTTTGGGATCAGCTTCTTGGTCGTGGTTAGGGAGTTAGAGATTTTATGTAAAGTGTTATTTATCTTTTCATGGGTTTGTTTGGTTGCTTTCATTCATCGGTCAAGGACAGAGGATGGACCCTGTCTTGCATTATCCTTAGACTTTTTCTCTAAGCTCTATTTCCTATAAAGCAACCTCCGGCTTCTCCTCATAATGAAAATCAGGTGACTTGGGAGGCATGAGGCTCAGATCGAGGCTTAGGCTCATGAGAGTCAAGGGTTAACTTTCAGGAATGCCCTGAGAGTCAAGTTGGTAGTTTGAAATTGGAAATTGATGATGGAGAGAGTATTTACACCAAAGCAATTGGCAACCACTACAAATCAGGTCTCCTCCCACCTCCAGAGCTGGTCTTGAACATTTTACCAGCACGTCACTGCCCGTGGTCCTCAACACTAGGAAAGAGATCTTCCAGGATCTATGTGAAGAGCAGTCTTGGGAATTTCCTGCTTTCCTAGCAGGGAAGAGATTTCAGCCCAGATGACTGCCACATAAAGAGATATGCTCAGGCCTGACCAGGTGGTGGCGCAGTGGATAGAGTGTCGGACTGGGATATGGAGGACCCAGGTTCGAGACCCCGAGGTCGCCAGCTTGAGCACGTGCTCATCTGGTTTGAGCAAGGCTCACCAGCTTGGACCCAAGGTCGCTGGCTCGAGCAAGGGGTTGCTCAGTCTGCTGTAGCCCCCTGCTCAAGGCACATGTGAGAAAGCAATCAATGAACAACTAAGGTGCCACAGCTAAGAGTTGATGCTTCTCATCTCTCTTCCTTCCTGTCTGTCTGTCCCTTTCTCTGACTCTCTCTGTCTCTGCCACAAAAAAGAAAGACTCTGCCACAAAAAAGAAAGAAAGAAAGAAAGAAAGAAAGAAAGAAAGAAAGAAAGAAAGAAAGAAAGAGATATGTTCAGGAAGATGTGTTGCCCACCAACTTTCAGAGTTGACATCCTGCTTCAAGCTCTGCGAGGCGCTGACAGTGTGATGGGTGCGAGCTGTTCCACTAGTGAATGGGGAGATGAAAAGCATCTGTTTGGCTGAGAAGAGGAGGAAGGAGAAGACCGAGACAAGCTGAGTGGGGCCGTGATCGTCACAGATGCTAGGATCTCATCTCATTAGGGCATTTCAGAGGCTGGCTGCATAGGCAGAAACAATGGATGAGGTAAGGGCTTTGTGGCATTGTCAGTGTTATCAGGTAGTTCCCTGTCCCCGGTCTGATCTGCACGATCACCGCCTCCATTGTCACCTGTCCAATTTCCAATCTTGTGTTTGCTGTGTTTATTACATGCACAGACACAACCAGCAATCGGGATGGCATCGGGGACTGTGGCTGCCCTGGACTCTTTATAATGCACCCTGGAGGGGGAGCTCTAAGCAGGTGATGAAATGGGTTCTTGGCAACAGAGCCGAAAACCGAGAGTTGGGAGGGCACAGCTTGGGTGTGCAGGCTGGAGCTGGGCTTATGACCATCACTTCTCTGCAGGTCTTTGCAAGGTAAGCAGACACGATGTTGTGTAGTAGTTCAGTAGGGGATGGTGGGTGTCTGGAGCTAGATTGCATGGATTCTAGTCTTGTTCTACCACTTTCTCTGTGACCTGAGCACATTTTACCTGCTCTGTATTCCTTACTCTGCCCACCTATAAAATGAGATGATGATGATGATACAAACAATAGTGTGCTTATGAGGAGTAATGAGTCATCTATGTAAAACACGTAACACAATGCCTAGTACATAGAGATTCGTAGATGTTAGCCCTGATCAATCTCTTTCAAGCCTTTTTACAGACAGGCATGCTGGGGTTTGGAAAAGCCCAGTCTAAACTTAGGATACACCAGAGCCATTCACACTGAAACCAGAACTTAAGAAAACAGGTCTTTGGGCAAGTTGAAACCAACTTGCTTTAGTCAGATGTCCTAGATTTTTGGGTGAGAGGAAATTAACCCAAACTGTCTAAAGTCCCCCACCCCAAAACTAAAAATATCGGGGTGGATCCTTCAGGCATGGCTGGCTCCAGGAACTTAAGCAATGTCACCTAAATGCTCTTATACTGTTCCCCAACCACCAAGCTCATGGCTCTGCTTCCCTTGGTTCCCTTGTATGTTGACCCCCTCTCCTCTACCGAGGAATCCTCCCCTAGGAGCTGGAAGGGTGGCCTCAAGCATTATCCTGACATCTAGGGATCTCCAGGGAATAGACAGCATATTTTCTAGGAGCTCCAGAAAAATACCCAGAGAGAACTCTGATTGCCCATTTTTTAGTCACATCCCAATACCTAATCCAATCATAATGGCCAGAAGGAGAGAGCCTGTGATAGACCTGAGTATTGGGCCAATCCTTGGGCTGAAAGGGAAGCAGATGGGATCAGCTCTGCCTAGCCTAGCCCATGGGATGGGGAAGGGGTGGTTTTCTAAAGGCGGAGCACAGGACAGACACACAGACCAGGTTCACCACAAGGCCATGGTCAGAGGAAAGGCTCCGAAGGCCTCTACAGCTTGGGTTCAAATCCTGGCTCTTCACTTAGTAGCTGGGTCACCTAGGACAAGGTCGCTTCTCCTCTCTGTGCTTCAGTTTCCTCATCTGCAACATGGGTATAATAATACCTACTTTAGCTGCCATGAGGCTGTTGGGGACATAGCAAATTAACAAATGCAATCTGCTAGAACAGTACTTGGCACTTAGAAAACAAATGAACTAATATTCACAGTCATCATGACTATTCTACAAATATTTTTATTAATTCAACAAATATTTTAGTGTGCCCTATATGCCGGGCTCTGTGTAGGTCACACGTGATGGACCTGACAGAAGGCTGGGAGAGACAGACATTAGACAAATGATTGCACAATACTGAGGGGGAGGGGTGGACTTCTTGTACAAACTGGTGATGTGGAAAGGCAGGAAGGCTACATTCAAAGTCAGACCGATCTACAGATGTGGTTTCAAACTCCAGCTCTGACCCAGATTGTCTGTGTGACTGAGAACAAATCATTAGATCTCACTCAGTCTCAACTTTCTTCTCTTGAAAATACAGTGACAATTTCTGGTGGAGTCTGACCCCCAAGTGGCCAACTTCTCAGGTCCTGCATTGCCTGGCAGACCTGGTCTCCCAGGCCCAGACCAGGGTTCCTACCTTCAGCCCTATTGACATTTGGGGGCAGGTTATGCTCTGGCTGGGGGCCATCCTGTGCATTGTAGGATGTAGCAGCACCCCCAGCCTCTACCCATGAGATAGCCCCAGTCAAGACAACCAAAAATGTCTCCAGACATTGTTAGCTGTCCCCTGGGAGAAATACCCATCCCCCAGCCCAACTTGAGAACCACCGCTTTAGAAGAATTTCTAAATTAACTGTTTGGCCTGGGACTCCACTCCCCGGGCCTCAGTTTCTTCATCTATCAAATGAGTGGCTTGGCCCAGGAGATGGGTAGCCATAGGCCTCTCCAGAGCAAAGTTTCCCCCAACTCCAGAGTTCATGGTGAATGAAATCCAGCCAAGTTCCACCAGCAGACTCCAACAAGGAGGACAGGGTCCATTTAAGCCTCAGCTGGACACGGGCGGAGGCCTCTAGATGCCTGGACCTCCTCCTGGCCAAGTTTCTTGTTGGCCCGGGCACTGAGGACACCTTTCCCTCCCACATCCCACTGAGAACAGGAGAGTTGGTTTGATGTTAATTAATTCACTGGTAAATTCATAGTTGATTTGGATCTGGTTCCTGACACCTGAACTGGCCTCATCTCTCCCAAATGGCCTCTTAACCCTGGTTCCACATTTTTGAGGGAACTTCCCCTGGTTTTCTTGAAAGATGATCTTCTTGTGGTTCAACTTCGCCAGGAAAATGAAAACCTTTTCCTGTCCCTTTCAGTCCCCGCATGTGCCCACCAGGAGCAGAGAAGCCCCCGTCAGAGCCATGGTATCACAGTGGCACTTGGGCTCTGGTGTCGGAAGATCTCGGTTCATATCCCAGCTGGTTTGGTGCCTGGCTGGAGACCTCAGACAGATCATGGGTTCTCAGAGCCTCAGTTTTCTCATCTGTGTAACAAATAATGGGATAAATACTCCGTTCTTCTGGGGCTGTAGTTGGAATGAAATCAATTCTAAGATAGTGTGCAGCACTTGGCAGAGTTTCTAACACATGGAAACATACTCGCTACATAATCTTTTATCAGCAGTTACATACGTATTTTTTTGACTGAGACGTCAAATAGGATTATTTGTATCCATCGCTTTGTCAACTGTCCAGTGCTGCTTAAAAGAATAAATAATGCTAAGATGTTATCAGCTTTGTGAATATCACTCTGCCAGCTGTGCAGAGGAGAATGGCCAGCTATGCTGTCTGGCTATCACAGCCCATTTTCGTCACACAGTGCTCCCTCTGGCTTCAGGGTCAGAAGCAGCCTGGGTCTCTAACGGGAGCAGTCCTGCAGGATGTCCACTTGATGGCTCATATTGACTCCAAGTCCCCACTTTGAAAAGTCCACCCCACGGAACTGGACTCACAAGGTCCACCTGGGCTCCAGGATGGACGATTAGTCTACAATTTGATGTGTGTGACTGTACATGACTGTAGACCCTCCCGCACGGAGCGGATGAGCCTCAGACATGGTCGGGCTCAATCACATCATCCCGGGGACAGCGACCACGTGTCGTGGACCCAAGTGCAAGCTGCCACATTAAGGCTGTGGCGTACGTTATCTCGTGAATCCTTACAACAGCGGACTAACCGAAGGCACACGGCTCAAGGGTCTGAACCAGCTTTAGGATAAGGGTTTGTTGTATGTACAGGGGGATTCAGGGAGTTGGGAAAGTGAGGTTGATAGGACTAGAGTGAGGTGCCCCATCGCATTCTGAGCTGATGCTAATGGCAGACACACAATAAATGCTTTATGTACATTTCCCCACTTAGAGCTTGCAACAACCCTTCAAGACAGCGTCTCTGTGGATTGCCCATTCTGTAGATGAGAAAGCTGAGGTCTGCAGGGGTTCCGTGACTTGGCCCTAGGAAACATTTGTAATAATTGGTGGGGCTAAGATTGGAACCCAGGCAGTCTGGCTGTGGAGCTGTTCTAGTTTCCACGGCTACATGACACAACAACCCAAGCTGAGTGATGTAAAACACTAATAATTTTATTATGCTCAGGAATCTTTTGGGTCAGGAGATCAAACAGGGCTGGAGTGTCATGTTACTGCTCTGTGACTGAGCCTCAGCTGGGGGTGGCTCAGATAGCCGGGAGCGGAGGGTCCACTTCTAAGATGGTGTTTTCACTTATCTAAATAAAGATGTGAGCTGGTTTGACTCCAAGGCCGGGCTCTGCTGGGACTGGCTGATCAGAGCACCTGATCTCTCGAGGTGGTCTCTCTCCAGGTCACCTGGGTTTCGGAGAGCGTGGCATCTGGATTCCAAGAGGGAGCTTTCGAAGAGAGCCAGTTGGAAGGCGCAGCCCTTTTATGACCCAGTCTTAGACGTCATGGTGCATCCCTTCTGTACTTTGCTGGTCAGAGCAGACACAAGCCAGCCCAGATTCAAGGAAATGGGACATAGTTTGTAGTGATCTCTGGGCAAGTTTCAGGGATTGAGAGAATGGTAAGACAGACCCTGACCCTTGGATACCTCCCAGTCTGTGTGGGGGAAACAATGGAGCCCAAACAGGAATGACAGTGCAGCATGCCTGTGCTCTGCAGGCCTCTGTGAAGTGCCGTGGGTGGGAAGCTCCTCCTTGGAGTGTGGGAACTGGACTCAACCAAATTGCCAGCAGTGCCTGTATTTGTGGAGTCACTCATGACCAGCTCAAACTGGACATTTCCAAAGTAAATTCCCCCATGACAGGCAGGGTGTTTTCTGTCGTAGCAGAAAAGCCAGAGGGACTGGTCAGATAGCTTCCCAGCAAGCCACTCCCAACCCTTGTCACAACTGTTTGGTGCAGAAACAGCCAGTGAGACCCTGGCCCGGGGAGGCAGAACTTCTTTCTGAGGCCCTGTGGGCATAAGAAGGACCTAGAGCACAGGCTCTTGACCACCAATACCATGGCGCTGTTTGCCACCGAGCTTCTATTTCCATTGTTCCATTATTTCTTCATCCCATAAGTGTTTACTGAGTGCTGACTATGTGCTAGACCAGGGGTCCCCAAACTATGGCCCTGTGGGCCACATGCGGCCCCGTGAGGCCATTTATCCGGCCCCGCCGCACTTCCGGAAGGGACACCTCTTTCATTGGTGGTCAGTGAGAGGAGCACAGGATGCATCCGCACCCATAGTTCCCATTGAAATACTGGTCAGTTTGTTGATTTAAATATACTTGTTCTTTATTTTAAATATTGTATTTGTTCCCGTTTTGTTTTTTTACTTTAAAATAAGATATGTGCAGTGTGCATAGGGATTTGTTCATAGTTTTTTTATAGTCCAGCCTTCCAACGGTCTGAGGGACAGTGAACTGGCCCCTGTGTAAAAAGTTTGGGGACCCCTGTGCTAGACATTGTCTTAAGCCCTGGGGATATGGTGCTGAGCAAAGCAGGGGTGTCCCTGCCCTTGGGAGCTTATTAGTCTCATCATGGTCTGAAATGAGTTCATGGTGGGTTCAGGTTCAGGCTTTAGGATCAGATCACCCAGGGTTGAGTTTCTGTCCCACCATGTACTGGCCAGAAGACCTTATGAGTCACTTAGCCTCTTTCTTGCTCCCCCTGCACTTGTCTATTCATCATTAGGCTGGAAATAATAATAGGCTTTTCCCTGTATGGCTGTTTAAATGAGATTCTAGTTTGCAAGTGGCGGTGGTGGTGATGGCAGCGATGGTGGTGGTGGTGATGGTGATGGCGGTGATGGTGGTGGTGTCGGTGATGGCGGTGGTGATGGCGGTGGTGATGGTGGGGGTGATGGCAGCGATGGTGGTGGTGGTGATGGTGATGGCGGTGGTGATGGTGATGGTGGTGGTGATGGTGGTGGTGATGGCGGTGGTGATGGTGGTGGTGGTGGTGGTGGTGGTGGTGGTGGCGGTGGTGATGGCGGTGGTGATGGCGGTGGTGATGGCGGTGGTGATGGTGGTGGTGGTGGTGGTGGTGTCGGTGATGGTGGTGGTGATGGCGGTGGTGATGGTGGTGGTGGTGGTAATGGTGGTGGTGGTGGTGGTGTCAGCTTCCTCTTCTCCTCTGTACTTGCTCGCTGTAAGCTCCTCCTGTGTGTCTCTTGCCGTCTGCCGTTCTTGGAGCCGGTGCTCTATGCATACCTGTTGAGTTATGACGGCCAAACCTCAACTTTGTGACTTTGAAGGTCAGTTTGGTTTTATGATTTTTTTTATTATTACTGATTTTAAAGAGAGAAGAAAGGGGAGAGAGAGAGACAAAGCCTCTGAAGGTCATTTGAACAATCCTGGCTGGACCATATTTAGCAAAGCTTCGAATTTATTTTTTAGAAAAAGCGCCCATTGGAAATCTCTGAAGGGTCGCCTGGTAGACAGACCTGAATTTGAATTAAAACTCCTCTTCCGTGTTGTAGCTTCTCGCCTGGGGCAGGTGGTTTAATCTCGCTAAAGCTTGCTCTGTTGTCTGCAGTAAGAGGACAGGCTGATGAGGGAAGGGGGCTGTTAGGCTGTGACATGACCCCTGGAGAGCCCCTTGCTTGGGCTGGGGTTGTCACTATAGACCTGGGACCCCCGCCAGGCCAGAGCTTCAGGTGGGGGAATAAAGGAGTCTGTGCAAAGTGCAGCACTGGCCGCCAGGGAGCAGGGTGCTGAGAGAGCACTGTTTCAAGTTCAAGTTCTCAGTGCCCATCCATCAAAATCGTGTTCTTCTGGAACCCCACCTCGTCTCCCAGCACTCAGGAAGGCATCAGATTAAGAGCCAAAATAAAAGCAATTACTGGACATTAAAAAAAAAATTTTGATTGGAGCCCTGGCTGGTTCGCTCAGTGGTAGAGCATTCCTGGTCAGGGCACACAGGAGAAGTGCCCATCTGCTTCTTCACCCCTCCCCCTCTCCTTTCTTTCTATCTCTCTCTTCCCCTCCCACAGCCAAGGCTCCATTGGAGCAAAGATGGCCCAGGAACTGAGGATGGCTCCATGGCCTCCGCCTCAAGCACTAGAATGGCTCCGGTTGCAATGGAGCAACACCCCAGATGGGCAGAGCATCGCCCCCTGGTGGGCATGCCAGGTGGATCCCGGTCAGGTGCATGCAGGAGTCTGTCACTCTGCCTCTCTGCTTCTTGCTTCAGAAAGGTACAGAAAAAAAAAAATTAATTGGTATTTATTGAGCGCCTACTACTTCCAGAGGCTGGTCAAGGAACTTTCAGATGGAATATTTCATTTAAGTCTCTTAACAACCCCTGCAAGGTAGGTATTGCTATCAATGCCCCTTCTACAGATGAGAAACTGAAGCACAGACAGTGAAGAGATTTGTCAAAGGCCGTTTGGGGGACTAAGCAGAGAGCTGGAATTCAAAGTGAGACATCCCTCTCCAAAGCTGCTCCTTAACCGTTGTTGGTAATGTCAGCAGTGGTCCTTTAAGCTCTGTTGTCGAGGTCACAGGTCTCCCTAGAACTCTCATAGAAGAGATGATACCCCCACCACTGCCCCCAGAAAGTGAGCACAGTGCATGGCTGGGCCTGGAGCAGCTCCCCCAAAGCTGTGCCCTTTCCTAAAATGAGACTTGGAGGCACAGCCCATGGGGGGGAGGGTACCGCTCCATGCCCCACCCTCTTTTACCCCCGGGGAGAATCTGGCATCACTTCTTAGAAAAATGTCAGCTCATCCCCTCACACGCCCACTAACAAGTATTTCAGTTAAGAATCAGAAAACTGTTTCCTAATAAAGACAGTTAGGGGGTCTTGCTTTATCTCTGAGCTACAGTTCTTTACATCATTAGTAAACATCCCCCTGGCCTGACTGTGTATAATTAGGAAGCCCCTGTTTTACTCCTTAGGGCCCCAATCTGTTTTTGCGGGGGGGGGGGCAAGAAGGCATTGCCTGCAAGCCTTGCACATTTATACACGCCTCCTTGCCTGCCCACACAGACCCGGTGAGGGAGACCTTACTTTCCCCATTTCACAGATGAAGGAACTGAGGCCAGAAAAAAGATGGGTCTCCCACTCAGGCTTTCTCAGCCTGTCAGTAAGGAGGCCCACGGAGCACCCCACGCCTATGCGCTCCTTCTGTCATGCCTCCGAATGAAAGAAGAAAATTGCATTCAGTACCACGTGTGTGACACAAGTGTGGACTCTACAGCTCTGCTGAGAATATATATTCTGTTGACTTCTCCAGGTCGGGGATGTTTGTGACTGGGGTCATTGAAGCCCAGAGCTGAGTGCCGTTTTGAAGATCATTTAGCGCTTCTCAGCTTGGTGTGCCTGGCATTGACCCGGACCTCTTGCTCAAAGGCAAACTGACTTGCTAGTTCTAGAGTGGGGCCAAGATCCTACCTATGCTTCTACCAAGTTCCAGGTGAGGCCCATGCTGTCAGTCTGGAGGCCACACTCTGCATGGCCAGAGGTGAGACCTCCACCCTCCTACCTTTCCCTGAACAGGCGTTAGTGAAGGAACAGAAAGTCTCTAAGAGCTGCCGAGCGTGTGGCATGGCGGGGAAGAGGTCCCCGATGGCGTCGGGCAGAGACCGAGCACTGTTTAACAGGACCCATAAAGCTGTGCTCAGGGAGGGGAACAGCCAGGGACAGGAGGACGTTACTGCCTGTAGGAAAATGCCTGGGAGGGAGCTATTATCTCTCAGTATTGTCTTCTCTGAAAACATTTTAATAAGAAATCAAGAATCAACAAAAATAGCATTACCTCCAGGTTCTCCTTCATTAAACTGAAATGAGGAGGTAATCGCCTAGTTCTTGCTTGTGTTAACCCAGGAGTCCAGCCTGGGGAGAGATGCCCTACCCCCTTACCTACCCTCCCATGACCCACTTCCCTCCGGCTTCCAGAGTCTCCGAGCTCCCAGGTCCTACTGCCCGCCCCTGCCACCTGCCCAGCTCCTTGCCCCGAGAACACCCTCGTCTTTCTCTCCCTCTGGTTGACTCCAACTGTCACTTGTGGTCCCCTTAAATGTCCAGCCCTCCCCGGAGAAGCGTTCTCTGATTCCCCAATCTCAGTCAGGGCCCCCAAAGACCCTGTCCCTGCACCCCTTAGTTTTCCTCACAACATTCAGCTACACAGTGACATACAGAGGCACACGGTCATTCGTTTAATGCCTGCCTTTTGCACTGAAATGTTGCAGGGCTCCTGTGTCTTCACCGTTCTACCCTCAGAACTCAAACATTTTGCCACAGTACATGCTCAAAGGTTCTTTCCCAAACCCACCCTCCCTCAGCCGCTCTTCACACTCTCCTCACTCTCTGAAGTATGTAGATACACCCATGTGTGTGAGCATGGGTGTGTCAGAAACATGACATTGGAGGCTAGATCATTCTTTGCCTTGAAGGCTGTCTTGTTCATTGTAGGGTGTTTGCCAGCATCCCTGGGCTCCGCTAGCTAGAGGCCAGTAGCACTGCTCCCACCCCCCATAATGACAATAAAGTCTCCATATTCCGAAATGTCCTGTAGGGGGCAAAATCATCCTCGGTTGAGAATCCCTTAATACACACACAAACACAAACACACACCCACAAACACACAAACATTTAACAGTTTAAGCGTATCTGTATCTGTATATACCTAAACATGCGTGTGTCCGTGTTTATTTGTTTATGAAAGGTTCTGTACAGGCGGGGTTCTCGTGTTGTTGGATGCCGTATTTTCTAGCACTGGGAGCAAGAGCTGGTGGGTACTGTAAATACTTCCTTCGTGAGTGAGTCAATGGACCAGCACCCCCCCATGTGACTGTGAAGATTCAGCAAGGTGATGTATTACAGTTGGCATGTCAATGAGCAATAAAGGAGTTAATTCTTTCTTCCTCTTTTCCCCCACTTTCTCCTCCCTTTCTCCAATTGCCAAAGACCGTTTTATTATTTCACTCCTTATGAACCCCACGTTTTGAAAGATTTCTTTCCTAAGCTGATAAAATAATAATTTATCTCCCCACCCCGCCATGTCATAAAGTCAATGCAGGGTTAGCCGCGCAGTCACATTGGCCTCCCCGTGAGGAACCCGCAGCCCCTCTCAGCAGGAACACCACGTTCCCAGGCATGCCATGAGCCACCCCTGAAATCCCAGAAACTCACGATGTTATCAGCCACCAATTAGATCTCTGGTTGGTGTAAGTGAGCTATGTACCTCTGAGCTGATGGAATTCTAGCCCTAAACAAAGACCTTAACAGTTTTGCTTTGTCTGCCCATGCTGGGTTATCAGGAGTAAAGTAATCATTTTCAACCTGACCAAGTGGTGGCACAGTGGATAGAGCATAGACCTGGGACACTGAGGACCCAGGTTCAAAACCCCAAGGTTGCTGGCTTGAGCACAGGCTCATCTGACTTGAGCGTGGGATCATAGACATGACCCCATGGTCACTGGCTTGAGCTCAAAGGTCTCTGGCTTGAAGCCCAAGGTCTCTGGCTTGAGCAAGGGATCACTCGCTCTGCTGTAGCTCACCCCGCTCCCCCGCCCAGTCAAGGCACATATGATAAAGTTATCACTGAACAACTAAGGAGCTGCAATGAAGAATTGATGCTTCTTACCTCTCTCCTTTCTTGTTTGTTACTGTTTATCTATCTATCTATCTCTCCTTCTCTCTCTCTCTCACTAAAAAAATAAATAAATAATAATAATTTTCATTAAGCATTTTTTTTAATTCTTGAAACAAATCCACAGCCCTCCCTGCAATTCCTTCCCCCCAGGAGTACCATGAGGAACCCCGGTTTGGGAACCATCAGCCTTGCAGTGGTGCTCTATGTCTCCATGCTCTTGGGGCACTGAGAGGCACTTTTCAGGGCGCACCTACTCCATCACTTTCCTTCCCAGCTCCTAGTAATGAGCTTCCGGGCCTAATTAGAATAAAATGTGTAGTTTCCCTTCCTCCTTTGTCTCCATAATGATCTTTATCATTAGGATGGATTAGTTTCTGGTGCCCTCTCTCTCGCTCACTCTCTCTCGCTCTCATTATGGTTTCATTGTGATGTGTGTGTGTGTGTGTGTGCGTGCGCACGTGTGCCTGAATCTGTACGCTGTGTAGATGGGAATAGTTAAGGATACCGCCCCAGCACTGAGAATAAAGAAAGGAGAAAAATTACAAGGAATAAAAATGGCACCAGGTGAGCCTCTTTGCCAACAGCCTCCCTGGGTGGTCACTGAGAACCAGGACGCACAGCACAGCGCAGCGGCATCTGTCCTTCCTCAGGGCCGTGGCTTTAATGAGAAAGGGAAATTAACCGATCCCCGGGGAAAGTCCTGTCACCTTGCTGTGCCGGCAGCACCACTTTGAGGTCCCCATGAGCTCACCTCACCAGAGCTGCACCTCACGAGGGTCCTAACCCAGGAGGCTTAGGGCGCAAAGGCCTCTACCCAGACCTGCTTCTCCCCGCTCTGTTGAGTGGCCTGGCTTGACCATATTCTCCCCTCCTCAACTTACATATTTTCTACCAGCATGTCAGAACTGGGACCCCCACCCTAAGGCTGGAGTCTCCAGGTTGGCCCCTCACTCCCTCCTGTACCCTCTGTGCAAAAGGGTTCACTTCAAAGGCCTGCAGGAAGGGGAGAGGAAGTGAGGGACCCCAGAAGTCAGGAAAGAGATGCTGATTAGTCCCCCAAATCCTAATTTTCTCCAAAGTTGTTATTGCATTAATCACTCTCACTACACACACTGTACAGGGGTGCTAGTAACCCTGTATAACTTGTTCAGGGTGGCTTTGTGCATTTTACTGATGAATTCAGTCTCCTAGGAAAGTGCCTGCTCCCTCTGCCCCCTACACTGGAAATCACTGGGTTGTAGTGGAAAGAGCATGATGTATCAGTTAGGATCAGCTCAGTTACGCTGCAGTAACAAATGACACCAAAAGCCTTTCAACAACAAAGCCTTATTTCTCATTTGTGCTACATGTCCATGGCAGCTCATGGTGGCTCTGCTCCATGTCTCTTCCCTCCAGGGACCCAGGTTGATGGAACAGCCTCTATCTAAGACATTGTCAGGAAAAAGAGAACGAGACAAACCACATGCTGACTGTAAAAGCTCTGATTGGAGGTGACCTACATCAGATTCTGTTCACATTGCATGGACCAAAGTTGCTCAGCCAAACCTGCCATCATTGGCGGACAGGTTTTTATAACCCTTCCCCATTGAGAAGCAGTGAATGTTATTGAAAATTCATACAGTCTACCATGATGGAGTTATAAGTTATAATTAAAAAAAAAAAAACAAAAACAAGCAAACGAGCCAACAAAGAAAGTTAGGAGTTATGATCCAGTCACTTTAATGGACTAGTGTATAACGGAGACAAGTATGCACTATAGCTATGCACACAGCACAGGTGGAGCTTAGAAGTGAAATGTTGAAAGAAAGAAAAGGAAGTCACAAAAGAACTATGTCTATTTGGTACCATTTTTAAAAGCTCAAAAATAAAAGTGGAACTCAACAATAGGTTAAGACTACCCATTGATTAGATAAGATAGGTTTTAAAGAAGCAACTAACAAAACCTCAGAGCCTCTAATAGCAGCAACCTGTGATGGGGGAGGCAGGAATTTTGGACACGGGGGAGGCAAGTAGGCCACATCCTGATCCGGTGATGTTCATCGGCAGGTGTTTGTTTCATTGTTGTGATTCATAATCTACCTGTATGTTCCACATATTTTCAATTTTTTTTATCATAGTATAATCCACATAACAAAATCTATGATCTTAACCATTTTTAAGTCTGCAGTGCCGTGGTATAAAATACATTCACCCTGTGGTGTAACCATCGCCACCCTCCAGCTCCAGAACTCTTTCCATCTTGCATAACTGAAACTCTGTACTCAGGAAACACTACCTTATTATTTCCCCTTTCTCCCAGTTCCTGGTGACCACCCACATATCTTATTATCTATGCATCAAATCTGACATAAGAATTTATTTTGAATGAAAGAACGTGGGCTTTGGAAATAGATGTGGGTTCAAATACCATCTCTAATGTTTATTAACCTTGGGCTCTGCCTCATCCAGGCTACTAACCAGGAACGATAGGCGCTCCCTCCCAGGATGTCTGTAAGGGTTGTGGATGGCATGTAGAGAGCACTGAGCATAAGCCTCGACCTATAGTCAGTGCTTGGAAAAAGTCAGTAGATATGATATTATTAAGTGGTGATTGACTAATGAATGGTTGGATAAAGAATTGGCCCCAGGGACATGGCCTTTCATGGGCACTTAAATGGGCAATGGCTGGGTTGAGTTTGTCCCCTGGGTGGGTGAGTGCACAGAGGTCCTGCCTACAGGAACAAGGAGGGGCAGAACAGACACAGCAGGGTAGTCTGTGAGGGTCTCTGGCCCATGGTGGAGAGAAATTGTACTGTCAAGGAGATGTGGAACCAGGTGTGACGGGTAAGGTAAACTCTGGGGTCCAAAGCCAGCAGAGGGGGCAGACTGGGGGACATGGAGTGGGCTGGATAATGGGGGCCAGATCAGGACTGAGGCAGAAAGTGATACAAGAGCATTGCTGGAGTCTGTTTAAAGGAGTCAGTATGTCGCCAATCTGTTAGGATAATAGAATCATGCAAGGTCTCTCCGTGAACCACCCTCCTGATGGGAGAATCCCCAAAGAGCGGATGGTATCTGCTGTCCTGCCCTTGTCACCACGGGGCCCCTTAGGCAATCTGTGGACAGTTCCCATTCACGCTGGTGACTTTCTGGGTCTCTGCCTGAGAACGTCTTATGGCCATAGGTTGGGTGGGCTCAGTTCACCCGCCCATGAATTATTGCATCAGGAGTGGCCTCAGGACATGGGGTCAAAAAATTGGAAAAGAAACCCTCCCCATACCCCCCCCCCATAGAGAGAATTCTGGGTGTGCTCTACCGCTGCTCAGAGAGTCAGAGGGTAGACCCAGTTGCCATAGCACTAACTCGCCTTGCCTACCATCCCTGCCTCCCTTCCCCATCCCAGCACTCTTTCCCTAGTAAACACCTTGCATCCTTGTCTGGGGTCTGCTTTGTGGGAGAAACCCAAACTGAGACGGCTTCCAGGCCTGGTGCCTGTCCAGAGTGACTCAACACGCATGTCTCCCAGGACAGAATTCCCCTTGGGAGACAGCGCCAATTCTGGAAAAGTCTACCCACCCTGACCCTTCTGTAAACTATAGTCCATGGCCCAAATCTATCCCCCACCCCCACCTGTTTTTATACAGCCCAACAGTTACAAGTGGTGTTACATTTTTAAATGGCTGAGAAAAAATCAGCAGGAGAATATTTCCTCATGCGTGAAATGTATATGAAATTCAGACTTCTAATAAATAAAGTTTTATGAGAACACAACCATGCCTGTTCATTTATGGATTGTCGAGACTGCTTTTGCCTTCAGATCTGCAGAGATGAGTAGTTGGGACAGAGACTATATGGCCTGCAAAGCCCAAAATACTGAACTCTCTAGCCCTTTACAAAAAATAAAATAAAAATTTGCCAACCTGTCTTAACATGACATCAAGCCGACTGTCAGATTATCACAGGCAGTAACATCAGTGAGAGGTACCTTGTAAGTGAAAGCCAAATACTAGAGTCAGAATCCAGTTTGAGGGTCCACAGGATCTCTCAAGGGGCCTCTCAGAACTTGCCAAACAGTCACCTTTTTTTTCCATCTCGGCAGGTTTGGGGTTAGAGTGAATGAGCAAGCTTGGTCAACAGCAATACTCCTGCTGGGAACAGGCTGATCTGGGCAATTGAAAGTTCTCTTTAATGGAAGATTGAGAAAAAAAAAAAATCCTTTCCATATGGGCCCATAGGGAAGGATCATTGAGTCGCGCAAAGCCCGGTGTCCTGATGGAGAAGTCCTTGCAAATGTCACTAAACCTCTCCGTGGCCCCAGGATGGTGTGCTCGCCGCTGTCTCCCTCACGGTCCCCCATGGCTGGGATGTTGTCTGTGCTACAGAAAGAACAGGACAGAGCCTGACCTGTGGTGGTGCAGTGGATAAAGTGTCGACCTGGGAACACTGAGGTCGCCAGTTCAAAACCCTGCACTGGTCTGGTCAGGGCACATATGGGAGTTGATGCTTCCAGCTCCTCCCCCCTTTCTCTCTCTCTCTCTCTCTCTCTCTCTCTCTCTCTCTCTCTCTCTCTCTGTGTCTCCTCTCTAAAATAAATAAATAAAAATAAATTAAAAAAAAAAAAAAGAAAGTACAGGACAAAGAAACCAAATCTGCCGAACCCGTGGCATCCCCCCTTAAAGGTGAATTGGCTTTTTTTTTAAAAAAAAATATTTTTCTTTTTAAAATAGAAACTTTCAGAGCAAACATCCTCTGCCTCCTCCCTTGCTCTGGATGACCCCTGTGGTTGTGACCTAGACCCCACACCAACCACCAGCCAGGAGATGGACTTTGTAAATTATCAAGTAAAATATAAAGATACCTGGCAAAACATTTGTTGCAGCCAAACAACTATGTGCTCAGTACCTATAAAAGCTGAATTTTTTATTTTTAATTCCTGATGTCAAATTGAAATCATTTTTCCCCTTTGTCCCCCTTCTAAAAGGTACAGGGATGGGTGTTTTTTAACATGCCCTGTAGGTCAGGACTCTGTGGATCAGTCATTTGGAGGCTTTGTTTCAACATATAAACTTCTAGACCCCATAGAGGATCTACCGCTGGGGCCCAGAAAGCCAGCTTCCTGGTGTTTCTGATGCGTGTACCGAAACAAAAATCACCCATGTAAGCTTATATGTACCTACGTGGGAAAATGTCGATGGACTACTGTTGGATTTTTTTTTTTTTTTTTTGTAAGTTAAGAGAGCCTGTGTAATGCTATCTGATTCCTGGAAAATTCTATGTTGCCATATGATTGTCTAGGAGGGGGAAAAGCCATGAAAAGTATTAATAAGGATAGTGGTATTTTATGAGTGATTTATACTTTTTGCTTTTTACTTCTCTGACTTTTATGCAATGAGCATCTTTTTTTTCTTTTTTAATGAGAAAATCTTATTTCCTAGCTGGGAGTGGGGGTGGTGCCCTGACCCCTGCCATCCCCGGGGTCCAACTGGGGCCAGTGTCAGGCTGTCTGCTGCTCTGGGACCCGGACCCGCCTGTTGCTGTGGCCAGAGCTATGGAGAAGTGTGGTGGGAGGCCGGCCTTCCCCCTGCCCACCTCCGGCCTTAGGTCTGCAGCCTCCTTCCCTCGAGCGGGTCTATGAGCCATGCAGATAGCCAAAAGTGACAGGCAAAGCCCAGACAGGGGTGGTGGCCCTGCCGTCATCTGCGCTCTGATTCCCAGCTTAGACAGAGTCGTGAGGTCCCCTGGGAGCCCTGGCCCAGCACCTGCCACAGCGCGGAATTCTCCCAGAGCTCCAGGGAGGAAACACTCCCACCAGAGTGGAGTTCAGCCCCTGCCCAGGGGCTTGCCTGTCAGCACTCTCCAATGATGCAGGTCTCTGGCTGCTCGCCCTGTGCCCTCACTGTGGGAAGAGAGGCATCTGTCTTCTACAGGCACCTTTCTCTCTCTCCTTCTCCCTCTACCCCCTCTCCCTCCCCTCTCTCTCTCACACACACACACCCACGCTCTCTCTCACACACACACAGACACACATTCACACGCACGTGTGCGTGCACACACACATGCACAACCCCTGGACTGGTTGTTTGAAGGCCAGTTTCCCCCATGACATCCCCAAGCATCCTGCTCTTTCCTGATAGCCCACAGGACCCCACCCACAGGGTCTGCGAGGGACAGAGTAGAAAGGAAGTTTGAAGGGAAACCCCAAAATGTCTCTCCCAAGCAGACTTTTGAATTACCTTCTGACTGCACCGTTGCCCACCATTCTCCTCCAGGCTGAGGCTTAGCTTTTGCTCGTCGTCCTCAGACAGGTGAGCCCGGGAAGCTTCTGCCATCCGGCGGTGGGGGTCTCCTGCAGGCCTTGCCATCTGACCCATCTTGTATTCCCAGCACCTACACAGGAGAATTTTCCAGAAAGCAGAAAGAAAGGGAGGGAGAGGAAGGAAGGAAGGAAGGAATCATCTGTCTCCCAAGATTTCTCCTCCCTCGTCCATCCTTCCCACAGATGCTTAGGGGTTCCTACAATGTACCCAATGTGGTTCCAGCGGCTGGGATATAACAGTGCATACAATTAGATCTGTTCCCTACCTGGAAAAATTGACAGTCCACAAGAAGAAGCCATAATTAGCAAATAATCATTTAAAAAGCAGACATGGTCCTGTGAAAAGAGCTACAGAGAAGAGGTAGAGGCCCTTTGATCTAGTCAGGGAATGGGTGGGGGCTTCCCTGTGGGAGCAAAGCCCTTACTGTGCTCTTGCAAAAAACCCCACCCTCCCTTCCGCCGCACCCTAACTTTAACTGACAGACCTGCTCCTTCCCCTGCTGCCGTCACACCCACTCTCCCGACTTTCCCTCCCCCAGGCAGGGGCTAGGGATGCTCTGAACTGGACAAACCCTCCCTGGGCCAGTTGTCTGGAACGTTTTAAGACCCTCAGCCTAAGAGGCCAGTGCTTGGAAGCCAGAGAGTGTCAGAGCTCAAAGTGGGCAGAATTGATCTGTCCCCTTGAAGCCTGTGTTTAAGGCGCAAGAGTTGTTAGGACAGTTCCCTGTGCGTGGAAGGCACCCTGTGAATGTAAAAATCTCACCCCCGCTTAGGGAGCTGACAGCCCTGCTTACTGAGGTGGCTCAGAAGTTGTGTAAATGACAAGCTCATTTTTAGCTGCAAAGAAGACACATCTGAAATATTGATGCGGCAGCCAGAGCCCAGCTCCAGGCCCAGCTACAAAGGCAGGTGCTAAGTAGTTGGTGAAGAATATAATTAACCAGTGGCCATGGCCCTCTGGCTGAGGGTTGCAAGCTAACTGTTCCCCGTGCACAGGTCTCGGACCCTCCAGAGCCCAGGGTGCTACCACTCAAAGTGTGGACAGCATGAATCAAAGCAAATTTCCTGCCGTTCCGTCAGCCCCAGCCCTCCGTCGTCCCCAGCCCACAGCCCCTGCTCTGACCACTCCTGCTTCAGCCCTCCGTGCAGCTGCATCTGTTCTCCCTTCTCAGAATCCTTTCTCCTCTTTGAGCACCTAGTCCACTCCGGCTCCTGGCTTACCTCTTACCAGCTGTGCAAATGCCAGCAAAGTTCCTTACTCTCTTTTGTGCCTCAGTTTGCTCATCTGTAAAATGGGGAAGCTGTCATAGTCCCCACTGTGCAGGGTCACTGGGAAGACGTCATGTGAGCGAGGTCAAGGGTGCAGAGCATTGCACAGCACGTAGCATTTGCTCTGTCGATGTTAGCTGTGGGTTGCACCTGTTCCTTCTTAACTCAGCTCATGTGTCACCTCCTGGAGCCTTCTTGGCGTCCCCATCTGCGGCAGGTGTCCCACTACACCCTGTGTTACACATAATTGCACTGTCACTTGATTACTGGTTTGAGGCCCTTGCTAGACCCTTTTTGGGAGCATCATTCATTTCTGTGTTTCTAGTGGCGAGTACTGAGTACACCGTAGGTGCTGAATGAATGAGTGGGTGGATGAGTGTGTGAATCTCCACACAGACTCTTTGCTTTCACATCAGTGGTGAAGAAATCAACTCAATACTCCAGGAGTCCATAACTCGAGCTGCAGCGTGTTCTGCTCTGGGCACGAGCCAGCCCCGTCACGGGTGCGACAGGTCTGCTTATCCTGCTGGCCTTCTGACTTAGCAGCTCTCTGCCCCAGAGCGACTTGTCCATTAGGTGTGGTGGCCACAGAGTCTAGGTCTGTGAATGTCATGATGCAGCCTGGTCTGCCAGCGTCAGTTGAGGCTGTTGGACAGTGAGTCTCGTGATCCTTATCTCCTCCTTTGGGAGCAGGCTGTCTGTAACTGGCCCCTCCTGACATTTACCCTTATATCCCTCTTCCTCTCACTATCCCACTGGTGGCCTGTCCCATCATCCATGCCTCTTGCCCCACTACTGGGTCCCTGGGCAACCTTAGATACTAGAGTGCAGCCATGGGCGGTTTGGGGGGCTTTTCTCCAGCACTGGTTCATTCTCCCTCCCGACACCATCCCCCATGCCTTGCATGCTGAGCACACGCTCCAGGCTCTGGGTAGCTCTGCCAGCAGGAAGTGCAGCCCGCCTTGATTAGTATAAGCGACATGCTTTCCTTGGTGGGGTCTAGAGCTGTCACAGCCTAATTAGCAAAGCCGCCAGATCAGCAGGCCATCTCATTAACACTGATCCGCTCCTGTCTCAGCTGTCAAAGCCCCCATGGCTGTCCCTCAGCAGCCTCCCCTCCAGGCTCCCATGACTCCAGGAGGGGGGTGGTGACAGCCAACATGGGCCATGCCATGCTTTGTCATCAGCTGATGTGTAACCCAACTAGGACTCATCTTCTGAGCTTGGGTGTGGGGGACAGGGGAGCTTCTGGAAGTTCAGTGCAGGCCTCACGTCCCAAATCTTTTCAACCCTTTCATCCTACAGTGACCCTATGCTAAGTATTGGAAAAGGTGTGGGTGCCCAGGCTCAGAGAGCTGTCCTCTGCCTCACCCAAGCCACTCCGCTCCCTGGCCCAGACAGCCACAGTCCCTGTCACTGACCAGCCCCAAGCAGCTCAGCTCAGAGTGCCTGAGGCCAAAGAGTGAGAGCAAGCAAAGAGGGAGGAGAGTGCCCACTGCTTATGATTTCATAGTTAGGCTTCTCAGGAGGTGGCAGTTCAGCTGAGACTTGAATGACAAGAAAACGTTGGCCAGGCAACAATCCGGGGGAAAGGTCTTCCAATACAAGGGACAGCAAGTGCTGATGAGGAAAATGATGGCTTCTTTAAGGAGGAGGAAGGAGGCCAGCGTGCTGGAGCCTGGTAGAGGTCTGGCTTGTCCGGGTAATGAGATGAGAAGGGAGAGGTGGTTGAATGAATGAATGGATGAGTGAATGAGTGAATGCTGTCAGAATTGGAAGAAGTGAGGCCACTGGGACCTGGAGGAATTGGGGACACTTTCTGGAAGACATGAGGCTTCTCTTCTGCTCCTCCTTTGTAGAAGCAGATTCTGTGCAGTGAGAGAGAAGAGGGGCACCCGTGGAGGGCGGCAGGTGAGATTCAAACAGGTGGGATAGTGCCCACACATGGCGACTCCCTCAGCTGGTCTGTGACATGTCCCAGGTAATGAGCCAGGTGCTAAGTAAGCATTTGACATACCTGAGCTTTCACTGTCACAACAACCCTGCAACAGCTATCTGTAGTTATCACCATGTTACAGTAAGGAAACTGAGGGCCAGAGAGGTTGAGTCAGCAGCCCAGGGCACAGCCCTCATAAGTGATGGAGCTAGGTGTTGAGCCCATGTGCTGGTCCCTGAGCCCATATGTGCTCCTAGTCATTGTTGGGAGTTTGCCTTTGCCCTTGGCCAGAGGGCCAAGGCACCTGCTGTGCTGCAGGCCTGGCAGCCCAAGTCTCTGCCAAAAGCTACATATTTGTTCCTGAAAAAAACTTGTGCCTGGACACTGGGGAGCTTTGACCCGTCCGACCCACTAGTTAGGAGCCTTGGAGTGGCTCTCCAGTGCGCTGAGTACCTTTCTACAGTAGATACAGTGATCACAAAAACTAGGGGATCAGGGAACATGCAGATACTCCAGTACTTTCAGCTTTCTGTATAGCGCATTTTCACCAATGCAATAAAAGTTGGTTTTGCATCTCATTTGCATAACCAAACAACTTTCAGTGGTGAGGAAGAGAGCTTGTCATTTCTGCGGTCCAGGGAGGGACTTTGGAAGACACTCCTGAGGATATGAGACTGCCCAGCTTCCTGTGGCCCCACCCAATGATGTTTCCTTGTTATCTGGCTTAGAGTTAGAGAAAGGCAAGAATGTAACTTTATTTTCCACTATGTAACAGGGTGGAAAAAGAAAGGTTTGGGATACAAAGGATGTGGGTTTGGATTCCGGCTCTTGCGCTTACTAAACCTTTGTGGGCCTGAGTTTCCCCAAAGGTAAAATAGGGTAGAGCAGTTTCAGCTTCCATCTTTAAATACTGAACACCCACCTCCAGCTGGCATAAAAATCAAAGGTGTTTACTGAGTCATGACACTGCACTCGAAGATGTAGGTCAACTTGATCTGTGGCTCTGTCTCCTTTCTTGGTGATTCCCTTGACTCTGCCCTCCCCTGGGTGACAACTCCATCCTTGGGCTGGAAGTGGGATGGCTGCTGAAGTTCTGACATCACATCCAGTCACAATAACATCAAGAAAGAGAAGGTATTGTCCTATAAACCAGAGTGTTGGGAAGAACTTCCTCAGCAGCTCATAACCAACCACTCATTGATCCAAACGGGGTCACATGCCCCTTCTCCAACCAATAGCTCTCACCAAGGGAATGCTACATGCTGATTGGCCTAAGCCTGATCTGCTGAGCCATTCGCTCAGGGTTATGAGATTGTGGTGATTGGCTTAAACCAGCAGTTCTCAGACTTGTTCTCAGGACCCCCTGGTACACTTTTAAAAATTAGGGAGGACTCCAACAAGCTTTTGTGTGGATTATACTTATTGATGCCTGTTACCGTTTCAGAATTTAAGACTGAGAAAGATTAAATATTTATCCATTTTAAAATAACAGTAAATGCATTACACGGGTTAATATAAATAACATCTTTTATGAATAATAATCATACTTTCCAAAGCAAAAAATAATAATAACAAACTGTTTGTGAAATGAATGGCATGATCTTATACTTTTGCAAATCTCTTGAGTCAGTCTCCAGTGAAGACAGCAGGATTCTCATACCTGCTTCTGCACTCAGGCTGTTGTGCGTGGAGAGAACCCAGTCTCGTACAGATATGCAGTAGGGAATAGGAAGCCCTCACAGATCGCCTGGAAAGGTTTCAGGGATCCCATCAGGCTTCAGGACACATTTGACAACCACTCACTTAAACTAACCAGGGCCTATCCCAGGGTCAGGTCCTACAAACTAACTGGCGGCTACACCCAGGGAGGGTTGCGCGGCTGTTACAGAGACACCCTGCCATCCGGTTCACAGAGATTACAATCACCTCTACGTCATAGGGTTGTTTAGAGAGACCTAAGGGAAATTATGTATGTAAAGGAAGAACTTCAGGGAGCACAGGTAAAAGCAATAAGCCATTCCCCAGATGAGCTGATGTCTCTGTTCCTTTCCCCAGGATCCCTCCACCACACACATCCATTATTCCACTCTCTTGAAGCAAAGACATACCATGATAATTGCTACAGAAAGGAAAATGGGGTGTTGTTCTGCAGAGGGGAGGGTCAAACCAAGCCATCACACTCAAGAACATGAGTTTCCCGGATCAGAATGAGTGACAGACACCAGAATTGGCATTGGCTGGGAACCAGAGCCAGCCTCAGATTTTCTGATGGTCCCAACATGGGCGGTGGCCATGTGGATAGAACGAGGTATAGTCCAGGGTTCAGCAGTCAAAGCAAAGCATCTGATATTGGCACCTGGTCTGCAGGTTGGGGTTGGGGACAGGAAGCTGAAACCTGGGTGGCATCAGGAAGTCAGAGCAGGACAAGAGAGAGTAGAGGGGGCTTTGAAGATTTGGGAGCAAAGATTTTTAAGAAGAAGTCAGAACCTGCGGCATGCAAGGGACCGCTGATGACGTCTCCCAGATTGCCCCCTGGCCCCAGGAGCAGCACTGGAAGCCTGGAGCTGACAATGTGTTTGGATCAATCATTTGCTTCCCCCACAGACCATGGAAGGAGCCTTGCTCTGTCGATGGGGAGACACTGGTTCTAGCCCCAGCTCTGCACCAGGTCGCTGTGTCATTTAGGGTTTGTCACTTTCCTCTTAGAGACTCAGGTCTCCCACCAGTGGTGGCTGGAGTCCTCAGAGGGGACCCCTGAGAACCTGAGCTGAATGAGGGGCTCAGGATCCCAATGACAAGGAACACGGAATGTTGTGCTAGGTCAGGTTCACAAGTGGGACTAGGGAAGAAGGTTGTCAGCCAAGAATTGGGGCACCTGGGGACTTTGGGTCAGGGCTACTGGTGACGTGTCCCGTCTTGGCCCTGGTAACCCTTTGGTAGAGCCCCCTTTACCCTGGGTGACCTACAGAGATGTTTGCTGGCCTCTGACTTGATGTCGCTCAAAGCCTCCACCTGGGTTCTAGGATAGATGCCACCGGTAGCTGAGGCCCACGAACTTTAGCCTGGGCTTCCGAGAGTGATTTGAAAAAGCCGTTCATCCTCCCAGGCTCAGTCACCTTCCAAATGCGGGATTGGGGAGGTTCAGAGTGGCTTCCGAGTACCTGTGCTATGTCAGGCCTCGTTTAGATGCTTTAACTATATATGTACATGGCTTTCTACCTGTGCGATCAGTATCTGTCCCAAGAAAATTGAGAGAGGGGTGAAGTATATTATTGGCCAAGATCATGAAGCCAGGATTTGAACCTCCCTTGCCCTGGGCCCATGGTGGTGAACCTATGACACACGTGTCAGCACTGACACACGTAGCCATTTTCGATGACATGCGGCCGCATACCAGAGAAGTATGGGGCCGCATGCTGAGAAGGACATTTCATCCTCCACTCCCGCATGGCCAGGTGCAGTAGCCGAGGATAAAACATTTGCTGTAGTGTAGACACTCTGTGCCGGAGGTCTGTAGGCCAAAACAACAGAACTCCGGCACAGAGCATCTAGTTCTGGGACTTCCAGTTAGGCCGTTTTTCTCGAAGTGACACACCACCCGAGTTATGCTCGGTTTTTTGGCGAATTTTGACACACCAAGCTCAAAAGATTGCCCATCACTGCCCTAGGCACTCCTCTCCCCAGCTCTGCCCCCCTCTCTTCTCCTTCCTTCTCCTGTCCTTGGCCTTCCTCTCCCCTCCTTTCCCGCTGCCCCACTTCTCCTCCCCCATCCTGAGTTTCCCCTGGACCTATCCCCCTCTCCTTCTGGGCCCTGTGAGGTGCCCAAGCCCCCACAACCACCTCACTCCTTCAGGGGCTGTGAGTAGTCCTCCTAAGAAGCAGTGTCCTGATTTCACTCTCCCCTTTGTGACCCTGGATTTCCGCCCTGGGCATTCAGAGTGACAGTTTTCTACACCCTCTGTACTCTGCCCACAAAAGCCAGCCTAATCCTGCCTTCCAGCCTGCCCTTTCCATCCCCCAAAGTGATGTCTTTCTCCCTCATTCCTCCTCCCTGCTTCGGCCCTGGGGCTACTTTCTAAGCAGGTCCGAGGGACTGGGCCAAGTTCCTCAGGAAGGCCTGGGATGGCTGGAGACGCAGAGCCTGGTGGCCTGTGTCCCCCAGGACACACTGTTGAGCTGCATTGCTTTGCATCCCAGCACGGGGTTGCTGAAGATGTGGGGCTGCTAAGAGGAGAGAACAGCCTCAGGGCCTTGAGGGCCCGAGGGTCCGTGTTCTGCCCCCAACTCAGAACTGCTTCTTAGGGAGTCGTTGTCACCCTCCCCGACCCTGCTCTGAGCTCCTGGGGTGAGGTCCTGGGCTTCTCAGATTTGCATGCAGATGGATGGGGTGAGAGCTCTGGCTCTCCGGTCAGTCTGCCACTTTGCATGAGTTGAAGCCAGTCTATGGCTCTGTTTTGTCGGCTGTAAAATGGGTACAAGAGCAGGATCTACCCCAGAGGGTCAGCAGGACTGCATGCCTGCGAAGAGCTTAGGCCCTAGAGGGCCCAGGAGTCGGTGCAGCCACTGCCCTGACAAAACTCAGCCGGATCCTTCTGTGGCCTAGAGATGGGAAGTCCCTGCAAGGGAGGGTTGCTGGCATGGTTGGTTCTGGGGAGAAAGTCTTCCAACCCAGACCTCTGAGACCCCAAGGTTGGATGCAGTGCCCATCCAAGTATGTTGCACAAGCTGCTCACAAATTTATATATTCAACAAGTAATTGAGCCTCTCTTCTGTCCCAGGCACTGTGGTCCCAGACACAGTGGTGACAAGACACAGATGGTCCCTGTTCTCAAGGAGCTTACTGCGTGATGGAGAGGGACAACCAGTGAGCACGTTAACAAATGATCTCAGAGATGTGCCAGTGCTGACAGAAAGAAAGCATAGTGACCAGTTGGGGACAGCTGGGAGAGGGACTTCTTCAGCTGAGGCTGTGGGAATGGCCTCTCATGAGAGATGGCATCTGACTGAGCGCTGAGTGGGGAGAAGAGCCTGGGCCCAGGTCGGACAGGGCAAGCTCACTCCAGAAAGAAGTTACAGCATGTGTCAAGACCCTGAGGTCGGGAGCAGCTTGGCTTAGCCACAAGATAACAAGGCTAATAGAGACTAGTGAATGAAGTCAAAAGTGGGAAGGAATGAAGCTTGAGGGGGCAGGGGGCGGGGGGGCAGGGGTCAGGGATCATGCCGTTTATGCCATGGTCAGGAGTTCAGAGCTTATCCAAAGAGTAACCAGAAGTCAAGAGACGGTGTCTAGACAGGGGCGGGTCCCATGGTCTTACTGGTTATAAGTCTTGCTTTTGGATGGAGACTAGATATCTAAGAGGTGCAAGATGGAGGCAGGGAGGCCACAGAGAGAGAGAGAAATGGTCCCAGAGAGAGATAACAGTGCTCAGCCCAGGACAGCAGCAGCTGGGGCAATGAGAAGCTGTTGGATTCAAAAATACATGCAGAGGTGAAGCCAACAGGACCAGTGGTGGGGTGGGTCCATCCAGGTCACACCACGAGAACAGCCACAGTGCGAGGAGCTCCCTCACAGTCGAGGGTCCAAGGTCAAGGTTATTGGAACGAGTGAGTCCCCTCTCTGTGGCGTGCTGCAAGGATCCGGGGGTAGCAGGCACTTTCCACTAATAAACCCAAGGAAAACAATTGACATGGGTGTCTATAAGATGCACACGCCGCCGAGGCAGCTGATCTGGGGCGGGTCAGGGACATGGGGACCCCACAGCGTGTGCCACGCCCAGCCAGCCTGAGCCGGCGGCAGCTACACGTGTGTGCGCGCTGAAACTCTCTGCCTGGGCCGGACACAGAGAGCAAACAAGGACTGAGGACGCGCCTTGATGGGACGCGATTCTTCACTGGCTTGAAAATTTGTAGTTCTGAGAACCACATTTTTATCGTCCGTGTTATTTCTGAGGGGAACCTAATATTCAGCTAGAGCCGCCAGAAAAACACAGGTCCCCTTACCAGCTTTACAGATATTCCAGAAAATGGCCAGGCAAACGCTGCCCAAGTTCTTGTACAGACCTACTCGGTGGGGTGGGGGACAGGGTTGGGGAAGGAAGGATGTGGACAGGTGGGCTACCCCAGAGCCGGAAGTATTCTGTGTTTGTTGTTGTTGGTTGAGAAAATTGAGACAGTCATTCTCACAGACACCTAAATTATGAATTATTTTTTATTTACACCTTCACCCTCCCCCTCCCGTTCTACCTACTGTGGTCTCCCCGGTCACCCACTTATGATGACAAGTATAGGAAATGCAAGAAGCAAAATGCAGCGATGACCACATCTCTGTGCTTGTTTGCTCAGACGCGGAGTCAGACTGTGCTTTTCGAGGACAGAGGCTGTGAAGGCAGATTTTGTTCAGTGGCCCTGGGTCCGGGCAAGCAGCAGCCACTGGTGCAGAATTGCCTTCCATCCCAGCCCTGCAGACAGGTAGCCAGGCGGGCACCCCTGCTCTCTGCCTGGGGCTCCCCCTGGGGCTGCAGGAACCAGGCTTTGCTCTGTGTTCTTCAGGGACAGGGGTTCAGAACTCCTCCTCCCCAGTGCACTCGCCAGGCGGGCAAAGACAAGGTGGACCAGGGAGGCCAAGCCCTGCTCTATTGTCTCTCTGTGGCCAAAGATAGAGTCCTGTGAGCATGGTGTGGGTCTCTATTTGCAGGGCTGAAAGACAAGTGCACCACACTCTCCGCCATCCCTGAGCACAGGCTCTGTAAAACGTTGCTTTGTTTGAAAACCGATTTTAAAGCATTATAGTAGAGACAAATGCAATTTAAATCATTTAATTTAAAACATCACTATCCCATTAATCTAACATTAATGGATAACATTTATTGAATTCTTACTCAGTGGCAGACGCCGTTCTAAGAGTTTGATGTGTATTTAGTCCCTTCATCCCATGATGGAGGCAGCATTATTGTTCCATTTTACAGATGAGAAAGCTAAAGCCCTGGGAGTTAAGCTATATAATAAAGGTCATATAGCTAGGGCAGGGCTCTGTCTTAATCTCTCCTTGTTTGCAGTGCCTGGCACCCCGTAGGCACCCAGAGAACATGGGTGCTAGTAGGAGCTTGGCTGATCAACAGTTGGTTGTTGGGTGGCTAGCTACTTGGACGGGTGAAGCAGTGAAACTGTTAGGTGCCCAGCACACCCGGGTTCCAACGTCAGCACAGTCACTTCCCAGCTGTGTGGCCTTGTGGTAATTACTTACCCCTATTGTGCCTGAATTTTCCTCATTCGTAAGTGGACAGAAGAGTTGCCCCACCTTTGGTTGCGGATTGAGGAGATAAATGCATAGAAAAACCTGGTGCATGATAACTGCTTAATGATGGCTGCAATGCCGACTTCCAGCTGTGAATGCAGCTTTGCAGCCCAGTTCCCAACAAGGGACGCCCAGCGCGCCATGTGGACGTCTGCTTGTAGGATTCGGGACACAAGCTAACAGTCCAGGCAGCAGCAGAGACAGCCCTGCGTGCTGCCTGTCAGATGCGGGACAAACCTCTGCATAGGTCTCTCCAGATGCACGCAGTCCCTGGACCTACAGCAGGAGCATCTCCAGGGAAACTGTTAGAAAAGCACCCCGTCCCACCCCGCCCCCTCGGAACTTGCCCTTAAACAAGATCTCCAGGAGACGCCTGTGCGAGTCTCCTGGGATGCTTCCCTAGAGGGCCCCCTGAGTATGAAACAGTGCTCAGGGTACAAAGACCAGGGCATGATTACTCTGCCTGGGCATGTCCTGAGCTGCTTCCGGAAAGAAGTGTCCTCTGAGCAGGGTTGGAAGGGGTTTAAAGGAGGCGGAAAAGAGAACATTCCAGTGGTAGGTTGCGGAGGGTGGCGGGTAGACAGTGATCAAAGCCTTGGCGAGGTTAAAGAGCGTGGGAGGGCGCGGCATAGGGGGAGGGACGCAAGAACCGCACGTGAGAGGTGCACTTCCGGAAACCTGGCTCAGGTGTCTCGCACCTGCATGGAGGTGCCACCCCACGCCCGCAGAGCCAATGCGCCCACACGGAGCGTCTCAGGTGTCCTGCTTCCATTAGTGGACCTTGCTACCTGTGACATGTGACTCTCTGTCAGATGTCACAAGGGCATGCCAGCATTGTGCTGGGCACCTTGCCTGCTTCATTTCATTGAGTCTTAAGGACAACTCTCTGAGAATGTTCTAGAGAGGTGAAGGGCACATATGCAGGAACCAGGCTGCCTGGTTCACATCCCACCTTCATTACTTACTTACGGTATCCTTGGGGAGGGTATCGTTAATTTACTTAGCCATCTCTCAAAGTTTCCTCCTCTATAGAATGAAAATAGTAATAGTGTGTACTTCACAGGGTTGCAGTGAGGATTAAATGCATCCCAGTAGTTTGGTGCTTTGACACATGGTAAGTTTTATATGTGATAGTTGGAATGACCCTTATTATCTCCATTGAACAGGTAAGGAAACTGGGGCTCTGAGGACGTCAGTGAGTCCTCGAAGGTCACAGTGCTGATGATAGTGCATTGCATCCCCCCATGACTGCCCCCACTTCCTCTTAGCTTGGCGTGGAGACCCCTTACCCTCTGCCCACAATCTCCTCCAACAACATCATGCCCCTGCTTCCCATCCAGATCCCCTCCCACTCGACAGAAAGCATGTCACCTCCAATGTGTGCCTCTGAGTCTGGTACTGCCACCGCACCTTTGTGTAGGCTGTTTCCTCTGCCTGGAACGCCCACCTCCTCATCTCTGTCTGCCCTGAATGCAGCTTCCAAAGCCGGAGCCAAATAATGCCTCTGCAGATACACCTGGCTGGAGGCGCCCCGTCCTCCCCTTACCTACTTCTAACATTCACCACGGACTGACTCCCAAATGGCTGTCATGATATCTGCTTTGTCCTGAGTGGCACCAAGGGAGTGCTCCGGACCCTTGGCAATGACAGAAAAGGGCTTGGTCCTCAGGGCTGGCCTTTCCCTGGTGTGAGTGACCAGTCCTCTCAGGACCCTGTTCCTGGCCTGGTGCTCTTGGTGTCACTTGGTTCAGCTCAGGGTTTCTTAACCTCAGTGCTGCTGACATGTGGGGCTGGATAATTTCTCCCTGAGGGAGCAGTTCAGCACATTGTAGGAAATTGAGTAGCATCCCTGGACCCTACACATTAGATGTCAGTGGTAACCCCCTCTCCACTACTGTGGCCACCAAAACGTCTCCAGATATGACCAAATGTCCTCTAGGGACAAAACTGCCCCCCCCCCAGATTAAGAACCATTGATAACCAGAATCCATCCTCCCTCCCCACGGGTGATCAGGATAAGAGACGGGGTTACTTCAGCTTCGTGGCTGCAAAGGGGAGGTTGAATTCCCCCAACCTACACACAGAGCAGGAAAGGGCGGGTAAGTGGGCGAGATGGAGGGGGCCCAGCTCCCGCCATTATTGCTGGCAGGTTGCGGGTCGAGGGGATGTGGTCCAGCTTTTGCCAGATCTTGAAACTATTCAAGAGAAGCCAGAAATCCTGTCTTTTATGTGAAATCCCCTGATTCTTAAATGTTGGCAACTAATGTGAATTATTTTAAAACACTGTGGGAAAAACAAAATATGTCTGTGAGCCAAATGTGGGCTGCTGTCTGCCAGCTTTGCGACCTTTCCTATAAACTGAGCCTCCATCCTAGAAGCTCCGGGCGGCTCACGCCCGCGGGTCCCCATTCTCTTCGCCATGGTTTGTGTCTTAGACATCATGTGCAAGCCCCATGCTCAGCCTCTGAACCAGACAACCCCTGTCCATGTGGGTCACTCCAGCCCCCCTCTGAGGCCCAATTCCAAGAAGTTGGGGGGTTCTAAATTCCTAAGGGAAAGATAATATGGGAAGTGCCCCAGGAAGAGGGTAGAAAAGCCTGAGCTTGTGCCAGCTCTGGTATTGGTTTCTTGTGTGACCTTGGGCAATCACTCCCCCTCTCTGGGCTTCAGTTTCCTTCTTCTTCAAATGAGTGTAGGATGAAGAAAGAGAAAGGAGGTCAGAAGCATGTTCTCTGCTTCTGGAACTTAGATGAGCATTTCCCCTCAGCAGTGCAAAGCACCAAGTGGTTTGCCCAGCACCCAGCAGGCACCTCGGTCCTCAGACTGACCTGGGCAGGGACCCGCTGGCTCCACCTCCCAGCTCAGGCATCCTGCATTTCAGAGTGGAGGCTAGGTCTTCCTGATAAGCTCTCTCTTCTCTTCTGTGTAATTAGGTTATTGGTGTGGGAGGCTGTTCCAGAGGTAGAACAAATACCCACATCTCCTGACTCCCTGTCCAGTGCTCCTTCTGACCTAATACATCAGGCTCTTCCAGGAGTGGGCACTAGTGAGATGTACAAGAGAGACAGACAGACAGATGGACCCAGGACAAGCCCTGAATTAGCCTGGAACTAACTGTGGCCACGGACCAGGGGTGGTGAACTCCATGCCTAGAGCACCCACGTGGGTCATGTCCATAAACAAGGGAGGCAGGGGTAAAAAGATAGGCAGCAGCGGGATGACAGGGGGCACACTGTGACCGTATGGGATGGAATGGGGGTTCGCTATGACCAGCCCTCCTGATCTTTCTGAAATAAAGCTGAATATCTGAATATTTGGGTGTGACTTATCCCAGCTTTTAACATGTTGGCCACCAGTTTCTTTTTTAAGTTTTTTATTTTTATTTTTTAAAAAGGCAGTAGAGTCCTAGGAAAAAGAAAACACATTTGCAATCCATATCTGGCCCTAGGGCCACCAGTTTGCAGCTTCTGTTCCCTTCTTTTACCCTCAGTTTACTCTGCTTTAAAATGGGTATAATAACAGTAATTCTCTCTCAGAGTGAAGTTGAGTAACTGAATGAGATGATGCCACTAGCAGGCCTAACATTCCTTGGGGCCCACAGTAAATGACAGCGACTGCTATTAAGATGTGGGTACTTAGGCCTGACCTGTGGTGGCGCAGTGGATAAAGCGCAGTGGATAAAGCGTCGACCTGGGAACACTGAGGTTGCCAGTTCAAAACCCTGCACTGGTCTGGTCAAGGCACATATGGGAGTTGATGCTTCCAGCTCCTCCTCTCTCTCTCTCTCTCTCTCTCTCTCTCTCTCTCTCTCTCTCTCTCTGTCTCCTCTCTAAAATGAATAAAATTAAAAAAAAGAAATTAAAAAAAAAAAAAAAAAAGATGTGGGTACTTAGGCAGAACGGGAAGGGGCTTGTTAAGTTTAGTGCAAGGCAACTGGGAAGCCCTGAGCCAGAACCTGGGACCTTGCTAGCAATCCACACATTCGAGTGTGTGCTCGCTGTGGGCCTGACTCTGCAGACATATATTCCCTGCCTTGAATTTACAGGGGACGTAGGCTTAGTGCCATCCAGCAGCTTGTGGGGCTGTCCCTCACCCCAAGAATCCATGAGTGTCCCTCCTTGGGGCCCTGATTTGGGAGAAACGATGCACTTTCAAATGTCAAGTTTGTAAACACAAGACTGCAGCTTCTATCCCATTTAGCAAAACACATTCTTCCTTGTTTGTTTTAATGAGAAGCTTCGGGGGAAGGTGCCAGTCCTTCCTACGTATCTGTTTGACAAATCTGCCTTCTGAAACCAGTTTCAAAGATATTTAAAGGACAATTCTGGGAAAAGAAGAATTTAGAACAAATTCTAATTAGTCCCATCGGGACCAGGGGCCATGGCAGGCTTCTGCCCGAGAACCCGAAGAGCAGGGCCTCAGGTTACCTCCTGATGTCCACAGGACAGAATGTTCTGCCTTCCTCCTTAGGCTTGGCCCACGCTGGGGCAGCTGGAGGCAGAGTCAGGCCCTCCCCGGCTTTACTGGGGGCCTCTGCAGCCACAGAGCCCCCTCATCTGCTTGTGTGGTGATGAGGGAGGCCCCACGTACTCCGTCCCCAGAGTTGGAAAAGCCCGAGTCCCTCTGGCTGACATGCCCAGTTCCAGTGGGCGGACGGGTGGACAGGCAGGCGGGCAGGCAGGTAAAGCCCGTAATTATAAAAAAAAAGGCAGCCATGGGCGTGTGCAGACAGGCCTCCTGGATTCCAGGCAGGTGGCCTCCTGACAAAGGAGGGTCCTGGAGTTTGGACTCTGGGTGCAGAAAGACATTAGGATGGGGGTGGGGAGTTATGTAACTAAGATGCCACGGCTGCTGAGAAAGTGACTGGCTACTCTGCACTGCCTCGCCCCTCCCACTCAGAAAGGCACGAAGACCTAGCAGCCCTTTCTTTAGACACGGCAGTGGCCCTCAGCTTCCTTGGCGTCAGGGTTACTGTCAGACTCACCCCGAGTTTCTGACTCAGGAGGTGAGGGTGGGGCAGAGAATTTGCATTTCTCATAAACGCACACAGTGGTGCTGATGCAGCTCATCCAAGGGCTATTCTGAGAGCCACTGCTCTGGGGCTTAGTGAAGTCAGTCTACCTGGGCCTCTGATTTATTGTGTGCCCCCAGGCAAGTGTCTGAGCCTCTCTGGACTCCTGTTTTTCTCAGAAGGGAAAGCCAGCTTTGTCTTTGAACAACTAACTATACGCTGCCCCCCACCCCTTCTTGTGTTGAGATGCCTAATTACCATGTGTAGGCCACTCAGAGATCTTCACAGGCAAGAACCCCAGGGTTCCAACTGGCTCATAGTCACAGTGAGAGTTGAGTGGCTGTAGCAGCGATGGGCACTTTAAGCCTTAAAGGTACAAGCCAGGCCAGCATTTCTGGGTGTTAACATTCACCCTGCATGCAAGAATCTTGAAGCAGTTCACTAGCCTGGTCTTCGGGATCATTTTGTTTCCTTGGAGATCTGGGTGACAGAGGCTCACCACAGTCCCAATGATGAGACATCAATGGCAGGGAGAGTATAATCAAAGTCCCATATCTGCCAGCAATCCCTAGTAGGGTGATATCAGGCAGCCTACCAAACCCCTCTGTTCCTTGGCTTCCTCATTGATAAAGTGAGGAATGATAGTATTCATATAGTATTGTGGGGATTAAAATCAGCAATGTGTGTAAAATTCTCTACCCAATATTAGTAATAACCCTTAGCAATGATTAGTCTATCTCTGTGCGTTGGTAAATTAAATAACATTGAACTGACAAGTGCCTAGCAGAGTGCCTGGCTCAAAGGCAGAAGTGCTCAGTAAATAGTAACCATTATTCTTACCTTGGACACTCACTGGCCCATGGCCTTTTGTGTTTGTTGAATCACACATAGGAAGTGAAGACAAAAATGTCTTAAAAGTGCTATGGTGGTCATAGGTCCCATTCCCAAATGCCACCAACCCTGCGGGGTTCAAGGGCCTCAGATGGGGAAGGTGAAATACCACCAGTGGTCACCAGGGGCAGCAGAGAATCCATCCCACACCAGTGCCTGCAGAGGGTTTCCTAGAGTCCCTTCCTTAGGAAATCATAGAAAAGGGTTGGCTATTCCACCCTGTCCAGGCATCCTTCATAACCCTCCTCCCTTCTGAGCATCAAACTCTTTACCCTACATGTATCAGCCACATCTTCTTGGATTTAAGTCCTTTTGTCTCCTTAAACCTCACTTTTCTCATCTGAGACATGAGGATAAAGGGTTGAATGAGCTCAAAAGGACAGTCCCTGGGGCAAGGTGAGTGCTCAGTCAGTGACACCTCTTGCCAAGGTTGCACCATGGCTTCTGCAGCCAGATGACATAAGCCTCAGGTCTGCCTGCATCACGTACTGGCTGGGGTGCCTTTGGGTAAGTGACTTGACCTCTCTGGGTCTGTTTCCTCATCTGTAAAATGGGGGTGATGATAATGGCACACGAATCTCTCGGAGTTGTAGTGAAGATTGAATGAATGTGTAAATCAATATAGTAAATGCTACGTCAATGGTTGCTAGTATTGTTATTTTAAGTGGTAGAACTTTTTATGTTACTGTTTTTGTTCTGAATAAGCGGCAACATTTCAGCTTCCTGCAGAAAAGGGGAGGTGTGGCCCCTGGACATGGAAACACCTTTTCCCTTGCTGCAGTTGAGAATCTGAGTTGGCAGTCTAGACAGTCCCACAAGTGGGGCACAGAGGCCAACGGCACTCTGTGAAAATGCTTTGATGCCCAGCCCTGGGCTAAGCCTCTGCCTCCAGGGCAAGTCATTAGGAAGCCCCCCAGAGGGGATCAGGATCCTCGCCAGGTCATTTAGGGTCCCAGAAAGATTGTCAAAGCATACCGGTGAGCCTGTGACAGGCGCACAAAAGTCTCCAGCCAGGAAGGCCTCACCAGGACAGATGGCAGAATGGACCTGGGGTAAAACCCTCTGTGCCTCCCCCCGCCAGGGCAAAGGTCTAAGTGGGTTTGGAGGAAAGCCCCAGTCGAATCCTTCTTGCTGCACCTGTGCCCCAGAGCCCTACTGGGATAGCCGGGGAAGATTGGCACTGTCCCTGCTGGTGGCCTCGGCCACAGAGACATCCTAGGGCCTGCCAAAGGACCTTCGAGTCACTTTGGAGTCCCCAGGAATGGATTGAAAGCTGCAGATGTCCATGGAGACAGCAGCCAGGGCCTGACTGGCTTGGAAGCAGTGAACATGTCACTCAGGTGTTCTCCAGCAATGTCCCTCATGCACATTTTTTAAGGGGTTTCCCTGTTCCCACAGGCACTATTCAGAACTGTACACATACCTCTTGTCATCAGAACTTTCCACCACCACACTACAAGGTGGTAGCCACGATCACCTCTATTTTATAGGCTGAGGCTTCCAGGAGCCAAATTTTTTGTCTAAGATCATATGCTACTAAGTGTCACAGCCAGGATTTCAGTCCTGATCCTTCCACCTCCAGAGAATGTGTCCCCAGCATCCTGGGACGGGCATCCTCCAAGATGGCCCTCAGTGATCCCTGCCCCCTGGTATTTACACCTTCCTGTAGTCTCTCTCACCGAGTATAGGAGGAAGTTAGTGATGCTGTGTGTGTGTGTGTGTGTGTGTGTGTGTGTGTGTGTGTGTGTGTGTGTGTCAGAGACAGAGAGAGTCAGAGAGAGGGACAGATAGGGACAGACAGACAGGAACGAAGAGAGATGAGAAACATCAATTCTTTGTTGCAGCTCCTTAGTTGTTCATTGATTGATTTCTCACATGTGCCTTGACTGGGGAACTACAGCAGACCAAGTAATCCCTTGCTCGAGCCAGCGACCTTGGGTCCAAGCTGGTGAACCTTGCTCAAACCAGATGAGCCCGCGCTCAAGCTGGTGACCTCGGGGTCTCAAACCTGGGTCCTCCACATCCCAGTCTGACGCTCTATCCACTATGCCACCACCTGGTCAGACAGTGATGCATTTTTAAGGAATAGAATGGGGGGGGGGGGTGATGGCTGTCAATTCCAAGTTAGGTTACCAAGAGACAGTGACTTCTATCCGTGCACGCCTCTCTCGCACACACTGGAGCCCTCTGGAAGAAGCAACCTGCCTTTTGTGAGTCAATGTATAGCTCTATGTCAGGGACCTGACAGCAGCCTCTGGCCCATGGCCAGTGAGGAGCCAAGGGTCTCAGTGCAACATCCCACAAGGAACTGAGTCTCGCCAAGAGCCACATGAGTGAGTTTGGGAGCAGACCCTCCCCAATGCGAGCCTTGAATTGACTGCCACCCCAGCTGATACCACGACTAGAACCTATGAGAGGCCCTGAGCGGGGGACACCCAGCTCAGCCACCCTGACTCACAGAATGCCGAGAGATAATAAATGCTGAGTTTCGGGGTGACTGGATACACAGCAATAGGCAACTAATACATTTGCTGTCACTACCAACAGCACGCACAAAACATACCCACACGACAACCATTGAGAAGGATAAAAAGAAGGCTGACTCAACTGCAGCAGGCAGAGCTGGGGGAGCCCTCCTCACGCCTAGGGGAGCCCTCCTTACGTCTGCGGACCTGGCCCTTCATTTGGCTTTCGTCAGTGATGGCATCCAGGGGACTTGACAGAAAGGCCCTTTTCCAAGGTCACACACAATGTAGGGGACCTGGCGTGGCTGTTGAGGTCTCCAGACTCCTGGAAACTGTTGCCAGGAGTTCACAAAGGTATTACCTGCAAAACTATGCATTTCCCTAGGAACCCAGAGTTGTTACCTTGTCTTAGCTCCAGGTGCTTGGGAGAGTACAGTAATGTTGGCTGGAAGGTCTCCGTAAAACTTCTGCAAATACTAAAATCACAGCCAAGAAAAAAACAAGAACCCTGAGAAATTCCGATGGGCTCAAATATTCGACTGCACGCAGATACCAAATACAGTGGGGTCCCTGAGTGCAGTGTTTGGGGGTTTTGTTCCTTAAGCGCCATATTTGCTGTCATTTTCTCCTGTAATCTAAAGGAAGCTCCTCTGGGGATGAGGGGGCACTGTGAATGAGGACCGCACTGACCCCTTGTGTCCCTGTCCCCAGCTTTCTTTGTGTTTTCCTTGGTGGCACCCTGGTAACCTAAAGTCAGGGTCGTGGGGACAGGGTTTTGCTTCAGAGCTCAGATCTAGAGCAGCCCCCTCCACCCTGGCTGGACTGCCCAGTCCCTCCCTCCCTGGATTCCCACTAAGCCTCTGCTTCTTGCCGAGATCTCCTAAGGACTGGATGGGGACAGTTCCTGCAGCCTTTCCCCACCCCCAAATCCTCCCTTCCTGCCGCCTTGCCTTGCAGAGTCTGTGCACTACGTGCCTTGGAGGAGGAGAGAGCGAGCCAAATCCCAGGCCCAGCTGTCTCCAGCATCTTTTCCCAGCATCCCTGGGAGGCTAGGATGATCTTCTGGGAGTTGGACCAGCTACATAATTTGTGGATCCCAATGCAAAATGAACATGCGAGGCCCCCGGTTAAAAAAAAAAAACTTCAGAATTTTAAGGCAACAACAGCAGAGCATTAACTCAGGTGCAAGGCCCTTGTGCACAGGCTGCATGCTCAGATGCTGGCCTGGTGTTGGGGTCTCGAGAAGAACCCACTCTGAGTCACCCTTCCTGGAGGGCCTGCCCAAGCTGCTCAGGGCAGAGTGTGGGTTGTCATTTCTTGGCTCTTGGGTTGCATGGTGCAGAACTGAGCAGAAATGTCCCCTGGGCCCTGGGTGTCCTCAGTATCAGAAATCTACCTGAATGTGGGGACACAAAGCATAACCAATCCTAACTTTTCTGAGTAAGGACAGCAGGACGGTGGGCTTGAGAGACGGCTTGGATTGCTGACCGGCAAGTTGAATACCTGCCGACTTCTAAGAGGTTGCAGAGGGGACCAATAAAGGTAGCAGCAGTAAAATGAGCACGGTTAGCCAATGGGCTGAATAGAAACTTCTAGACATAGTTTGTGGTACTTTCTCCTCCCTCTGCTTTTCCCCCTGCTCTTTCTGCATCTTAAGTTTTTGTTAAAAGAGTTGCCAACATTTCAAACTTAAGATTTCACATAAAATGTCATATTCCTAGTAGCTATAAAAAAGCAATTAGAACCTCTGGTAACACTAGAGCCAAATTCCTGCATGACAACAGTCTACTCTACTCCCTCCTCTATAGGGACTAGTGGCCTCCTGTTTGCCATAGTCCCCACCACTCCCTAACGTTTCCCTAACACAGAATCCAAGTGACCAGTGCTACATATTCGTGCCTGTGCTGCTGTTTTCTTGTCACGGAGTTAGGAAGAAAGTGCATGTCTGCATCAAAAGTGAGAAGACAGAAGGTGGAGCAAAGTTCCATGTCCTTCCAGAAATATGGGAAAGAGAATGTTTCTTTGTGGAAGCGAAGAACCTCCCTACATGTTTTATATGCAAAGGATATCGAAGTCAAAAGAATACAACTCACATGCTTTTATGGAACAAACTACAGCAGTCCCTGCCCACTCACTCATTCCTGTCCCCTGCTGGGTCCGTGAAGGCATCAAAATAGAGACTCCTGGGCGAGATGTCTCCAAAATGCAAGGGCAGTCTCAGCCTGTCCACCCACCAGGGCTCAAAGACATCTTTTGTTCTCTCCGCCCATTATCCCAGCAAAGGCAGTGGACATGGGGGATTCCCAGCATCTCCTGTCACTTGCTGTGGGTCAGTTTCCTTCCCCTAAAGTGGCGTGGGTATTTAACCCCGTGGGTAGTTCTCTTCCCCAGCTGGGAGCACCATCAGCATTTGGCCTACTGGGCAGCCTTCCCTAGGGCAGTTGGGGTTCCAGTTAGCCAGGGGAAGGAGGTCAGAGGCTGCCCCGTGTACCTCCACAGCTGGCCAGTTTCACAGTCAGTGGGAGGGTGAGGAAGGAGTGGGGGTGGAAGCTGGGAAAGCCCTGATGGATGGTGGTCAGGGCTCGTGTGCTGACAGGTGGGGCTCCTCACCCACGCACAGGAAAGTGACAAAGGGGAAGGTTTTAGAGACCAAGTAGGGAAAGTAATTTGGTTCCCCCAGCTTATTGTAGAGCCATAGGCCAATGACCTGGGAATTCCCAGAGCTCGGGCCTGGGCCAGTGGGAGCCATAGGCTACCAGCCAGGCCTGGGAAGGGTGGGGTGCATGCTGCCTGGAAGGGGAGGCTGGGGATGCTGTGGAGAGTGTGGGACTCCTCACTTGGCCATGTTTCCTTAAGTCCCCCTGTGTACAATGAGGGTGGCAGGAGGGGGAGACCAGATCTGACTTCTGGGGCTTTGGGGATATAATTAGTTCATCTAAGGAGCATCCTAACCCCCAGATCTGAGGGGGCTCAGAGCTGCAAACCCACTTGACACTGAGTGAGCACTGCTAGCCAGGGCTCCAGATTTTCAGACACTTCAAGATGCCACTCTCTACAGGGCTTAGCTGGCCTGGTAACTGGCTGTCTACCCACTCCAGAAGTCCAGGCCCCGGCCTCACCAGGGTCACCTCACCTACCACGTGGCTGCCTTACTTAGAGAGGAGTTCATAAGCAGCACAATGATGAGGTGGAAATTACTATTACCCCATTTTCTAGATGGGGAAACTGAGGCTTGAAGAAGTGAGGTGCAGTCACAGGGCTCCCCCACCAGATCACAGCCTTCTCAAGGGTACAGACCATGTCAGTTCCCCCTCGCCTAGAGAATGCCCTCAGCAGTATATTCACTTACAGAATGACCGGTCACGCTGTACAGGTGAGTGAAGTTCAAGTCCCAGGGCTTCCACCCCCTTCCCTGCCCGCTCTTTCTGCCCCCTCCCGGCCAGTTACTGGGACTGAAGCTCTTCAGCATGGCTGTCACAAGGGCGTCAGAAGAGTGCAGAGATATGTAAAATGGGGTGCCAGGCAGCCAACCCCTGGATGTACTCGCTCACTTGGAGCTTTCAAAGACCTGGGTTCGAGCTTGTCATTTCGATCCCTGTGACACTGGCCATCTTTCTGACAGTTTCTTTACGAATAAACAGGTTAGGGACGCACCCAATACCCGGGGCCGGGTGCGCAGCAGTGCTCCCTGAGGCGCTCGGACAAGTCTGGGCGCCTCCGAGGGGCGGGCTGGGGGCGGGCCCTGGGCGGGGCCAGTGGCCGGCCTTGGGCAGCCCGGAAGGAGTGGGAGGAGGAGCCGCGCGAGTGAGAGTTGTTCCCATGTGAGAGGCTCCGCGGCCGAATTCCTCGCGTGCGGCGGCGGCGGCGGACGGCCCGGCGTCCGGCCGGACGGAGAGCCCTGGTCCGGCGCGCGCGGGGAGCCGGGCGGGGGCGGGGGCGGAGCTCGGCTGCACCCCAATGCGGCGGCGGCCCCGGGGACTGTGAGCCCAGCGTCCGCCGTCGGAGCACCCCGCGCCGCCTCGGGCAGCGTCCCCCGGGCACGCGGCATGCGGGCGGCCGACTCGGGCAGCTGGGAGCGCGTCCGGCAGCTCGCGGAGCAGGGCGAGCCGGCGCCCTCCTGCGGGGCCGGACCGGCGCGCCCCCCGGGACCAGCAGCCTGCCAGCAGTGTGCGGACGCCGCAGGGCCCGGCGATCGGCCCCGCACCCGGGCGCCCTGCGTTCGAGCGGATGGCGACTGCAGCCAGCTGGGTAGGTGCGCGTCGGCACCGGAGGGCGGTGCGGCCGCAGGCCTGGGGAGCCACCCGGGTCGGGCGCGCGGGGGCGCTCCGGGTCGGGATCGGAAAGCAGCTGGTGGCAAAGTTCTCTCCGTGCGCGGAGCACGGAGCGCGGGCGGGGGTGCAGGGGAAGAGGCGCGGGATGCGGAGTTAGTTTTTCAGCGTGGGGGCGGGAATCTCGGAGCTCCGTGGCTTTCTTGCCGACTTTCCCCCCACCCCCACCACCAGAGGACTGCAGAGGGAGGTCAAGGCCACGCCTGCCGCAGCGGTGAGGTCCCGCGGCACCTGGAGACCTACCTAGCTCTGGGCGGGACCCAGCGCCTGCTCTGGGAAACGTGGAAAGGGGAACAGCTCCAAGCAAAGTGTGGACGGCCCCAGTGACCGCACCTGTAACCCACCTAGTAGCCCCATAAAGTGCCCAGAGAGCCTTGCTTTACCGAGAGGAAATATAAAGATTCGTCTTTGTTGGGAGCTAAGAGATTTCTCGTACACTTACTTACTTGAACAGCTAATGCAGAAAGAGGAATCGCAACGGTGGAGACAAATGCAGTTGTTAGCTAATACACCCCAAGCGAAGCATAGCGTTTTAGTGTTAAAATATCCCGAGTGGGAGCGCCCATTCCATTCTGTTCCGGTCTCAGCTGATCCCCTACCAAGTTTAACCCTTACCCCACCACACAAGTTGGGCCTGGGGTGGCACAGGAATCCCTCGATCCCCTCGAATGTAAGGTAGGAAGAAATTTAAATGGAAGACTATGGAAATCAAAGGGCTTCCGAAAAATATCCGTCATCAGCAGTTTGAAGTTTGAATACTTTTCCCAGGAAAAATTGGAGGGGAGCATACATGATTATTCATTAGTTCTTGAACACCTTTTGTGTTCCAGTAATTTATATGCAGTGTCTCCTTCATTTTATCACAACTCTGGGAGTGCGGCTCTGTTATCTCCAGGAAGGTGAGGACAGAAAAGGCCTGAAGTTAATCAGCTTGCCCTAAGTCCCACAGCCCTAAACCTTGGTGCTGGAATTTCTAATTTTGTCTTTCAATTGACACCAGAATGCCTCTCCCAGGCTGCAAATTTACCAGTTTAGAACCATGAGGCTTATTTACCTAATTTCCTATGGGAAAAAGCCAGCAGCAAGGCCCCCTTCTTCCAGGCTGCCTGTGTTGGTCACCCCTGGGAATGGGATCCTGGGGGTCATAGCCACAGGGGCTGGGATTGCCAATCAGCTGACTCTAATTATCTGAGCTGCTGCTGGTGTCCTAGAGCAACTGAGATCTTGGGTCACCAAGGGTCTAGAAGACGGACACTGGGCTCTGGAAGGAGCTTCAGTTCCTGGTCCTTTGGCATTAGGACTGGGCCAGCTAGAGATACTCCCATCTCTTCCCCAGCTGCATGGAACAGTTAGAGTCCAGGACTTGGTACAAAACAGCGTAGATGCAAAGAAAAAGCGACTGGCAGAGCTTGGGGAAGTTGCTTGATCTTTCTGAGACTCAGCTTATGGAAATGATAATACTGTCGACTCATGTTTGGATCATTCAGAGCTGGTGTCTGCAGAACACCTTGCCTAGTTCAAAATGTATGCTTAATGAATTTTCATCGCCAGCTTCACGGGCAGGGCCCTTTCAGTGTCCCCATTGACTCAGTTTCCCATTAGGATGGGATGCTCTCTGCTCCACCTCCACTCGCCTGAACTGTGTCAAGATGACTTTCGTCTGGCCTGTAAAGTATTTGAGTGATCCAAGGCTGGCTGTCCTGCCAGTGGAAGTTGTTATTATGTAAACGTTTGGAAGATGGCTGGGTGCAGATATATCTGTTTACTTTGTGTCTATATAGACTCCATTGCTGTTTCATAATAACAATGACCTAATGACATGGTGTAGCTGAGAGCATCTGTCAGAGGTCTGGAGGTGGTGGTTATTCCCCCGGCCCTCATGGTCACCCTTTAAGAGGCAGAGGCAGTGCAGATCTGCTTTCCTGATTGCCAGGTGACATCACTGGCCTGAAACAGGATCAAGCCTGCAGCAAAACCAGAAAGTTTGGAGTTCTCTCTACTCCACCACTCTTCACCCTCTTCTGGTCTGGTTCTTTTTTTTTTTTTTTACAGGGACAGAGAGAAAGTCAGAGAGAGGGATAGATAGGGACAGACAGACAGGAATGGAGAGAGGTGAGAAGCATCAATCATTAGTTTTTCGTTGCCATCACACCTTAGTTGTTCATTGATTGCTTTCTCACATGTGCTTTGACCACGGGCCTTCAGCAGACTGAGTAACCCCTTGCTGGAGCCAGCGACCTTGGGTCCAAGCTGGCGAGCTTTTGCTCAAGCCAGATGGGCCCGCGCTCAAGCTGGCGACCTCGGGGTCTCAAACCTGGGTCTTCCGCATCCCAGTGCAACGCTCTATCCACTGTGCCACCGCAGGGCAGGCTGGTCTGGTTCTTAAAGACCAAACACTGTTTCCGAGAACTTCCCTGGTGTCCTGGCGTTGAGCACAGCCCGTCAGGTACATGGGTTCTGAAGACTCTAGCTGTTACAAGGGATTTCTTCTGGGAGATAAGTGGGAACGCCTCTGGCTTAGAACCACAGTACTGAAATGAAAATTTCAACCAGGCAGTGAGGTGACTTGCCCCAGGATCTCAGCACATTGTTCCCTAGTTGAATGTGATGCTGTTTCAGGAGCTGAAAGAGTGCCCTGTTGGGTGATGGGGTTCGGTGTAGGGAAGGGAAACGCTTGGTTGGCAGGATGGTGGACTGGGCGCCTTGGAATCGCTCATGGGGAGCATCGCCCTGAGATCACAGGGTGACAGACAGGTCTGGCCTCCAGGGTGGGGCCCCTTTAGGGGAGGTTAGTGTTCTTTCCACACAGACTGGGGACCAGAGCAGGAGGTGTGGACATTAGATTCTTTTTCTCTCTGCACTCGGTTCTGCCGAGTTACTTGGTAACTCAGTTTCCCTCTTGGTGCTGCGAGGATAACTCTCTGAAGGGAGCTTTTTCCAGAGCCCCGGTGGGAAGTGAACCACGTACTCGCTGGGGGTTCCTGGGCTGAGACCACAAATTGTTCCGTTTCTGGTTGTCCATTCACTCAGTCACATTTCTTGAGCATTCTTCCTGCCAGGCGGTGTTGTAGCTGCCAGGGACGTAGCAGCACGGGAGACAGCCGCAGCCCTTGTTTCCATGGAGCTTACATTCTGTGGGAGGAGGTTTCCAGGAGAGGCGAATATACACGGGATGTGTCAGGAGTGCTAAGCGCCATGCAGAAAAATAGGGCCGGGTGAGGGGTTAGCATGGTGAAGTGGATGCTGTCCAGTATTTAGGTATATGGTCAGAGAGAGAGCCAGCTGGAGAACCAGATGCATGGGTGCCGTGTCCCTAAGGCAAGGGAGTGTTGCCAATCAGTTGGAGGAACCCGGTCATTGTTTAAAAGTTCTTGGCAAATTAGTATCTTTGTAGACTGGGGCATTTTATCTGTCCACACCTGAAGCCCATGCAAACTTCCAGGCCCATTTCAGATGAGACTACCTTTGCACTGAGCTCTTCTTTCTTAACTTCCTGGCCTAAAGGGCCCGAGGGCCCTCTGGCCATTTGGACCTTCCGCCTTTTTTATTAGTCATTTGAGTTCTTAGCTCCTCTTGCCCCTCCCCTCCCTTAAGGTGCAAGGAAGAGGGAACCAGGCCTTGGTTTATCCGGGCTGTGTTGTAGCTCCCAGCGCTTCACCCTCCTGAGTCAGGCTTTGTCTTGATCGGTCACTCAGCTGTCCCTGGGGAAGGTGCAGTTGCTCACCCCCTCCATCCCGGGGGAAACTGGTGCTTGGAAAACTTTAGTAACTTGTCCAGGATCACACAGGAGATGTCCCGGCCAGGCCTGATCCCAGATTGTAGACTTTAGCACAGTGTGGAAGGACCTGGGGCCCTGATCTTAAGAAAACATGTAGATCTATATTAATTTTCCAGCTTGTTTTTTTTTCTGTAAAGTTTTATCTTTGTTAAAGAGGTTTGTCCTCTCCTTGACATTTCTTGTTTTAAAGCAACTCAAGCATTTGCTTATCTTTGCGCCTTGAGCGGTTTCAGCAGTGTTATCCCGTCTGGAAAGGATTTCTGCTGGGTGAGAGGTCAGATTAACTCTCCACTTGGAATTGGGGTGCTCTTAGGAAGCTGCCCACTGGGCCCACGAGGGTTTAGTGTGAGCTTCCTTGCCTAATGGGTGGGACAAAGACACTTGGGGGCTTGGCTGTCCTGGACAGTGGAAGTCGTTGCCCTTGAAAGAAATTCAGGTTGATTTTCCTCGGGAGGTCTCCTGTGGCCTGGCAGCCTGTGCCCTGTTTGACTACTCAGTGCGATGGGTTGAACCTTCCCTCTGCCAGAGCATGTGGCACACCATAATGGGTCCAGGGCACCTGCTTTGGATGCAAACTCCCTGGTTGGAATTCACCTGCTCTGTTGTTTACTAGCTTTGTGTTCCCATGCAAATTATTTAACTCCCCAAGCCTCAGTTTGCCCATCTATAAAATGGGAACATATTTCCTGCCTCAGAGCTGTTGGGTAGGAATCCATAGGAACCTTCATCCCCGTGGAACCCGATGCTACCTATCCTGTAGGAAGGAGGGGGAATGCCCAATTTTCCAGAGTCCACAGGACTTGAGTGTGTGTGTGTGTGTGTAAATATTTCTTTTAATTTCACAATTTGAAATACTGGGATTTGGTGACACAGATGATTCTGAAGGACTGCTAGCTATTTATTTGGCTTTCTGAATCGTCGGGAAATTTCCGTAAAGGTCATGAGGCTACTCTTTATGTTCGTTGTAATATTCCAGCTTTCCAGCTGACGTAAGTGGATGACTTGCTAGGATTCTCCAGTCATTCTGGAGAAAGAAGAGTCTAGTTCTCTTTTAATCATTTCAAGAACTGGCGAGTGCATGGGCTGAAGGCAACTAGAAACACACCCCCGGAGTCAGCCTCTCCCGCGGCAACACAGCCAGCTGGCAGAAGTGGAAAATTGGGTACACAGATTTTAGCCCTGGCAGATAAATATACCCAACGTGCCATTAAAGCTAGCCAAAGCAATCGCCGTGGGGAGCCCGTGTTTGCAGTGAGTCACCGAGGGCTATAAACACTCCAGAGAGGGCGGCAGGCCATGGTTACAAGGTGTGTGCGTGCCTGTTGTGTGTAGTTATTTGCACCTAAATGCATTTCATGGTGAACATGTCAGATGAGTGCCTGTCGGGGAAGAGAAAAGTCAGGATTGCCTCCTGTTCCCAAGGACTCTCTCTGTGCCTCTGGCAGCAGCCACTGTGAAGGTGAGGACTTTAGACTTTCTCTTTGTCTGCTGTTTGGATCCCTTCAAAGAGAGGCAATTCCTCAGAGTCCTTGCCAAGTGGCATTAGCCCATTAGATGCTGCCACAGCCCCCAAAATGGAAGAAATTAACAGCCAGGAGAGTCTGACAGGTAGGTGAGTCCACCTGGAGTCCTAGCCCAGAACTGAGTGGCCCTAAGCCTGGGCCAAGGAGAAGGGGAACCTTCAGGCTCCATGGTTGCATCCCTCTGAGTGCATCCTGGGTTCACGTGCTGGGCTTTGTGGACTTTTTTTTTTTTTTTAATTCACTTTAGAGAGGAGACACAGAGAGAGAAAGAGAGAGAGTGAGAGAGAGAGAGAGAGAGAGAAAAGGGGAAGGAGCTGGAAGCATCAACTCCCATATGTGCCTTGACCAGACCAGTACAGGGTTTTGAACTGGTGACCTCAGTGTTCCCAGGTCGACGCTTTATCCACTACACCACCACAGGTCAGGCTTTGTGGACTATTTTGAGAAACACTCACCACCTGGTGTCCTATCTGCAGGTGCCCAGGGCTTCGGTTTTTGTTGCTGCCTGGATTTGCACGTCGGTTTAGGCTCCCAACTAGTTTGGGCTGTAACTTTATTACAGGCATTGAGTGTGTTCAGTTACATTTAATTGTGCAGAAGCTTCAGGAGGCTCTCCCTGGGGACAGCAGCTGCTGGCTCCCAGGTGCTGTGCCCCTTCACCTGCTCGCTCAGCCCCAGTGCACTCCTGACTTTGACGCCCTCTGTGCCCAGGCCCCATGGGCGATGAGGAACCACTTATGAAGGGCCAGCTGGTCACCCAGTGCTTTGTGACAGGAAGCCCTGCTGCTCTTGCCTCACCCCTATAAGATACCTGACGCTCTGCCCACCTTCCGTGTGATGTGGTTGAGGCTTAAAGAGGCTCCACAGGTTGCAGTAAGTGGCTGTTCCACGCTGCCCTAATGCCTGCCCCAGGACCATTGTGCGTCTTCTCCCTGCAGCTTCCGTGTTTGGCTGATAATAGCCCGAGGGCCACCAGGGCAGCAGAGGCTGGGACTGTGGGAGTCGAGGGATTCTCTGCCTGGCTTCTTCTGCATGCCGCTTTTGATCAGCTGGGGCAGTGTTGGAAATAAGGGTCTCTGGGACCTAGACTGCCCCCCCACTCCAGGAGACCATGCCCCTACACACACACACACACCCACCCCCCAGCCAGAATCAGAGAGGCCAGATGGCCGCTGACAGGAGGGCCTACCCTAACCCTTCGGAGACCTGAAGTGCAGAGTCCCGAGAGGGAAACCTTTGCAGCCATGGGGGCAGCTCATTCCCTCCACAAGGAGAGGAAACTGAGGCCCTGAGAAAGGACAGGACCGAACTGCTGTCCTAGGCAGTGGTTTCCAGGGTCAGAGTGATAACTAAAGGCACATGGGTGTCTTGGCAAAGCGGCAAGTTTTCCCTCTTTGCCCTCTTCCCTGACTCCCCCAGACTCAGCCATCGTGGTCTGAGGTGCGCTTATCAGAATGCAGATTCTTAGACCTCTCCTTTGTTCTGATTCCGTGGGTCCGGAAGGGGCCCAGAAATCTGTATTTTTATCGAGTGCCCTGGGGGATATTTTATGCAGAGGCTGCACAGACCAGACTTGGACAACTTCAGCCGCTTGCCTTTCTGGGATTGGGCTGATTTTAAAGTTAGAAACTAAGTGGCCTTAGACTCTGGTTGACCCGCTGCGTCCCAACAGCATCCTCAGCGGCACACCCCCCCCACACACAGATGTCCCGGAGTGGACAGTAGGTGTCTGGACATCCCAGTTAAACCCCATGATTGCTTCTCTTGTGCAGTCTCCGCTCCCCCTTTCTCTGGGCACACAGCCTCAGAACCTAAAAGGAGTCCCAGGCATCTCTCTGGCTTGTGCACTCGGGACATGTGCAGTGCTGAGAACACCGAGTGCCCCTTTGTCTTTGCTGTGAAGCCCCGCTTCACGCCCAGGGCTGCCAGCAGCATTTCCACGCCTTTAGTTCAACCCACATTCCTTCTTCCTTGAGCTCCAAGGGGTGCCAGGCTCTGGGCCGGCCCTGATGGGTCAGAGGAGACCGTACCTTTCACCCGGGTTCTCACTGATTCTTTAAACTTGGCACCGCTCCGCCCCCCACTGTGGGGCCTGCTCCTCCAGGCCCCGCCCCCTGCCCTGCTTGGATCCGTTTTGTTGTTGGCCCCAGCGCTGTTCACGGGGCAGGTGTGTTCAGTGAGCGACTTGTTGGAGCCTCCTCCGCCATCTCTCACTGCATAGACGCAAAGAGGGGAGCCGGGGCCAGAGGGCTCTCTCACTCTCTCTGTGGTTGGACTTTCTCAGCTCCTCCGGGTGGGAGGCCAAGGGGCCGGGTGGGAGGGGTCAGGAGGCTCTGCCTGTGGCCCTCCCCCGCATGGAAGACCTGCACAGAGCTGGGTCTCAGGGGCTCCATGGACTCAAATGCAGATTTCCAGGACCCACCTCCAGAAACCGGCTTGGTCAATCCTAGGTATAGGTGGTGGCCCTGTACTCCCCCCACCCCCACCCCTTTTTCTTATTGTAGTAAAATACGTGTGGCGTCACTTAACCCCTTTTAGGTGTACAGTTCAGTACCACTACGTAGAGTCACAGTGTGTGCAGCCAGTGCCACTGTCCATGTCCAGGACTTTTTTTATCATCTCAAACTGAATACCGTATCTCCCCGTGTATAAGACGCACCATTTCCTGAAAAATTTGGGGTCTGAACACTGGGTGCATCTTATACAGTGGTTTTAGGGTTTTTTACTTGTATTTCCCATAGATGGAACTGAGGACGAGGCAATATGTGAAGACGGTGATTTGTCATCAGACACAGATGAGAGCAAGCTAATGGATGGAAGTTTTGACAGTGATGATGAGTTGTATGAATTTTATGATGAATAAAACTTGAGTTCAATAATTTTATGTAATACATTTTTTTTTTTAATTTAGGGCCCCAAAATTAAGGTGTGTCTTACACATGGAGAAATACGGTATGTGCCCATTAAATAATCACCCCCATGCCCCTCCCCCAGCCTCTACTAGTCACCATTCCATTGTCTGTCTCCTCTGCATTGGCCTGTTGAGGCACCTCATGTAAGTGGTGTCACACTGGATTCCAGGACCCTGCACTGCTAACACTGCCCAACCCTCCCCCTCTGCCGATGGTCCTGGGACCTCCTGTCAAATCCCCCATCCCCCGTCCTCATCCCCAGTGTTTCTGCACCACCTCCCTTAAAACAGGGCCAGCCGCCTCTCAGGTGTGCTGGGAAGGTGTAGGGAAGCAGAAGCTCAGTTACCTTTTCCCTGTGATCAAAACCACTGCATCAGGGGTCCCCAAACTAGGCCACTGCATGCAGCCCCCTGAGGCCATTTATCCGGCCCCCGCTGCACTTCCGGAAGGGGCACCTCTTTCATTGGTGGTCAGTGAGAGGAGCACAGGATGCATCCGCACCCATAGTTCCCATTGAAATACTGGTCAGTTTGTTGACTTAAATTTACTTGTTCTTTATTTTAAATATTATATTTGTACCTGTTTTGTTTCTTTACTTTAAAATAAGATATGTGCAGTGTGCATAGGGATTTGTTCATAGTTTTTTTATAGTCTGGCCCTCCAATGGTCTGAGGGACAGTGAACTGGCCCCCTGTGTAAAAAGTTGGGGACCCCTGCACTACATTATCGATGCCTCTGTCACCGTGAGGCATTCAACACGTCATTTTTGTTTGGTTGATTTTGTTCAATGTAGATGGTTTTGAAGAAGAAAAGAAGAATGGCTCAGACTTCCATTAATCAGATTTCTAGATCCTGCCTGTAGCCACTAAGCGGAAGGGCCTGCCTGGGGCAGGAGGGCCACTGATGCTGGGAGGTGCGGGGAGACAGTGCTCCTTCCGGTGTTTCCAGCACAGTCTGGGAGGGAGGACATTCATAGCCCTGGGGTGTTTATGGGGCCCAAGACCAGCATCCCACTGAAGTGCTCAGCTTTCCCATCCAGGCCACCAGGTTGGGTGGGGGGGGAGGGTGGCAGGGCAGTGATGGACTGGACCAGGTGGGTCTGTTACTTTGCAGCCCAGACTGGAGCCACCTGCACACCCCAAGTATGCCCTGCTGCCTGTTGGCTGCAGACATCTGACCGAGGCTGGAGAGCATCATTGATCCCAGGGCCGGCTTTCCTCCATCCCTCTGGCCCTTTGCTGGACAGCCCTCCGCTGCATCCCCTGGTCCAAGTGGGCTTGCTCTGGGACTTGCCCTTCTTTGCACAGGGGCAGCCCTCACTGACTGTCCTTTGCTCCTTGGCGGCTCTTCTGGCTGCACTGGCAGCCGGCGGGGGTGAGGAGGGGCTGCATCCCTAGGTTCTCTCTGCAGGAACAGAGGCTCTTTCCTCTCGGTCCTGGGGCAGATGAGGATGCCGCCCTGGCTGCGTTGGTGCCGGCGGTCTTTAGGTGTAGAGTGGAAACGTCTCCCGTGGCGGGGCCTCTCCTCCCTCTTGCACCCTGGGAAAATTCCAGGAGGAGCCTCTTTTTAAATAGAAGGGGAAATGAGGGCAGACAAAACGTAATCTCTCCAGGCCCGACTTGTCCACTAGAACTTGCTGTAGAGTTGGAAATGTTGTATTATCTATTTTGTCCACCGGACTTAAAATGCAGACTTAAAAACCAAAGAATTGGATTCAAGTGCACAGGGCCCCACGTGGCTAGTAGCTACCGTCTTAGATGGTGCAGCGGGCTCTGATTCAGAGCAGGGGACTGCCGGTGTCTCTGGCCCGTCACACCCCAGCGCCTCTGAGGGGCACGTTTGCCACTGTGCTCCTCGAAGGCTGCAAGCTTCTCCACATGGCCCCCCGACACCTGCATCAGAATCACTCCAGAACCTGCTATTGTGGTTTTAAAGTTCCCAGGCCCCCTGACAGACCTGGGCAGTCAAAAATCTCTTGAGATGGACCCCGGAATCTGCATGTTAATCCAGATTCATCATGCAGATGCAGACCCACTCTGAAGTGTGAGGACCGAGGCTTCCAGCGCCTTCCGTCTTTCCTCCCGTAGGTCTTCCAGGCCTCTAGGGACCCACTGGTGTCCTTGTGCCTTTGTCCCCCATCCCCTACTACCCCATGAGCCAGGCCACTGGTTCTCAAGACAGGGTGCCAAGACCAGCAGTGCCAGCCTTACTGAGGACTTGTTAGCAGATTCTCAGCCCGCCACAGAGCTGCAGAGTCAGAAGCCCAAGTTGGGTCCAGTAGTGTGTATCTTAACAAGTTACCCCAAGGCAGGGCTGAGGAAATTGAAATTACACCTTGAAACCCATCACTGAACCACACCGTTCTAGGAAGCTCCTTCCACTAAATCTTTTCCCCCAGTCTTTCTCTCTGTCTCCTCCCTCTCCCCCTCCCCTTCCCCTGCACCCTGGTGTGTTCTCTTACTGGCTGCCAAGACCCTTTCACTCCCAGGGACTGCTGGGCGAGTTGTGAGATGATCTTGCCTTTCACAAGGGCCTTCCTGCCCCGGGGCGGCCATAATTGGGATGTTCCAAGAGAGGCAGGCAGAGCAGCAGCCAGCAACACGCGCCCCCCCCGCTGCCACCCTCTCTCACTGTGTCCCAGGTGGTGACCGTCTGCTCACCCTATGCCACAATCTCAGAGGGCCAGATGGCCCCATGTCCCGGGGGCCTCTAAAGCCGTCTCCTGGGGACAATGCCTCTACTGCTTCCCCCAGCGTCCCATCAACCCGGATGGAGTCATGGAGTCGGCATAGCCCACAGCTGTGCTCGGCAGACAGCAGTTGCCTATATGACCCCGTCTTCTCGGTGCATACAGAAAGCAGGGGAGGCAGAGGCCAGGCCATCAGACCTGCTCTCCCACTGCGGGACCTTCCTTGTGCATGTCACTCCCCTCCGAACACCGGTCTCCCTGTTCTGTGAAACGAGATCTGTTGTGCCAACCCTGCATAGCTCACAGATTTGTGGTTGCTTCACACACCCGTGGATCAGGACAAGCTTTGCACACTTTGAGGCACCTTACAGATGTAGTAGGTACCATCAGTGACCTTGGTCCCCCTGGGACTCTGGTGAGGACAGACCTGTGCCTAGGGTGACCACCTCCTTCTGGTTCATCTGCAGCTGTCCTGGGCAATCAGCAGCCCTGCCCTCCCGGTGCTTACATTCTACAGCAGGGCTTTCTTGGTCCAGAGTCTTAACTTATATCCGGGGGATGTTCCCCCCCAACCCTCCTCAGATCCAGCAAGGTTCCTGGTTCATCCACCTGGTACGGGTGGGGTACCTGCTCTGGCCTGGGTTTGGTGCTCGGAACCACAGCCCCTCTTCTGACTCCTGTTGAGGAGCTCAGGGGGTCCTCACTGCCCCGTGAACCAGTGGGCTCATTGCCACTCCTCACCAGTATTATCTTTCTGTCTTGTATTAAGTTTTGTCCTGTCCTGGGCCCCGGCCCTTCCACAGAGCCTTTCTTTCTCATTCCCTCCCTTCCCTGTTAGTCCCCGCAAGGCCATGGATATGTATCATGTGACACAGCGTAGCCAAGACCCGGTCCTATGTTAGCATTTCTGGGGTTACCCTGGGCACTCCTGACCCGTACCCTCCACAAGGGCCAGGGCCATGGGGCACGCCACACCTGTCCCCCTCAGGAGGAGTCCCGTCAGGCTGATCCGTTGGTACACTTTTGGATGAGCCTCTCCTGGCAGGCAGGACAGCCCCTAAGAACATCTGCAGCCCACAAGTAACTGGAGTGGGGGGTGGGGTTTAAAGGGGTCAGTAAATACACCTCAATTCCCTTCCAGAATTTAGGACCCGCTCAGAGATCGAGGCAGGAAGGGACAGGTTGGGGTGTGACCTCGGAGCTGCCAGGCGGGCTCCCTCATCCCGCAGCCCTGCACACCACTTTGTTCTCAGGCTGGACAGCCACAGGCTGGTGAAAACTTGGAAAAAATGCAGAAACACACATACCGGGCCCTGCAGGCCCATCCGAAGGAGGAGCTTACAGGCGGGAGCTGCAGGAAGGTCACAGAGTCGACAGTGACCTCAGGAGGGGAGGAAAGAGGCTCTCCTCCTGCTGAGATGCTGGAAGTTCGGGAAGTGCAGGGCTGACTGGGGAGAAGGTCACTTCCTAGCCTGAACGTGTCCTCCCTGTGTTGGCCCTTGGCAGTCCGCTGTCAGTTCTGCGGCCGGCGCAGTGCGGTCAGTTCCCTCACTGAGCAGACCCCATCCCCCATGGCCACCAGGTCTGATGCTGTAAGGTACTGAGGCTACTTGGTTTTCCCCCGACCCTTCTCCTTTGTGTCTCCTGGTCTCCATATAACAAGTGGACAGTTTGCATTTCAGTCTCAGGCCAGCCTGAGAGTTCTTTCGTTCATTTATTCTGCATAATGGCCACTCTCTTGCCTGGACCGGAATCCTTCTTAAGTAGGTAAAATACAGTCCTGCCCAAAACTCACCCCTCCATTTCCTGATAGTGCTTCAAGTCAAGAATATTGTCAGAAAATTAGACCTCAAAGCTCTTTTTGTGTTCCCATTGTCGTTTAGGAAATTGAAAATTTCCTAAAATGCCTTTCTGAATCCCCACCTTGGTTAACAGGGTAGAGGGAGCCCGGACGCTCCCTCTGGGGTCCTGGGCTTCGACAGAGCTTTTGGGTCCCAACTCAGAACCTCAGGACTGGTTCCGGACTTGGCCATTCAGCGTCCCCTGCAGCCTGGGTTCAAGAAAGTTAAAATCCACTGCATCCATGAGTGTTTGTGTGTTGACTGCTTTGTCCTCACACCTAAGCCAGTGGTAGCTAATTAAAATTCTGGTTAACTGAATACTGTAGCTGCCGGGGACCTGGTTCTGGGGGGTTTGATAGAGTGTTTGAGCAGCTGCAGGAGCATTGGAAGTGACCAGCAGCTACTTCTCTCTTTGTGATGAGCTCTTAGGCTCCAGGGACTTCCTCAGAGGCCATGTGTCATTGTGTGACCTCGCTGAGGTGACTGGATTTAACTCTGATGACCTCTGGGGCAGAGCCCTGCCCTCTCACTGTGCCTGAGCCAGCCTCGCCTTCCTCTTCCTGGGCTGACTTGCTGGTCCTGACCACTGGCAGTGAGCTTGATTTCTGGGGTGCCGCTTGCCTCCATCCCGTTCACTGGGTCCTTTACAGAGACTTGCCGTTTACCAGGTGGGTGAACTAGTGTTCTGAGTAGTTGTGCACTTAGAGGGACTCTTGTTTCTCCATCCACCACATCACCTTAAATGGTCCCTATGAGGTTTGACATCACCTTTGTGCACTCAGGGGACAGTCTTGCAGGGGAACTTGATCTAAGGACCTGCATTAAGCAACCCAAATAAATTTGGTACGTTTACAGATGACGTAACTGAGACACAGGGAGGTTGAGAAACTTGCCCCAGTCCATAAAGCCAGGAATTAAAAGAGACATTTGACCCATGAGTCCAGCTGGAGCCCGTACTTGCCACTGCGTTTCTGTCCCTGCTGCAGTCAAGTCTGCGGCGTCACTTGTGTCTGTCCTCAGCTGTCACACGGCGGAGTCAGAAGTGAGGCATAACAGAGGGACTCAGAGGTGACAGGCATACCCCTTCTGTTTAGGTCCCAGCCCTGGTGGGGGGCTCCTTGTGGCTGCCACCTGGACTGGGCCCTTGGGACGTGGGAGGGTCTTGGGGCAGCTCTGTGAACTCCAGCCAGAGGCATAGGTATGCGTGAGTTCTGCACAGGTGTCCGTGAGAGCTGCAGGGTTTTTTCTGCCCTTGGCCTCAGCTCGTTAAAGATAGCAGAGGTCCTAGGAGGGTTCAGGGAGTCTCCCATTCACCCCTGTGAGGTAGGGAGGCGTGATCTCATCATTCACGGTCGGGACCTGAGGTTCAGAGAGGTCTGTGCTTAGGGCGCAATAACTGTTTATTAATGGGAAAACTAACTTTGTATTGTTTGTACTCCCCACTTTCCTACCACCTTCCCAGACAGTCATGTACTTACGGGGCTCTTTGAGTTGCAAATGTTAGAAGCACAACTAGAACTGACTCATAAAAAGGGAAATTAGTAGCTCCCCGTAACTGAAATGATCAGAGGTAGGACATAGCTTCATCCAGGGACTTACCTGATGTCATTTCACAACTGCCCTTTCATCTATTTGAGTTTTATCCTTTCTGGTGGCAAAAGCGGCCTAACAAGTCTAAGTAAACTTGACCTTTCTAGGATCCCAGTGTAGGGAGAGTGCTTCATTCCTAGTATACAGCAGAAATCCCGGGGCTGACTCTCATTGGCTTAGCTTTAATCATGTGACAGCTCTGAACCAATCACCTTGTTCCAATAGTACAGCATGCATTGATTGACCAGGCCTAAGTCATATGCCCTGCTCTGGGAAAGGTTGGGGTTGTGAACCTTCAGGGAAACACACAGACTTAAAGAGGGGTTTTTCCCAAAAGAATGTTCATTGCTGAGAACAGCAGCTGCGAGGCAGATGAAGGACCTGTCTGTCCTCTGCAGAATGTGGTGATGATTCCTTCAGCAACTGTGAGTTTGTGCCCCTGGCTAGATATTGTAGGATTCAAAGCAAAGCCTCAGATGTAACCCCTGTCATTATTTTGTAGATTTTCTTGAGCACCTGCTACAGACCAGACCCTGTTCTAGATCCTTGTGGAGGAGTTTTCTCTCTATTAATTGTCTGTTCTTTCTGCTCTTTCCCTTCTCTCTAAGGACCAGGTGAACAGTTGCCACCTCTTGTATTCTTCTGCACTCTCCTGGCCATAAGTAACACCTCCTTTCCCTCCCATCCCTGTTTATGCTCCTTTTATCACACCTGCCCCTGGTGACTTGTTGGTTTCCTGAGTGGGAGGCCCAGGAGGGGTTGATTTGAGCACCCCCACCTCAGGGTGCCTGCTCCCTCCTGGGCTGGCAGAAATGTGCGCGGCAACCAGCCTCCTGCCGCATCCTGATACACAACCCCATACGGCCGAGCACACTGGCTGAGCACACCGAGGTCAGCTCAGCAGCTGGTGCTTCGAGCACTGTGATGGCACCTGGCTTCTCCCAGCCTTCCTGGAGGGAGTCAGGTGTTCCGGCTGCATCTGGAACTTGGCCCTTTCCCTGGAAACCACTGATTGATCCCCTACATATTCCCCAAATCCATACCCAGCAGGCAGCTTCAGCTTTCTCCCAGCAGGGCAGGGGGGTGGGCAGCCTGGGAAGTAGGAATTCAGCCAAAGGGTACAGGTGGTTTGCCTCTGTGCCTGGGGTTGTTTAGGGCACAGGTGCTAGCTTCCCATTTCATATGGAAGAGAGTGAGCTCCCATATTGAGACAAGTACCTAGACCCAGGGCTTTGAATGCAGGGACATTGGAGACTGGGTACCAGATGCTCAGGGCTGTTGAACCAGGCTGTCCGGGTGCAAATCGTTCCAAGCTGCTTTAACCGCTCTGAGCCTCGGTGTCTTCATTTGTAAATTGGGATGCTGTCCCTATCTAGTAGGGGTTTTGTGGAGGTCAAAGGAGGTGATCTAGGCATAGCAATGAGCACGGTGCTTGGCACACAGTAGGTACTCAATAAACATCACTTGTATTAGCTTTACACCAAAACGGGTGCTGTGGTGATAACAGAGGACCACAGAGAGGCCCACGTTGGACAAACCCAGGTTAATGGTCAGTAAGAGATAAAAGGGGCAAGGTTAGGTCTTGTTGGGGACAAGTTCCTGGAGGTAGCATCTGCTTGGGCTCTGCTCGCCCACTCAGGCGGGTGTCTGGCTGCGCTGTGTCAGAGACATGAGAGTTGAGGGAAGCCCACACCAGGCTCTCTACCAGGCTGCTAATCTTCCTGAGCCTCAGGTTCCTCACCTTCCAAAGTGGGGTGATGGAACCCACGCTGCAGGGCTTGGTAGCACCTCGTAGGTGCTTAATAAGTGGAGCTACTATTTTGTTACCTGGATTGCATATAATAATACGTTTATTAAGCTCAAGTGTGCATTGGCATTGGTAGTAAGGGAGGCACCATTCCACAGGGTGGGGGTGCATTCCAGGGTCTGTGCCCGCCACGCACTTTTCTGCCTGTTGCGGTGCTGGGAGTCTTGGCCATGACCAAGTTTTGTACTCTGTGGTATACAGTCAGGGTCTGGGCTCTGTGCCGGGCAGGAGGCACATGTGGGTGGCACATACAGGCTGTGCATGACCCCAGAGCCAGAGGGAGTGAGGTGGCTGGGGGAAGTCCTAGGGCTCGATCCCCTTCACAGCCTGGTTCTGTAGCATTGGCCGAGCCTTTGCCTGGCCTGGTTGTCCCCCAGGAAGGGCCCTGCCTCCCACTGCAGCCTTCCCAGCCAGGGAAGCTCAAGTCAAAGGAAGGCTCATTGTAAGGTCACAGCAGGCAACCTCAAGATGTCTAACACCAGCCACATTGGATTTGAACAGGAACACAGGGAGGGAGCCTGGGGTCATGCCCTCTCTCCCCATCCTGCCTCCCTCCTATTTCCCCTCAGGGATTTTCCCTGGCTGACCTCCTCTGCCAGTGGCCCCCTGGCCTTGCATATAGCCTTTCAGTCTCCTCAGTGCATGGGAGACAGAGACCCCGATTGGTCCTTGCCTAACCAATGGTTTGTCAGAACCTGGATCAGGTGATCACCCTGCTCCCATCAGCTGCATCTGTTAAGGGTGGGCAGGGTACCTGGGATATCAGCTGCTTCCTCCCAAGGGCTGTGGGAAAGTAGTTACTTCGGGAATGTGGTGCAAGGAAGACTAATTGACTCATAATGCCTCCCTCCCCACCCCCAGCTTGCATGCCGCCAGGTCCGGGATTGGAACTCACTTCCTCACCAGGCAGCCCCTGCAATTTCTGATTTATTTTAAGCATTCACTTACCCATCTATTGAGCCAAAAATTGATCTCACTGTAGCATCCCCCTTCTGGCCTGCGCCCTACCATTTGAGGATCTTATCCACTCAATCTGTTTCCTCAACTTAACTCCTCAGACAGGAGAAGACAGCTATGGCGGCTTCCAGCACCAGCTTTGTTTCCCCAGCTGTCTTTCCTCCCAGCCTGGACGGAGCAGATGGTGCTGGGGAGGAGTGGAGGACAAGACATCTTGCTTTGATCCACCCAGCTTGACCAGCCTTAGATTTCTCGTCCCCCACAGGGAACCCTTTGTGAAGTGGATAGAGCTGCTGGAGCCAAAATCTTTCCTTGCACGTCAAAGGAGAGAATGATATTGGTCTGAGCTATGTGTGCTCCAGGCTCTCCTGATGTTTATTTAAGAGGACTCAGCAGGAGCCTCAAGGCATCTGGAGGTCCTCTGGGAACAGGCAGGGAGAGAAGGAGCTGGAAACTCTGTGGAATGCTTATAGGGCAGGTGGGGTGGGCACAGTAGCCTGGGCCAGGACAGGTTCTGGAATAAGGACTCCATTCCCCTTTTTTTGCAGCCCATCCTGCCCTTCCCACCCCTGTGCTAACAGCTCTTAGGCCAAAAGCAACCCAAAGGCATTCAGTGACAAGTTCACATACTCCTTTTGGAGTCCATCAGCAGCATCCACGGCCAAATAAACGGCACTCACCACTTGGCAAGAGGGTCCCGTGAACATTTGCAAGTAGCCAAGGGATTTCAGAGGAGGCGGTGGTGAGAAAAATAATACGTTAAATGCTGACCAGTTGAAAAGGAGATTGAGTTTCTCTGCCTGGAAATGTTGAACTTGAGTCAGCTGCCTACCTTCCAGAGCTGGCCAGCGTTGGTTTGGGGTTTGGGGTTTTTTCCCCTCACTTCCCCCAAATTAGTTTTTTGCAGGTGTGCACGAAAAGAAAATGGTGATTGGGAAGGAGATTTATAGCTTTGTCCAGAGATCAGGAGCAGGGACAATTTCCTGAGCAGCAGGGCTACCCGGGCTTAATCTTCATGGTTCTGAAAAGGATCTTAGCTGTAAGCTCGGGCTCTGCCCGTGGTCTTTGCAGAGGTCCAGGCTGTCTGCTAACCTGCTCTCCCCCTGTCCTCTGGCCTCCTGGGTTTGGGCTGTGTTGTCCAGGGCCTGAAGGCCGACGAATAACCAGAGCTTGCAGTGTGTGTTTTGGGTTTGTGTGTGTGTGTGTGTGTGTGTGTGTGTGTGTTTCTGGAACATCTGCAGCTGTGTACCATCTACCACTGGAGATGAAGTGACCTCATGGCCTGGCTGGTGATCAGCCTACAATTCCACAGGGACATACATGGCAGCAAGCCCACAGGACACATGGCCTTTTCTTGTTAGAAGTCTAGTGACAATGCAAACACCTGCTCCTGCTTAGGACACTTCTGCAGTTGGCTTATTTTTCTGCTGCTTTGCCCAACCATGTAGGCAATTTTAAAGCCTCCACTAACTACGGTGTGTGTGTGTGTGTGTGTGTGTGTGTGTGTGTGTACATCACTCACTCGCCAGGCCTGTGTGCTCTTGTCACACATACCTACTCTCCAGCCCCCTCAAGTAGCCACAAGTGTCCACAGTATTTCAAACATGTCAAGAAAGAGGTCCCAGCCTAAGGCTCGAAGTTGGTGAACTGGGGAGAAGAAAGAGGAATGATCGAGAACAGGGGTCGGGAACCTTTTTGGCTGAGAGAGCCATAAACGCCACATATTTTAAAATGTAATTCCGTGAGAGCCATACAATATGTTTAACACTAAATACAAGTAAATGTGTGCATTTTATGTAAGACCAACACTTTTAAAATACAATAAGTCTCTGAATTCTTTTTAATACCATTGTTATGCTGTTGCTAACCAATGATGAATAAAGTACTTCTTACCATTAATGCGACTTCTGGTGCTGCATGGCTTTGCTGATGGCTTTGTAGTCTGGTTGATAGGTGGTGAGGTTAAACTTCATGTAGGCGTTGAGACTTCCATCCGTTAAATGTGATCGTAGGTTGGTCTTAACATTCTGTAGATGTGAGAAAGACTGCTCACATGCATACGTAGAGCCAAACATTGTCAGTACAGCAATACTCATGCTGCAGTGTGTGGTATGTGATGGGAAGCGCGTTCCAAGTTTTGAAAATCAGCTGGTCCGCGGGTTGAAGTTTTTTCATTTCTCCCCACTTGTGTTTGCTCGCCAACTCTGCTTGCTGTCGTGCAAGTCTTTTCAAATCTTCATTCAGTGACTTGAACTTATTCACCCACATGTCTGAGGCCTTCAGGTCAGCAGCTTGTAGCTCAAAATCTCTGATGGAGACACCGGGGATGTAACTCAGTTCGGCACTGTCCATTGCACACTCATGTGGATGGGTGATGAACTTAAAAAGACAAGTGTACTCATGAAATTCTCCAACGCGTGCTTTGAATGACTGCAGGAGATTAGATGTGAAGCCCACTAGCTGCTGCAAATCAAGATGTTGAGCAGGGTCACTTGATGTGCATGCATCTTTAAACTCTCCCAGTTTTTCAAAGTGTAGTAAATGACCTGTTTCAATGTCAGCGATGAAGAGTTCCAGCTTGTTTTCAAATGCAAACACTGCTTGTTGAAGGGATAAGACTATATTTCCAATGCCTTGCATTTTCACATTGAGCTGGTTCAGATGTTCAGTCATGTCCACGAGATAGTAGAACTTCAGGAGCCACTCAGTGTTAGCTAACTCAGGATGCTTGACGTTTTTCATTTCAGACGAGCTGCGAAACTGCTGAGCATCTTCCCTCTTGACAACCAATGCACATTGCTGGGCAGAACTGGATAATTATTCCCAACTTCATCCAGCAGTGTTTTAAACTGCCAATCATTTAAAGCTCCGGCAACAATAAAGTTGACCACCTGAATGACCAGCGACATCACCTCACCAAGCTGCTCACCACACATCTGAGCACAAAGCACCTCCTGATGTAGGATGCAGTGAAAACTTAGGATGGGTCTCTTTTCATGTTCACAAAGAAGCGCTATGAATCCTGTTTTTCCCCACCATGCACAGAGCACCATCAGTACACACCAAAATAAGTTTATCTATCGGCAGGGTTTTTTTCTTTAGCAAACTCAGTGAAAGACTTGAATAAATCCTCCCCTTATGTTGTCTCTTTCATAGGCAAAACAGCAAGACTTTCCTTACCTAGTGTGTCACCAACAGCATACCTTGTTGCAATCACGCTGAACTGGGATAAATGGTTTACATCTGTGACTCATCCAAAGCAAGAGAAAAGAATGGTGCTGCATTATTGTCCTTCACTTGTATTGCCTCAATTTGATTTGCCATCATGATGGTACAATCATGAACAGTTCTTGCGACAGAGGCATGTCTTTTATTCCTTTGATTATCTTGTCTTTATTCGAAAAGTCATCAAAAAGTTCACTGACAACATCAAGCATGAATGTTTCGGCATACTTCCCATCTGGGAATGGCTTTTCGTTTCTCACAACTGCTAAAGCACCAGCAAAACTAGCCGAATTCCAGTCACCTTGTTGGGTCCAAACACTGAGTTGCTGCTGACAAGCTTGCACTCTGCACAGTAGCTCTTGACATGCCTTCTTCCTGCTGTCCCCCTCTGGATATTTCTATGCAAATGTAGTATGGCGTGTGTCGAAGTGCCGCTTTATATTTGACCGTTTCATTGATGCAATTTTATCATTGCATATTAGACCCACTGCGAAACCTGCTCTCTTCACAAAGGTGAATTGCTCTGTCCATTCCTGCTGAAAAGTACGATACTCCTTGTTGGGCCGATAAAATATATTATGTTCACTTTGTTAAAGATGGCACTGCCCACATGGAAGTTTGTTGATATTAATGTGTAATGGGGAACAGGCTGTGGGCAGGCTGGGTCATTATAGCCTAAGGCTTAGTTTTAAGAGTAAGCTTTTCCTCACACCCTTGACTGATTGGGTGATGTGGGGTGGTGCGCTCTCCTGAGGAATCCCATTATGCCTCAGATAAGTGACTTTGTATCAGAGACTTTCTTGTTTGTAGTTGGATTAAGGGTTTGAATTTCTACACTATAAAGTGGGACAGACCAGTAGCTTGCTGGCTCTTGGTTCCTGAAGTATTGGAAAGGAGAGCAGATTAAGGCCACATGGAGGCCAGGAGAAGCAGCCAAGATGGCGGAGTGCTGAGGGAGAAGCCAGTTTGAGCAGTTTGTGCTGGAGAAGGAGATGGGAAACAGGTGAATAAGTCTGGTGAGCTAGAAACCTTTTGATTCTAGGAAACTCTGATAAGTCAGTAGCTTTGTGAGCACTGAATGAGTGGGTTTTGGAGCCCAGTGTGTGTTTTTGCTTGCCCGCCAGGTGCAAGCTAGAATTAAAGCTGATGGCTCACCAGTTTTTGGCTCCGTTGTTTCATTACCAACTGTCCGAATCTAATGGGAACCTGCACAGGTCAGGCGGCTGTGATCCTGACCCCGGCTACTGGCTTTACACTCCTCATCTTTTTTTCTTGTAGCCATCTTCTTCATCAAAAGGGTTTCTGCAATTAGCTAGCTGACTACTTGATTAAAAGGAGCGAAGTTTACTTTCTGACCTCACAATGACCCATGTACGTTACACATTATCCAATAAAAATGTGGTGTTGTCCTGGAGGACAGCTGTGATTGGCTCCAGCCACTCACAACCATGAACATGAGCGGTAGGAAATGAATAGATTTTAATACATGAGAATGTTTTATATTTTTTTAACATTATTATTCTTTTTATTAAAGATTTGTCTGCGAGCCGGATGCAGCCATCAAAAGAGCCACATCTGGCTTGCGAATTATAGGTTCCTGACCCCTGATCTAGAAACTCAGCTCAGGAGAGTTGAGCAAGAAGAGGAAAACTTAGGAAGATAAAAACGGGCCTTTGACCTGCTCCATCCAGAGGGTTCCCATCTCGCATCTCTGCCCACCCTTCTCTTCTGGGTGTCCTTTTCTCCTGGTTATGTGCGCATGAGGGGCCAGGGGACATGGTAGAGGGGAGAGGCTTGCAGGAAAGGCATGTTTGGTCTTGAAGCACCGGTGTTGGGGAAAGTGCTATCCGAGGGGGCTTTGGCCTGATATAAGGCACCCTTTGCCCTAAGCTCGCCCCGGGCTGAATTCAGCTCAACGGGCACTGCTTGGGCGTGGCTCCTGTCAGGAAGTGCTCCAGAAAAACCCTGGAAGGATGCTGTCCTGTACAAGGGATTTTCTTATCTGGGTTGGCGGTCATTTGTATTCCTCCAAGGAAAACAGCCTGGGGGCCAGTCACCACTGCTGAAAATTCTACCTGGCCTCTTTGTCTGCCTACTTGTTTTTTAAGATAAAGTTGCAGGGACTGGGCCGTGGGTTCTGTCGGATGGGTGCCCCCACCCCCCGTGTTGGCGTGTTGTGTACTGTGTGGGAGTACGCATGCGAGTGTGTGGGGGCGGGGTGGGGGTGGAGAGCCATGGAGTTTTTTCAATTTACATTTTTCGAATAGTTTTCTCCTCTGCTCTCCCAAGAGACAGCATGCAAAGTGGAATGAGCATTTGACCTTTGCGAAATGTTGGTGGAGTGGGCCGGACAGAAAGGGGCAGCGTTTGGGGGCAAGGCGGCGGCAGCTCAGAGCAGGAATTAAGTTACTTCTCTGCCTCTTTCAGTCCATAAACTGGGGACAGTGAGGGGAGCTTCCCATGCCCGGGTCACCAGGTCAGGACATGGACCGCTTCCTCAGCACCCAGCTGGTGGGAGCCCCATTCCAGATGCCTCTTAGACAGGAATGTTCTACCTGGGGGGCTCCAGTCAGGAGTTCCAGGAGAAGCCCCCGGAGATCCAGGGACAGGACTGACAGGTGGGAACTGGTCTCAGAAGCATAGGCAGCGGCTCCCAGGGCGGGGAGGTGGAGGGGAAAGAACGGGCATCTACGTGGCTCTTGGCAGGTGCTGAGCACTGATCTTGACGGGTAGTGTGCATGGTCCCTCATTTAATTCTCACAACAACCCCATCAGATAGGTACTGTTATTGCCCCGTTTTACAGATGAGGCAACTGAGGCACAGAGATGTTAGTAAGTGGTTGGCACTCAAACCCAGACCGCAGCACCCCTGAGGCATTTTCAGCCACTTAGACGACACTGCCTCTCCATCTAGGTCAGTGGTTCTTAACCTGGGTTCTATCGAACCCTAGGGGTTCGATGAGTCAGTCTCAGGGGTTCGGAGAAACCTCTGCGGCGGAGGCCAGAATAAAGTAATACCGTAATTTGTTGTGAGTTCATGCACTTTGTTGGTTTTGTTCTTTGAGCAAGGTGATGTTCATGCACAGCTCATTTTGTGCACTAGTAAAAAGACATATACCTATGTCCTGAATTTGGGGAAAAGAAAAATCATATTTTATTTATCACTAAAGAAGGGCTCTGTGAATGCGCATATGAAACTGGTGGGTTCGGTACCTCAAAAAAGGTTAAGAACCACTGATCTAGGTGTTCAGGGAGTACTTGTCAAAACCTGAATTCAGGTGTGCAGCTTCCGGGTTAGAGTCACGTTTTCCTGTGGGGGTGGGAGTCAGGGAGGTGAAAGTTCTGTCTACAGGGACTCAATTTGCTTTCCTCATCCCTCTCCCCCCCAAAAAAAATTAACCCACATTCTTCTCTGTCTTGATTATACGTTTGGCTCATAGACCACACTGCTGAGACTCCCCAAGAGAAATAAGGGTTTTTTCCTAATTGGTTTGTTCATTTTTAGTCTTGATGTGTGTAGCCTGGTGGGAGGAGGGACAGGGCTGTGGGGACCCCTTTGGTCTTCTACTTGGAAGTCTCAGAGTCTGTGACTGCAGAGGCCTCTGGAGATGGGATGGCATTGTGGGCATGTACCCCCAACCCTCTAATAGACTGGGGGTGCCTAGGAGGACAGGAATGGACAGAAGAGGCCAGAGAGGCAGGGTTGTATCCATGAGTCTGTGTAGATGGATGGGAAGGGTCAGGGGAGGACAAGGTAGGGGAACCGGATTCCCTGCCTGAGGAGCTGTGTCACTCGGGCCTTGGGCTGATTGTCTTTAGTGAGGACAATAAAACCCGCCATTGTCATCTTCCTGGGGTTGGGGGTGTGGGGTGGGAGGGCAAACATGATGGAGAGTCCTTTGGAGAAATTAAAAGCATTCAGCTAGCAATATCAGCCCCACGCACGTGGCCTTCCGCACACAAAAATGCCATCTTGCTTCAGGCGAGGCAGAGGGCCTCTGGCTGGCCTGTGCTTCCCTTTGAGTTGTGTTGTTAGCATTTGGGTCTGAGGGACCCTATGGCACGTGGCAGAACAGCATCCTGGGAGGAAACACTGCAGGGGGCTCCAGGCAGCCCAATGGACCGTGGCCCACAACAGCCTAGGTGTGGGCCCTTGGGCCTCCCTTAGTCTTTGCGGTGGTTGGGGATTGAGCAGGACGTGTGCCCAGCACGCAGAGCGTCCCCTCTCTCCCTGGAATGCTGAGCACGGCTCCAGGCCTTCCAGCTGCAGGTTGTTAAGTCCAGTCAGGCTGGGACCGAGGAGGGTTTCCTGTGACCCGGCCCCTGTGGCCTGGGCCTGCTCTTTCTCAGCCCAAGGTAATTTTTCAATTAACTTGATTGGCTGGAATCCGGGGCACCCTGGGAGTGTGGGAAACTGTCCCAGGCCGGAAGGGCCCTCCCCTTTGCCCCTGCTAGCTCGGGGCTTGACTTCCAGAGGGAGGATCCAATTTCATATCAGGACACCAGGATGTGATCCCGGTGCCCCTCTGAAAAATCCCAGATGGCGCCTTCTGGAAGCCCCAGTGGGCTCCGCGCTGGCGGCCAGCCTGCCCTCCCTCCCCCACAACCCCACCCCACCCAGGGTTCCTCAGCCAGACCCGGGCTCCAGCGGTGAGAGCCTCTTGTTACTGACTTTATTGCTAAACGATTTAGAAAAGCAGCCCTGCCAGTTTTCATAAGTGAAACATTTAAAGTATGCAAAGCATATTTTATTCCTTCCTGGAGCAGCTGCTCAGCGGGGTCTGGAAAGCGATCAGGAGTGAGTTCTATGAATTGGTGAGCTGCCCCTGCAGCCGTTTGGCCTCGGGCACCTCCCAACCAGTGACCGCCCAGTACTGGGGTGGCTGGAGCCCAGGACGCCTTCTTCCTCTTCCATGTGGCCACGCATCCTCCGGGATGGCATCGGAGCTGCTGCCAGTGTTTGTTGAGGGTCTTTGTGGTGCGGGGCCTCTTTATTCCTGTCACTCATAGAACGTCACCGTGGCCCTGGGAGGTGGATCCTGACATTAACCCCATTCCCCAAAAGAGGCAAGAGAAATGACCTGTTGGGGTCAAACTTGAGGGCAGAGGCAGGATCTGACCATCACCCCACACCCCCGTTTGTGATGTGGGGGTTTCAGACCTGTTGCACCCTTGCATTAGGAGAGCCGTTGGTTGGGCCCTGATCGCCCACTTCGCTTCTCTGCATAATTGTTTACATCTGCGAGGGCCCTCCGCATGTCTGACACAGTTCAGTGCATTTAACCCCTGAGTGGGTGGGTGAGACAGGCCAAGCGGCATGTTCTGGCCAAAGCACGTTTCCGGCTTGGCTTCCAGGTCACGGTGACCAGTGGCCGAGCGCTGCTCAAGGTTGTGGATTCCGGACACCGTCCTCTGGGCTTCAGTTTTCGGCTGTCTTGTAAAGTGGGGATAGCCGCGTCTGCCTGCCCCCGGTCTTCTTAGGAAGGTAGCTATCCCTCCAGGAGCTGGACCTAGGAGAACCGCTCTCCGGACAAGCGGGATGGGGCAGCTGCATCCCCTGTGCATTGTGGTGATGGGTGGAGAAGGAAGCCAGGCGGTGGGTGTTCGCTGCTGACTCAGTCTCGGGTGGGAGAGAAAGTGAGGGCCAGGCTTTCCCCGTGGCGCCAAGGCCCAGGTCACGTCTGTTCCTTCCCGCTTGCAATGAACTTTGCGCTTGCTGCACGGATGGTCTTTGTCCCGAGTCGCTGGGTCTGACCAATGCTGGGCCTTCTCCTTCATTTTTCCTCTTCGTGATTTGGTCATTTATTCCCCCCCCCCCCCCGGGTGGTGATAAAGAGGGAGGAGGGATGAGAGAGGAGAGTCACGCACGGTGAGGGTGGCAGGGAAGCAGTGGTTGCTGTCCCTCTCCTGGATACTGCCTTTAGGAGCCAGGCCTTGGGGAGAGGAGAAGCTTGTTGCAAGAGCCAAGGATAGGGAACCCGGCCGTGTTTACCAGAGTTCAAAGAGAGGCCCAGTTCCCTCTCTGTGCTCATTTGTTGGGCTCTCTGTCCTGGTACGTAGTTCTAGAAATATGTACAGCATGGCATTTAGGGCTGGGATCCCTGTCCAGTGGTTCAGAACATGAGCTTTGCAATCAGTCTTGTGAGTTGGGATCCGACCATGCCACCTGAACTAGCCCTGTGACCTTGAACAGGCCAGGCCACCGGCCATGGCTTCTCTTTCTGATGTGCAAAATGGAGAGGCAAACGCCATTCCCACAGGCTTGACGAGAGAATTTAGTGCGCTGGGGCTCACTGCCAGACACATGGTCGACACCCAAGTGGAAGCTGGGACCCTCAGGCAAAGGACAGTGGCCTGGTGGCTATGCCATTGGTGCTGTCAGACCCATTTAGGTGGGAGAAGAGGACAAAGGCTGATTTGGTCAGTAAATGGCCTTGAGGCATAACTTGCCTTCCAGGGTGTCAAGCCAGCGGGACTGGTCACTGTCATCAGAGAGAAGCCAAAATTGAAGTACATGTTGAGGGTAGGGACTCACTGGTTTGTGAAGGCCTATTCCAGTGTCCACTTTGCTCATCCAGTTTCTGAAGGAGAGTGATAGCTTGAAGTGCTTGGCAGATGGCCTTTACATTTGTGGGGGTGCTGGGTGCCCAGAAAATGGTCCCAGACAGAAGCAGTTCATCGGGATTCTTTTTTTGTTGCAAGGGATAGAACATGCGGCTCAAACTGGCTTAAAAATGTATTAGCTTGTGTTCAGGGGTAGAGATTGGCTTCAGGTATGGTGTGATCCAGGGCACAGGTATTTCTGAATCCAGTCTTTGTCTTGTTGGCGCTCCCCTCTCAGTGGCATGGTGGCTGCCAGCATCTACAGGCTGCATTATTATGCCCATCATTAAAGAGAGCAGCTCCTGGGCCAGACACTGACTCTGATTGGACTGACTTGAGTCATACCCCTCTCCAGAACCAATCACAGTGGGCAAGGAAACTCAGTGTTGTGATTAGCCAGACCGGGTCACATTCCCACCGCTTAATCACAGGCCAAAGGGAAAAGGAGGTACTGTGTCAAAAAGACAGGAGATGTCTGACCAGGTGTTGGTGCAGTAGATAGAGTGTCAACCTGGGACACTGAGGATCCAGGTTCGAAACCCTGAGGTCACCGGTTTGACTGCAGGCTCACCAGCTTGAGCATAGGATCATTGAAATGATCCCATTGTCACTGGCCTGAGCCCAAGGTCGCTGGCTTGAGCAAGGGGTCACTGGCTCGACTAGAGCCCCTGGGTCAAGGCACGTTATAAGAAGCAATCAGTGAACAACTAAGATGCCACAACTATGGTTGATACTCCCTATCTCTCTCCTTTCCTGTCTCTCTTTTTTTCTTTTGCATGTGCTCACACTAAAATGAAATAAAAAAATTTTTTTAAAAAGGAGGCATGGATGTCATCTGGACAGAAACGTCTGCTATCCCATCCAGTGGGTGATAACGAGGAACTGAAAAGATAGGATGAGCCAGCATCCCAGAGGAACAGTGGCTTTGAGGCCTGGCTTGACAAGAATGATACAATTCCTCCTTGCACCTAGAGGGTGTCCCAGGACAGCCATCGTCAGCCCACTTGACATGATGAAATGGCTGTGGCTCTCTGGTTCTGAGTCCCAGTGGAAATGGTGTTCAGTAAAGGCTAGAGGAAGCAGCTGGCTAGGCCCTGAGGAAGGGCCGGCCCTTTCCTCTGACAGCAAGTGGACAGGAGAGGGCTCCTGGAGGCCACCAAGGAGGCCTGGGCATTGGGCTTTGGGCCTGAGCTATTATTGTTGCCACTGCCCATCAGAGACTAAACCACTATTGTGGCAGTAGAGTGCCGGCGTCTCCCGCCCGCAGCCAGATGGTGTATTTGGACATTCCCATTCCCCCAGAGCTAGAGGGATCTTTGCAGACCACCAAGGACTGTGGGTCATTGCTGTGGTGGCAGCAAGCCACAGCCCCAGAAAAGCTGCCAGAGAGTGTCCTTCCTGGTCTTGCAGAGCAGTGGACACAGGAGGACCTCGAGTGACAAACTGGCACAGTACAAGGATCGGGCCAGGCCACCCGCAGGGACCGTATCCTGCAGCACCGGTCCTTGAGTTTAGTTCTGCCTGAGAATGAGAGAGCTGTGTGTCCGGGCTTCGCAGTTCCTCAGCTTCCCTGGGGCATCTCACATTTATTTTATTTATTTATTTGTTTGTTTTTAAAGATTTTATTTATTCACTTTAGAAAGGGAAGAGAGAGAGAGAAGGAGGGAGGAGCAGGAAGCATCAACTCCTATATGTGCCTTGACCAGGCAAGCCCAGGGTTTCGAACCAGCGACCTCAGTGTTCCAGGTCGACGCTTTATCCACTGCACCACCACGGGTCAGGCTGGCGTCTCTGCATTTAAATCTGTGACCATCACCCTTCTGGAGCAGAGGACTCGTCCCCACCGCTGGTGCCTGGCCAGCGTTGCTGAGTCAGTGCTTGGTGAGGGGGGATTAAGGATGTCGCTGTCCCTGGAGAGAATCGGATCCCTGGGAGGACGAGTTGGGTGGGCACAGCTCTCCTGTGGGCACCTGAGATCACAGAAGAGAATCAGCTTGGCAGCGGGGCCCGGGGCGGCCTGGGCATGAGGTGTGGTTGTCAGCCAGCACCTGCACTGGCACCGCCTCTGCGGGCATGACGGATTACACAGTGCCCAAAGGGGAAAAACAGTAACTGAAATATGAGAAAAACACAAAGGCTGTCACCCAGTACCTGCAGTGACCACCCCCACCCCAACTGCAGTACGAAGCCCCAGGCTGCTCTCCCAGGTCTGGGCGCAACCCTGGGTTCAGTCCCTTTGAGGAGTAGCTGAGTGTTATTTGAGAATCTGTATTTGGTGAGTGCTGTGTAGCTCCCTAATAGCCCCAGGACGTTTAAGAGTCAGGGTCAGGGGACCCAGAGAACATGAGATCTCCAGCAAACCACAGTTCTAGTTCTTACCTGCCTGCTGCTGGGCCCGATCCTGGTCAAGTGTGTCTATGTCCACTCGGAGTAGGGCACGGGGAAGGACAGGAGAGGCTGCACGGAGAGCAGGGACAGGTCTGTTTGCAGTTTCTCACGCAGGGACCAGGCAGGAGGGGACACCTGGGCTGGCCCTGCGGGGGTGACTGAGTGGAAGGAAGTCATGCCCAGGCTTGCCTCACCCGTCCCGTCCCGGGGTGGCCGGTGGAGGCCTGCCTCTGAGGCTGCTTTTCCCAGGCCACGGTTCTCAGATGTCTGCCCCCACAGGCAAACCTTACATCCAAGACCCACCTAGCTGAACTTCCCTGCGGCAGCTCCGGCCATTTACAGAGCTTTGAGGTCCCCTCAGGGCTGGACCAGGACTGGAACCGAGGGCCACATTGCTGCTCCAGAACCCAGCATTCCCAGCCCCACTCAGATACTGGTCAGTTTGGCCAAGAGGTCGAGGTTCTGTGACCTCAGGCCTTCCTGCCTGGAAAAAGGATGCCAATGGTGGGAACCGTCCAGGAGGGTCAGAGGGCTCCCTGAGAGGGACCAGAAGGCTCTGTCTGCCTTGGGGGTCAGCCTGCAGTCTGGCAGCTGTACCCGCAGAAGGGGAATCATACTGCTCAGTGGGGACAGGTAAAGGCCCTGTGGCCAGACCTCCTGGGTTTGACCACATGTTCTATCCATGCCTCAGTTTCTTCTGTGAAGTGGGCATGCCCCCTGTGGTTACTGTGAGGACTAAGAAATAGTGCAAATGAAGACTTAGAATGTTCTGATGTACACAGGTGGAAGACTTCCAGAAACTTCCAGAGACTTCCAGATTGGATGGGCTCCCCTTCAACTGGGGCCCTGTGGAGGGCCTGGCACCACTGAGCTCTTTACCTGAATTTGGGAGGAAGGGTTATAAAAGTGAGTTTTTAATGAAAATCTGTGATCTGTTACCCCAGATGCAGATTTTTTTCCCCCTTGAGGTATAATTTGCATGCAGAGACATGCATAGGTCTTACGTGTCCAGCTTGAGTTCAGTGAGTTTTGACAGATGTGTGCTTGGCTGTTGATCAAGGTGTGTCTACCTGTGACAGGCAGGCAGGGGCCGTCGCTCCCAACCTGGATTCCCTGACCTCCCGCAGCGTGGCCTCCACTGAGCGTGCCCAGTACCCTCTGTCTCCGGCGGTCACTCAGCCTCCTGGGCCGTGTACGCCATCCCTCAGGAGTCAGGAGGCCCAAGGCCAAGACCTTGCGGTTATTGAGTCCAGGCCTTCCTTCAGAACATCAGGGAGGCTTGACCTTTTCTATGATGATGATCATGACAAGCTACGTTTGACCCGCTTCTGGAAGCTTCCATGGTATTTTCACTTAGATGATTGCTTTGTTTAATGTTTACCTCAGGCCTTGGAGACTGGTCCTGGCTCCGTTTTCAGATAAACTCAGAGGTCACTTGTTCATGGGTCAGGTAGTTGGGACATGGGGGAGTCAGGAGCAAGTCCCGGCGGGCTGGTTCCAGGCCTGCCTGTCCTGTCCCCGTCCCTGTCTGCCCCTCCCCCCCCACCCACCCCCCACCCCGCCTCTGCCCCCTACCTCGGCACCTTGCTAAGCATCGTTGTGGAATGTCTGCAGGAGCCTGGTCCCAGGCTGAGCTCTGGGTGCGCAGTGTGAGCGAGACAGAGCCCTACCTGTGTGGAACATATGGGCTGGCAACGCGGTCACTCCCTTCCCCCAGAGCTGCCTGGGGATGAACCCCTGGTGGACGGCCGGGAGCACCATGTGGAGGGGCAGGGGCTGGTTCACCAGAACCCAGTTCCACCACGAAATAGGAGCACACTCCTGCCCTGCTAGGGGGCACATCTGCTACCCACCAAGGAGCCTGCTAAGTCCCTGGGCTCCCTCCATGTCCCTCCCCTGCCCCCGCTGCCACCACCACCCTGCAAGTGACACAGTGCAAGGGTGAAGACTGGGTGCTGGGCCAAGGCCACCCAGTTCAGACCCTGGCTCTGCTCTTTACTCGGTATGACCTCAGTCAAGTCACCAAACTCCTGTGCCTCACCTTTCCTTTCTGTAAAATAGGGTGATGGATGATGCTGGGACCTACTTCACACCAGCTCAGGCATGTAAAACAGTTCAGAGCCTGGCACACAGAGTACGTGCTAAAGAAACATTAGTAAAGGAGCAATTGCTGTTGTGACACATGGTAATTATAAGATGATTATTATTATTGAGGCCTTGGCTGCGGAAGGCTAGCCCTGCAAACCTACGACTCCTCAGGAGACCTTAGGAGTCTCCTAGTCCCCCTGGACAAGGCTTATCACACATTGAGGGCTCTTCCCCAGGGCCAGGAGCAGTCACCTCCCTTCTGCACTATGTTGATTTTTCTGCTGTCCCCACTTCCTCATCCTCCCACTCCCTGGATTCCACAGCAGCTGACCAGAGGACAGTCCTGCAGAGGCTGCTGGCCCTTAGCCGGCTGAACTCAGACTCGGAATCAGAGAGAAATCAAAGGCTGCCCTGTGCCAGGCAGCCCTGCCCAGCTGGTGCTGCTCCAGGTCTTGATGCAGCTACAGGGCTGAGCTATGTTGTCCAGGCCCCGAGCTGTACTTTCCTTCCTAGGGGTGTGTTTTACTCTCTGCATATTGCCTCCTTGTTACAAAGTGGCTGCTGCAGCTCCAGCCCAAGTCCACTTTCCAGGCAAGAAGGCAGAATAGGGGCAAAGCCTTTTTTTCTTCAAGGGTAGTCCTCCCTAGGGACTTGGTTCTACATCTCACCGGCCAGAACTGGGTCACATGGACAACCCTAATTGCAAGGGAGGCTGACCAATGGCATTTTTAAGTACTAAATACTCATCACTCTCACAAATAAAAAGAGATGCGCCAGAGAAGGGGAGGGTCTGCCCCAACGCCCTTTGCCACCTCTGAGTGGGTATGCCACATCCTCTTGCCCTAGGGAAGAACCCACCCCCACCCCTGGATTCCACTGCATGGCCTGCCTGTCTGCATGTAAGGCCTCCACCCCTCAGGGCATAACCGCTGGCAGGAGAGCCCGGTGGTCTGCCTGCTGAGTCTGCTGCTGCCTTGATGACACCCTGCCCTTTCACTGCTCACTGTTCTCCCTCCTCCCCCGGGTGTGAGGACATTGTGGTTGCCCCAAAACTGCATGAAGATACACGGATGATCTTTCCTGTTTCTGTCCTTGGGAAAGAGCGAGGACAGTTTCTTCAAAAGTGGTGGTCCCTTCCTTTCTGTCCTTGGGCTCAAGGCTTCCTCCTGTCTGTCCCTGTGTCTGTGGCCTGCGCTGCCCAGGTGCTGAATGACCACCCTCCTCCTCCTCCATCCTGTGCCCTCTAGCACAGGCCGGGAGAACTCCGTGCAGTGATGTCAGTGGCCTCTATGTGTGCACTTGAAATGTGGCTCGCGCAATAGAGGAACAGGGTTGCTCATTTTAATTAATTTATGTAGTTTTGTTTTTGTTTCACAGGGATAGAGAGAGAGTCAGAGAGAGGGATAGATAGGGACAGACAGACAGGAACAAAGAGAAATGAGAAGCATCAATCATTAGTTTTTCGTTGCCGTTGTGAAACCATAGTTGTTCATTGATTGCTTTCTCACATGTGCCTTGACTGCGGGCCTTCAGTAGACCGAGCCACCCCTTGCTGGAGCCAGCGACCTTGGGTCCAAGCTGGCGAGCTTTTTGCTCAAGCCAGATGGGCCCGCGCTCAAGCTGGCGAGCTCGAAGTCTCGAACCTGGGTCTTCTGCATCCCAGTTCGATGCTCTATCCACTGCGCCGCCTGGTCAGGCTTAATTAATTTACACTTAAATAACCACATGTGACTAGTGGCTGTCTTACTGAGCAGTGCACTTGCAGACTAGAGCAAAGACCCTGTTCCCGCTAGGGGGCGGGGTGATGCATAATCAATAACATTCATCTAGATTCGTAAAGAGTGGGTCTCTCTAAGGGAGTTGATAATATGAAGACCCAGAGAGGAACAGTGACTTGCTCAAGGTCACACAGCAACGTAGCAATCCCTCTGCGGCAGAAATCCACGTCTTTCAATTCCAGCTTTTTCACTGTTTTTGAGGAATGTCATTGCTCCCCTCCATACAGATCACTGTGCCGAACCCTTTTAAGTGTATTACAGGTCTTGTTTATTCCCGTCACCCCCATTTTACAGGTGAGGCAACTGAGGCCCAGGAGAGGAAGTGCCTATCCTCGGTCCTGGAGCCCAGAAACAAACGGGCTTTGGTCTCGTGAGGCTCTCTGTGATTACATAGCCAGAGTTGTCACGGATCTCTGCCCAGTTCACACCCCCAGTGGGGCAGGGGCAGTGAGTAAGCTTGCTCACACCTCTCTCTTTCCATGGAGTTGTTTTTCCAGCCCGGTCTCCTAAGACTTGGCTCCTGCAGGTGCCACACCTGGTGTCCCGCCCTCCAGCTTATTCAGGGCAAGACTGGGGTGTGGGGAGGGTTGGGGGGACAGGAATCTAGACTGGGGTGGGGTGGGGACAGGAATCTAAGTGTGTCAAGTACACCTGTTAGAAGGTGGGCACAGGAAAAACTCACCTTTGCCAGTGGTCGCCCAGGAGCCGGGTCCCCAGTCCATTCTTGGTCCCTGCTCTCTCGTAAGTGCAGGAACAGAGAAGCCTGTGCCTTCACCACTGTCCCCTGAGGTGCTCCAGCCAAGCCCTTCCTGTGATCGCCCAGTTCACTGTGCCAGAACCCCCGTGGGATGGGAGGAGGGTTGCTGGATAAAACAACCTGCCCAGCTGAATTTGCATTTCAGATAAATAACAAATACATGTTGAATGTGAGTATATGTCCCTGTGATATTTAGGACATACGTATACTAAAAAGTGATTTCTTACTTACCTGAAATTCCAATTTAGTTGTGCATCTGGGGTTTTCTGTTGGTTTTGCTTGCTCAGTCTGGCGAGCCTTAACAGGTGGCATTTATCTCTGTGCAGTGTGCATGGCAACTGAGACATGGACAAACGGCGAGGCGTGTGCAAGGTCATGGTACAGTCCTGCCCAGGACTGGCTTTGAGGACAAGGCTTTTAGAATCCTCTGCTGTCTGCGTAACCACAGTTAGCAATCTCACTGGCTTCCTCAGCGCAGTTTGTGGAAGCCCAGAAGTCACATTAAAAAAAAAAAAATTAGCCTGACCTGTGGTGGCGCAGTGGATAAAGCGTCGACCTGGGAACACTGAGGTCGCCAGTTCAAAACCCTGCACTGGTCTGGTCAAGGCACATATGGGAGTTGATACTTCCAGCTCCTCCCCCTTTCTTTCTCTCTCTCCCTCTCACTTTGTGTCTCCTCTCTAAAATGAATGAAAAAAAAAAAAAAATTAAAACAAACCTGTTTTCTGCCTGCCCAGAAATGTTAGCAGTCACTCACACCTTACTGTGAAATACTTTTGGTGACAGTTGAGTGGGGACAGACCCTGGCAGGATGGGCAATTGAGGAGAAATGATGGAGGAGAGAGTGTCTTAGTCCATTCGGGCTGCTGTAACTAAAATACCATAGGCTGGGTGCTTACAAACAAAAATGTTACTTAAAGTTCTGGAGGCTGAAAGTCCAAGACCAAGGTTCTGGTAGATTCGGTGACTGGAGATATCCCTCTTCGTGGTTTGTAAACAGCTGTCTCTCTTTTTTTTTCCCCTGTGTCTTCATGTGGTAAAAGGGGCAAGGGAGCTCTCTAGAGCAGGGGTCGGGAAACTTTTTGGCTGAGAGAGCCATGAACACCACATATTTTAAAGTGTAATTCCATGAGAGCCATACAATGACCCGTGTACGTTATGCATTATCCAATAAAAATTTGGTGTTATCCCAGAGGACAGCTGTGATTGGCTCCAGCTACCCACAACCATGAACATAAGTGGTAGGAAACGAATGGATTGTAATATATGAGAATGTTTTATATATATATGTGTGTGTGTGTGTGTGTGTGTGTGTGTGTGTGTGTGTGTGTGTGTGTGTGTATACATATATATTTTTTTTTACAGGGACAGAGAGAGAGTCAGAGAGAGGGATAGATAGGGACAGACAGGAATGGAGAGAGGTGAGAAGCTTCAATCATTAGTTTTTCATTGCTGTCGCAACACCTTAGTTGCTCATTGATTGCTTTCTCACTTGTGCCTTGACCGCGGACCTTCAGCAGACCGAGCAACCCCTTCTGGAGCCAGCGATCTTGGGTCCAAGCTGGTGAGCTTTTGCTCAAGCCAGATGGGCCCGCGCTCAAGCTGGCAAGTTCGGGGTCTCGAACCTGGGTCTTCCGCATCCCAGTCCGACGCTCTATCCACTGCATCACCGCCTGGTCAGGCGAGAATGTTTTATATTTTTAACGTTATTATTGTTTTTATTAAAGCTTTGTCTGCGAGCCAGATGCAGCCATCAAAAGAGCCACATCTGGCTCGCGAGCCATAGGTTCCCAACCCCTGCTCTAGAGTCTCTTTTAGAAGGGCACTAATTCTATTCCTGAGGGCTCCACTCTCATGACTTAAACACCTTCCGACTTAATCACCTCCCAGAGGCCCCACCTCCAAATACATATTGGGGATTAGCTTTCAACATATGGAATTTGAGGAGACATAAACTTTCAGTCTACGGCAGGGAACAATAATGGAAGTGTTAAAGACTTAGATATAGCGGGAGATGGTGATCCAGGGCTGGGGTACAGATGGGTGGTAAGGGTTAAGACCTTCTATGATCTAACCCAGTGAACCTCTCCAGGCTTCCTCTTGCTCCTTCTCACCTTATACCCATTCGCTGGTCACCCAGGGACCTCTGGCTCTCCAGCCTCTTGGCCTTGCTCTTGCTGTTCCTCTGCTCCCCACCCTCCCCCATCCATCTTTCCAGTCCCACCTCTGGTGTCCTTGTGCCCTAAGCAGATAGAGGCCCTCCCTTGTATTGTGCTTCATTGTGTGTGCTCCTCTTCTACCTGCTGGAGGCTTCTCGAGGCCCAGGCTGTTCCCTGCTCCTTTCTGGACACCCTGTGCCAAGCCTACAGTGAATGTTTGCTGGCATGAGGGCAGGAGAGGGGCCCCCAAAGCAAACCTCCTACTTTGCAGCTTTGCTGAGAGACTTGTACAGTTTCCAGCCTGCACTTGAGTTGATCTAGAGCAGCCAGAGCTCCCATGCAGACGGCCTGCCTCCCTGGGGTGTGGGTTTGGGGCCCTTTGACCCATGTTCAGAGTGAGGACTAGGAGTACTAGCCTGAGGCCGGACCTGATGCGAGTTTGACCCATTTCACCCAGGAGTCCCTGGTACTTAGAGCAGCACCTGACATGTGGCAGGTGCCTAGAAATTTCTGTTGGGTGGATGCATGGGTGGAGGGAGTCATTCATGGGTCATGTGTCGTCACACACTGGGGCACTCGGGACCTCGAAGTGATGGGTACGTTCTCAGGGACCTGCGCCCCCAGGCACACAGGTGACAAACAAGTGGGCCTCCCTCATAATAAGTGGTTTCTGTCCAAAGTGCTGTCATAATTAGACACCAGGTGGAGGCCACTTTAGGTCTCTTGAGGTGACAGTGGGGCTGAGACCAGCCAATAGGAAGGAGCCTGTGGAGAAGGGAGGGAGACTTTTCCAGCCGCCGTAAGTCCAGCACCTTCCAGAGCTGAAGGACCCTGTGGCCTCGGGGGGCTCAGAGAGGGCCACTGGGCAGATATGTCCCAAGAGTGCAGTGGGCAGGGGGGTGCTCAGCACAGGGGAACGGTGGTGTGCCCTGCATTTAAAGGGCCTCGCAGGCTCCTATGGGGGATTGGAGGAGGGTGGGGAGGCCTCCCTCGCACCAGTGGCGGCTGGATCCAGGTGGCCTCAGAGGAGGAGGTCAAGGGGCACAGGAAGAACCACAGTTTCCAAGGCCTCTGGTGGTTGAGCGACAGCTGTCCTCAAGGCCTTAGCCCTGGTCCCCTCAGCCTGTCCCTGCCCCTTGTCCCCAGACCAGGCTGGGCCTCCAGGCCCAGGATCCCCAGGAGTCCTGGTGCCTAGGGAAGAGGCAGCCTTCACCTGATCAATATTGAGCGCTTCCTATGTATGTTGAGAGCAGGCTGGCAACCACATCCCACTTGAGGAGGGTGTCCTCCTGTCTCCGTAGAGCCATACCACCTGATACGAATAAGACCCATTTCACAGATGGGGTGTCTGAGGTTTAAAGGGGAAACTACTTGCTCATGACCACACGCCTGGTCAGTGGGGGAGCCAGACTGGAGGCCCCGTGAGTTCACAGGCAAGGACTGCACCCCCAGATCCCATGGCCGTGTGAGACAGGTCGGTGAGAGAGGGCCCCTCGGAGGAGGTGCTGTGGCCTGTGTCACAGCGAGTGCTGCGGGAGGGTGGGGGAGAGGGACAGGGCGATGGGAGGGTTTTGTGTTGTCGGTGGCACAGGCCAGACCCTCCGGGCCTTCCACCCCGAACATTTCAGGGTTTCCTTTAACCCACGCGGTGAGCATTCTGGCCACGAGTGTGCACTGAGTTCAGGGTTCACACTGCAGACGGCCGTACAGCTAATGAGGCCACTCTCCCCTGCTTGCAGCACCCTCTCCAGCGTGGTGTCTGCTGTCGCTCAGGTGAGCAGACGCACGGGTGGATGTGCCAGTCAGCGTGCACTGAACTGGCTTATGACCGCTGTGGGACAGAGGTGCACCCTCCGGGTACCCTCCCAAGGCTCCCCAGGGCCTGAGGGGTACATGTTCTCCTTTGTCTCGTTCTGGGCACTCGTGTGTATAGGGCTGGGTTTAAGTGCCACAGAAACCCCTGCCCGTGGTGTCGCCTCTGGTGCTGCTCATTAGAACCCGTTTTCCTGCACATTCCGGTGTGAATGCCGATGTCCCGGTTCTTCAGGGTGCCTGTGTTTCTGGAGACGTGTTGAGTGTGCCTTTCTAGGGCTGTTTCCCAATGTCAGACCGGGGGCTTGGGCTCTGGAGTCAGCCAGGTCTGGGTTCACATCCCAGCTCTGCTGTTAACTAGGACTTCATGGAGCTACTTAATCTCTCCAAGCCTCCACGTCCTAATCTGTGAAGTGGGGTTAGGACAGTACCTGCCCAGGAGGTTTGGGTAGGATTAAAGGGGATCACGCATTCCAGTTTACCTGGGCACACTGCTGGCTCGGGGTCAGGATGCTGACTGCCACCAGCGCCTCAGTCCACCCTTGCTCCTCCCTTTGGAGGGGAAGACCGTCAGCCATTGGAGTGGGTGCTCTCGGTGTCGTGACAGCAGCGGTGGGGCCCAGGAGAACGTGGTGGGATGTGGGGGTCCCACCAGGAGTGCGCCGCAGGCTGGGAGTGGGCCCAGGACCAGGTCTGGCACTCTTTGGGGGTTTTCTTTCTGCACACACATAGGAAAGGCCATGAAGGCAGTGCGGACAGGAACAGCCAAAGCACCTTGGAACTGTCCCCAGAAGTGAGCAAGCGCAAGCCAGCACCCCTTCCTCTAACCCTGTCCCCTTCTCCCCTAGCGCTCCTGCGGGAAGAAGTGTCCCGGCTCCAGGAGGAGGTCCACCTGCTCCGGCAGATGAAGGAGATGCTGACCAAGGACCTGGAGGAGTCACAGGGCGGCAAGTCCTCCGAGGTCCTCTCAGCCACCGAGCTCAGGGTCCAGCTGGCCCAGAAGGAGCAGGAGCTAGCCAGAGCCAAGGAAGCCTTGCAGGGTGAGTGACAAGTCAGCATGGTCCCTCCCGTCCCTCACCTGGGGTTCGGGTGCAGCCACGGGGATGCTGGGAACCAGGGTCCAGCCTCTGCAGGGGGAGTGATGCAGGCACAGGGGCGTCCTAGCACCCACCGCCCCAGACGGGGCTGCCCTGTCCCTGTTGGGGTGGATAGCTGCCTCTTCCAGGGTTGGGCACATAAGTCATCCCCTTCTCCTGTGTGACGTCCCCTGTTCTTCATCACGGCTGGTCGTGGGGCTACCCCCCACCCCACCCCCTGAGGCAGGCATGGCAGGTGGGTGAGCATCTTTGCTGATAACCAGGGTGCTGACCCAGCCGCTAGGTCTCCTCCCTCCCAGCACCCTCAGGGTCCTAGTGCACATCCCTCACTGGACCCTGTGCACAGGCTGCGTTCTCTGCTGGAGGACACGGTGGTCCCCTGCACTTCACTCACGCTCACTGTGCTGGGCTCTCCCAGTAGGCGGGCTCGGTCTTCTTGTTGAGTTGCTTGGAGGTCCCCTGAAGAAGGGCAGCCTCCAGCCCTGGGAAGGTGGAAGAGTTGGGAGAGAATGTTGTGTAGGTGCCCAGGTCGTCTCTTGACAAGATGGACCACGGAGCCATCACCAGACACTGCTCTAGGAAGTGAGGACAGCCGTGGGCCCACCTGTCAGCCTGCTTTCCTCGGAGCTGGCCTGGGACCCCAGCAGCTACATATCCACCCTCTGCGGATGGGGAGGGCTCTCAGAGGGCTTTGGGCAGAGGCTAGAAGCCAACCCTGACAGTGCTCAGAGCTCTCCAGCAGAGACACAAGGAGAGAATAGTCTTCAGAGTCGGCCTTGATTCTCTTGCGCTCCCCAAGTGTCTTTGTTGCTGGGGGGAGCAGGGGGGGGCGGTAAAACTTGGCACATTGCTTTCCACTTACCATTTCCTAGAATGATCAAGACTCTGTGAAGACTTTATTTTTGAAGCCAGAGCAGGTTAATTATGTAGATTGATTTCGGGCCACTGTAGCAGAGACTTGCAAACAGGGGGGCTTAAGAATCCGTTTGGCTCTCTCTAATGTCACCATCCCGGGGAGTGCTTCCAGGTGGTGGGTGGCGCTGCTCCCTCCTCCTGGGAGAGACCCAGGGAAAGAGTGTGAGTTGAGGGCCAGAGAGTCCCTCCAGCAAGAGCTTGGTCATGAGGCCATGCCTGGCCTCAGGGAGGATTGGGCAATACCGTTTCTGGCTGGGCGTCCCTGTCCAGGCTCCACGTCTAACTGAGGGCCAAGGGATTGACTGCTGGACAGTTCGCCAGCTCTGCTTTAGCGGTTCCCCGACCAGAGGGGAGATGTGGGCAGCAGAACACTAATGCACTGGCTAAGCAGGCCGTCCATCCCGGACCCCACTGCCGCCGACAGTCCCCGGGAATCCTGGGAAATCACCTGGGAGGGTGATACCTGACCCAGATGTTACAGCACTCTCTATGTATGAGTTCTTTTCAGCAAAACAAATTATTCTCAAAAGCAGGGGTTTTGTTTCTGGTGGCATCTCTGAGACAGTCTTCTGGGTGGTCTCTTCAGGCCACAGCAGGCAGGTGGTCTGTGTTATGGTCCAGCTGACGCTGCGTGGTTGGGAAGTCTTGGTGCCAAGTATGCATGCTTCCTCTGGGCAACCACCCAGCAGTCCAGGCAGATCTGTGTGAGCCTCCCTCTGAACATCCCTCCCCTCCCCTCCCCTCCCCTCCCTCCCCTTCCCAGGTTGAGACCCAACCTCAGGAATCCCCCTGAGGAAGTGCCTCAGGGCCAGAGCTGATGTCCTTTGGACTCTAAGCTTTGTGAACCTGTGGGGACTGCCTCAGGAAGCCGCTCTCAACCGATGAACCCACCTTCCATGTCTTTGGCCAGGGAAGAATTCCCACCCATATGCACCCTCTGGCCCTATGAGAGCAGAAGAACCTCTGGCCACTCAGGCCAGAGGAGCAGGCAGGGGAGTGAACGGAGGCTCATTACCCCGCTCCCCAGCCCCTGGGACAGACGGTCTGTCCTCTCCAAACCTGTTCTCTGTGCTGCATGATGGGACAGCCCTGCTGAATTAAACCACATACTGCCTGTGCAGGTGACTGCACAGCTCCTGCGGTGAGAGCAGGCTCTTTGCATGATGTGCAGGCCCATGGGGTGCAGAGCAGTGCACACCTTTCTTCCTAACTCTGCACCATGATACTTCTTATCCATCACCAGAAGTACCAACTGACAGAGGGACTCCTTTGTGGGAATAGACATCTCATCCATGAGGACTTGTCAGTGTTCCTTAAAGGAGAGCTTTACAAAGTATGTACTGTGAGCCGATGCTCTTCTGAGCACTGAATCTACCATTCACCTCAACCCCACGAGGAGGCCAGACCCCTTTCACCGAGGGAGACTGAATGGGGCTCAGTGAGGTTCAGGAACCTGGCCAAGTTTACGTAGCTTTTTCAGAAACTTTTCCTGCTATATCGACACAACTCATCTTCTCCATGGATTGAAGTCAGCCTCAACAAGAGAGAGGGGACACGGTGGTAGCTCAGGAATGGGGACAACACACTCTAGAATCAGGTCTAGGCTTGCATTCCAGCTCTGCCACTTCCTAGCTGTGTGACCTTGGGCAAATTCCTTAACCTTGCTGAACCATAATTTCCTTACTGAGGATAAACATGGACAATAACCAGTTTTTTTGTTGTTGTTGGGGCTAATAACAGTAGCTATTTTAGAAGGTGGTTGTGAGTATTACATGAGATAGAAAGGACTTGGCCCAGTGCCTAGAACCGTTAGCGCAAATACTTAGTGATTAGCACGTGAGAGGGGCTAGGCAGACCTCCTTGGATCTGCTTGGAGATTTGGTCTCCTGACTCCCATTAGATTGGCCTAGACCTCAGGGCCTGAGCCCATCCGAGCACACGGTGAGCCGTGTTTCTGAAAAGCAGTGACGTGGACACCTTCAGCTGCCCGAGCATCCTGCCTGGCGTTCTGCACAGTCTTAAGTAGGATGCTTCCTCCCCGGCCACAGCACGTGGTAAGCAAATTGCAGACAGATGTGGGCAGAAGGAGGCCGGGGCATGAGAAGGGATTTATATGCCCGTAATGAGGAGAACGAGGATGAATGCACAAGCCAAGGCAGCGGCAGATGTTGGGTGATGCTTGTTAACCACCAATGTCCTTGTGGTGGGAGCACGCAAAGGCCCCCAAAGACTGCGGGCAGGCCCCCTCCCTTCCCGCCCCCAGTCTTTGGTATGGGGTTGGACGAGACCAGAATTTTTCACCACATGAGAATTAGGAAGTCATATGAACACCCGAACAGCAGCCCATGGTTCCAACATCAAAGCAGTGAACAGAATCCAGTGTGGGGGGAATGGGGTTAGAAGGTCCCTTCCTTTGTTTCTGCAGAGATGAGTCCGGGAATGTTTGGTTTAGGATTTTGGTGTTCCTGTGAGTTTACGAGCAGAAACAGTGAGTGATTGTTTAGAAAAGGATGGTGTTATTGTGGCTGTGAATGTGTGTGTCTGTGTGTGTGTGCACGTGTAAACACAGCTGAGGTCCCGCGTGAACCCAGCTTCACACAATGTGGTGAGCTTCTAGCCCCTAGGACCCCTTTGGGGTATCTCTTGACTTCCCCAGGCCCTCTCAGTTCCATTGGTTTCCCTGAGAATCAAGGCACTGTAGAAATGATGATCACAGAAATTTGCATCTTCCTTTTTTTAAGTCACTTAATGGCATGTCGAGGATGTGTAGCATTTTCTCACAACAATAACTACTCTTGGAAAACATAATTTTTAATGACTGCATAATGCCCTACCAAATGGAGGCACCATAATTTACTTAACCGTTTCCTCATCATTGGACGTTTCAGTTGTTTCCACGTTTTTCTTTTCTGTGTTTGCTGTTCTAGAACACTACACTAAAGATCTGTGTGTGTAACATAAGTTTGTTTCCTGAGGACCATATTTCTCAAACTCCCTGGTTCCCAGACTGGGTTATATACTCTCACAAAACAGAGGACCCCAAAGAGCTTTTGTTTATATATGTGGTTTAGGTCGACCGTCGTTTACTGTTTTAAAAATTAAAACTGAAAACATGTCTGAATCTTCAATTGTTTATTTAAAAATAACAGAAATAAGCCTACCGCATGTTAAAGTAAAACATTATTTTTAATGAAAAATAACAATATCTCCCCCCCCCCCCCCGCCGCCGCCCCAACAAAATGATTTAAGTAGGAAGGGCAACATTGCTGTATATTTTGGGGAAAACTTTTTCATGTCTGACTTCATAGAAGATTGCTGAATCCTCCTGTGTGCGCCTTCATTTGGGCGACTGTGATTTTGTTGCTTTGGTTGAAAATCAGGCATCACCTACATAGCTGGGAAAGGGAGGAGGACACTAAGTGCCTTATGAGATAATTGTGGATATTTTTCTTTGCCGTCACACTAAAACTCACCAAATGGTAGTTTCTTAGATAGAGGTTTGCTGAAGTCTGGAATCTGAAACCTTATCTTTCTGGTATGTTACCGTGGTCAAAGCCATTGATTGGTCTAATTGGCACTTTGAATGGATTTTGCATCTACACATATTTTTTTTTAACAGCTAACATTGTTCACTTGGAAAATATTGGTTCACTGAGTGATACAGATCTTCCAAATGTTGATATATTTCATTATCCATTAAAAAAAAAAGTCTTTAAAATCTTTAAGCCTTGAGAAACTGTTAAAATCATAGTGGCAGGTCACATTTGCCAGAATTCTAATTTTTTACTCAAAAGCTTAAGTTTTATCATTGGCAGCAAATGCTGTCAGTTGTTTTCCTAGAAGGAACAGGCTCACTTACTTCATTTGTTAACTTAGTTTGGTAGTTTGCCAGATGCCAAAGTTTGTATGTTAGTCATTCCTCAAGTGCAGATGGTATACTATGAAAAAGTGGCTAGTTTAGCTAGCAACTCAGTCACACAAATGTTTTCCCTTGACTGTTCTTTGCTATGCAGCAGAAGAGATTTAAGTATACTTCCCATTTGATTAAAACACATGTATTTGAGGGTCAAATGTTAATAGAATTAATCTTTTTATTACTGTTTCATCAAAAATATTTATAAAAACGGTGCCCTTTTCCCCCCTACTATGAGTGCATAGGGTAAAGAACTTAATGACCCAACTATTTGGTGCCACTGCTGTGGTTTCTACTAAGAAATCGGCATTCTACCCAGCCTTGGCTTTTGTACCAGCAGTACAAATATGAACGCAGTGAAAAAGGCAAATAGCATCAGAGTATCATTAGGAAGATAGTTTTTTCTCCCTGAATTGGTAGTGGTAGTGATGATAGTGGTGACAGCTAGCATTTCTCAGCACTTTTTACATGTTAGCGCATTTAATCCTCAGTATGAGCCTAGGAAATGGGCTGTGAATATGCCAGGATTACCCAACAGCACCTGGTTGGGGCCAGGTTCAAACCTCAGCAGGGGCCCTGGAGTCCTTAGATGATGGCCTTCAGCAGGGGGATCTGGAGCCCTTGGGTGATGCTGGCAGGGACAGAGAGGGTATTACTGCAGGAAAAGAGTTTGAGCAAAGGCGAGGAGGTCAGCCTGTGTGTGGGCAGTTGAGGGGCTGGTGGGAGATGATCATGGACTTCAAGGGCCACACTCTGAAGTTCAGGGACCACAGAGGTTTTGAGCAGGGGAAGACAGTATGAGAGATGGGGTGTTTAGGATGCCCCATGTTCCCACTCTCTCCTTGCCTTTGCAGCCTTATCTATCTCCTTCTAGCACATGGACATACCTGTGGCTGTGTACACGTGGTTTCCGGATGTGCCTGTTCAAGCATCTCCCCTCAAGGTCCTTGTAATGGCTCTTCCTTCTCCCCCTGCCTCCTGTCGGTCACCCTTCCTCCAAGTCCAGGTTCAGGTTCTGCTTCCTTCAGGACCTTCCTAGACCTTCTCTACCTGATAGTTCAGGGCCTTAGGTTGGCAGAATCAGCCCCTTTCATGCCCAGGATGTCTTCATCCTTATCCCTAGAAACTGTGAATGTGTTAGATTACGTGGCAGAGGGAATCAAGGTTGTTAATCAGATGTCCTTTAGATGTGGGGACTATCCATCGGGCTCAATTAAATCCCAAGGGTCCTTCAAAGAGAAAGAGGAGACAGAAGAGTCAGTCAGAGAAGGGAGTGCGACCACAGAACAGAGGTCAGCAATTCAATGTGAGGACTCCCCCTGCCATTGTTGGCTTTGAAGATGGAGGAAGGGGCCACAAGCCAAGGCATGTGGGTACCTCTAGAAGCTGGAAGAGGAAAGTGAACAGCATCTCCTTTAGAGCCTCCAGAAGGGACACAGCCCTGCCCACACCTTGATCTTAGTTCATTGAGACCCATTTTGGACTCCAACCTCCATAACTACAAGATAATAAATTTGTACTGTTTTAAGCTACTAAACTTGTGGTAACTGTTACAACAGGAGGAGGAAACTAGTCAGGGCCACTCTTCCCTGTACCTCACAGGCCTAGACTCTGACCCTCCTTGGGACATAGCACAGTGAGAGATGTCTGTTTCCTATCAGGCTTGTCACCTGCCAGGCTCCTGCAGGGCAGTCTCCAGCACAGAGCTGACCTTTTAATCTGAACAAAGCAGATGATCCTTTAGTATGGGAGAGAAGAGACAATGTCCAAGTTTTCTCTTGTTAGCAGAAGGAATAAGGCCTGTGGGAGCCTTTTCTCTGCCTCCAAATGAGTCACCTGCCCTGGACTGAGCTCTGGCAGGAACTGAGCCTTTGTATTTAATTTGTTCATTCAACAGATGTTCCCCGAAAACTTACCCACACTGGAACCCATGCTTGTGGCTCACAGAATTCAGAGGCAAATCGGACCCAGCCCTGCCCAGAACCCAGTGACATGCCTAAAACCCACAACATACTCAGTATAAATTAGTTGAATAGTATTTTTTTATGGCCGACCAGGCCTGCATGTGAGAATCTGCCACAGATATTCCTGCTCCAAAGAGGTCAAGGGTACAGACAATGTCTTGGGCATTGGGCGGGAAGGGACACCAGTGTCCTTTATGTTCCTGGCAGGTGTGGCCACAGCCTGGCTGCCTTTGCAAATGTAACCAGGCCTGCAGACAATGGCCCAAGTGGCTGTCGAATGGAATAATATGTCACCAGGCCTGCAGACAGTAGCCCGAGTGTCTTTCGAATGGAATGATGTGTCACCAGGCCTGCAGACAGTGGCCTGAGTGGCTGTTGAATGCAATGATGTGTCATTGGCACTGGGATGATTCTGCCCACCTGCCTTCTTACACACACACCCTTATCTCCATGGTGCTGTGTGGGTTTGAAAAGCAACTTAACGTTTCCTGTTTCTCTTCCCACATTCCCACTCCATTCTTTGTCTAATCCCTACTCCCTGGCTTGAATTTATGTGCTTTTCTCCAGTAAGTCATATGCAGAGAGCTACACTCGGCCCCCAAATCTGGCCGCATGGTCCCGCGGGCTGCTGCAGAGACCCACGCAGAGCCAGCGGCCATGACCCACACCCATGATGTGGAAGTAAATATCAGAATTCCGTGGAAGCTCCCAGACAGTTTTAACTCGACAGATTCATGATCTTCTTCCTGATACAGTAGCGACAGCTTTTAATAGTTCACAGATCCCCCTTGAAAGCTTTCTGGACTCTGAGTTTGACCCAGTGGATGATAATTTATACTCAGGCAGAAGTGTCCAGCATCCTTGCTGTTTCCCAACAGCTGCTGGCCAGCCACGGGTTTCCAGCAGGTGAGCTGCTTCATATGGCTGCTGGATTCCCAAAGGGGCACGTGCTCCGGTGCACATGTACTTTTTTTTTTTTTTAATAATACACGTTTTCTTTTAGAGTAGTTCAAGATTTACAGAAAAGTTGCAAAATCTCATATACCCAATTTCCCCCGCTGTTAGCTCATAGACTACCTTGGTAACGTTGCATAAGCTATTAGTGTGCAGCCTTTGCTGATGTCTCATTGGCCAGAGCAAATCACATGACCAAGCCCAGCCGAATGTGGGCGGGAACTGCAAGGCTGTGTCTACAAGGCGACAGGGGTTTCTAAGTGGCAATTAAGAGCATTTTAGCCCTGGTGAGATAGATCCATTGGTTAGCATCATCCACTGGGTACACAGAGATTGTTGGTCATATCCCGGTCAGGGCACATAGAAAACAGGTTGATGTTTGTCCCTCTCTCTTTCCTTCCCTTCTTCTCTCTCTGGAATTAGTAAATAAATTTTAAAAATTGTAAAAAGTATTTTAAACAGAATCCACTCTGGAATCTGCCCTGGAGTCTGGCGTTCTAGTGAACGACAACCATCGCATCCCTTTATCCCTTTGGACTCCTTTGCTGTTTACAGGTTGGATCCCTGAGTGACTAATGTCCTCTCTCCTCATCCTCATCTAGGGTTTCTCACTCTGAGTCCTTGACTCTCGGAGTTGAAAAGGCAGCTGGTCCAGTCCACTCCCCCAGCCCTGCTCCGTCACCCTTCCTGCCTGCCCGGGGCCAGAATCCCCTCCTTGACTTCCCTAACAGGTTCCCTACCGGCATCTCCTTTAATGCTTTGGGTCCAATTCTTGGTAAATTCCACTATGTATTAGTGTTCTAATTATAGAAATCCTCCATCTATCCTGAAAAAAACTGTTAAGACCGATTTGTTTGAAAATACTCAGGCTCCCACCAGGGCTCACCTCACACATATCTGATACTGGTTTCAGAAGCATGGACCGGGGCTTATCCTCTCTTCCCTATTCAGGAATACCTTGTGCACCCATTTTATGGTCAGGATGACTGAGGTGTGAACACAGTGCATTGCTATTGAGCAGTGATCATCTTAGCTGATGTTTATTTAGCGCTTGCACTGAGCTGGGCACTCCCCTCGTTGCCTGGTCTGCATGAGTTTAATCACCCTCCCAGCAACCCTTGTTAGTTAGCTGGTGTTTATTAGCCCCGGTTTCCCGTTCTACAGAATGGAAGTGAGAGAGGTGAGGATTTTTCTAAGGCCTCCTGGCCAGTGGTTTTGAAGCCAAAACTTGATCTTCCGTGAGTCTGGTTTCCAAGCCTCTGTTCTTGGTGAATAATTAACCAAGTATTTGGGGGTCTTGGGGGTGGCTGTCACTTTGGAGAGGAAGGGAGTGAAATGAGAATGAGGAGGAAGAGCAGCACATAGTTTTTGGTTGTCACTTAGGGGCCCCTGAGGCCCCGGGATTTGTGGATTTCTTCCCAGTCTTCACTCTGGAAGTCGTCCCAGGGAACAGGGGCTTGGAGACGGGTCTCTGCCACACGAGCCAAGAGCTCCCCTCCCTGCCCCTCTGCGTTCCCTCTGCAGTTCCGTGGACACACTCCAGCCCCAGTGGTCTTGGCTGCCACACAGGCCATATTTAAGGGGGGGAGCTTGGGCGGCAGACCTTGAGCCTCTGCTTTTGATTATTCCCCACTCCCTTCCCGGAAATGGTCAGAGATCGATCTGGCTGAAAAGAGAATAGAACTCGGTATGAGAAAAGCCAGGCTCTCGAGCTGACTGTCAAGACATTGCCTGAGACCCTGTGAAGTTCTGGAGCCGTGGCTTCTGTCTCTGTGCAGATCCTCATGCCCACCTTGCCGTGATGGAGTCAGGACATGGCCCTGCACCCATGGCAGGGGAAAGCCACGCTGGCCTCTGTCCTGGTACAAGCCAGGGAGCGGTCCTCTTCAGACTTGGCCTCTGACATGATCCAGGCTGCCCTTGCTCTGGGGCGGCAGCGCTCGGCTGGGGAGTGGACTGTGTCCTTGGACACGAGGTCAAGTCTGATGGGGGCCTCTGCTGTAGTTCTCGTCATCCCTGGTTGGCTTTTTAGGAGCTGATGTCCTAGCCTCAGACAGGGATCTGGGGGCTGAGCTTCCTTCCTGGAGAGCTGCTCTTGATGGTGATTGGTCAGGAAAGGAGGAAGCAGGGCTCCGTGGACAGGGAGTGAAACATGGTGGAGGTGGAGAGGAGGGGCAACACAGATTGAGCAAACCTTGTCAAGGACACTGTGGAACCAGCCCTGTGCTGAGCCCTCCACACACCTGCTCTTCACATTATCCTCAGAACAACCCCACAACATAGGTGGGGTTAGCCTGACTTTACCATTGGGGCTCCAAGAGGGTCATACAACATGCAGGTCTCAGTGTTAGAATTTGATATCCCATCCCAGACCCAGGTCCCTTATTCCTGCACCAGTGCTCATTTTTGACCTGTAGAAATCTCTTCATTGTAAATATAACCTTACCTAGAACTCAACTCAATTACCCATTTAACAAACACTTGTTGAGGTCCTACTATTTGCCAGGGCTCTTAGGGACACATGATCCGTTTCTCGTGGATTTTACATCCTAGAAGGGCGTGCCAGTTACTGTCGCTGTGTAACAGACTGCCCCCAAATCTTAGTGGCATAAAATAACTATCATGTTTCTTACATGTCATGATTTTGTGTGGTGGTGGCTTGGCAGGGCTCAGCAGGGCAATTCTTCAGTTCTATGTGGCTTGTGGGGGGGAGGGTCACATGGTGGTGTTCTGCTGGAGAGTCCAAGACAGCTTCCCTCACATGTCTGCTGCCTTGATGGGACTTCTAGTCTGGGCTTTGCTGGGACCAGAGCACCTATTTGTGGCCCCTCCAGCATGGTAGCCAGATCTCCTCCATGGAGGCTCAGGGTTCCCACCAAGAGGGTTTCAAGAAACCATGGTGCAAGTTGCAAGGCTTCTTGGTCTCCGATATCACTTAGGATTACTTCTGCCACATTCTTTTGGTGTGACAGGCCAGCTACAAGGCCAGCCAGACCCCATACTATAAAAAGCATGTGATTCAGGAGGTACTATTGTGTTCATCTTTGTAAAAATACCATCTGCCACAGCGAGGAGGGAGGAAACCAACACTAAACCATGAACATAATAAAAACCAACTCGTGTGGGTTAGAAGATTGTAAGTGCTATGTAGACATGGGATAATATCGGACCCAACCATCCGCTCCCTAGGTGTTCACCCACATGGGAAATGCATACTTGTTATAGCAGTTCTGTTTGTAATAGCCCTAACTGGAAACGGCCCAGGTGTCCGTCAGCAGATAAATGGGCAAACAAACGAGTGCATCCTTCAGTGCATTTACAGGATACACTAAAGCAGCAGACTGCTGACACGTGCAGCCTGGTGGATAGTCACACTGAGGGACAATCCAGAAAGGAAAAGGACATCCTGTATGATTCCATTGACATGAGATTCTAGAAAAGGAACACTCATCTGTAGGGTCTGAAAGATCAGTGTTACCTGGAGGTGGGGGAGGGGAGGGACAGGACCCTGGCTTACCAAGGGGAGGAGGGAATGTCAGGGTGGTGGTTTTACAGGTGTGTCCTTTTGCCAGACCATCCTGAATGGTAGGTGTTAGCTATGTCCAGTTTGTTATATGTTGTTTGTTATCAATAGAGCTGTTTTGAAAAGAGGATAAGGAATCCTGGGGGTGAGGCGTTTTGGAATGGGGAACATTTCAGTACCCCACAGGCCATATCACGTTACCCTCTTGGCTGTGTGCTAGCCTCAGTGGGTCACAGAGGAGACCCAGCCCCACATGGGAAGAGTCTGTGTGGAGCCCTGTCCCATCGGGGTCCCAGCACCCAGGGCTCCCAGGCTCGCATTCCGGAAGCAGACAGAGACCAGCGAGATCTGATGCTGCGTTTGCCGTGGTCTGGGCTTCCAGACCAGCTCTTTAAATAGCTCTGACCACACGGACTGGCCGGTGGCTGAGACAGAAGCTGCTAACAACCAGGCGAGCTGGACAAGCCCTCGTTTCGGAGCAGGACGTGGGGCCCAATGAAAGAGAGGCATTTGGGGGCACTGAGCTTAAAACTCAGACCAATTTGGAATGTTCTCATTCAACTTGGGACCAGGTACAATGGCAGGAAAAGATTAGAGTTAAAACTCAATGGCCCCATAATATTTTAAAAGTTAATATTTAATGTGTATATCATTAATATAACTTCTATGTATTTAATGAATGTTTTTATGGGCCAGGAATCCATGGGTTATAATGAATTAGTTCATAATCTCTCCATTGTTCAGATGAGAAGATTGAGGAAGAAGAGTAACTTGCAGGGAGGTAGAATTTGAATCGAGGAAGGTGTGCCTCTCTCGCTCTGGGACCTGGTGCTTTAGCCAGTACCCAACACAACAACACAACCCCGTGGGAGCCTGCTGCTGTTTAAGTGGGTTTTTTAACAATGAATCATTTGTGATGTAGATCTCGGGAACAAGCTGGACCTGTGAACCAGAGGCAGTGGACAAGCTGGAGTCAGGAGTCTTGGGCTCTCCATCAAAGTTGCCCCAACCCTCTCTGCAAGGTCTCATCTGGAAAGTGGGAGGCTTGAGCTGAGTGTCCACGAGCTCCTTTTAAATGTATCACAGACAGCATGCTCGGTGTGTAGGGGAGAATACCTCAGTGAGTACAGGGGAGTAGAAAACCCCAGCCTCTGGGAAAGACAGCCCAATGCTGTCACCTGGCTACAGAAGCAGCCCTATCTCTGGGTGGTGCCAGCTGGCCTCTGCCTGCTGCTGGGCCTGCCACCCTCACCCCCGCCCAGAGAGGAACCTCAGGACCTACACCCCGGGCGACCTGGCAGCCCACTGACCTCTGGAGAGTGCAGCCCCTGAACTCTGGAGAAGTTGCTCACCCGTAGGCTCTGGACCATGAAGATCTAGAACTGTTCTGATTCAGGCTTTGCCTCCAGAGTATGGAGCCCAAGGAAAGAGAGGTCTTTACCAGGAACCCGAAGGAGGGGGATGGCCGAGGGTCGGTCAGTGTCCCCAACCCCTGCCGCGCCCCAGGAATGCTGGGGTTTGCTTCTTAGCTGCCTGGAGGCGGGCCCAGCTGGCTGCAGCCAGACACTCGCTGTCCCTCCTGGGGCTCTTAGCACTTCTCCCTCCCACCCAGTGTTCAGCCAGCCACATGGCAAAGTGCTCAAAGTATGGGCCCCGAGGTAAAGGCACAGGGTGGAAAACAGCATGGGGACTGAGGGACTGTCGCTTGCTCAGGGAGGTAGCTATTGGCTCAGCATGTTAAAGCTGGGGGCACCTTGGGGTCAGGTCTGAAGTGTATTGTCTTTGCTAAGACATTTTGCTGCTAAGGCATAAGCGAGGCTGGGGAACAGGGACCCTGCCAGGCCTACGGGGGCCGGCACCCAGTACGTGCTCAGGAAATGGGTGAGGAGCAGAGGCAGGGCCCACACCCCACAGGTACATGCCCAGTGCACCCAGTCAGTCACAGATTCCGGGAGGTCCCCGTGCTTAGGCAGCATCCCTCAGCCTGGCCTCTGGTTACGTGACCTGTGAGTGCCATCCCGAGTTCAGACCTTGGTCTCCTGCCAGCGGGACCCACAGATTGCATCATGCCTCGCGCCTCTGAATCACTTGGGCAGTCTGTGCCTGCCAAAGTGCGAGCCAGGTGATGGCGTCAGAGGAGAAGGAAGCTTCGTCTCTTTCTTTTCCACGGTTCAGGTGGCTGCTGATGTGGGGAGGTGGGCTCAGGTGGCCCTGAGTGGCACCCAAGGGATACAGAGCCTGGGAGGTGCGGGAGAGGACCTCCAGCCAGTTCTGCCAAACCAGGGCCATTTTCTGGCTAGAATTCCCAGGAGAGCATGGCTTCAAGGGCTAAAAGCTCACACATGCCCCTACAGAACAATGTCATCTGGGAGATGCTGGGGGAAGACCTGCTTTGCTGGAGAAGGGAAGGTGACCAGGAGCGGGAGGCCAGGCAGGGGGCTGGGTAGGGTGGTGACATGCCTCAGCTGAGCTAGGAGCTGAGGCCTAGACCCCTGTCCTAACTCCCAACCTTGAATGCTCACTGGGATTCCTCACTTTATTGTCTCTGTTCCTAAAGTAGATTTCTATTTTTTTTTTTTATAGAATTTGGACTCAGAAAAGCATATCTGCACATAATAGACTTTAGTTCAAAACATATAAGCCCGCCACTAACTTGTGGGTTGTAAATGCACGCTTTTCAGTATTAACAGACCCCCACTGGCCTACAGGGAATCTGTGCAAATTGGAAAAAAGTATGAAGACAATTTAAGAAAAGGCGCCTCTTCGCTCTGAATACCGCCCTACTGACCCCTTAGCCTACGATCAGTGTTTCCTGTGCGCAGCGGGGTCTCCGGGGGTGGCAGCTCTGCACCAAGCTGCACAACATCATCTGGATTCCAGCAGGCAATGCACAAGCTGTGCAGTTGTCCATGAGCTCTGGGTGTGAGTCACGGTCATCTTGGCTGGTTGTGGTTGGCCTAAGGAGCAGGCCCCTCTCGATTTCATCTTAAGAATTGTAGGATGGAAAAGGTGTGGCTATGCCTTTCTACTGAGGTTGCCTCAGATTTGCCCAGGTATGGGGTATACCACCCAGGGCAACTTTCTCCGTTGGAAAAAGTGAGAAGTAAAACACCTGTTGGAAGGGACTTCTCCCCATCAGCCAGCCAAGGTCTAGAATGGGGCTATCCCCCGGAGGGAGTTAGCGTTTATTAAATACCTACTGTGTGCAGGACCCCATTTGATCCTCGCAACCGGCTTGTGAGATGGGTCCCGTCACCACCTCCCCACTTTTACAAATGAGGTGGCTGGGAGGAACTTGCAGGGTACACATGGCAGGTTGGAGGCAGAGGTTCTGACTCCAGCCCATCGTGGCTTCAGACCCAGCCCTGCGAACAGTTACACCATAAAGACCAAACACCTGTCTGCGGACACCTGAAGTTTCTCTGTGTCCTTAACATGCAGCCGTTGGGTGGAGGTGGGCAGGCTTGGGAGGGATGGGTCAGGGGCTACTTATCTGTGCCCTGAGACCAGATACTGTTCTCAGCACCCTGAGACCCTGAAGGGGCAGCAGGCCTGCGGGCCGGCCAGGAGCTGTGACTGTGCAATGGCAGGCAGGGCTGGAGGCCAATGCCAGATCTCTCTGCTACTTGAATTTCTAAAGACATCTTCCTGTGGCCCAAGGGCCTGGCAGGGGATACTTAGGCACTGACTCAGGAAAAAGAAGTCCCAATTAGTAATGCCAGCCCCCCACCCCCAGGCATTCTTGTCCTCCTGCTTAGAGCACTAGGGAGGGTGCTCCTGGCTTCGCGGGGGGTGGGGGTGGGGTGCTTGTCCTCGATCATCAGAGCAAAAGGCCAGCACTTCGCTTTTGCCTGTTGAAGGCAGCAGCAGGAACCTCTGTACTCCAGAAATGAGAAGGGCAGGCTGCTGAGGTTTCTCCAGGCACACAAAGTACTTCTCCCACCCCCAGGTGCCAGGGTTCCACATGAGCATCATTCATTTGTCCCAGGGTGGGTGGGCAGGCCAGGTGAGGCTGTATACCCCCTTTACCCTGCGGGGATGCTCAGCTTAGCACCGTCAGGATGAGCCCCAGGCTTGGCTGCAGAGCCAGAACCTTGGGCCCAAGGCTGAAAGTGGGCACAGTAGATTAAGAGTGTTCCCGAAAATGCCCATTAAAGCTACCCTGAGATAGTGCCGCGCCCCTCTCAGCATGGCAATAATCCAAAATCCCGTGGTATCCCCGCAGGGCATAGCTCTCCTACACGCAGGGTGGAAAGGCAGGGTGGTGTGAGCCCAGCGGAGTGAAACTGAGGCCTCACTGCACAGTCCCGGGCGCATTTACCCTGGGACCCACAGGCACCCTGAGGGCAGCACTGCACAAATAGGAAACAAGATGCTCTCCACGCGGTGGATCACCTGCACAGGCCTGAAAAGAGCGGAAGGGCAGGGAGCAGATCTGAAAGTTTCTGTAGCAGATTTGTGAACAGTGCTCTTGATGTAACCATTCTAGAGTCGTTTTGTTATGACGGGATAGAGCTAGTGAGTCATTCTACACGGTTACATCCCAGGTTCACACTCGGGCCAGGACATTGCTTAAAACAACACCAGATTTATTCTTCTGTAGTTCCGGAGAGTCAGAGTCCGAAACAGGTTTCTGGGGCCAAAACTCCAGGTGTGGGGCAGTGGAGAGGAACAAGGTGTGACTGGGACATCTTGTTCTGGAAAACAAGGATGTTCAAAGACAGGTCAGAAGGACCCTGCCCAGCTGGCCCTGGCTAGAAGGGGCTCTGGCCAACGGAGGCCGCTCGAACGTCTAAAAGAATTAAGGAAGAAACATTACTAAAAGGGGGAAAGAAGGGGAAAGGTGAGCACTAGTTAATCAATGTAGGATTAATTTAAAAATCACCAGGAATGGACAGGCAGCCATCACAGGCTGGCTCTAGGAGGCTGTGAGGACACAGCATCACCTGTGGGTTAACTGGATTGGGGTAGGGCAGCCTCAATGTCATCAAGACCCACCAGAGATAAAGAGACCCTCTTAGATTGCAGCTGAATCAGGAGTCAGGAGAGTTTATTGCAGTGTGTGATTCTGGGGTCCTTGATGGGGGAGGGGCGGTGTTAAAGCCATAGACACAGTTATGGAGACAACTGGGGGCTTTGTTTAGGTGATGTGATTACATGAGTGGCAACACAGAGCGAAAACCGTGAGTGGCAGGCTGTTGAGAACGGAGGGGTCAAGGTGGCCCCCTGTCTGAGTGCTTGTCCTGCAGGCTCTGGCCCTGCGTTTGCGTGTGGGTCACATTTGCTGCCCCACCCCCACCCCCTGCACGTACCCTGGTGTGCTGGCCACACACCAGGAACAGGTGTTAGTCCTCCTTTGTAGATAGGAAACTTGGAGGTGGTGATATCACTTCTCTTTATGAATATTTTAATAATTCAAGCAGCAAGTCCCAAAAAGTGCTGACCTGCAGCTTTTCGTGGTTGGCCTGTTCCAGGCTGTGCCACTGGCCCGCTTGGTGCCAGCCTGAGCACACGGAGCCTCCTCGTTCGGAAGGGGCGGGGCTCCAGCGCGGTGCCCCGCCCTCCTTGGATGGGGCTTGCAGGACCTCAGGGGGTTAGATGACCTGCCATCATCTTCTTATTTTATTGTCACTTCAGGAAAGTGGAGCTCAACTTAGAATCTAAGTAAAGGTGCCAGTGATTGGTGGGTTCTTAATGAGCAGTCGCTACTGCCCCAGTCCCATTTGATTTAGTCGGATACACTGTAGCAGGCACTCTGCCAGGTGTTCGGGACACCAACAGTCATGCCTTCCAAAAATATCGACTGACCTCTGGCCTCCGGCCAGCCTGGGGCTGGGTGCCGAATCCATGGAGAGCGGAACAAACCTTGCCACCTCCTCCCAGCCCGCCAGTGTAGAGGGGAAACAAGTAATCAATTAGTAAACACAAGAAGAAGATAAGATAACGGGACATGCAGTAAAGGATTAAATTGGGGCCCGTGGGAAACGGAGAGGAAGCTCTTTGGCTTGGCGCGGCCAGAGAAGGCCCCTCTGGAGCAGGGACCTTTAACCCAAGGCTGACGGTTAGGAGCAGCCAGCTGTAAACCGAGCTTTCCAAAGGCAGGGACAGAGGAAGCCACAGCAGCTCAGGAAGGTGAAGGACAACCAGGGACATGGGGATGAGATGACTGGACGTTTCACGTGGGGCTCCGCAGACCCGGTGCGGGAGTTTAGATTTTATTATTCGCCTGGCAGGATGCGCTGGTTTTAAGCAGGGAAGCAGAGGGGGTCTGATCTGCATTTTGAAACCGCCCCTCTGGCGACTGCATTGTGAATGGCCTGGGGGAGAGGGTGACGGGGAGCAGCACATTGTGGGAGACCACTACAGCCCTCCAGCAGGCCAGGTGGGAGAGTCCTCAGGACTTGCTACAGATTCGTTGTAGGAGGGAGAGAAGAGAGGACAGATGGATGGCCTGCAGGAATGGGGCTTGCCTTGGGTGCCTGTTACATGGTGCTCCCCCTCCAGCTTGAGGGCGCTAGGGGGCCCTTGCAGGCTTTAGGCTGGGAGTGAGAGGATCAGATTGGGGTTTAATAAGCATGCCTGGGGCTGTAGAGCTGAAACTTAGTCTAGCCAAGAGCAGTGAGGCCTGGGCCAGGGAGGGGCGGGGAGCTGCAGGCAGGGCATGTGTCCTCAGGCCCCTTACCCAGGGATCCTGCACTGACACCCCCATCTCCTCTTCCTGGCTTTCTCCATGCCCTGTGAGGCAGGGGGGGGGGCAGGAGTGCTCCTCTTCCTCTTGGGGACCTTGTTCCCAGGTATTAGTTTCCAGCCCAGCAGCTCTGCCCAGCCCAGCCCTGCTGGAGGGAAATGGAATTAAACTCCAGCGCCTGCACTTCTCAGAACTGTCTTCCCAGGCGCTGCTTTTCCTGCTGCCGGGAAACGCAGTAACTCCAGGCTATGTGCAGACGGATGTGGGCTGCGTGGATCCTGTCATGGGTATCCCTGTTGCAATCAGTACCTGTGTGGGGGACAGAGCTCACTCTCATGAGGATTGTATAGTTCACAAGGGCTGCGCCAGGCCAGGGTGGGGTCAAATGCACAGCTCAGCTCAGAGGCCACTGAGTTGGGTCACTGGGGCCATGGCGAGGGGAGGGGTGCAGGAAAGACTGGCTGCCGGCCACATGTAAGACCGCCTCCCCTTGCCTGGGGTCCCCACAGGCAACCTGGCTGTGACAGTCGCTGTCCACCCTCCAGTCTCACTTACCACCATCACCCTCCCAGGTGTTTATTGAGGCCTGGTTCCAGGGGCCAGAGCCGCCCTGGTCTCATTTCACCATCTGGAACCTCAGCTCCCTGAGAGGCCCGCCTGCCTGGCCAGCCTGGGGTGAGCTAGGTTAGCATTGCTTCGTGACTCAGTCACCCGGGAATACTCATTTGTGTTCTTGGGAATATGTGGTTGCACCATTGTTTCTTTTCTGCTCGTTTCTCTTTCTCTTCTTCTTGGGCCGTGGGTTGTTGATCCCATCTCTTGTCGTTGGGTCTTTTCTCAGCATCGATGGAGGCAGTGCTGTGTGGGGGCTGGGGTCGTGGGCACCAGGTTCAGATCCTGCCTCTGATACATTGTACGGGCAGGACCTCGGGCCAGTCCCTCAGCCCCTCTGAGAGGAAACTGATTCACCTGCGCAGCGTGGGATTAGAGTAGCAGCTGCCAGGTAGGGAATTGAGGAGGTTGACTAGAAATGCGTTATCCCCAGAACTAAAATGGCACCTAGACTCTAGGCACCTTCTTGCCCTCTGTGCCGTGCTTCAGACCCAGTGCAGAGCAGGCCGTGGGCCACTAAGGCCACCAGCAGTGCTTAGCACTTAGGACAGTTCTCCCTGGGCAGCCAGGAGGAGGCTGAGCTGTTAGGGAAAGTGCAAACATGGACCTTCGGCACTTGACCATAGAATGAGGCCGCCTGGAAGGACACCTGTCTGGGCAGAAGGGAGGGGCTGGCAGAGAGGTGTAGTATGTCTCTAAAGCAGTGGTTCTTACCCTGGGTTCTATGGAACCCTAGGGGTTCGATGAGTCGGTCTCAGGGGTTCGGAGAAGCCTCTGCCGCGGAGGCCAGAATAAAGTAATACCGTAATTTGTTGTGAGTTCCTGCACTTTGTTGGTTTTGTTCTTTGAGCAAGGTGATGTTCATGCACGGCTCATTTTGTGCACCAGTAAAAAAACATATACCTGTGTCTTGAATTTGGGAAAAAGAATCATATTTTATTCATCACTAAAGAAGGGTTCGGTGAATGCGCATATGAAACTGGTGGGTTCGGTACCTCAGAAAAGGTTAAGAACCACTGCCCTAAAGTGAGGCCTGAGCTCCATGCAGAGCCTGCAGGTACATTCTGCAATGACGTGTGACCCTCCGTGTCTGTCCTGTTTGGTGGCCCCGGAAACCTCCACGCCAGGAGCCCATGTGACTTTTCCAGGGGGTTCCCCTGCAGAGTCTGGTTGACAGTCAGTGCTCCCATTCCAATTCCATTAGACCAGGAGTGTAGGGGACAACTCCCTGTGCTATTTCGCTGTCCCCATACCTGTGCAGTCACAGAGGCAGGCGCCCCCACATAAGGCTGCAGAGGAACAAAGCAGGGACCCGGCCAGAGGGGCGGCAGGTGGTTGTCCAGTTCTCTTCCTGACTTGCTCCTCGTCTCCTGCCGTCAGCATTTTGTGTCACACGCCCTCTTTCCGCCCTCTTTCCGGAAGTCCTCTCCTGCCCAGCCCAAGCACCTTTGGGAGTCTCAGGTGCAATCACCTGTTTTATTTACCTTCCTTGATTCCAGGCTATAAAACTGGTGACTCACAGGTATATTCTCTGGAGCCTGTGTGCTACTTGTTTAATTTTTGAATGTGTTGCTGTCCTTTGAAAATCAGAAACCATTCACAGTGTGGATTGTTACCTTCTGGGCAGAAGGGAGGGGCTGGACGAGCAGGTCCAGCCATCCTGTACCCGGTCTGCCCCTTTCTAAAGACAGCAGGACTGACTGCCAGCAGCCCTGCCCTGCTCCCATAGGGGCTTGGATCCCTGTGCAGCTGACCTGAGGACAGTCTCTTCCTGACAGCAGAACGGGCCCAGCCTTGGGCGTTTCGCTCTTCAGTGCCCTGCAGTGTCCAGCGCCTTTGACATGAGGTCACTGGGAGGGTCTTTTCCCCTTTTCCTCTGACGTTGCTTCTCCCCACCTCCTCGCCTCTGTCCCTCTCTCTCTCATTCCCATGTACCTCCCTCCGCCCAGACTGGTGAGTGAAGTGACTCACGCATTCCTCCTCTCTGCTGCCTGGGTCCCTTCTGTGGTGGCTGGATTTTAACACTCCGGGTGTGTGACTGAGTCAGGACCCAGCTCGGGGCCTGGCCTACAGTGGTGCCCCAGGAATGGGCAGGGCATGAAACGAGGTACTGTGAAAGCTCCCAGGTTCCCTCCAAGACTTCCCCCTCTGAAGTTCAGAGAGAGACAGAGACCCCCTGACCGCGCGTCTTGGGAAGGGGGAGAGGTAGCAACGGGCTTCACAGTCAGCTCCCTCCAGGGGGCAAGGCAGGTCAGCCAGGGTGATGCTGCTTGAGGGGCTGCTCACCAGCAGGTCTGGGAGCCTCCTCTGAGCCAGCTGCCTCCCATTGGCTGCTCTCCGTCCCTGGAGGCAGCGCTGATCTTCCCAAAGACATGCCGCTTGCAGGAAGCTTTGGGCCTGCTGTTTGGCACCACCAGGCTTTGCATGTGGGGCGCTGGGAGAGAGTCACGTGGGCACCCAGCTCTCTGCCAACCAAACTGCTTTCTGTTCCTCGGACACCCTAAGGCAGTGGTTCTTAACCTGGGTTCTATCGAACCCTAGGGGTTTGATGAGTCGGTCTCAGGGGTTCGGAGAGGCCTCTGCCGCGGAGGCCAGAATAAAGTAATACCGTAATTTGTTGTGAGTTCATGCACTTTGTTGGTTTTGTTCTTTGAGCAAGGTGATGTTCATGCACGGCTCATTTTGTGCACCAGTAAAAAAACATATACTTATGTCTTGAATTTGGGAAAAAAAAATCATATTTTATTTATCACTAAAGAAGGATGGTTCGGTAAACGCGCATATGAAACTGGTGGGTTCGGTACCTCAAAAAAAGTTAAGAACCACTGCCCTAAGGCCATTCATTAAAGCAGTGGTTCTCAAAGTATGTGCCAGGGTGCACTGGTGTGCCCTAGAAGATTTACAGGTGCGCCCTATGGTATTCCAGAGAAATATGTGCCTGTTGGGGACCATAAAACCAACAGGGTTTTGGAGTTTAGATTTTTGGGGACAGAGGTGTGGGCAATTGGCTGTAAGCTGACAGTCTGCCCAACCCCCCACCTCACTTGCCTGATTAAGTTGCAAAAGACTGTTAAGCTGTGGTGCTGGATTATTTACACTACCCCCCATGTTCTCTGGAAAGACTAGAGGCAAGTTTCTTCGGTCCTTTGTTTGGTGTCAAGTTAAGATGATATGTATGGTGGAGGTTTTCTGCACTTGGTAAAAATTCTTGGGTTGCCTTGGAAACATGATCAGAGACCATTGATTTGCTAATGGCCTCACTTTGCCCTATAAATAAAGCAAGATGCCGTTTGGGGGCAGGCTTTGTTCTTGCCAGCAGCAATTATAGGGCCCTCTCGACTCTGTATTTTCTTAATTCCGCACCATTCCCACTCGGGACCTGGAATTACTAGCTGCGCTGGTTCACGTCAAGTGCCCGGATATAAAAATAAATATAGTTAATCTATTATACCATTTCATTACAGAAATACCACTCTTTTTGTTAACACATCATTATTATATTTATTATTAACACATCATTACGTTATTTTTAGATAAATACACCCAAATAAAATGGATAGATTTCTCAAAAAGAAGCCTGATATTAAAGAATCGGATTCTGGAAGAAAGCAAAAGTTAAGTGTAAATAAAATAGGACTTGAAGGCTGATGGGCAGAATTTAATTTATAGCATTTTCCATCACTTAACACTGAAATACAATTGGGTTAGAAACCCATTCATGGAAGCTTCATGTGATTTTGGTTTAACATTAACAGAAGAAGAAGAACTGACAGTTATATCCACTGATCGTGGATTAATAATTAAACGTAAGGAATTGTCTCTTGAAGCCTTTTGGATTTATATAAAAGAAGAATATGTGGCAATATCTAAAAAAGTTTTGAACATTTTACTACAATTTTCAACATCCTATTTATGTGAATTAGGATTTTCTACCCTCAACACAATTAAGAGTAAAAAGAGAGGAATTCTTCAATGTATTGACAAGGAAATGAGAGTTTGCCCTTCAAATACTATATGCCCAAACATTGAAGAAATCGCTAGGACACATCAGGCTCATGTTTCTCATAAACACAGGAATGAAAAAACTTAACACATTCACGCTGGGATCCGCCGAATTTACTAAATCTTACTAAGAATGTATCTATTTCTTTATATATAAAAAGATAACTTTTCTGTCATTTTTTAATTTTTAACCTCTCTTTTTTACAAATTCTAAAAAGCATAACTCAGAAAATATAACAAAAATGTTTTTTAATGTCAGAATAAATTTCATTTTGTTGTGTTTATTTCATTTAATTACCGTAAAAGCACACTTGGACTTTATATATTTTTTCTTTAATATTTTACTTAATTGTTATAACATATTTCTCAGAAATTTGTATATAGTACGCCTACAATTATTTGTAGGATTTTAAATGCACCCCAACTTCCAAAAGTTTGAGAACCACTGGGTTAGAGGGAGGGAGCTTGGCTGATCTCTCAACCTGAGATGTTCTTCTCCAGCCTTCCCTGGCTCCTCCTCCTCATAGTCTCTGCTTTAATGTCACCTGTCCTTAGAGCTCCCTCTACCAAGGAGACCTGCCCTGTGGCCCACCCGTCCACCACTTCATTCCATTCCAGGATCAGCCTCAAATGCTCCCTTCTCTGTATAGCACCTTTCAGCTTTTGTTCTCTGTATTTGGGCCTCAGTTATTCACAGTCAGCCGCAGGCAGGCAGAGAATCATGCCTGGCTTTTCTCAGGTCTGTTCCTGACACCTGTCCTTCAGTTAAAACATTGCGGCTCCTCGTGAGCTGTGCTGGAAGAACGACTGGGGGAGTAGGCGGGCGCTCGCGTGGATCAGCCTGCTGAGGAAGTGGGACCACAGGGCCTTGGCCGGGGAGCTGGCAGCCGAGCCCAGAGCCTCAGAGGCTGACGAGGACCCTGGGCACTTGGGATCCCCTGGGGCCTCACAGAGTAAAGGCATCTCAAGTCCCAGCTCAGCCACTTGGTTGCTGTGTGGCTTTGGGCAAGTGACTTAACCTCTCTTGGATCCAGCTTCCTCATCCGTGAAATGAGGGTAATACCCTCCAACTCACAGGCATATTGATGAGACTGTGAGAGCAAGGCCTTTGGGACAGGCTGAGCACCTTGTGAATTGTTGTCCAGTAGCGAACTTGATTTTTAAGTGTGTTTGGTTTGGAATGAGGCAGACAGGGAGGAGCAGTGTGCGTCTGCGCTTGGGAATGAGGTGAGGCTTTGATGCCCTCTGACCCTTGTCCCCTGTCCTCCTTGCTTCCCAAGAGGCTCTGGCCTCAGCTCAGGGCAGAACAGGAGGTGAGCACTCCCTAGCTGCACATTGACTGACTCACTTGTGGTGTTGCAGCTAAAAGATGATTCAAAGATTGGCCTGCGTGGTCTTGCGGAATATCTGGGGGCAGGGGCACTCTCCTCCCTCGCTCTGCATCAGCACAAAGTAAAGGTGTTGCTGACTTCTGTGAAAATAGCCGGAGAGAGCAACCCACCCTTCCACCCCTGAGGACGGGACAGTTGTGGGTGGAGTTTGGAGGGCATGAACCGGGGCTTCCTCGGGCTGTGGCACTGTTCCAGCCCAAGCACGCCACCTGATTTAACGCATTAAATCCTCACAACATGGGGCAGGTGCTTTTATTGGCTCTACCTTACAGATGAGGAAACAGACACAGAGAGAGACGAACATCCCCAGGTTGGCAGAGCCCGGATTCAGACCCAGTCTGTTGAGCTTAAGGACTTGCACTGTCAACAACCACGCTATCCTGCTGGGAGTGGCAGACAGCAAACGTTTGTCAAGTTCATGTGTTGAACCCAGTGGTCATCTGGGTAAAGTGGAAACGTCTTTGAGTCCCACGAACCTGATTGGAATCCCAGGTCTTACTGCCGTTTGACTTTAAAAGAGTCACTTCACCTCCCTGAGCTTCCATTTTACTGTTAGGACAAGGGACGTAAAAATGCCTCCTTTCCCCAGGCCAGGTAGCTCATTTGGTTAGAGCGTCATACTGATGCACCAAGGTTGCAGGTTCAATCCCCAGTTAGGGTACGTACAAGAATCAACCAATGAGTGCATAAATAAGTGGAACAACAAATCAGTGTTTCTCTATATCTCTCTCTTTAAAAAAGGAAAAACAGAAAGGAAAAGAGAGAGAGAGAGAAAGAAAAGAAAGAAAGAAAAGAAAAGAAAAGACCTGCTTTGTAGGGCTATTTGGAAGAAGGAAAGAGGGTAGGAGGGTAACATGCAACCCCCCCCCCCAGGGTGCTCCATGGTATTTGTTTACTCCCTTACTCCAGAGTTTCCTCCCCCACATGCCCCCCCCCGCCGCGTGCCTCAGCCCCAGGTACTGGCCCCGGTCCAGAGCCTGACCTTGGCCTCGAGTTCCGAGAGGGTTTCGGAAATGGCTCTGGCCGCTCCAGCTCCAGCGGAGGGAGCCAGCCGAGCTGCTTGCAGATCAGAACTTCCGCGCATTCGCCCCTCCTCAGGCCTTTCATGTTGTTGCTTTATTTCACAAGAGCCCCGGTGTTTGTTTAGCGATGGGTTGGTATTTTTAGAACTTAAAAGTACTTGGGCTCTTCGAGGAACGAGCCTGTCTGTGAATGTGGCCCCAGCTGGAGCCAGGCCTGGACTGGAGGCGTGTGGCACTGTGCCCTGGGTCTCCCCACCCCACACCCATGCTCCACAGGGGCCTTTCCATTGGATTCAGGGACACCCTCAGTTGACCTCATCTGCTCAACTCCCTCCTGCCTGCTCCAGGCACATCCTAGCCTGTGGTTGCCGGTGAATAATGGCCCCCAAAGATATCCACAGTCGTCCCTGGAGCCTGTGACAACATCATCCTGTATGGCAGAAGGGACTTCATGGGTGTAAATTAAGGATCTTGAGAGAGGAGATTCTCCTGGATTATCTGGTGGGTCCAATTTAACCACAAGGGTCCTTGCAAGAGGGAAGAAGGAGGGTCTGAGAGAGGGAAGTTGTGTTGCCGGAAGCAGGAGTTTAGAGTTAGAGACAGAAATTTGCAGGCCCTGCACAGCTGGGTCTGAAGACGAAGGAAGGGGCCATGGGCCAAGGAATGCAGGCGACCTCTAGAAAAAGGACAGGGATTCTCCCCTGGAGCCCCCCAGAGGGAGCACAGCCCTTCTGACACATGGATTTGGGCCCAGGAAACCTATTTTAGACCCAAAACTAGGAGAGATACATTTGTGTTGTGTTCAGCCATTAGGTGTGTGGCCGTTCGTTAAGTCAGCCGCAGGAATCTAGCATGCACTCACTTCAAGCTCTGTCTGCAGTGTCTCATGCAGGGGCCAGGACCACCTGTGTTCACATCCTGCTTGGCCACCTTAACACACACACCCCTCCCCGGCCTTCAGTAACACATCCGTGAACAAGGTTCGTTCTTCCTGGACTTGCTGGAAAGAGTTTTTGAGGATATAAACACCTGCTCCAGCCCCTGGCAGGTAGTCAGCACGAAAATATTATTTAGTCCTGCACCTTGTTGGCGTGTCTGCAGAGAAGAGGGTAGGGAGTTAGCACAGTGGTTGTGTGTTTGGGTCTATGTGTCGGAAACCTGGATTCAAATTCCAGCTTCACGAACTCAGGGAAGCTGTTGAAGGTTGGCAAAGTGGCAGTGCCTCCGAGCCTCGGTTTTCGTATCTGAAAGAGGGGAGAACAGTGACCCTGGGATGGTGAGCACAGAGCCTGACCCGCCACACTGCCACTGAATGCACGCGGCCATGCTCTTATTGGGTCAGCTGTGCCGATTTCTCTCTACTCAGAGCTCCGCCACGTGCCTCCTTCAACAGCTGGGGGGCTCCCAGCCTCCAGGGTCGACCTCTGTTGGACGCAGCATTTTCCCACCATGTTAATCATCATCTGGGAGGACCGCGAGGGTCGTTGTTGGTCCCACCATGGGCGATTTAGGGTGAGAAGTGGTTTCTTCCTGTGGCATCCCAACTTGGTCCTGGAGAGCTGAAATTGTAACTGAATGCTTTGGTGGGGGCTGAAACTCCCCTCCCTCCCCCGCTCTTGGCGGAGGCCACTGGACCTCAAGGATGACACATTTGGGGCAGGAAACCTCTAGGGAGGTGTGGGAGCAGAAAGGCCCAGAAATGGGTCTCAGATGTTCCCTGTCCTGGCCAAGTCTCGCCTACCGCATCTGTGAGGACGTGCACAGACTGTCAAGAAAGGGAGGAATGGATTCAGCAGACTCTGCAGAGAGAACTCTGTGCACATAACCTGCTCACACTGTCACCTGGTCAGTTTGGGCAGGAGCCACCAGGCCTGCAGCCGCCAAGGCCAGGACACCTAGCTGCATCGGGCTCTGCATTTCTCGTGCCCCAGAGAGGACAGCAGCAGGGTCAGTGAGGGGCGCAGGTGTGGGACAGGACTGTCCGGGTTAGAGCCTGCCTTGCTCGGTAACCTCAGTGACTTTGGGCGTGTCACTTAACTTCCTATTTTTTAAAAAATCAACATCCCAGCTTCATCTCCATCTAACACATGAAGCGCTTACCACATGCCAGGCACTGTCCTAGGTTCTCACCATAAAACCTGTGAGGTGGGCGCTTCAGTTACCCTTGGGTGAGGAGGGTTGCCCGGAGCGGTAAAGGAAAGTACCCAAGCCACGCTCAGGGAAAAGGGCAGACCTGGGACTTGAACTTGGGTCGCCTGCACTTGTGAGCTCCGTAACCTTCCCCCCTCGGACGCTGCGTGCCTGGGCCTCAGCGCATGCTCATGGCCTGTTCCTGTGTCTGTTTCCCAGATCAGCGGAGGTGCTTAGTGACTGGTGTCTGGGAGCTGGGTCAAAATCCATTCAAACTTTTGAGGGCCGTGAATGCATTCACTGTTTTGGTTGTGGTGATGTCAGGAGTCTGTACATGGCCCAGATGCATCTCATTGTGTGCTTTCAATAATATGTAGGTGGTTTGTTCTATGTCAATTATATCTCAATAAAGCTGTCTTTAAAAAATACAGAAAATTCCTTCTGCCCCGTGCATTTGGCCAACTGAGGACCAGCGATGGGATGGCCTCTTTCTGGGTTAAGGCAGAGTTCTCCACACTCAAGTTCTAGCATAAAAGAGGGGATGTGGAAATTGGGGGGGGGGGAGTATCCTTTGTTGTGGTTGTCACGGCATTGGCCTTTCCTGATCTCTCAGTGCGGGATCAGCACGAACACACACACACACACACACACTCCCTCTCAGTAGTTGGAAAATGTTCCTGCAGTGTGTTTTACATAAAGCACACCTGCCTGCTGTACTGAATTTTTAGCCCCTGTGCCCAGGTATCACCCTCAGTGCCCCCCACCCTGTGTGCTCCAGGAATCCTCTCCTTTGTGCCCCACACCCTTGGTCACCCCCTGGTTGGTGGCATCCACTTGCAGCGACAAGCCGAGGCCACATCCCTGCTGCAGACCCGACCTCGCGCCTCCCTTCTCCTTTAAGGAACATTTCCTCCAAGGCTCTCGTGTTGTAGGCACCGTGGACAGTGCCGGGCATACCCAGATCACAGACACAGCTCAGTGAGGTGGACAGACATGAACCCAAGTGTGTCCAGCCTTGGCCTCCGTGAGCTGTGTGATCCTGAGCTAACCCCCAGCCAAGTTGGGCCTCAGTTTCCCCATGCACACAAGACTTGGGGTATGATAGGGCTCTGCCCACGTCCCCTAACACGAGTGAGCCTAGGGGTCCCAGTGAACTGTTCATGGATAAAAACCAAAAGCCAAACACTTTAGAGTTTACAAAACCCTTGCACTCAGCATCTTGTTTAAACAAGAGGATTCCCGGCTGCAGGAATAAGACTGGAGGGAGGTGGTTGGCTTAGGCTTTCCAGGCTATGAGCTGGGTCTTTGCTGGGCTGAGGGAAGATGGGGGCCCTCTCCCGCCTGTGGTGGGTGGTGACCTCACAGGTGCCTGGCACGTAGTAGCTGCTTGCTGAGTACTGATGGGATTAGACTGGATGTGAGCAAGAAACGTGAGCTGGGCAGGTCCTGGCAGTGGCGGGACAGGCTATATGTGGTGTGACCTCGCCCTCCTGTCCTGTTTCATCCCGTCCACAAGGCTGACTGCTGGGTTGGCTAAGGAGTGAGGGCAGTGATGGTCATTCACTTATTCAGTCCACAGATATTTATGAAGCACCTACTAAGTGCCAGGCATTGTTCTAGGCACTGAGGATACAGCAGTTCATAAAGCAGACAAAGGCCTCTGTCCCCACAGAGACAGCATTCTCCTTGGGCTGTGGAATAGAAAATAAACAAGATAAATAAGTAAAATATATGTTGACACTTGGAGGTGCTAAGGGGAAAAAAGCTGGGAAGAGGGGTAGGAAGAGCCAGGGATCGCAGTTCTAGAACCTTCCAGGGGAGAAATGATGTCAGTAATAACAATAGCTGTGCTTGCTCAGTGCCTTGGAGAGGCAAGGCCACGCCCTTGCACAGAACCCAGTAAAATGGTGCAGCCTTTGGTAACGGCCCTGAGGGTCAGTTACTCCCGGAGGCCGGCAGCCCTCGGGAACACGACACTGGTTGATAGCCCAGTGGCCGCTATCCTGGTTTGAACCCAGGCGTGCTCCTTGCCATCACTATGCAGACCGCCCCAGGTTCTCCAGCTGGGGAGTGGGAAGAGCAGTAGCACCTACGACCCACCGTAAGTGGCCGAGGATTAAATGAGTTAATGCTTTCAGAATGCCCGCAACCTGTTGTACAAGCCCATGCATGGTAACACTTTGATGAGTATAACTCTCCCCATTTGCTGTGGAGATAACTGTTGGCGATGAGCTGCAGAGTCTAAATTCGAACCCACAGCTGTTTCTCCAAACCCAGTAGGTTAGCAGTCCTGCAAGACCTAGACTTTATGGTCCCATGTTACAGATGAGCACATGGGGGCACAGAGCAATTGGCCAGGAAATGGGGAAGGTGTGCTTTGAGGCCAAGGCTGTCGAGCATGGCTGCAGCCCAGGCTGCCTGTGCCTGGACTCCCAGGGAGGAGGAAGGAGGTCCTGGCTGGACTTCTGCCGGGCCGGGCAGGTACCTGGCCTGCCTGCCTTCACAGCAGATGTTTAAGAGGCCTTGCAAAGTGGACGATTCCAAACCGGAGGAGACTGTTTGGGAACAGACTGCACTCCTCACTTCCCCACATCACTGCTTGCCAACAAATCTGATGGCCGCCGCCCACCAAACTCCTGGGCTTCGATTTGCATAAGAAGGTTTCTCCTTGGCGGGTTTATCAGTTCAGAGCGTCTTCTGTCCTGTGTGCGTGTGCAGAGGTTCTGTGCCCCCTTGGCAGCACAGGACAGAGCTCAGGGCAGAGGGTGAACCTTCCTGCCAAGTTCTAGAGCATAGGTACTGCCTCCCTCCCTCCCTCCACGTTAATAAAATAACTGTTTTGTCCAAGAGGCTTAATGAGGATCTGGAAGCTTTGTCTGTCTCCAGCTGTGGCTTATGGAAGCGGATCGCAGCTTTCCCTGGGGGCTCCACCCGGAGCTTATTACCGTAAGTCCAGCAACGGGGCCTGACCTCACCCATCCAGACTTCACCGTCTCAGAACCCTGGGACCTGCTTGTGATTCTAGACTCCAGCTGCCGATGCATGGCCTGAGGTGGCACAGGCTGCAGAGGGTTCCTGGTCTCGGACAAGCCTAAGGAGAAAGCCTGGGCTCTCACTAGCTATGTGACCAAAGGCAAGTCGTGTAAGCTAGTGGTTTGCAAACTGCTGGGCCACGGACTGCTGCCGGTCCACCAGAAATTTCATGCCGGTCCGTGAAAGAGTTAACCACCCTGATGTTGTATAAAGATTATAGGCCCAATGGTTATAGACTCCATAATCTTCATATAATATCAGGGTGCTTAACTCTTTCATGGACCAGCACCGGTCTGGGGACCAGCAGTTGAAAACCACGGATGTAAGATCCAAACCCTTACTTTGCCCATCCACAAAATGGGAAATTGGTACTCCCTGAGTTGCATACAGTTGAATAAGATACCTGTATTGAGGAGCGATAATGCTCCACCATGTTTGCACCTCACTTTACAGTTTGCAGAGAACTTTACAGAAGTCATAGTAAATAAGCCTTAAAATCATCACTCCGTCTTCTTCGCAGGACTAAGTTAAAGCAGGATCAAAGATCAGAGGTTACGTGACCTGCCCAGGGTGTCACAGGGCCTCTAACCTTGGTATCTATCTGGCTCTATGTCTACAGCTCTTAATTCCCTGCCCCTCATACCTTCCAAGCACAAGGTCTGTATAGAAGACACTGCAGTTACTGTGAGTCAGCCCAGGTCCTCAGTGGGCCCTGGGGCAGCAGAGTTGCCGTGGTGGCGGTTGGGGACATTGAGAGATAATGCTAAAGTGCCACTCTCTCTCCTGGTCATGTCCTGAAGGCCTCTCCTCATCATTGAGCACTGTTTGTTTGGGCTGTTACTAGCTCAGTTCCTGTTATTTCCCCCCAGACAATTGGCCAGGAAATTCTTCACTTTTGTTTCCTTAAGGGGTCAGATGCTCTTCTCTTTGCAGAAGTAAATAAGTCCTACGAGCTGAGTTGGCAGTTTTTCAGGGCAGGCCCCCAGCATTTTAGCAGTGGCTCCTGCCCTGCGGTTCTACCAGCCCCACCCGGGGACTTGGGCACCAGAAAACGCAGCAGCCTGCAGCCCGTGAAAACAGGGACAATTTTTAAACCAGAGCCAGGGCAGGAGCCCAGGGTGATGGGAGGCAGAGACTATGCCTGTTGACATTAGCACCAGTTGCTTCTCCCTCCCGTGCCCAGAATCTGGATGGAAATGCATGAGGGTCGCCCGACATGACACTCCCCGGGGTCTCAGGCCCTCTCAGCTCTGCAGAGCATGCTGAGCACCAGGAAGGAAGTGAAGCATGCGGGGGACAGGCAGGACCAAAGTCACCGCTCCTGGGCACTTCTCGGGTGGTGCCTCTTGCTCGAGTCAAGTGCTGTTGTCAACCCCACCGCAGTTTAGAGCAGATGAGGCTGCTGCGAGCACTCCTGCAGGTGAAACAGCTGTTGGCCACGTGGCCAAGGAGGAGAGAAGGAAGGACTACAGAAGCAGCCGACTTTATAAAAGTCCCAAAGTCGGAGCATACGGCAGAGGCATGAATTGTCCTCTGCTAGCCTTGGTGGTATTTTATTAGTGGAATGTTTCCATTATATCCAGAAGCAATAAAGGAACAAGCCCCTTGTATCCATGCCTGGCCCCCACATTGTCACCCGTGGCTGATTCTGTCCCAGCCTCACCCACCCTCTCCCCCCACCCCCATATTATTGTGAAGCAAATCTCAGACACATTATGTTGTCTGTAAATACTTTAGTATGTCACTGTTAAAGAGAAGGACTCAAAAAATAATAATAACAATAACCTCCAAAGTATTATCACACTTAAAAAGAAACAACAATGAAGATATCCCGTCATGATTCAAATTTCCAGTTGACTCCTAAATTCATGTTTTAAACTTTATTTCTTGGACTCGGGATCTACAGTGTGTCCGTAAAGTCATGGTGCACTTTTGACCGCGTGACTGGTCAAAAGTGCACCATGACTTTATGGACACACTGTATCTAGATAAGGTCCTTGCAGTATGGTTAGTTCAATGTCTAAAGGTTCTTCTTCATTTTGTTCTTTTTATTATTATTATTGCTAATCATGTGTTGAAGGAGCCATGTTGTTGGTCTGGTATGTCTCCCAGGAGCTGTAGTTTGCTCATCGCATCCTCCTGGTGTCGTTCAACGTGTCCCTCTGTCTTTTGAATTTTCTGTAAGTTGGTAGTTCACCTGCAGCCTTGACCATTTACTTCACTTGTTTTTGGTTTGGTTTTTGCTAGATTCCTTCAAAGGAGATGTGGGGTCCTCCCCACTGGGACACGTACCGTCCGGTTGTCTCCTCTGTGGTGTTGGCAGCCCTGGGCGGGCGGTGCCTGAGTACCAACCTTCAGCAAAGGTGGCAGATTGCTGTCATTCTGGTGGGTAGCTCCTCCTTCTTGTAGTAGCTGCGTCCTTTCTCTGCAGGACTGTTTGGTTACCCACTGGTACAGTGCATGTAGGGAGGGCAGGATAAAGGCTCAGTTATTTTCTTTTTTTATTCACTGTTGTTCAGAATAAAGAGTTGAATCCTCTTCTTTCCATCACTCCTAATGATCAGGAAATGGTTTAAGTAATGCATTTGTAAAGGGCCCAATCGTTTAGGAAACTCAGATAACCAAGATGCTGCCTCAGCTGAGAGAGCTGAAGGCGGTAAGCAAATGTTGTGGGTATTAGCATGTCAGTGAGCAGTGCACCCCCCGGCCCAGCCTTTGGAGAGGACAGGAGGCTCGTTCCCACATGGTGGTAAGACTGAGCTGCAGAGACCGGGACCTGCCCAGTTTATGGAGCCAGTTAGCGTACGAGCCCAGATGCTCTGCGCAAAAGCAAGTACAGAGACAAAGTGGTTATACACTCATGTTATCTCTAGAATCCAGGACTCCTGACAGGGCTTGAGTACGCTCTCCATTCTTTGCTTACCAGGTGCCCTGAAGTCTGGCAAGAGCCCAGTGTCCCTGTGAGCACAGAGTACCACCACCAGGACGTGCAGCCTCAGGAGGCAGTTGGTTGCATTTCTGCCTGACTGGCAGGAATTTGGGAAAGGCCTCAGTCCTTCCTCTTTCCAGAGGCCTTTTCAGGGGTCTCTTCAGCCCATGATCTTTGTCTGACTGCCTCTCTTCTCCCCAGCGCTTATATTCCCATGGCCTTTTATTATGTCCCCTCACTGCCTCGGATTGTTACTCAAGACTTTAGGTATCTTATTTCTTTTCTTATTTTATTTTCTTAGCAAGAGAGACAGAGATAGAAACAGACAGGAAGGGAGAGAGATTGAGAAGCATCAATTCATAGTTTCAGCACTTTAGTTGTTCATCAGTTGCTTCTCATATGTGCCGTGACTGGGTGACTCCAGAGGAGCCAGTGACCCCTTGTTCAAGCCAGTGACCTTGGGCTCAAGCCAGCAACCTTGAGCTCAAGCCAGCGACCATGGGGTCATGTCTGTGATCCCACGCTGTAGCCAGCAACCCCGCACTCAAGCTGGTGAGCCCACACTCAAGCCGGTGACCTTGGGGTTTCAAACCAGAGTCCTCAGTGCCCCAGGTTGACGCTATACCCACTGTACCACCACCTGGTCAGGTTTTTGGTATCTTGTTTGTGCTAGTGTGGTGCCAGGCTTAAAGTAGGTTATAAAGTTTCCATGAATGAATGAAAGCTTAAAGTAGGTTATAAAGTTTTCATGAATGAATGAATGAATGAACAAACGAACAAATCAATGAGTGAATCAATGAATGAACAAAATAAGTAGACATGCCTCTCATCATTTGTATTTAGACCTTCTTGCTGATCTCACAGTAAATTCCGCAAAAGCAGAAAGTCTATCTTCTGTGAGGCTGACATGGGGCATACAGGGTCACAGATGAGGCACAAAGAAGTTAAGTGACTCACCCAAGTTCCCCCACTAGCAAAGACAGGGGCTGGGGCTTGAACTAGGTGGCTAGCCCCAGCCGCATGCTGGTGGAGAAAGAGGGTCCTGCTCTCAGAGCCTCCTGATGGTATCTGCGTCTTCAGTGTAAGGAAATTGGTTCGAAATGAACCCAGGTAGCCCGAGTCACTTCCCTCGCAGGCAGGGATGGGGGGCTGGAGGACAGTTGACACTGGGCCTCTGGGTTGACAGAACCCTCCACCCTTGGAAACATCAGCTGTCACCTCGCAGGCTGTTTGCTCTATGGCTAAGCGACCCCGGACTCTTCCAGGCCCAGTGCGGGGCACAGCTCAGGACAGGGGCAGCGTGCACCCTAGGCCCTCCTTAAATCCTCTGAGCCCGCTGCAGAGATCCCCCCCGCCCCGGCCCACGGCTCTGAGGGGTGTCTGAGACACTGTGCCAGAGCAACTGGCTGCCTCTCAGCTGGAAGCAGCTCTCCCCAGCTCCCAGTGTAGTGAAGTTTAGGCAACGCTGCGTTGAGTGCGGGTCTTCAAACACACGGGTTTCCGCCGCCTCCACAGCTTTGCGAGCGCCATCCCCTTGCCTGCTGTCACCCCCGGGCTCTGTTTGCCAAGCCTGGCAGCTCAGACCCTCCCTCCTGGAGGCCTCATCTGCCTTCCTGCCCTCTTTGTACCTGTACTCACCTCCACGGTGGCCTCGTTTAAATGCTTCCCCAAGTATTTATGGAATATCTTCAATGTGCCAGACCCTAGTCTTAGTGCTGTGTGCACAGCAGGAAACAAACAAAAAAAAAGTCCCCACCCGTATTAGATAATAATCAAGTATCTGCAAAACATACGTGATGTCAGATGGAAAGACGGTATAGAAGGAAACTAGTCAGTGTTGGGAGGTCAGGTAACACGGCAGTTTTAGGGATGAGAAGACGCAATCTAGGCCTCTCCAAAAAAGGGACAGTGAATCGAGACCTGAAGGGGGCAGAAGAATGGGCCGGGCTGTGTGTCGGGGTTGGAGGGAAGGCCTTTCAGACAGACTGGGTGGTATGTGCAAAGGCCCTTGGGCACGTGAGGAAAGTACTTACCTTGCTGTTTCGAAAGTCCTTGCTTGCCAGCCGCCCGTTTCCTCTGCTCTGTGTCTCGCCACCCAGCACAGCAGCACATCTTGGGAAGGACGCTCAAGTGAGCGGACTACCGAGAGCCTCAGGAAGCTGGCACTCGGTCCTGGGGAGGGTTCCGTCTGGGGAAGCCACTGGCCCAGATTCACAGGCTGAACAGGAAGTGGGATTCACTCTTGAGTCCAGGAAAAGGCTGAAATCAAGCTCTTGGTCCTTCTGGATAAGTCCTAAATCCTTTGGGCTACCTCTACGCAGAGTCAGCTATATGGGGAAGAAGGGTGTGAATCTGGGCCAGTGCCTTCTTTGAAGTCTGTGACTTTGAATTCAGCCTGGTCTCTGATTTATTTGTGAACAAGTGGTTAACTTGCTGAGCCTCGACTTCCACATCTGTGAAGTGGGACAGGAGGGTCTCCTCGTGCCCACAGCGCAGGGTGTTTCTAGGCAGGACCCGGGTACTGTTTTGTAGAACAGCGTTCCACAGCAGAGGTGATGGATGGTGACTATTGCTGCTGCTGTGGGTTTTTGTACAATTCCGCCACTCATCGCCATGTCAGTCAGTCTCCAGGCCAAGTCTCCAATCAACCAGTCAATCGCTGCCGGATTAACTTTTAAAAGCAGGGTACTTCTAGCACACTGGGAAAGAGACCCAGAAATTCAGCTCTGTTTCTTGTGTGTGTTGGGGGGGGGGCGGGGGAGACTTTCTGGCTCCCAGGGAACTCTAGGGCATTTGTCACTGTCAGGAAAGCTATTCCCCCAGGAAAAGTTTTGGCACGTGCCCCTTGCTTAGAGAGAAGCTGCTGGCAATTCTAAAGGGACAGTGGGCAGTCAGTTTGTACCAGCCCGCCGGCCAGATTCCAACCCCTTCCTGTTCCTGGCTCTGGTTAAATTGTTTTCTAGAGTCATGAGAAATAAGCCTCTGAAGGCTGGTGCTTTTCTGTGGTGGGACCTTGGCTGCATGATTTAATCTCTCATCAATCCGTTTTCTCCTCTGTAAAATGGGAATAATAATAGTTAATAACAGCACCTTCTTCATAGGGTCAATTGAAAAGATGAATGAGCCTCACCAGGCAGTGGCACAGTGGATAGAGCGTCAGACTAGGATGCAAAAGACCCAGGTTCGAGACCCCGAGCTCGCCAGCTTGAGTGCAGGCCCATCTGGCTTGAGCAAAAAGCTCGCCAGCTTGGACCCAAGGTCGCTGGCTCCAGCAAGGGGTTACTCAGTCTGCTGAAGACCCACGGTCAAGGCACATGTGAGAAAGCAATCAATGAACAACTAAGGTGTTGCAACGGCAATGAAAAACTAATGATTGATGCTTTTCACCTCTCTCCATTCCTGTCTGTTCCTATCTATCCTCTTTCTCTCTGTGTCCCTGTAAAAAAATTTAAAAAATAAAATAAAATAAATAAAAAGATGAATGATATAGGAAGTACTCAGAATAGTACTGATACACAGTAAATACTATAAACTATTAAGTTGTGGGGTTTCTTTTTAGGTTTATATGAATCGGATGGGCTGTGATGTCTGGGGAGGGGTGGCATTTCCTTGTTACATTCCTACATTCTGTTCTTCAGGTCCCAAAAGTCAGACTTCTCGTGACAGACTCATGTGAGTCAAACTCATGAGAGACATGTTATAGCCCGTAAAATCTGTGTGTCCCACCAGTTAAAGGAGTGGTGTCAGGTAGCTTGGGGTTCCTTGTCTGGGTGGCAGCGAGGTCCTGTCATCTGCCAGGGGACGGCCATGGCCGGGGTCTCCAGTTTATGGTGGCACTGCAGAAAGTGGCCGGGGCGGACAATCAGAGAAGACAAGAAAATTGGTTTCTGGGATTTCTGTCTGCCACACCTTGGTTAGCTGCCTTCACTGTCCTCCTAGAAGAGGGGGGATCAGACACAGTAACAGAGATTAAAAATAGTCATGGTTGCTGCTAAGGCTTTAGTGGGTTGATAAATAAAATACCCTTTTCTTCCTCTGCCGAATTAGGAAGCGGTGGCAGATGAGAGATGAACACAGTGCAAGTTTTGTGGCTGCGAAAGCTGATCTGAGAACGTGGCTCAGAGCTGTGGACATGATCGCTGGTTAACGCATTTGCCAGAAGTGATCAGACTTACCACCCAGACTGCATGGGTCGGCAATTGTTCTAACACCTGTCTTCATCCCTTTGAAGTTCTCTCTGAATTATAAAGTTCATCTTCAGGCATTTCTCAGTCTATGCAGTTGGCAAGATTTTATTGTACCCATTCCACAGAGGAGAACACTGAGTCTCCAAGAAGTCCCATGGCTTCCCAAAGGCACATAGCTGGTAGGAGACAGAGCAGGACCAAATCCCACACATCCTGCTGCAAGTCCCACCTAGACTGTGACCCCTGTTTTCTCAGCAGCTGTCTGGGTCCATGAGGTGACTAAGCAGGTCCCTCAAGAAGGCCCTGGGCCAGGAGCCTGCAGGAAGTTGGAAGGTTTCATTCGACATGGCCATCAGGCTCCACTCCCCCACAGCGAAGACCAGCATCCACCCAGTCACGCTGCACCAGGTGCTGCCCACCTGGACAGAGTTAGGAGCGGGAGCTCTGAGCCAGAGCACCTGGGCCGAATCCTGCCTCCATTTACCAGCTGGGTCAGTCTACCAGACTTGGCCTCATTTTCCTCACTTGTAAAGTGGGGACTTGTGGTAACTATTTCTCAGGAACGCTACGAAGGAAAATTCAGTGAAAACTTACGAGACATAGAATAATAATTGACCCTTAGAAAATACTCAATGATGTTAACTGCTGCCATTGTCATCACCATCACCACCACCATTATCCCCGGTACCACCACCATTATCCCCAACACCACCACCATTATCCCCGGTACCACCACCATTATCCCCAACACCATCACCATTATCCCTACCCTCACCATCACCACCACTATCACCACTATCACTGTCATTATCACCATCACTGTCGCCCTCACCATCATCATTATCACCATCACTGGGCTGGGGAAGCCCAGGCGGACTCATCACGTGATCATTCCTCTTTCTCTCAGGGCCCTTCATGAATGTCTTTCCCCTTCAACCTCACCTCAGCCCTACATGAAGCTGCCATCTTTGCCCATGAAGCATGGAGCTGGACTTTGAACCCAGGACCAACCCCAAGGTTATGTTTCTCCTCAGCCTCATTATACTTGCAGGATTCCTGAGGAGGTAGCCACTCTCCTTGCCCACACCTCGAGCTGACATTTCATGGGGTGTCCCACCTACCCCCCATGATAAGGACCGACATCCACTGAGTACTCCCCGTGCACTAGACACTGTGCCAAGCATGTTGCATATATAAAATCAGTTCTCTGAAGCGGATGCTATTTTTTTTTCCCATGATGCTATTTTAAAAGCTTTTTATTGAAGTGTAACGTCCGTACAGAAAAGTGCCGGTATCAAGTTTCCAGCTTGGTGAATTGTCACAGAGTGAACACGCCTGTATGACCAGCACCCACATCAAAAAGAGAGCATCATTAGCTTCCTGAAAGTCCTCCTGCATCCCTTCCTATCACTGTCCCCCTCCGTGGACAGCCGCCTCCTGACCTCTCACCACATAGATTAACTTCGCCCATCTCGCGTGCTATGAAGGGCATCATAGAACACACACCCTTTTGGGTCTGGCTTCCTTGGCGCTCTGCCTGGTGGCTCACCCACGCTGTGTGTGGCTGTAGTTCTCTCCTCATTAGATCGAGTCATCCACTGGGCGCCGAGACCGCGATGGGTGCAGCCCTTCTGCTGAGGGGTGGTCTGGTGGTTTCCAGTTTGGAGCTTTTACAGGTAGTGCTGGCGTGAGCTTTTAGCGCAGGCCCTTTGCTGGACACACCTGTGCATGCTTGGGGGAGATGTGCTGGGTTAGGAGTTATGTTTATCCCTCTCACAGGTGCACACACCTGAGATAATGTGATTCTCTGCAGGTCACAACTCCAGTGTGTGGCTCTAAGGTCACCTCCTTCTGCACTTACCCTCCAACAGCCCTGCTGAGTTTCTGTTGGAGACCAAGCCCCAAATCACTGGGTGCTGAGGGCAGCTTCCTAAAGGTCCCAAGGGTCTGATGGGCCATCCTAAGGGCATGACACCAAAACCCAGAGATGATGTGTGAGTCCCACAGCCATACAGCACACCGGCTTGCAGCCTGCTGTCCTGCCTCCCTGGCTCCCAACCACAGCCTCGAGCTCCTCCTCCTTCTCTGGGGCCAAGGTGGCACCCAGCCTTGCCTGAGAATGATCTCACGCACCACCAGAGCCTTTAAATAGTCCTTATTGTGTGAGGTGCGGGGCCTGGGGCTGATGCTTCTTTTCCCGAAGTCCCCGCCCGCCTGAGTGCAGGGAATGTCAGTGATCTGGGCCCATCCCGGACCACTATTTTTAGTGGCAATTCGGAGGAAGGAGGACTTTTCCTGGACTCGCCTTCACAGGCTGGAAAACAAACACCACCCCCTCCCTGCCGGCCCTCTCATTTCCCTCGGCAGGAAGAGGGGGCCTGGCCGCTCAGGCCAGCCACCCTCCCACAGTTGGGCCTCCATGTAGGTGCTGAGCAGACCCAGAGCTGAGGGCTAGGCAGCAGTGACAGTAACCCCACTGCCAATGGGGACCATGAACAGCCGGGGGAGGACCCCCACGGCCCCCGCGGCAGCTCTTATTATAGTGTATCTTCAGGTGTCTGACCCCCCTCACCTCTGGGCAGCCCTCACCCCTCCCTTCTAAAGTTTCTCCCATCGGGAGCTGCTGGGCACCCATGCCTGTGGTGGAGTCCCTGCAGATGGCTAATAAAGGCACCCAGCCTCTGCCCACCACCCCTGCCGAGGTTCCAGGACGCCATTGCACCCAGTGGTCCTGTAGCCTCTACTCAGATGCCCCCAAGAAGGTACCCATTCCCTCTCGAGACGGCCCAGTTCCCCCTGTGAGGACTGACTGTGTGTGAGATGTCACTTAGCAGGCAGACCTCGGCAAAGCAGTTGTTGTCAGTGGCAGTTAAGAGCGTTTGCTCTCATTTCATGCTCATCCTGGTAGAGAGGGGTGGAAACTATTGTCGCCACTTTGTACACGAAGCAAAAGGCACAGAGATGTTAAGGAACTTACCCAAGGTCACACAGCGGGTGAATGGTGGGGACAGGCTTTGAACCCAGGTCTCTGCAGAGCCTGGTCCCCCAGTCACGTCTGGACCCAGATCTCTCCTGTGTCCCCTCTCTTCTGTGGACACCTGCTCTGATCAGCAGCCCGGCACCCATGTGAGGCCCACGGACATGGTTGGGTAGTAATGATTAATTGCCAATATTGAAAAATAAGGAGCCATTTAAGACATAAAAATTATGATAATCTAAAGTTTGGTATTCTCTTGAGAAGTAAGGAGGTGTGGCAGTGCTGGCCCTGCTCAGTCGTGGCACAGCTGCCCACTGCCGGCCGGAGTGTCTGGGCCCCCTCCTGCCCTTCCTCTCCCTGATGGTCCCGGGCAGGGGCCTGTAGATAGTCATGTTCCACCTGGGAATGATTGTTCTGTCTTCTCTTGAGACCCTAGAAGTTGAGCCTTCCCTACCCCACCCCACTCAAGTCCCCAAAGTTATCTACCTGCCCCCCACCCCCACACACACTTCTTCATCTGCGTGAGCCACGCCCCGTGCCGGCTCTGGTCATACTGTCAGATGAAGCCCAGGCCCTGCCTTCAAGAGGCTTCTAGGCTGGTTTGGGAGGCTGAGAGGCCCTGAGCTGTTGGTCTGGTTTCCAGGCTGCTTATACAACCTCCTGTGGGGGTGGGCAGGGCTGGCGGTGCAGTGGGCACTTGTGCACATGTGGCAGCATGAGCTCTGAGCTTTGCAAACCCAGAAAGAAGCATCGATGAACCCTGATAAGGGGAGAAGGCCGGGGAGCCCTCAAGAGACAGGCAGAGGTGCTTAAACGACCAGTCCCCGCAATAAAAACAGAAGATGTAGTGTTAGATGGTGGCAAGTTCAATGCATAAGAAACAGGGAAGGGAGTGAGGAGGGAGTCCCAGGAAGGCTTTGCTGAGAAAATACATCTGAGTGAAGACAGGAGGGAGGGAGGGAGGGGGGGGGGGAGGGAGGGGGATCGCCAACAGGAGGAGGTTCCAGGCAGGGGAACAGCCTGTGCAAAGGTCCCAAGGAAAGAAGGTATCTGCATGGACCAGGATCAGCAAGGAGCCAGGTGGGGTCAGTGCAATGTGGGCAGGTGAGGGGGGGGTTGGTGATTGGGAGAGATATGAGGTGCAGCGAGGGTGACAGATCACATGGCCTTCGTGGACCATCCTAAGGACTTCGTGCCCTGCTCGTCCTTGTGCAGAGAAAGTGGCATGATCGGACTTGCATTTTAAGGCACCCCCTTGCTGAGTTGACATAGCCTTAAGTTGGACTTAGACTAGGTAAGAGGCCACTGCATGATGCAGACACAGTTGATGGTGACACAGACCAACGTGGTGTCTGAGGAGTGGCGAGAAGCGGCCAGATTCAACTAACATGTTGAAGTTGGAGCTACCGAGGCTTGTCAATGAGTTGTGGGCGGGGCTTGTTGATGAGTTGCAGGTGGGGCGTGAGAGAAGTAGCATCAGGAGAGATCCTGGGGGTTTGGGGCCAGAGGAACCAAAGGTGGTGGTCACCATGGAGTGAGTTTGGGGAGGCTGAGAGGAGCGTGTTGTTGGGGGACTGGTAGGGGACTCACTCTGGGACACATTAAGTTGGAGATGCTGTTAGACAGTGGAGGCGTTGGGGAGGCTTTTTGCTCTGATTTGGAGTTCAAGGGTGAGGTCCAGGCTGGGAACAGCCAGCTGGGAGGCATCAGCATGGGGCTGGATTTAAAGTGAGGAGGCTGGCCTGACGAGGCAGTGTGTGCAGTGGATAGAGCGTCGGACTGGGATGCAGAAGGACCCAGGTTCGAGACCCCCAAGGTCGCCAGCTTGAGCGTGGGCTCATCTGATTTGAGCAAAGCAAAGCTCACCAGCTTGGACCCAAGGTCGCTGGCTCAAGCAAGGGGTGGCTCGGTCCGCTGAAGCCCCGCGGTCAAGGCACATATGAGAAAGCAATCAATGAACAACTAAAATGTCGCTACGGCAACAAAAAACTGATAATTGATGCTTCTCATCTCTCTCCATTCTTGTCTGTCTGTCCCTGTCTATTCCTCTCTCTGACTCTCTTTCTGTCCCTGTAAAAATAAAAAATAAAGTGAGGAGGCTGGATGAACCCAGCTTAAAAGGGGAGGGAAAGCAGGACTGAGACCTCTCATGCTTGGAGGTCATATGTGAGCAGAAATCAGCAAAGAGACCAGGATGGAGCAGCAGCAGATGGGAGAAAGGGGTCAGGAGGGCAAGAGAAGAAGGCGTCACCTGTGCCAGTGGGACACAATGGACAAGAACTATGGAGTCATGGTGCTGAGCTTATCAGTGACCTTGAGCACGTGGTGAAGTCAGAGCAGAACCAGAGAGGATGGGAGGAGAGAGATGGAGGCACAAGGACACACAATCCTTTTATGCACATTTGCTCCAAAAAGAAAGAAGAGAAATGGAATGAGACCTGGAGAGGGAAACATGATTGAAGGTGGGTTTTCTGTTAAAGGTGCAGGAGAGAATGAATAGCGTGTGTATGTGTGACACTGGGGAAAACCCAATGGGGGTTCAGTCTCTCATGTGAGAGTCAGTCTGTATTTACTGAGCACTTACTATGTACCAAGCACTGTTCAAGATACTGAAATACAGCAGTGAGCAAGGCAGTCCAACGCCCTGCCCCCATAAGTTTATGTTGCTAGTCAGGGATGGATGCACTTAAAAGATATGTAAGTAAACCCAGCGATCCTTCATTTGCCTTTGACCCAATCGAGAAAGGGCACCTGCTGGCTCACCTTGAAGCATGCAGGTTGGAGTGTGCTTGCCACCCTCCCATTGATATGAATGTGCTGGTTTTCTAGTACTTGAGAGAATTGCCTCTCTTGCTCTTTTGGTTCAATGGAGTTGACTTTGGTTCCATGGAGTGCAATGATATTTCGCACAGCATGGACCAGACAAGATTCTGAAAAATGCCACCTCTGGTCCATCGGTGATGGCATCTGCCTTCTCATCTAAGCCGGAGCTGGCAAATTTGCATTTCTTCCCATGCCATGGCAGACATCTCCAGTCAACTCAGATTCCTCTAGAGCTTGGTTGATTAGTCATGTCTGCATGGCCACAAGATTTAAAAATGAGAATCTGTGTTTCTGTTATTTGCCTTTCCTACCCCAGCCAGGAGGTTGGAAAGGGAAGGCTGCCTAACTTTCTAGGCCACACTTGTAGAGAGGAGCTATAGGGATTCTGGAAAGATCATGGGCCCAGATGTCGAAGTACTGCGGTTGAGAAGAAAAAGTGGGGCTCCCATTCATGAGGACCAGAACTGTCCCGGGTCAGACCCTGGACCACTTTAGCCACATTCATGTCTAACCAGGCCTGGCTTGGCAGGTACAGTTTACTCCACTGGAGGCTGCCACTTGTCCAAGTGCAGGGTTGGCATTTCTCTCTTACCCAAGTACCATCTAATAGGTCAAGAGCTTGATTATTAACCTTTGTAAAGTAGGTTGAGCTCTAACCTATTCTTAAGTCACCTTGCTCGGCTCTCAAACAGGAAAAAACAAACTAAGCAGGTGTATGCCTGTCCCCGCCACAAGTCTGTGGGCATTTAGCATGCTTCTCTCAGCTGTGCTTGCCTCCCTCTCCCTCCCACTCTGAGCCTCTTCTCTGGGTCCTTTGCTCAGATTCCAGCCTGTCGGTCGAGTCAACCTGTATTTCCTCCTGGGGCCTGAAGTCAGGCCAGGGAGCCTGGGGAATGGGGGGACAGAAAGAAACGATAGCATTTAATGACCACCTGTTGCATTCAGGTATTGGGTGATGTCACATGGGGCCTTAACAGCTAGTTGGTAGACTTGCTCAGAGAAGTAGATGCAGGTCTGAGGCCCTCCAGCTGGTACTGAGCAAAGCCTGGAGTCCAGGTCCCTGTGTAACCTGAGGCTGTGTCTCTGAGGTTCTCTGTCCCCCGGGTGCTCAAGATCTGCACCTGATCGTTCTTGTGGGATCTGGCCATCTGTTCTGTATGGGGCAGAATGATTATACTATCAGCCCCCATTTTACAGATGAGGAAACTGAGGCTTTGACAGGCAGATTCTAAAGCCAGTGCTTTTAACCCAACTGCATTGACCTAAGAATCAGGAGTTCTGAGCCATCTCATTGCATGATAGTGGATATTCTCTTTCCCTCTCTTGGCCTCAGTTTCCCCATCTGTAAAAGGAAGTTGAACTGAAAGAAAATGTTTATTCAGAGTGGCTAGCCAGGCCCTTCTGACTCCCTTTCCCAGAATCTGTAGATGCTGAAGGCTCAACAGGTTAGGAATGTTGACTGGAAGAGGAATGGGGTGGGGCCTGCATCAGTATCTGGGATCGTCACCACAGATTGAGGTCTACCCCTCCTCATCTGAGTCTAGGTTTGTCTGGAGTCCTGCAGGCTGGAAATTTATACCATCAAAAACCAGGCCTGTGGTCTTCTGAGCTCAGACCAACAAGCAATCTGACTGTGTGGAATGAGACTGTGTGTGGGACTGGCTGGGGAATCCTTCGAATGAGAGGGGGTGACTGGTGGAAGATTCCTTAAGAGCTGCTGCCTCACACCTTTTCCAGCAGCCAGCGAGCAGTGGGGTGCGTGCAAGAATGCCAGAACGCCTTTAATAGAAACCTCCAAGAGCCCCCTGGGATGGTGACTGCTGTGGGAACAGCGTCTCGTAGCAGGAGTTCCTGGTGTGACTAACTATCTGGACCATCTGCTAGTCCTGCGGATCGATGCAGGTGCTGCTGTTCACAACAATGTGCTTTCATGGGGTGGATGAAGGAGTGGGAGGGGTCCCAGGTCTGAGTCCCGGATGCAAGTCCAGGGTCTGCTGCTTGAGCCGTGTGAGTTTTGATGAGTAAGTGAACCCTTAGAACCTCGGTTTCCCCCTCCATAAGGGCTGTGCAGGGTTGGTTGGGGGTTGGCAGCAGATTTGGGAGGCAGCAGAGTAGTGGGGTAGCAGGCTGGGTGGGTATTGGAGCCAGGTGGGCGCTGCCACTCACTACTTGGCCAGGATCCTTAATCTCCCTGGGTGCCCACTTCCTTGTCCGTCACATGGAGTAACTAAATAAGGTGGTTGTGAGACTTAAGTGACAAAAAAACATAAAGTGTCTGGCACATGGGGATCATTTTTAATGTCTAGGAAATTGAGACCTGGGGAGGCAAATGACTTGCTCAAGGTCTCAGAGTATGGGGCAGAACCCAGACTCTCCAAACCCGGACCGATGCCCATCCTGCCCTGCTGTATGGTGTTGATCACAGTCATTGACGTGTTTGTGGAGTCTCCTGGAATCTCAGGAGCCAAAGGAAGCTCGCAGAATCTAGCACATTTGTGCTTGGGGGAAACCGAGGCTCAGGGAGAGGAAGGCTGAGAACCTGGCCCCTCACTTCCCAGCAAGGTTCTCACAGCAGGCACTGCCTCAGTGGATACAGAGAAATCCCTCATGCTCAGAAGCACCCTATAAAGTCCTTTCCTTTCTGGCCCCCAGTGCCTTGGAGCTCAAAAGCGCGCAGAATTAAGCTGTCCCATTCTCTTTGCACATTGGCTCTGACCTCCTTGTCTAGGCCTTGGAGGTGAGGGTCTGCTTTGTCCCAGGGGAGAGGGGTCGGTGCAGAGACCTTTCTTCTCTCTGCTCCACGCTGCCCCGCATCTGGGTTAGAGGTCTGCTGCGGAAAGGCCCACCTTGGAAGCAAGACAAGTGACATCCCCAGAGAAGTCCCATCAATGTGGGCTGCAGCTGGGCCCCTGGGCCCCCCCCCACTTCATCCATGCGTGCACCCGGCCTCCCCTGAGTTAGAAAAATAGGTCCCTCTGCACTCACCCTGCCTCCCGCCCCAGAGTCCCCACATTCCAAGGAGCGAGGCTGGTCTCCTTCCGTGACCCTGCAGGGCCTGCCAGGCGTGACATCACCCGTCACCATGGCAGTGGTTCCAGTGGCCTGGCTTCCAGAATTGGGACATGCCTGGGCGAAGCCGATGTCTGGGAAGGTGATGGGGGGCTTTGAGCTGAGGCAGAGAGGGCCAGTCATGCCTCGCAGACCTCAGCTTGTGTTAGGAACATTTGGAAAATGTCAAAATAGGTTTTGAAGGAGAAATGAAAGCATACCTGTAACAAAGGGAAGAAAGGAAACATTCCACTGTGTAACGTGCATAACTGGAATTAAATCTTGAAGGGTCTGTCTTGCTAAAACCTCCTTGATTTCTCAAAGAGTTACAATGCCAGTGCCCCCTTTAGGGAGACCCCCCTGTGTGATGGGGGCAGCACAGTAACATCGGCAGGCTTTGTGGGAACCACACCCCCGCTTTCCCACCTCACGGGCGCAGGAGTCCCCAGCAGCTCCCAGGTCCTGCTCGTCCATCTGCATGAGGTTTCTGGAGCAGGCTGTGGACATGTGACTTCCACAAAGCTGGCGGAATGCACAGTGGCTGCCTTGCTCACACCATGGTATCTTTGTTTATAGGTGGTCTTCACTTGGCTTTCATTCCCAGAGATTCAGCTTTCGTGTTTTCTCGGTCCTCCCCCTGGTAGGGTCCGGCCCAGAGCTGGGCAGAGCAGGCCCCCTCCCCAAGGAGAGCTCGTGAGAAGAGACCATGAAGCAAAGCCGTTTGTAGCCCACCTTGAGGGGTCTGTTAGGAGTGCATTGGGCTGCAAGTAATGGGAAATCCTGTAGACAATGAGGTTTATGTTTCTCCTGTGATAAGTAGTTCTGGCCTGGGTGATGCCGTCAGCAGTCCAGGCTTCTCTCTGCTTCTCATCTTCAGCTTATGTCTTCACTCTCATGCTTACAAGATGGCAGCTGTGCCTCAGAACATCACATCTATCTTTCCAGCAGGAAGAAAATGGAAGGGCAAAAGGCAAGGGTTATTTCCTGCATACTGTGACCTTTTTCTATAAAGAACAAAGCAGAATTCCCAATAGACTTCTGTGTCCATCTTAGTGGCCAGAACTGTGACACACATACCCCCTCTAGCTGCAAGGGAGCTTGGGAAACTGAGCGTTTTAACCAAACACAAGCAAAATTGGTATTCTCTTGGGAGGGTGGATGGAGACTCGTGTCATCCACATGTATATGAGTTTGTCTCCTCAATCAAATCTGCCACCACCCAAAAGGGAGGTCCTACCAGGGGGAGGACCGAGAAAACACGAAAGCTGAATCTCTGGGAATGAAAGCCAAGTGAAGACCACCTATAAACAAAGATACCATGGTGTCTTGCTCATCCCTGTCCCCACACAGAAGTGGGGATGGAACTTGGCACACAGAAGATGCTTAATCAAACAGTTTGGGGAGCTCTCACTCTTCCCTTAGGGTGAAGCTACTACTAATCTGAAAGCAGAGGTCCAACCCTTGCTCTCAGGGAGCCCCCAAGTCATATGGGGGAGGCATAGCCCCCGGCCGCCCCAACTGAGGCCACCAACACATAGACATGTGCTGGTGCGCAGCCCCCCACTGATGGCCAGAACAGTGGGTCGCAGCTTCTACAGCACCAGCGCAGACGTGCGGGGTCGGAGCAAGGAGATCCATAGAGGCGAGAAGAGGCTGTAGCCTCGCTCCTTCCAAGGCCATTTGGCGAAAGTGAAGGAAGGCCCAGCAAAATATTTTCAAAGTTCATCTGTGTTGTAGCATGATTCATTAATTCTTTTTATTGATGAATAACATTTCATTAAACGGGTATACTATGTCTTTTAATTTATCAGCTGATGGACATGTGGTTGTTTCACCTTTGGGCCACTGTGATGAGCCCTACTAGGAATATTTGTTTACCAGTTTTCGTGTGGACAGACGTTTTCCTTTTTCTCGGGTACCTGCCACAGAGAGGGATGACTGGGTCATAGGGCAGCTCGATGTTTACTCATTCAAGGAACTGTTTGCCTCCTTTCCGCAGTGGCTGCGTCGGTTTCCATTCTCACCAGCGCTGTATGAAAGTCCCAGCTTCTCCACTTCTGTGTCAACACTTGTTATTGTCTTTTTTATTTTAGCCATTCCAGTGAGTGAGAAGTAGTATTTCATTGTGGTTTTTATTTGCATTTCCCTAATGACTAGTGGTGTCAAGCAGCTTTTCATGTGTTTATTGGCCTTTTTTTTTTTTTTTTTTTGGTGTGGTGTCTATCCAGATCCTTTGCCCATTTTTAAAGTTGGGTGATTTGTCTTTTTATTATTGAGCTCTAAGAGTTCTTTATATGTGCTAGATATAAGCCCCTTCTCAAATATTGATTTGCAGATATTTTCTCCTGTTCCCTGGGTTGTCATGTTACTTTATGGATGGTATCCTTCAAAGCACAGAAAGTTTTAATTTTGATGAATTTCAGTGTATCTTTTTTTTTTTTCATCCATTGCTTGTGCTTTTGGTATCATATGTTGCTGTGTGTTTTTAATCAAACTCTCTTCACTCTGGAGGAAACGGGGCAGATGATGGGCTGGTGGGCTGAGCTGGGTGGTTCTGGTGGGCTCAGATGAGCCCTAGGGGTTCATTTCTGCAGGGAATCAGGGTCCTGTTAGCTGCCTGGGCCATGGGGGTCAGAGGCTCACCAGGCCTCCAGCTTCTTCACGCTGGGTGGGGAAAATGTTTAATCAAGGACTCATTCCCATGGTTGGATCAGTAAAACTGATGGGTGATGATAGGGACTCTAGAGACAGACGGACCTGGGTTCAAATTCTGCGAATGTCACTCAGTGACATGGGAGCCTGGGAGAGATTCATCTTTCTGTGCCCTGTTTTCTCGTCTGCTAAACAGGGGACAGAAGGCTTGACTTGGAGTGAACAGTGTACTGGAGACGGTGTTGTGGAATTGTGCACTTGAAACCTGTATAATTTTGTTAACCAAAGTCACTCCAACACATTCAGTTTAAAAAGGGTAGGATAGAAACAGGTCCCCTCTCAGCTCCCGGGGCTGGCAGACAGTGAGGATCTCGGGACTAACTCGCTCCTCTGTCCCCCAGCCATGAAAGCTGACCGCAAGCGCCTCAAGGGTGAGAAGACGGACCTGGTGAGCCAGATGCAGCAGCTGTATGCCACGCTGGAGAGCCGCGAGGAGCAGCTCCGCGACTTCATCCGGAACTACGAGCAGCACCGCAAGGTTGGGGCCCGCCCTCCCCACGCCCCTGCTCCCGTTCCCGTCCCGCTGCACTGAGTGTGGCCTCTCCCATCCCAGAACACAGCCACCTGTGCTCCCTTGGGGAGGCCTCTGACGTGTGTAGCCCGGTCTGAGCACTGAAATGAAATGGGCACGGCTCGTGGCTGGGGGCTCCATGGCTCCTGGGCAGACAAGCACGGACAGGATGGCTCAGTTGAGTGGAGTGGGGACAGTGGACAAAGGCGGGCCCGGGTTTAGATCCTGGCTCCGCATGTATGTGCCCTTGGACATCTCAGAACCTCAGTTTCCCCATCTGCTTAAGGGTGAGGATGGTGCAGACCTTGTAGAGCTGTGATGAGGACTGTTTGAGATGACGAATGCAGAGTGCTCAGCAGGGCGTCCAGTGTGTAGTAAGCGCTCAGGAAATGTTAGCTGTGCATCTTGTTAATAATACCATAATAAATGTGTGAAGAGAGAGCTGGAGAGCACCACTGAGACAGCGGAAATTGTGTATGCAAGGAGACAGTTTTGGAAGGCTTCACCGAGCAGGTGACTATGAATTGGGCTCTGTGGGATGAGTAGGAGCTTATGGTCAAATAAGGGAGGAACTTGGTTCAGCAAATATCTGTCTGGTATATGCGTTGTGGACATGCCAATGTGGATACCAAAACTTTAAGAAAAAAGAGTTAGTTCCCCCAGCCGAGCAGGCCTTAGCGAGCTGTGGCGTCTGCAGGGGCAGAGTTGTAACCTTCTGCTGTGCAGGGCAGAAACACTGTGATAGCTGCTCTTCAGTGCATGATACCATATGACAAGGGCTGTGAACAAGGTTCACATGTACTGTGGGGAGAAAATGGAGGCTGGGGGTTCATTCAGCTTTCTCGGCCACGGAAGGTTTGATAGTTCTTTGAGCAGTTGGTGGCGGCAGGCCAGTTACATGAGTGCATTCACGTGTGTTGTCTCCGAGTGGAGAGACCAGAGTGCCAGGGACGGGATTTTAATCTAAGCTTCATCCCTGCCGCCATGTTGGTCTTCCCCAGTAGTGACCGTCCTCTCACCACTCACACATGCAGTCCTTCCCTCTCCCTGGTGGAACAGCCCAGGAGAACCCCCTGTGCCAGGCCATCCACGCTGCCAGTGATCTGAAACTTTCCCCTGTCCTGGGTGCCAAGCCAAGCAGCAGGGCCCCGGCTTCCGCTGCCTATGTCCTTCATAGTAGGTGAGCTGGGTCCCTCTGGAGATGGCCTCCCCAGGCTGGTCACTTAAAGACAGGATGTAGCATAAGGAGAAAATCTGTGGAAGCAAAGAGGAGGAAAGGGAACCCCGTGCGGCCTGTTTTCCTGGCTGTCTTCCAGGTCTCAGACTTTTCACTGTGTTCTCACAGGGCGGAAGAATGAGGGAGCTCTCTGGGTCTCATTTATAAGGGCACTAATCCCACTGAGGAGGGTTCCACCCTCATGACCTAAGCACCTCTCAGAAGTCCCACCTCCTAAACCCGTGATGGCGAACCTATAACACGCGTGTCAGCACTGACACGTGTAGCCATTTTCGATGACACGCGGCCGCATGCCACTGCATACCAGAGAAGTATGGGGCCGCATGCCGAGAAGAACATTCGTCCTCCACTCCCACATGGCCACATGCAGTAGCCGAGGATAAAACATTTGCTATAGTATAGACACTCTGTGCCGGAGATCTGTAGGCCAAAACAACAGAACTCCAGCACAGAGCATCTAGTTCTAGGACTTCCGGTTAGGCCGTTTTTCTCAAAGTGACACACCACCCAAGTTATGCTCGATATTTTGGCGAATTTTGACACACCAAGCTCAAAAGATTGCCCATCACTGCCCTAAACCATCACACTGGGCATTCGGATTCCATGTGAATTTTGATGGGACACAAACATCTATGACTATGATATGCCCTATAATGATGTTTTAATCAAATGACAGACCACGTATATGACAGTGTTCCCATAAAATTATAATAGAATTGGCCCTGGCAGTTTGGCTCAGTGGATAGAGCCTTGGTCTGGCATCTGAACATCCTGGGTTTGATTCCTGGTCCGAGCACACATGAGAAGTAACCATCTGCTTCTCTCCCCCTCCCTCTTCACCGTCTCTTCCTCTCCCTCTCCTGCAGCCAGTGGCTTGATTGGTTTGAGCATGGCCCTGGGTGCTGAGGATAGCTCAGTTGGTCCAAGTCCATCAGCTTCAGGCACTGAAAATAGCTTGGTTGATTTGATCATCGGCCCCAGATGGTTTCTGGATGGCTCTCAGTTAGGGCGTATGTAAGAGTCAGTCTCACTATCTCCCCTCTTCTCACATACACACAAAACAATTATAGTGGAACTGAAAAATTCCAATCGTCTAGTGACATCACAGTCATCATGACGCTGTAGTGCAGAGGTTTCAAAAATCAACAAGCCTGTGATCCGATAGCAAACAGCTTAACCCAGCGTGGGTGAGGTTGGCATGGAGGAGCTCCTAGAGCTGGTTCCAGAGAAATTGACCAAGCTATTGGAACTGGAGCAGAAAGAGAAAAGGAAACTAGGACAAGAAGATACACTAATATCATTATGTAACAGTTGCCTACAGTATTCAGTACAGGAACATGCTGTACAGGCTTGTAGCCTGGGAGCAATAAGCTAGACCATACAGCCCAGGTGTACAGTGAGCTATCCCATCTAGGTCCGTGTAAGTGCCTCTGACCTTTGCATTTACGGACGAGATCACCTAATGACACAGTTCTCAGAAGGCACCCCGACATTAAACAGCACAGGACCATTTAGCCCCACCTGCCTCTCAGTTTACTTCTCACCTTTCTCCTTCCCCCACTGGAGGGGCCTGTGAGGCATGATCGTTCCTCTTATCCCCATTTTACAGATGCAAGAACTGAGACCTCATTGAAGTCACTTTCGAGGGGTCACAATTATGAAAGGGGGACAGGGTACAAACCCAGGGGTCTTGCTCCAGAGCCCACTCATGTGAGCTCCCACCCCTGCTGGCTTTCCATGCTCTGCTCCTTACATGTGCAGATGAACACGTGAGTTATTTCTGCTTTTGCTGGTTAGAGGACAACCCAAGCATATCACGGAGAGGAGGTTGTGGTGTCCCCGTGAGCCAGGGCTGCTGTGCTAGGCATTTCAGTGGCCATGTGGCCAACCTGGGGCTGTGTGTCTTTTAATAGGGCGTCAGATTTGTCTTTGTAAGTGTGCTCTTACTTGGGAATGTAGTCACCACAGAGGCCCCTTCCCCAGCACCCTGCCATTCTTTTTTACGTCACAGATAACCAGGGGCACCTCCTAAGATCAGCCAGCTGTGGAGGTGGGGGAATGTGACGCTGCTGAATGATCAGAAGCCCTGCAGGTGTGGCAGCCATGGGCAGCCACTGATGACCACAGCAGAGTCCCAAGTGTCAGTGTTCTAGAATGGCTTCACAATACTGTTTTTTTGTTGTTGTTGTTGTTTTTTGTTTGTTTTTTACAGGGAGAGAGAGAGAGAGTCAGAGAGAGGGATAGATAGGGACAGACAGACAGGAACAGAGAGAGGTGAGAAGCATCAATCATTAGTTTTTCGTTGCCGTTGCGACATCATTGTTGTTCATTGATTGCTTTCTCACACGTGCCTTGACTGCGGGCCTTCAGCAGACCGAGCAACCCCTTGCTGGAGCCAGCGACCTTGGGTCCAAGCTGGAGAGCTTTTGCTCAAGCCAGATGGACCCCACGCTCAAGCTGGCGACCTCGGGGTCTCAAACCTGGGTCTTCCGCATCCCAGTCCGACGCTCTATCCACTGCGCCACCGCCTGGTCAGGCCACAATACTGTTTAGATTCATTCAGAAAAATGGAATTTGGAAAAGACTCATTTTATTTTATCATTTTTTTTATTTTAGTTTGGAGGAGGGAATTAGAGAGACCCCCGCCCCCATGCTTTCTTACCAGGATCCTTCCAGCAACCCCATCTAGGGCCGATAGTCAAGTACCGAGCTGTATTTTTAGCACCTGTGCTCCAATGGAGCCATCCTCAGCGTCCTGGGGCCACGTTCGAACCAATCGAGCCACTGGCTGTGGAAGAAGAAGAAGGAGAGAAAGGGTAGGCGGAGAGAAGCAGATGGTCACTTCTCCTGTGTGCCCTGACTGGGAGTCAAACCTGGGAAAGTCCACACGCCGGACCGATGCTCTATCCACTGAGCCACCCACCAGCCAGGGCCAGAGACTCACACCCAGGCATACTGACCTCAGAGTGCTGGTGCCAGTGACACATCCTGGAAGGAATTGTCCCCTGTATCTGCTCCTCTAGAGTTCACTAAGAAGCAGAGGCTGGTGTCATTGAAAGCATGTCCTCTCCTCACCCAAGCTGCCAGAGCCACCGTATGGTAGACTTTGCTGTGAGTCACAGCAGCAACCATGTGCACGTTCATTTAATCGGCAGCATCTATCAGCTGCTGTTTGCCAGGCTGCTGCTCTGGGGCCCGGGTGTGTGCCGACAAAGGAATGCGGCACGTCACTCCTTGCGCAGGGCATGCGCACAGTGGGGCGCATCAGTGTAAGCTCCATAGCGCAGGGCCTTTGTCTGGTTGGGGCCTGCTGATGGATCAGTGAATATTGGCTGAACAACCGATACCAGGTACCAATACAAAACGCAGGGTGCAGAGAACGCAGGGCCACTCCCTGAGGTGTGGTCAGGGAAAGCCGCTGGGAGAAGACATCTGAGTGAAGGGACTGAGCATCTGTTGTGTGCCCGGCACCCTGCTGAGCTCCCCGTGTGAATTACCTCACTTAGTCCTGACAGTAACACCCTAACGTACATCTGGTATTATCCCCGTGGTACAGATGAGGAAACTGAGGCACGAGAGTCATCGCAGCTCATCCTTACAAAGACAGAATTTGACCCAGACTCTCCCCGGAAACCTAAGCCATAGCCAAAGCTCTGGGACAACCAAAGGGCCAGGTGTCTCCCTCAGCCTCCTGGTCCTGGGCCATCTGGAAGTCAGGCCTTCGGCGACAGGGTTGTTAGTTGAGGCAGGATGGCCACCTCTCTGCGTTCCCAGGCCACATAGAGACTTTGAGTTTGGGTCTTGATTTGGGGAATGGGAAGGCCATGGCTGTGTGGCTGGGCAGGACACCTGCTGGGACCCTTCCTCTTGAGAAGGACACCTGCTGTTCTGAAATTTGGCTCTTGCCCATCGAGGTCAGGCCCCCGATTCAGCCATGTGTTCCTTGCTGCTGACTGCTCCAGAATGGCACAGCGAGGGTTCCGGGCCCCTCCGTCAGCGTCACAGAGAAAACGGGCCAGGGTGCTGGCTGGGAGCTATGCTGCATTCAGACACAGCAGCTAGCCGGGGGGGTTCAACCTGTTTCATTATCGGTTGTGACCTTGTGGCATGGTGGCAGGACCCCATGGCAGCCAAGGCAGTTGGGCTGCAGGTGTCTCTTTTGTCCCTGTTTCCCTGTGACAGACATATTACCAAACTACCTAACAAAGCCCCAAACCCACTAATTGACCCTAACTTTTGACAGACTCTGTTTAAATATGTCCTTCTCATGAGTTCAGTCTCTATAACAAATTCTTTAAGACAAATAGTATTGACTCCCCCACAGCCCCAGCCATTTTAAATATAGAGAAACTGAGACCAGGTAAAGTTAAGCAACTCAACCATGACATGCATTGTCTCATTTAGTCACTAAAAATATATATATTTCCTACCTGACCTGTGGTGGCGCAGTAGATAAGGCGTCAGCCTGGAACGCTGAGGTCGCTGGTTCGAAACCCTGAGCTTGCCTGGTCAAGACATGTATGGGAGTTGATGCTTCATGCTCCTCTCCCCTTCTCTTTCTCTCTAAAAAAATGAATAAATAAAAATCTAAAAATAAATCTTTAAAAAAAAGAAAAAGAAAAATATATATTTCCTGAGTACCTATTAATGGTCTGTCTCTGTTTCAGTCTCTCTCTCTCTGAAAATATGAATAAATAAAAATCTAAAAAGAAATCTTAAAAAGAAAAGAAAAATATATATTTCCTGAGTACCTAATAATGGTCTGTCTGTGTTCCAGTCTCCCAGCTAGTTTGTGGCATAGTCGGAACTCGAACCCAGGGCTTTCTCATTGAGCCTGAGCTCCTAGCCACACCACAAATCTTCCTGTGGTTGGGGGTCAAGGCCCCTCCCAGCTGAGAGGAGGCCCTGCACACCCTGTGGTGACGCCCTGGCGCTCTCCCCCTGCAGGAGAGCGAGGATGCCGTCAAAGCTCTGGCTAAGGAGAAGGACCTGCTGGAGCGGGAGAAGTGGGAGCTTCGGCGCCAAGCCAAGGAGGCCACGGACCATGCCACGGCACTGCGCTCCCAGCTGGACCTCAAGGACAACCGGATGAAGGAGCTGGAGGCCGAGCTGGCCATGGTGAGACCCCTCCCCTCCCAGCCCTGCTTTGACACACCCAGGACACAGGGCTTGTGCTGGGAGACAGGGCACCACCGACCTTGGTTCATCCAAGAATCCTAGAGTGGAGTGGATGGAGTTGGGCAGAGCAGGACCTAGGAGGGGGGGCAGGGCTAGGGGCGGGGTCTGTGATGATTGGCATCTTCCAGCAGCGACCCCTGAGCCTGGGGCACCCTTTCACCCACCTGCCTGGGCCTAGCGTGTGCGGTGCAGAGAGACCAGTCACTCTTGCGCACTCCCCAGGCTACTGTAAAAACAAAAGCCCATTTTTGTTTAAAATATACATATTTATGTAGGAAAACATTTGGGAAGAAATACACCCCAAAATTAATGGTTATATCTGAGTACTGGGGATTATAAGTAAGTTTTATTATTCTTTTTTGCAGGGGAGGGTATGCTATTTTTATATATAGTGAGAAGGTCTTACTTGGGTCGTCAAGAAACAAAGTGCTACTTTTTTCTAATCTAGAACAAACCTTAAAAATACTTCCAAAGGCTGTTCTCTGCTGTGGTGCACAGCCCGCCTGGGGGGACAAGAAGCTCCAGTGGTGAGTCCAGGCAGGGCGGAAAAACTGAGGTCCAAAGCCCTGCAGTTCTGTTCTGCCTGTTCCTGTGTGGCCTCAGTCCGCTCACTGAACTTCTCTGGGCTTCACTGCCCTTTATCTGGTACTGGGGTGGGGCTGATGGTCTTTGTCCCATCCTGTTGGTCCCATGGGGTAGCTGGGAGACTCCAGAGAGGTCCTGAGGGGTGGAGGGGGCCTGCATGGCTCCACGTTCTCCTGCAGAGCACTGACGCGAGCTGCTTGCAGCCATGGGTCTGGGTTCAGATCCAGCCCCCATCACTTTCTAGCTGTGTGACCTTGGGCAGAACTCTTCACCTCTCTGAGCCTCCATTTCATCAAGTCTAAATAGGGATAATTATATATATCATGGGACTCTTCTAAGGATTTCAATGAAATAACGTAAGGGAAGTGCTTAGCACAATGCCTATACATGGTGAGTGAGTATACGATGAGACGAAAGTTTTCTACAATCAATCACTTCCTCCAGGACCCTGGGCCGTCAAGTCCTGGTCAGGATCCATGGGTCCCTCTTGGGACCCTTTCAGCATTCTGCCACCTGGGTCTCCTTGTCCGATGCTGACCCCTAGTGGTGGAAACGGCCCAGGAAGAAGCGGCAGCTGTCAGATCCCCTCTTGGGCTTGGAGGTGGGGGACTCCCCAGCAGTGAGGTCCGCAGTGCCGGTGCTCCCCCCCCCCCCGGGGCCTGCCTCCTGCAGCTCATACAGAGCCCTTGCAAGGTGCAGACCTGGGAAGCAACGTCCCTGTTCTCCCAGGTCTTCCCAGTGCCCTGTGGACAGACAGATGTGTCTTCCTTGCCTTGGGGCAGTGGCCTTCCACTGTCCCCTTGACCGCACCACTCAACGTGCTTCCGTCCTGGCCAACAAAACCCAGGTTCTTGCCTCCTCCTTCTGACAGGCCACAGACCCCTCTGCTGAGCGTGAATAGTCAGGGTGAATGTTTGCAGTTCAGGGGGGTGGGGGGGTGGGGGGGTGTTGTAAGAAGACAGAGGGCTCAGAGGGAAGGGGCTCTCCTAAGAGCTCTGACAGCCTCAGTGTTCTTGAGGCGTCCACCTGACCGGAGGTCTTACCCATTGCCTGCTATCTGCAGGATTTCACCTCCTGGAGGCCTCCAGGGCTGCCCACCCCAGGCGGTGTTGGCCACCTCCCCCTACAGCACCACTGGCCAGGATGAGACCCATGCCCTACGTCCTTGGGTCGCCAGCCACAGAAAGCATTCAGCCTCATTGAAGTCTCACGGCATGCATTGGAGGAACTCAGGGGCCCACGGGCACAGTGAGAAGGTAGAAGGCCAGAGCCAAGACAGCCACAGAGGGGGGCAAGCCAGGACACCACACAGAGTAGCCTGCTAGATGGCCCCCGCAGGGAGGAGAGGCTAAACCAGGCTCCACCACGCGTGGGGTGATTTCACCCCGGTAGCCACATTCGCTCCATGGGACCACCCTGTTGGATAGAGGTACATTTATTTTCATATGTTGTTTTATTGAGATATAATTCACATACCATAAATTCATCCTTTTAAGATGCATGACTCAGTGGTTTTAGTATGTTCACGAAGTTATGTAACCATCACCACTATCTAGTTCTGGAACTGTATCCCCCTAAAAAGAAGCCCGTACTGTTAGCAGTCACTCCAGTGAGTTCTCGTTGTACCCATTTCACACGTGTGGAAACAGGCTTGGGGCTCATCCAGAGCTCCCCAGTGAGATGGGGGCAGAGCTGGGAATTGAGCGGTCCCCAAGTTCCATTTTGTGATGGCTTCGCTTCCAGAGCCTTTGAGGGACGTCCAGGTGCTGGCCTGAAGGAGGCAACGTCACACACAGCGGGCAGGCAGACAGGAGGTCCCAGTCTTCCCCCAGCATTCGTCCTGCCCCCGGCCGCCTGGACACCCTGAGCTTGCTGGCTGTCACTGCTTCTCCACAGCAGGAAATGGTCTTACATTGGCCACCGCTCTGTAAATGGGGCTTCTCACCCTCGGCAGCTGGGGCCGGGAAAGTCTGCCATGGGCCATGCTGGGCACCATGGGGTGTAGCAGCATCCCTGGCCTCCAACCATAGATGCCAGTAGCATCTCCCAGCTGTGACAAGTAGACAGTCTTTAGACATTTCCCAGTGTTCCATGGGGGATTCACCCCAGCCAAAAACCAGTCATCTGAAAAGTAGGATATTTCTCAAGAAACGAATGTGGGGTCCCTTCATCTCTGCCTCTGTGCCCTGGCCAGTCGGTTCCAACACAGTCCCAGGTTGGGTCCTGCCATTTTCTGGGACGTAACCTTTCTGAGCCTCAGTCTCCACGTGTATAAGACCCTCCTGGGGCGATGGTGAGTCACAGTGGATGCACGATGGATGCTCAATAAATGTGAGCTGTGGTTACCAATGTCCTAGGCCCATCCTGTCCTCAGGCCACAGGGGGCAGAGGGACATGGATTCTTGTGTCTGTTCCAATAATCAGTCACTGTGTGACCTTGAACAAGTCAGTTTTAACCTGCCTGTGCCTCCGTTTCCTAGTCTGGCCCAGGTGAGAGGCAGGCCTGGTGAGGGGTAATTGAGAGGCAGGGTCCAGCAGAGTGGAGCCGTGGCCATGGCCTGAGGCTCGGTTCCTTTTTTGACGGTCGTGCTCCACGCAAGCACCACTTGCCGGCCCCTCCCGGCCTGGACCACTGCCGTCTTGGACCAGCGGGCCAGCCTTTCCCTGAGCCATCTGCCAGCTCTGGGCCTGAGCTCAGCCCCTGCACATGAGGTCGGGACCCACCCAAGCACAACACTGTCCCCCTAGGAGCCTCCACCCACCTCTGGAGCCTGTGTTTGTTGGAGATGGTTTGGAGCCAGTGTTTGCCTCATTGGTTCATGTTGCTGCCTCCGTGCCAGACCTGTTGCCTCCAGCAGCCAGAGCTCTGTGAAAGGGGCCCAGCCACTCCTCACCCCTGGCGTGATACCTGTTTGGTTCAAATGCAGTCTATTCCAATGGTGTTTACAGGAGCTTGAAGGTTCTTGTGTGTGTGTTTTTGTTGTTGTTGTTTGTTTTTGGAAGGTTCCTGCTTCCACGTCTTCCCATCCTTTGGGCCGGAGGGAGGTGCCCTAGGCAGGCAGGAATCCCGTGAAAAGCGAGTGAAGGACTCGGGTTAGCAGGACTCACAGTGTCCCCACGGGCAGGCTCTCTCTCTGACATGGAAACACATGCTGGCCTCCAGACCAGCAGGCCCTCCGGGCAGCTGGGAGCCTTCCTCAGCCTGGCCCAGAGGGTGGACAAAGGCAGCACCCTGCTTTTTCTCCCCTTCCACCTCCTGAGTTTTATCACCTCATCTTACAGAAGACATAAATAATCCTAAACACCACTGTTGTTGCTACTTTTTTAATGTGACAATAAGCCAAACGGTATCCTGGGCCTTCACGTGAATTATTCCACATCTGACTCCTACTCATGAAATACTGTTTCATAATAACACTTACCTTTATTGAATATCCTTACCATGGGCCACACACTCTCCATAGCAACCGTGCCAAGGGCACAAAGGCACGGAGAGGCGAGGGGCCTCTTTCAGGATCCCCCAGCTAAGGAGGGGCAGGACCGGGATCAAACCCAGGCCGTTGGTGTTCAGAGCTCAGACTCCGAAGGCAGTGCTGGACCAGCTCATTGCACAACGCCAGGGGGCGCTACTTACACAGAAATGATCCCGCTCGGTTTTCCTATCATACCAAGGAGGATCCTGAAGCTCAGAGGCGGACTAACAATTAAGTAGTGGAAGTGGAGTCTGAACCAAGATGTTTGGCTTTTGTCACATGGGGGTGTTTGGGCAACTCACCAATTCCCAGGGGCTCCAGACTCAGGTTGAGTGAGCAGGAAGGGTATGGAGGCCGAGAGAGGAGAAGGGTGTCAGAGCATGCCGGAGCTCCATTAGACATGCTGCGTGAACTGCCACCGGTGGGGTGAGCTGTCACGAAGCTCAGTGTGTATGCAGATTTTAAGATTTCACCTGCCTTGTGTGTAGCTCACGTCTCTGTGTGGCTCTGTGTCAGAGGTGCAGAAACCGCCCCAGCCTGCGGGACCCACCCTAGGACACCACCCCGTTCTCAGGTGGCTTGGATCTCTGACTTGGATGTTGTACCTACTGGGCACTCTTAGAGGATTCACTTAACCTCTCTGAGCTTTTGATTTCCCTACAGTCAAGCAGAGATCATTCCACACTCCCTGCTTGAGACTCGGCACTGTTGCTCTGAGTACATGAAAGTTTTCTAAGTGAGGGAGGAAATTATTATCTCGTTTGGGGGTGGGACTGACGCTCTCAACTTGACCTCCTCCCACCACATAGGTTTATATTCTTCTGGGGCTTGTGATGGAAGGGGAGTTATTTCATACATTCCTGGTGTGTCTGAGCTGGAGGGAACCCTAAAGAGTACTTGGTCCAGGCTTTTCATTGTCCAGATGTAGAAACTGAGGCTCAGAGAAGGCAGTGATTTATCTAAAATAACACAGCTCCTCAGTGTGATTAGGGTGTATCAGGCTCTAGGCCAAGGACTGTCCATTTAATCAGCTGGACTCTCTGCTCTGCCAGGAAGACCCTGAGGCAAGATATGGAAAGTTCTGGAGAAGGAAAGATGAGAGAAAGTCTTCCATTTTATCTGCGTTCTTGTTGGGGGCAAAGCCGGCAGTCATGGAGGCAGCTCTGCCTCTGTCACTACCCCTGGGGCATCAGATTCACTGGCAATCCCAGTGCCAGACCCTTGGGTTCTTCTATATGTCCCCCCTCAGCCCTGGCATGAGCCGGGGAAGCTAGTTGGGAACTACAGATTGACTGGTGAGAAGAAAATGCATTAATACATTTCTAATACGTGCCCTTTTTCTCTCCCAAATAATTTGAGATTGTTTCTAATAAAAGCCCACATATCCTGGGGAGAAGTAACCCAAAGTTAAGAAAGACCTCAGTCATCAGCTAGAGAAAGGAAGAGCTGCCTGACTGTCTCACCTGTCCTAACTCAGCCCCACACTGTCCCTGGTCTTCTTCGTGTCCCTTGCACTTGCATCCTGTGGTCCCGGGAGCTGGGCTGAGTGTTGGCCCGCCCCAGCCTGCATTATGCAGCACCTTGTGACGGGGGATCACAGGTTGAACTTGGGAGGAGGTAAGGAGATGGAAGCCAAAACCCCGTTTTCTCACCGTGTCCTTCAAATCCCAGTTAGTCCTTGGAGAGAGCCCAAAAGAATGGGTGATAAGTATGTTCTTGCCCCCCCCCTTTCTGTTTATATTGCTGGTCTCGCTTTGTGTTGTCAGGAGCTAAGAGGTATCCCCAGGTGAGGCCTGCAGTGCAGGTGCTGACTCACTGACTGGCACTTGATGCAGAGCCGGAGTTGCCCCGGAACAGAGGTCAATTCATGGGTTTCTCACGATAGTGAGTGATGGCCGAGCAGCAGGCCAAGAGGTCCCTTGATCACGTCATTTTCTTTCTGTTTCCTGGCTCTCTCTCTAGGCTAAGCAGTCCTTAGCTACGCTGACCAAGGACGTCCCCAAGCGGCATTCACTCGCCATGCCAGGCGAGACGGTGCTCAACGGCAACCAGGAGTGGGTGGTGCAGGCGGACCTGCCCCTGACCGCAGCCATCCGGCAGAGCCAGCAGACCCTCTACCACTCACACCCCCCCCACCCTGCAGACCGGCAAGGTGAGTGCCCACCTAGCCTGGCTCAACCACAGCTGTGGGGGCTTCTCAGGAGAGCAGCCTCTTCATTTGCACTAAGCTGCTGAGTCAAGCATGGGGCAGGAGCCTCGGGCTCATGTAACTTAAAAGTCTGAGAGACCAACACGGCTGGATCCTGACGTTTAGACGGTATCTGGGTCTGTCTGACTACATCTCTCTGCTCTGCCTGCTGCCAATTGGCTTCGTCTTTCATTTGTCTCTTTCCACGAGGCAGCAAAACAGTCCCCAGCTGGTGGATTTAGCTTACAGCTCAAAAGTCTTGTGATGGAGAAACTCTTTTCTTCTTTGTACATAGCAGACGCCAACGAAGGACTCTGATTGGCCAGCCCAAGTCACATGCCCACCCCAGGACCAATCACTGTGTCTGGACTCCAGACTGGGTCAGATGGCTGGCATCCTTTGGCAGAGGAGACAGCTAAGCTCCTTGAAGGACAGCTCCACAGAGTCACATAATGTGTGGGAAAGCCAGAAATAAATGTCACAGGTGTTTGCTCTAGGCGGTGGGGGGTGGGGGGGGACCCAGTCTCTGGGCAGCACCTGTAGCCCACCTGGCTTTATTCTCTGTCACTCCTGTGAGTGGCTGCCTTTGTGAGACAGATGCAGTTTGGGGACAGGCAGCTAGTCTTTGGAGACCCCCCAAGTCCTGCTGTCACGTCACCTAGCTGAGAACAAAGTTCTGACTCCAAAGCCCCTCCGCCATCCCCCCCCCCAACTTTATGGCCATTGGCAGCAGGGACTGTCTTCCTCAGTAATATAGTCCTGCCTACTCACGTGCTATCTGCACACAGTAGGCCCTCAGTCAGTATTGCTGAACAACGTGCTTCCTCCACCCACGGCCTGTACCCACTGCCAGAGAAGCAGTTTCTGGGGTCCTGTGCTGGCTTCCAGCTGAGCCTTTCATTCAGTGACTGTTGATTCAGCACCTACTATGGGCCAAGCACTGTGAGCTCTGGGTTCAGCATGGATAAGACACCCAGGGTGCCTGCCCTTGTGGAGCTGGCATTGTAGGTGTGAAGACAGACAGCACACTCATCACCAAGCTGACACACATAGTAATTACAGATTGTAACTGTCAGAACACAGGTGCTTTGATGGGGGGGAAGGCAGTGAGAGGGAGACTGATCATTGAGGAAGGCCTCTTTTGGGACAGGCCTGAATGATGAGGATTCTCCCTGTGGGTAGCAGGACCAGCGAAGACTGGGGCAGGAGGGAGATGGCATGTGTTGGGCACTGTCAGAAGGCCAGTGTGACACAAGCTGAGGCTGGTGGGGTGGGCAGGACTATCCCTTCTGGCCTCAGAGGTCAGAAGGAAGAGTGTGCATTTTTACCCCCAGGGTGACCAGATGCCTGGCTTTCACTGCAGTGTGAGGCATGGAGGAGGGAGGCTGCCATGGTCTACCAGGAGAGAGATGGGTTGTCTTAGGCCAAGGTGGTGGCACTGGGGTTGGAGAGAAGCAGACATATCTGAGTGGTGTTTAGAAGTGCTGATTATGATTGGTGGTGGTGGGGTGCTGGTGGCAGCTCTAGGCTTCTGCTTGGGCAGCTGGTGTTACCAGCAGTTAGGGTCACATTGGGTTAGGGAATGTCCAGGGGTGAGAGCACTGTGAGGACAGTCACTGAGGCCCTGGATACTCTGCCTCTTCCTCTCCTTCATCCTGGTTAGGAGGGGCCTGGGTGGATGCAGAGGCTGTGATGGGAGATTCTTCCTGGAACCTCCGCTCCGATGATGTGTGGGACTGCTGACCAGAGGGACCGAGAGCTGGGCCGGCGCCTTTCTACGTCTTAGTGTTCTCATCTGTATAATGGGGGCACTGGTGGAATCACCTGCAAGGCAGTCAAGGCGAGGACATTCTCTCTGTCCCTCACTTACCAGCTGTCCCTGCTTTCCAGCGGTCAGGGTGAGCCCCTGCCACTCCCGGCAGCCCTCTGTCATCTCGGACGCGTCTGCCGCGGAAGGTGACCGATCATCCACGCCAAGCGACATCAACTCCCCTCGACACCGGACGCACTCCCTCTGCAACGTAAGGCCAGCAGCAGCAGGGCCTGGGCCCTGGGCCCTGCCCGGAAACCGCTGGGGTGGGCGGAGGGGTGAAGACGTACTCGTTGTTTCCTCTCGTCCACCCAGGGAGCACTCTGGCGGAGGCACTACCTGTTCTGTTCTTTCCTTTTGCAAGAAGAGATGGATGTGGGGAGAGAAAGGAAGGAGGCCCATTTGCTCCTTGTGTCCGGGAGGGCAAGGAAAATCCAGAGGAAGGCGGGCCTGGGTCGGCCTTGGGGTCTGTGCAGCCTGGGGCCCCTCTGGTGGGCTGCGCCTGAGACCGCGGGCTCCTCCTCCCGGATGTTACCCTCCGCAGCTCAGGGCCTTCCCAGCACACCTCATTTCTCCATAGGGCCGGCTCTGCTCGAGGCTCCGGCCAGGAATGAGCCAGGGTTTTTTGAGCTTCCGGAAGCTTTGGCGTGTTTTGCCTCTGGGGCAGTATCCATAAATTTGTTCTAAGTTTGTTTAATCAAACACGTTTTGGTTGCATACTGGGTGCCAGCTACCAAGAGGCGCATGTCCCTAGTCACCTAACTCCTGATGACTACTGGGGCAGCAGACAGGCTCCCAAGAAGTGAGGGGGGACTAGGTAAACAAAGGTGGGTCAAGTGTCTGAGGACAGGAGGATGCCATATCTAGGCTGTGTCCTGAAGACGGAGACACAGTAGGGTAGGTCTTTGAATGCATGGGAAGGCTTTCTCAAGAACACAGTGAACATTGCTTTATTAACCAGCGAGGTAGAGAATAAAAAAAAAAAATGAGGTGAATACAGTGGGAAAGACAGAATAGCCATTCCTTGCCGATGATATGACTATCTACCTGGAAACCTCAGGAGAAGAACCTTGAAACCCCATTAGCACTAATAAGAAGCTTGTGCATAACGGTACTGATTGAAAATCAGTTCATAAAAATCAGTACCTTTTCTATCTACAAGTAATGATAATGGAAACATTCTTTTTCTATCTACAATAACAATGAAAAGAACTTATTAAAACGGCCAAGACTAAACATGAAGTAGGTTACCACAGCGTGGTGGCGTGGGCAGCCAGACTGCTGGCCCCAGGGCCTTAGCCCATGTTCTAATGGGGAGAAGGTTGCCTGCAGACCAGGGGCCCCACTAAGGGCTGGGATTCTTTTATAACTGGGGCTTTATGAAAGGAAGCAGTGTGTTCTCACATCCCCAGGAGAGTGCCGCGGTGACAAAGGCTTTCTTGACAGAACCAAGGCAAAGAAGGTGGGCCACTAAAGGGGCCACTGACATCTATCTCTGTTTCTGAGGGACCACTGTTAAGTTATACCTACAGCCAGCATCTTACAGTGTGGCCCAGAATCCTCTAGTGCATGCGCATAGCCCAAATGAGACTATCTTCTCAGGGGCCTTTTTTTTTTTTAATCTTCTCATGATGGGCCCTAAGGGGGCCTGACAGCCCAAATGCTGTTGGAAAATTCGTTGTACAGAAAGGATTCTCTAAAGGCCTCTTGAATTACATTGGCACAGGCCTAGCCTTTTCCCCAACTTGGCCTTGGCACATACCTGCTGCTACAGGTGTCAGGTCCAGCACATTTATCTCCAGGTTCACCTTAGAGCCCTGTAACCAGGAAATGCATACTTTGATGAGCCAGTTGTCTAGATACAGGCATTTCAGTGGGCACTTGCTTTATTCTCTTCCCCATAAATTTAGCAAAGATGTTTTAGCTGCCTGCTGTGAGTTCTGTTTGTAAACTTTGAGATAGGACTAAAGGCTAAACTACCACTTGTTCCATTCCTGCCCTCCCTCAGCTACTTTCATCCCACATATCAACAGATATGCACACAGGTAAGGCAGGAAGAGCCTGCAAATAGCTCCAGGTAACCCTCTGTTCTCAGGCATTTGACCTGACAACAGCAAGAACAGCCAGTCCAGTCTGGACTGAGGATCCTGCCCCCATCCTCTCATGCTCTGGCCACTAATTTAAAGCAGAAGTGGTGACTCAGCAGAGGGAGGTTGTTAGAGAAAATTGATGGACATGGCAAGTGACATAGACTTTGTTTCTTCATGGGCACTTTGCCTGCAATTCTGTAAACTACCATCAGGAGTCTTCCTAGTAATGACTTTCGTGGTCCAAATGATCCTGTTTGCCCCCAGGCCAGACCCACTGATTCTGGGGTGTAGTGAAAGCTTCTGTACATCCACTTTTGCTCACAATAGGAAGAACTGGACCAGGAGGAACCAGCCTGTCCCAAATTTGCATTGTAGCTCCGCTTTTAATTAACTCCATGATGGTGGACTGTCTAGAGCAGAGGTCCCCAAAGTACGGCCCGTGGGCCAAATTGCGGCCACCTGAGGCCATTTATCCGGCCCCCACTGCACTTCCGGCAGGGTCACCTCTTTCATTGGTGGTCAGTGTATGGAGTACTGTATGTGGCGGCCCTCCAACGGTCTGAGGGACAGTGAACTGGCCCCCTGTGTAAAAAGTTTGGGGACCCCTGGTCTAGAGCCTGTGTAGCTGTAAATCAGGCTAATGAACCCTTCTGTACTTCTACAAAATAAAAGATTCATTGTGTTTGGGGGGGAGTTAGAGGCTACAGAGTCTTCCTAGTCTTCCTGTTTCAAAATCCTTTCTTTTTATGCTTTCTTTTTCTATAAAAGTGTATTTCTTTAGGAAAAACACCAAGTATAACCAACCTCCAGTTCTAACACACTCGACCAATTGTGACAGGAGCTTAGAAGCCTTTGAGTAACTGATTTGTTGGTCAGAGAGTGTTGGGGGTCAAGAGGTCAGGGCAGGCAGTAGGGCACCCCAGAGCCTCGGGCCAGGACCCCTGATCCAAAAAGCACCTCAGTGAGCCCCAGGTCCTTCCCACTGAGCCATCTGGGAGTGTCTGCTTCAAGGGTGGGTGGTCGGTTCTGCACTACAGAAGCAGGGTGGTCCCTAAGGGATGGCTTCCCTTTGAAAGATCCCACGCTCCACAGGCCACCTCTGCTTTCATGTGTCCTGTGTCTCTGCTGTTTCATCTTTCTCTTCTGCTTTGGCTACAGGGCGACAGTCCCGGCCCAGTTCAGAAGAACCTGCACAACCCCATTGTACAGGTAGGTGTACCTTCTCTGGGGTCTCGGGCCCTCCCTTCACCCCAGCCTATGACTTTATCCCTTGTTCCCCTGGGCCCTTGGCTTCCCCACTTCCATACTTGGACACCTAAGGCAGAGAGGCCTTAAGGTGCTACGTCACATGTGGATTGGTGCCTAAATCAGTTATCCCCTGGTCTGCCCTTCTGTGCCCTCTTTTGGACCTGTAAACCTGCTAAGTGCATCACACATCCTCCATTCCTGCTACCCTGGTAGTGTCTTCTTCTGGCAGCCAAAGTCTGATGACCCAAGCCATGAGCTCACCGGGCCCCTCATTGCAGAAAACTTTATTTTTAACATTTTATATTCTATCATCAGGGTGAGGAGAAGAATCTGCAGGAAAGACACCAACATGAATTTGAGGGTCAGAAAGGGGTCTCTGAGATGTTTTCTAGTTCTGGGGCTCCCACATGCTGGTCTATACAACCATTCATTGCATCAGGGTCCATCAGGAAAGTTTTTCAAATGCAGATTTCTAGGCCCTTCAACATGGAGATTATGATCTACCAGGTGTGGATTGGACCTGAAATTCAGGAGATATATTTTGAGAACCATCAGCCTAGTCTATTCCCTACCATTTTGTGGGAGAATGGTACCCCATGTCTATACAAAGCACCTGGCAGTCTACAAAGCTCTCTGGTAGACACGGTCCCCCAAATCCTCCTAGTTATCTCGTAATCAAGACTAGAACCCAAGCCCCAGTCTCCCCCCCTCAACCCTGGCCACTCCTGCTTTTTGTCCAGGACCTTCAGGCCCAGGGTCTTTTCTCTTGGCTGACCCAAAGCTCAAGTGTCCTCCCTCCTCACTCCCCGGACTCTCCCAGGCCTCCTTTTGCAGAGACTCTTTCACAGGGAACTTGTACCTTTGTGCAGTGTCCAGTGTCCCCTTCAGGCAGGGCCTGTGGCCGGGTCATAGCTAGTGCATGCACGCATTCTTGCAAGCCCTCAAGAGGCACTGGAAGGTGTGGGCAAACAATTTACATGATGATACAGGCATCACCAGGAGCTAAGCAGGAAGGAATGCATATTGTGCGCCAGGCACTGGGCTAAACGTTTGTATCCCCTACAGTATGACATCCTCATGACAGTCTTGGATGAGTCCTGAGTCCTTCCGTTTGTCTCTGAGGTTCTGTAACTGGCCCAAGTTCCCTCAGACTTTGGCATTCCCCACCATGAGTGGCCCCTTCCCTTCCCCCACTGGCCGTCCCCGCCCCTCCGCGATGCTCCGCTCCCAGCTCAGGTTGGCTTTGTTCTTCTCCCCTGTATCTCCGACATTTCGCCCTGACTCCTCAGTCACTAGAGGATCTTGAAGACCAAAAACGGAAAAAGAAGAAAGAGAAGATGGGATTTGGCTCCATCTCCCGCGTCTTCGCCAGAGGGAAGCAGCGGAAGTCCCTCGACCCCGGCCTCTTTGATGGTACCGCCCCTGATTATTACATAGAGGAGGACGCGGACTGGTGATACCCGCCTCCCTTCGCTTGCTGCCCAGCAGGCGTGGCTGTGCGTGTGGATGTGCCTGCGTGGGGCGCGTGTGGGGGCGTGCGTGCGTGCGTGGCAGTGCGCATGGGCGTGGGTGCTGGGCGTGGCCAGGCGCAAACACGTGCGAACCTTTCCCCGTGCGTCGCCACCTCTGTAATTGATGTACATACTACAACCGTGTGTGAATATGTCAACTCTCTGTCGTCTTCGGCGCGATACAGTTGTGTTGTTAACCTGGGTTTGTTTTTGTTTTGTTTGTTTCTTTTTTTCAATGTTTCTTTTTGTTTGGTTCGTTGGGTTGGTTTTATTCCCCCTCCCCCGCCCCCCACCCCTCTTCCTTTTTATGAAACTTGAAAACTTGAAGGACTGCTGTGTATTTGTAAATAACAAAAACTATTGTGCACTCCGTGCTTGTAAATGTCCCTTGTCCAAACTGCTACTTCTGGAGCCCGTCTCCCCAAGGATGTGGTCTGTTTTTGATGTCTTCCCTCTCCCTGCCCTCCCCTCCGGTGTGAACGTGTGGGACCAGACCCTGTTCTCGGGGCGCGCTCAAGTCACTTTAATCACAAAACGCCACTGTCGTCAGGGTAAGGTCCGCTCTCTGCAAGAGTTTCGAAAGCCCTGCCAAGGGGCCTTGTCTTGGCTGGGTTTGTTGAGGTCAAATGGGCTCTTTTTAATGGCCTGCCAGTTTTTAAATTGCGTTGCCGTTCTTTTCTTTATGGGAAAAAGAAAAAGGAAATTGTTCCGTTTAATTTATTTGCACAAGTGCAGAAGACTTATTCTATCTAAATTATTACATAAATATTGGAATGTATATTTTTCCATGGGGCGGGCGGGAGGCGGGTGTTTCTGTTGACTTGTCTATTCTCTTATCATGCTGCTGCCAAACTGCGCAAGGTAGAGTTTAGGGTGGCCAGAACCCAGGGACTTTGGGATTTCAAAGCTTGCTTTTTTTTCTGTTCATTCTTCTCTCTCCTCATTCTTCCGCCCTTGCATGGAAGTGCGCTCCACCTTTTGTCCCACTCATAGCTCTCTTCAGGTCTTTCTCTATATATTTATTTATCTGAAATACAGAACACTGACCTCAGTAAGCAGAGTGCCTACTGTAATGGTCACCTTCTCTTGGGTCTGTCTTTTGATTGAGGTAGAATACAGGGGAAACCGCCAATCACATGACCATAGGGTATGACCACAGGGACCATATGCTGAGTGGTTCTACGAGGGTCCTCCAGCGGCATTCCCTGCAGCTATGTCTCTCTCATCCTTGGTTTATTCTGCACATTGGCCAGGCAGGTGTTATTGGAGGAGGCTTTCCTCTGAAGGGGAAGGGCTGCAGGGGACATAGTTTCCAACTCCAGAACCTCTGCCTTCCCATTCTGGTTGGTTCCTCCAGCCACACTTAGCAGAATCTCTGAATCCCTTTGGCTCTGTCCTCCCAACTGTCACAGCAGCCTGAGCCCACTCACCCCAGGAGAGAGGGCTGGAGGCAACATCTGCCTATTTGGGGAGCACTGTTGGCCCGGTGAGGCTCACCAGCAAGAAACGTGTGCTTTAAACGTGGGCTGATGGAAATCATGTAAGCTAGAAGCCAGCGCCTCCTCCTGAGGTCTCAAACTAGCCTCCCTTTCCTTTTGGTCTGTGAATCCTTCCCTGCCTCTCCCCCAGTGCTCCACCTTAACTACTAACAATTCAATTCACACACCCTTTAAACAACAGGAGTTGAGCTTTCTGCTAACAATAACATTTTCAGCTCTTACAAAGAAAGAAGTGCTGGTGCGTCCCTACCAGAACTGAGAGGGTATTTTGTCCACAGTCTCTGAAACAAACAAAAGCTGCAGTCAGCCTCTCCCTTTCCTTCTGACCTGGTGGGGGTTGGGAAGGAGCCAGCGGGCACCTATTAAGGCTCTTCCTGGCCTCCTCTGGCTAAGCTGTTTAACTGAGACCAGAGCTGGCATCCTTCTCTGCAGAGATATTTTAGAAAACACTTTCTCCCCCATGAATTTTTTTTCTTTTGATTTTTATTGTTTTCCCCTCACGAGAAAATAAGATTGCAACCACTCCTGGTAATGATTCAGTAGTTCCTTTTTCATTTCAGTTTTTGTAAATTAGGAGATAATTCTAAGAGTTACTAAGGATGATTTATTTAAGAGAACTACGTCAAATAGCGAATGAGTTATGGGTAACATTAGATGAAAATAACCTTTCCCATGGGAAAGGTTTCTCGAAGGCATGGATGCAAATATAAAATATTAAAAAAAAATCTAAATAAAGCTTATTTTAAAATATTACTGAATTCTATGTTATTTGATTGCTTTTATCTTGCTCCGGGTGGGAGGCAAAGCCCCCATGAGCTTTTCCCTGGAATTCCAGGCCTGGGTCCCGAGGGGTGATGGGAGGGGCCGAGGAAAGCTGGCTGGATTTTGGGCCCATGGAGGGGCTGAGACCCAGGTGGTCTCCCGGAAACATCATGTCTTTGCTGGCTTCACTGTTGGCATCCAACAGTGAAGTGCTGCCCGCGTTCCTAATGCACCAGCTCTGAGCCTGGCATCCTGGCCCTGCATTCTCCAGCTCAGCGCCCTGGTCAACTTTCATTGGCTTCCTCCTCCCCCCTGCGCACTTTCCAAAGGCCCAGAGGTGGGGCCTGGCAGTTTGGGGCATGTTACTTCCTGCAGATCTCAATGGGGCCTCTGCATTGTCCCAATGTCCTACCTTCCCACCTTCTCTGGGGACTGAAAGGAGCTTAAGGGAGAAACTGAGCAAGCCACAGGGCTTCCCTGGTGAAGCCAGAATAAGTCGGGCTTTTCTGCACTCCAGCAGTTTCCCCAGACACAGCCCAGCCCAGTGAAACTCCACAGTATGAGAAGAGGCCAGCGGGTACCCCAATCCTTGATGGCAGCTTGTGCCCTCAGCCACTGCCTCCCAACCTAAACATAAAGCTGCTCCAGCAATAAAACTGAAGGAAGGCTGGCCTTTTAACTTCCCTGTCATTTCTGCTGGAAGAAAGCGCAAAGCTCCATGGTGGATAGACCATGCCAAGGAGTTACAGAGCTCAGGACTGCAAGGAACTTAGGGGCATGCACTCCAGCAGATCTCAACCTGGCCCCACAATATAGTCACCTGTGGAGCTTTCAAAAAAAAAAACAACCGAGGTCCGGCCATAACCCTGAATCAGCATTAAAACTTCTCTGGTGATTCCAAGGGGCAGCCAGGCTTGAGGACCAATGAGGAGGGTAAGTGGCCCCAAACTGCCATGCTATCCTCTCCCTGGTCTCGTGCAGACATTACGAATCAATCACAGAGCACAGGGCTTCTGATTTCTTGACTTTACAGAGCCTCAGATGGCCACTTCCAGTCAGTTGGAGTTGGCATACAAGGAGAAAGCCTGTTTGCCATCCCAAAACTAACCCACCCCCCACACTGAATAGGTGGGGAAAATGGCCCGGAGAAGAGTGGCTTTAACAGAATCCTAGCTATCATCCCTACAGCCATGTAACTAAGCTCAAGGGCTGGGCCATACCTTCCTCAGATCTTGGTAGCACTACTAAAAAGCCACTCTACCTCCTTTGCTAATCTTCTGAGACCTTGTCCCCAGTGGTCCAACTTCAAGTCAGAAATTGAAGTAGGGCTGCCGAGGGCATCCAGGGCCACTGGGCAGCTCCCCGGGCTGTGAGCTGCGTTACTCCCATCAGCCCCTGCTCCATGCGGGTGCCCCATGTCAATCAGGGCTGGACTCGGTGGCCCTGCTGCATGCTCTCCCGCCCGTGCTGGTGGGCGCCAACAGGTGTAACCTAACAGCCATCATAATCACAGCTAACATGCATTAAGCACTTACGATGGGCCAGGGTCCATGCTGCGCACTTAACATGTATTAATTCAGTTAATCCTCCAACAGCCTGCGTTATCGAGAAAACTGAGGTTAGGTCGTCCAGAGTCAAGGAGCCCCGTGGACAGTACAGCTGGGCTGCAGACCTTGGGAGTCTGATGCCCAGAAGCACTGCACTACTTGGGCAGTGAGGCGCCGGCACCGAGCAACGCTTCTGCCCGGCATGGTTGTAATCTCACCTCATCCCACTGTCACTCACCAGTAGTCTCTGGCACAGCTTGGTACTTCCTTGCCTTTGTGGTTGTGCCTATTTTCATCAGCTTTTTACCCGCCACCCGCCCCCAGGCCCAGAAAACACCCGGAGAGGAGTTGGTGGGGAGGGCGGGAGCAGAGGACCGCCTCTGTTTGCTCTGCTGTGACCCCAACCTTGCTGAACCAGAGCTCCACCCACAACCTGAGGTGCCAAGGGCCCCTCCTGGCACTGGAGAGGCTGCCTCACACGAGGACCCCAGCTGTGTGGGGCAGCTGCTGTGCGCCTCACTCACCTGGGCTCCGAAGAACCCAGGTGCAACCAGGCTGCCACCTGTGGGGTCATCCGCCCTTTGACAATATAAGTTTAAAAATACCTATGGGTCCTCCCACGAAACACCTGCATTTTCACAAAACAGGCCTCACAAGCATCCCCTCCCCAGCCCATCTGCTCTGAACAATTGGCTCTTAGGCTTTTCCAACCCAACCCCCTCCACACACAGGTGGGGCAAACCCTGCCACACCCCCTCCCTCCCACCTGTTCCCACTTCCCAGTGGAAAAAGAACCTGCTGATAATAAGGACAAGAGCGCTGGGTACAATTAACTTTTACCTCCTGGAAGGATAGACTCATAATTTTATATGATAAAAGAATGCTCCATAAACTTAAAAATAACAGAAGAGTTTGATCTTGACTGTACGTTAGAAGTTGTTTAAGTATCATAGAGAGCGTCGCTAATGAAGTATCACTGAACAGGCAAATTCAGGGTATAAATCTTGATGGCATCTGGGGTACAGATAATTCAAACCTGAACTTCCACTACCTTAAAGCCCCCCATCTGCAAAAACTGGAGCCGTGAGAAAATGACCCCAAGGATACTGGTCTTACTAGAAGCAAGAATAGCAGCAACTGAAAACCTTGACCTATTTTTCTTGCAAATGGCAGGACTTCCGGAACCTTGTGACATTCCCTTGTCACATGCTATGTGCCTGCAAAACACTGGCATTTCTGAGTTTGGGGTTTTAGAAATCTCTGATTGCTTTCTTTGTGGGTTATCAGTAAGTAACAGTCAATTGTAGCAAAATAACTAAATCTATAAAATGGCACGTCATCTTCCATCTAGAGGACCTTGCCACCCACCAGTGGGGCCGGGCCATGCCTGGCTAATCGCTCCAGCCTATAGGCCTGCATCGGATTTCACATCAGGCTGTGTGACCCTGATGTCCCTTCAGGTCCTTGGTTGCTTTGGGAGAGAGAGAACCCAGGTCTCTCTGCCTGGGAACAGGAAGGGTTTGAGGCATTGCCACTGGAACCCACCAGCCCCAGCTGCACTCTCTCTCAGGTCCACTAGACTCATACTCTCTGTTGTGGCTACAAAGGCTGATTTAGACCGAGAGAAGTCACCAGGCGGCCCAAGGCAGGGATCTTGAGATAGAGTTCCCAAAGATCACCGTAGGACAGCACATTTGGAAGGAGACTTGTCAGAGCCCAGAAATGGCCTGGTTTGGCAGCGGCGTGCCTCAAACTGCCATAATAAATACTGCTACCGTCCTCATTTATAGATGAACAAACTGAGGCACAGAGAGGTGAAGCTCTTGGCCCAAGTCACATAGCTAGGAAGAAACAGAACCAAGATTCAACTCCGGCAGTCTGACTCCCACAGCCCACATTCTTAGTAGCTACCGCGTAGTCTCTGATCCGCCATAGGCCCCCAGTGGCTCCGCCAGGGACAGCTGACCAATAGGAAGCCTCACTAGCCAACCCTGTGCAGGCTAGCTCTTTGGGGCTCAGTTTCTCCTCCCCATGAAGGAAGAAACTGAAACAAGCAGGGGTTTGCAAACTGTGTTCCATGGAACCCTTACGGGTTCCTCAGAGGTCCCTCACGAGATTGCTATAGCTGGTTAAGGAACTCATAGGCGGGGCTCCAACCACACCTTCAGCCAGAAGCTCTGCTCTTATCTGTCACCCAGTGAACCTCCATGCAAGAGTCTATCCGAAGTCCTCTGATAGAAGGAGAGTGAGCAAGAGGTCAAGAAAATGAGAGGTTTGGGAACTATTCGTAGGTCAGTAGCTACCTATGAAACCCAAACAAGCCTTGAGCTGTAAGAATACAGATTCCCAGGTTCCGACCCTACCCACTGGGTCGGGAAGCTGCGTGTATATTGAACAAGCTCCCTACGTGGCTCAGCAGCAAGAGAATATGCAGGGTGATGGCCACAGGTGGCGTCTTCCCCGGGGGTCCCAGCCCAGACTTCAGTTGGGAAGCTTCCCCAAGGGGTCATCACAGGCAGGTGTGATCACCTTCCTGGGGCAGTTCTGGGTAGCCGGTGACCAGAGCCCTCGCTGGGCCCTGCTGAGTAGAACAGAGGGGACGGGCATGGTGTATCTGCTGCCCCCTGGGCAGCCCTGGGAGCCTGCTACAGTACCCCTATTAGAGTCACAGAGAGGTTCCCCAATTTTCCTAAAGTCACACAGCCAGGAAGTGGCAGGGCAGGAGTCAGACCTAGCTGAAGTCCAAGTTCTAAGGGTGATGTTTGTCATCTCAGATTTTGCCTGGTCTGTGGCTGACTGAGACCTCTGTCGAGCATTGGGGGGACCACTGGCCTTGGCCTGGGGCCAGTGGTGCCCCATCAATGCCAGGTGATAAACCCTAAATTGGGAGTATAGCGACCCAAGTTGCACTCAGGAGAGGTATGAAGCGGAGCAGCTGTTGAGGGATCTGCCCAGACTTACTCTTAGGCCCCTGAGATGGCCTGGCCTTGACCATCCTGAAGCCCACTACCCTCAGCCCAGGGCGGTGAGGAGCCCTAAGCCTGGCTCTGGACTCCCAGTTCCCAACTGAGCCAACGACTCACTGTGCAACCATGGGCAATCAGCCTCCCTCTCTGGGCCTCAGGCTCCCTCTAAAACAGACCAGGACTATTATTACCCATCTGTGGCCTATGGAGTCTTACGAGTCCCTGGTGTCTTAGGCCACCTCCCCTGTCACACTTGCTACCCTTCAGCCCAAAGCTTTGGTTTACTTATAGCTATGATTTTATTTGAATGACGGGTGTGCAATATCAAGCCAGTGTGAAATCCGTGAATCGGGTCATCTCTGAGCTCCCTCCAGGGGCCTCCAAGATCAGAGGAGACAGGAGCTGCCTCAGGCTTCCTCCTCTCCCCCCAAATTGTAGAAAAGTCACTCCCCATGGGTACCCCCAGACTTTCTCTGTTCCCCATCAGAGAAAGATGGTTCAGGCCTCCTCCCTTCTCAACCCTAGCAGAATAGAAAAGTGGGGGCTGGTCATCGCCATCCCCCTACCCCTTGTAAACTAAGGGACACAGACGCTCTCCAGGAGGCTATGACATCCCCTGGGTGAGCCACAGTAAGACCACGTTGAACAATGCCCCTCCCAGGTCATGGCTCTCTACAGTTTAGAGCACTCTTTCATAGGCAGACCAGGGTCAAGGTTAAGAGTGTAGATTCTGGGCAGACTCTCTGAGGTCAGTACTGACATATGCTACCTGATGACCTTAGGCAAGTTACTTAACCTGGCTGTGCCTCAGTTTCCTCACTTGTATGCTAGGGATAGTAATATGTTGTCAGGGTGGCTGCAAGGGTGAAATGAGTCACTTCATATAAAAGGCATAGCTAGGGCCTGACCAAGCGGTGGCGCAGTGGATAGAGCATTGGACTGGTACGCAGAGGACCCAGGTTTGAAACCCCGAGGTCACCAGCTTGAGTGCGGGCTCATCCGGCTTGAGCACAGGGTCGCTGGCTTGAGCATAGGATCATAGACATAACCCCATGGTCACTGGCTTGAGCACACATGTCTCTGGCTTGAAGCCCAAGGTCGCTGGCTTGAGCAAGGGGTCACTCGCTCTACAATAGGCCCTGGTCAAGGCACATATGAGAAAGCAATCAGTGAACAACTAAAGGGCTGCAACAAATAACTGATGCTTCTCATCTCTCTCCCTTCCTGTCTGTCTGTCCCTATCTGTCTCTCTCTCTGCCTCTCTCTCTGTAGCAAAAGAAAAAGGCTTAGGTAGGGTAGCAGTAAATAGCAGCCATGGCAATGATGATGAGACAATGACGGTGATCTCACATCAGCCTGTCACCAGCCCTGTGTGATAGGCAGAACAGGGCCCTTTGTACAGATGCAAAGACTGAGGCTCAGGTAAATTCAGCAACTCACCCAAGCTTCCTGAGCCAGCCCAGGCATAGGACCAATGGAAGCAAGAATTCTAGAACTGAGAGAGCCCTCAGTGGCTTCTCACCCACTCCCCTCATATTGCAGGAAGGGACTGCCCATGGCCACACAGGGCACCAGTGGCTGAGTGGGTTCCAGAACCCTGGGCTCCTGACTCCCAGGCAAATGCTCCACAGACCACAAGATTCAGCTAGAAAAAAATAATGTTTTGAGTGTCTCCAATCTGTAGAGATCAACCCAACCCATTAGCTTTCCAAGGCTCTGACAGGTTTTGCAGTGAAGAAAAATATTTCACTTTGTTCCACCTCGTGTTTCCCAAATGTGATTGGCCACAGAACCATGCTTTTTCATCTAGTTCCATGGAGCAACCTCTGGGAAATGTTGGGATGGGTGACCCCTTCAGCTGGCTTTATTCCATGCTTGGAGGCCCTACGTCAGTGGTTCTTTGAGGATCTCGCAGCATGCCACATTTCTGACACTGTTTAGCCATGGAGAGTCCCTGTGGTTTATGTGGGATTCCCATGTGCCTTAAGAAGTAGAGTGAACCAGGTGCGAGGCCAGGTGGATTCTGGACCTACTATCCAGGTGGGCATCCCCTTTGCTCTGAAGGACCCTGAGTCAGTGTGTGGCATCAGCAGAAGGCAGAAGGGCCTGGGCAGATTGGCTAAGAAATGCCAGTTGTGGGGTGTTCATTTTGCTGCTGTCCCAGGGCCCAGACAGAGGGACCGAGCCCATTGCCATTGGACCGTGGTGCAGGGAGAAGAATGGACAATCCATCCTTCCAGGACATCTGGTTCAGCCAGCCCTGTCACCCCACTAGGTCTCAGGTGCCTAATTGCTCCCTTGGGGACAGGCCAGCAATGTTGGAGTCACATTCAAATCGGCTTCAGGCCTGCACAGTGCTCACGTCCTTCCTTGTTAGGAAGCCGATGTCTCTAGGGGTAGCGTGGAACCTATGGTCCCAGGCCAAGGGGGTGAAGGCCACTTCTGGCAGCTGCCACTGCAGGGACCGGCGCTGCAATGATGGAAGGAGGCTCTCTATAAACCCGAGGGGATTTGAGGACCGTCTACAAACTGATTGCAGCTCGGGTACATGAACTCTTCCCAGGTTCCCTCAGTCTCTTCATGTATGTACAAGAAACACAAGCTCATTTTAGCGACAGCCTGAACCTGGCAGCATTTATGAAAGTCATGTAATACAGGGAGGAGGGTCAAGGAACAAGCCAGGCTTCAGAGCCAGGTCTTTGGGTTTCATCATTTAGGTGTGTGACCCTAAGCCAGTCACTTAGTCCCTTTGAGCCTCAGTTTCCCCCTCTGTAATGTGGAGATCAAACTGCCTATCTCCCGGGGCTGTTGGAAATGAGAATATTGGAGAGAAAAGCCCAGCGCAGCTGCCAGGTCCAGTGCTACAGGACATTGGCCCGAGAGGAGGTGTGGGCCAGGCCAGCGGGATAGGACACAGGCCCTGGGGCCCAGCTGTGCCCTGGGCTCCGCATTCCCGTCTGTAAAATGCGCCTCTGGGAACCTCATGTCCACCTCCCAGGGGAGAATGCAGTATGTTCTCACCCACGAACCGTAGAGGTCCAGGCAAGCGCTAGCAGCAGGACTGTGAGGCCTCCTGGAGGGACAGGAATGACGGACCAGCTGCTGTTTTAGGTCAGCTCTCACGGCCCCTCCACTGAGAGTGTCGTGGGTGAGAATGACGAGGACCATCCTCTGGGAGCCCTCGCAGGAGCCAGTGCCGTACTGGGCACTTACACACCTCACTCCCACTATGTCTCAAACCTAGGGGGCTCAGGCGAGTGAGTGACATGGGTGTGTGGGGGTGGCAGGGCCTTGGGGTCACCCATGCCCATTTAAAGGAAGTAGCCCCTAATGGGCCCCAGGGTCTCCAGAGCCCCTCATTGTTAAAGAGAGCCAAAAATGCCATGTAACCCACCCAGTGCTTTAAGACGGGCAACTCATGTTTTTAGAATTTAGTGTCCTTTAGGGAAGAAGTATCCCATACCCCATTTTGTCTGTGGGCCACCAGCTCTGCTACCCCCAGTTTGGATTCTGTTGGCCGGCCGGCCTGCCTTGCTGGGCCCTGTCTTTACCCTGATTGGCATCCCATGGTCTGCCTGGCTGCAGATGCATCTCGGTTGGGAATCGTCCTTCTTCACCAGGGCCCCCTCCCTTTCCCTCTTGGACAGTGGGCAGCAGGGTGGCCACACTCATTTCTCATCCCAGAGCAGTGTGCCCAGGGCTTGGGGTGTTTAGAGGGTAGCGGCAGGGCTGCCCTCAGGAACCCAGAGTCAGCACAGAAATGCTGAGCACATCCAGTGTCCATACGGCCAGGGCTGCCACAGGACCGGGGTCAGCCCACCCGCAACCTGAGAGCCCAGCCAAGTGACTCAGCCGCTTCTGGTGGACTAGGCCAGCCTCTGAGGGACCCAGAGTTTGCAGAGTGGGAAGAAGGTAGTGCTTCCCCTTCAGCAGAGGTGCTGATGGGCCTGACAAAAGGGTGGCTATAGTCTATACTCTCCCAGAAGCCCCAAGAGGGGTTCATGGTCATTAATGTGGAGATGGCTGCAATTGGAAGGCACAGGGAGAAGGAGAGAGTGTAAGGCTGAGAACTGAGGACAAAGTCGGGCTTTGGGGGGCTGGGGGAGTGAAGAAAGCTGGGAGAGGAGAGGATGATATGACTGGCTACATTTACCAAGTGCTTACCATGCCAGGCATGTGTAGGCACTTCACATAAACTCATGAAGTCATTCAACAAACACTGGCTGACCACCTCCAATGGGCCAGGCCCAGGGCTAAGGGCTGAGAATGCCGATGGTAAATGATGAGATGACGTAAATTATCCTAACACAGTCCTCACCAAAGGTACATGAAGCATGCACCATTGTCTTGGCCTTACAGATGAGGAAACCAAGGCTCAGTGAGGTGAGGTGAATGGCCAAGGACACCGCCAGGGACTGCGCATTCAGGATGCATGATGGCAAAAGCCAAGACTAGTACCGGTTTTCTCCTTGACATTTCCTGCGGGTATCTAAGTTGTCAGGATGCCCCCACCACGAGCTTCACCAAAGCTCTCTTCATTTTGAAGGACATTAAATAAATACTGCTCGTCAACATCGTTGCCACTCACAAAATGGCCTCCGTGCAGGAAAGAAGTCCCTGACCACGGGCACAGGAAATTTCCTGGAGGCAGTCAGGAGGCATTTGGAGGGAGGTGGGAAATTAGACAGTTTGCTTTAACTGTTCATGATGATTTCATAGAAGGCCTTGCCTCCAGATGCCTGGCCCTGAGCCAGGGGTCCATGGATCTGACTTGGTAGTGGTCGCCATATTCCAGTGAGTAAATGGACAGGGTCTTACGGCCAACACAGTGACCACATCCAGGCTGTTCGTGGAAGTGGGCTGAGCAGAGTCAGAAGGAGCCTGGGAAGTGCTGAGGCCTATGGGCCAGCGGGCGGGTCAGGCAGGGAAGAGGTGAGGCTGAGAACCCAGTTAGGAGCCTGGGGGTGGCTGAGGCAACAAACCCCAGAGCAGCCTGTCGCTCCAGCTCTGCCTCCCCAAGAGCTGTACAAGTGCAGACTGGCACGGTCTCATGGGCAGGTGGAGAATCGTCCTCCTGCCCACAGCCTCTGCTCAAAGTTCCCTCTAGATCTCACGGCACTCGTCTTTCAGCATCCCCCCTCTCCCCGCATCCCCCACTGGTAGAGAATTTGGCCAGGAACACATGTTGGGAAGAGGGCTAGATGTGGGGATGCATGGGGAGACTTCAGCTGTAGGTTAGATTCTCAGAAGGACTTCCCAAACATGATCCTATTTAGCATTATGACAGGTTAGCAAGGAGGAAAAGGGGAGGTTTGGGTTGATAGCTTTAAAGCATACAGTGGTTGTCATGGGATGGATACATGTTTGCCTTCCCAGCTCTCTCCTTAGCATCTTCCTCCTGAGTCTGATAAACGGGAAATATTCGTGGAGTATCTACCTGGGAGAGGAAGACAGAGCAGCTGGAACCTTGCCAAGCCAAGCCAGGAAGTCAGTTCCCCTGACAACCTGGAAATGTCCAAAGGGGTGGGAGGAGGTAGCTGGCGGGAAGATGTGACTGGAGGCAGATGGCCTCTGACAGGCTAGGGAACAAACAAGTGAGCACAAGCTTAGGCCCTTGCCAGGCAGCAGCACCAAAAATGAGTGAAAAGGAAAGAATATGATTTTTTCCCTTAAAGCATGAAGTAATTATTATCAGTTAAAAAAAAAAAAAAAAAAAAAGCAGAGTATGTTGGACTTCTCTGTGTATTTTATGGGTTAGTGCACTTGAAGGGGCTCGTGGCTCATGGGGGTGGGAGTCATTAGCTTTTCAGCTCAGAGCCCCCATGCGGCCGCGTGGCACTGGGGTCAGGGGGACTGTGCGTTGGTGGCACCTGCCCCAGAGTCCTGCTGTCCCCAGCAGCTGCAGGGCTAATGACCATCTGATCCCATCCGCCTGCCCCCCAGGCTTGTCCTCCACACGCATTTCACAGGACTTGTGACGCGGAGAGCTCCAGCACCTCCATCCAGTGGAGGCCATTATCGGCAGTGAGATGTCACTTCTCTACATTAGGGTTTAAAAAATAAGGATTCAGCTTTTGGCTTGAAAAGTACTAGCAGGCGCTCCCCTGCCACTGCCCCAGGGCAGGGAGCTTTGGCTGTAGCTGGCCGCAGGAGCAGGGCTGGTCTGAGGAGGGGGGGGGGGGGGGCCGGGGCAGGAGGATGAAGGTGCTGGGAGCAGGCGCACTGCATGCTCCTGGGGCACCTCTCACAGGCACCTCGTGGGTAGAGGCCAGGATGCTACTTAACAGCCCTCTGAGGTCAAGGATACAGGGGTTGTCAGGCCAGGGAACAAACAAGTGAGCACTGGACGGCTCTCATGACAAAGAAGGATCTGGGCCCAAATGTCACTTGATAATGTCAAGGTTGAGACGCCCTCCATAGAAAATAAGGAATGGGACCGTGTGATGCAATCAAGGGAGCCCAGCAGCTTATGGCTGAACGGTGCGGTCGGCAGATGCTGAATCGGCAGGGGGAGGCCTGCTCCCGCCCTCTTTACCTCCCTTTCTGCCTGCCTTCTTTTAACCAAAATTGATAGAGGTCCTTCTGCCCCAGGCAGCAGTGGGCTGAAGCTGGCTCATCCAGGCTCACGAACCTATTTCCACATCTACGTCCAAGTGGCCTTATGTCAGTAACTAAAATCAGCCATGGTGGATGAATTTACACCACAGAGATGGGCAACCAAATGCTACAGATCAAGGCAGTTTTTCAAAATATGAGAGCAGGTTGTTAAACATTTACCAGCACAGCACAGCTAGGTACCCAGGATACCTAGGGCACAGAATCGGGCCCATCTCCTGCCCTCCTGGAGTTTGCCATTTAGTAAGAGGCACGGACACTCATCAAATCATTACACAACCCTTAATGAATTTCAGCCAGGAGACCTGCAGTGCAGGAACATGCCTGGATGAATGTGGAGCGTGTGACTATGAGTGTGAATGTGTGTGTGCATTTCAGGGGGTGGCTGGCCTACACGAGATAACCAGAGAAGGGTTCCCTGAAAGAGGTAACAATTAAATAGGGTCCTGAGGGTTTCGTAGGAGTTCTCCAAGCAAAGGAGACAGCAGCAGGCCACCTTTCGGGCAGAGAGAGCAGCAGGTGGAGCAGATAAGGATGGGGGTGGGGAGGCAGGATTGTTGGGGAAGTGCGGGAAGCCAGTGCCCAGGGTGCTGGGGCGGGGGAAAGACTGAGGAGAGGCTGGCACTGTCACCTGGTTCCCACAGAGTCTGTCATGTAAGGAGCCTGGGCTTCACCCAGGGAGCCAGAGAAGGAAGTTGAACAGAAGAGGTGCCCAAGCAGATTCAAATTTTAAAAACAAATGGAATTGTCTGCCTCTTTCCCATAATTTGGGCTTTTACTACCACTGATGGTGTTAAGCAGTGCTATGAACCAGGCCTGGCTGGTTAGGAAATGAGTAGACTTGGCTGCTGACCTAGGGACTCCCTTGGGGGCAGGGCAGATGGACAGGCCCACACACGGGCAGTGCCAGCAGAATAAGAGGGCTGGGTGGACAGTGATGTAGCAAGCAGATGTCCACTGGGGGGCAGTGTGGAGGAACACAGGCTCTGAAGGGCCTCCCTCTATAAAACCACTAACTCGGGAAGAAGACATACTTTTTAAAGCACTGTTGGCCTCACCAAAAGGAAGCAAAACACCCAAGCCCCCCCCCCATCCAAAACCAGAAAGCTCTGAGCCAGTCCCAGAACAGGAGCTGTGGGTGATAACCTCATGTAAAAACGGGGGTCCGTCCTGGGGACAGGTGCTGACATGAAGACTGTTAACAGGGGAGGAAAAAAACTTGGTGTGTGGCAAAGCGTAGGAACAGACCCTACCCTTCTCTCCTTCTCCTGGATGCTAGATTCCCATAAGATCAAATAGGAATTCAACATGCATGGGAGTCAATAGAAACAAACAGCAAATTTAAACCCTTATAGGCCTTTCAGCTACAGTGATTGTCAATACCAAACTCAAAATAATATGAATGCAATATTTAAAGAAATGTAAGACAAAATTATAGATATGAGCAAACAGCAAGAGATTATCTAAAAAGACTAGGCAATCTTGATTCTGGCCTGTTGGCTCAGTGAATAGAGCATTGACCCAACATATGGATGTCCCTGGTTCGATTCCTGGTCAGGGCACACAGGAGAAGCGACCATCTGCTTCTCTCCCCCTCCTTTTCTCCCTTCTCTCCTTCCCCTCCCGCAGCCAGTGGCTCAATTGATTCGAGCATCAGCCCATATGGGTTGCCGGGAGGATCCCGGTCGGTCGGGGCCCATGCAGGAGTCTGTCTCTATCTCCCCTCCTCTCACTTTAAAAGGTTTTATTTTATTTATTTTATTTATTTATTTTTTTACAGGGACAGAGAGAGAGTCAGAGAGAGGGATAGATAGGGACAGACAGACAGGAACGGAGAGAGGTGAGAAGCATCAATCGTTAGTTTTTTGTTGCCGTTGAGACACCTTAGTTGTTCATTGATTGCTTTCTCACATGTGCCTTGACTGTGGGCCTTCAGCAGACTGAGCAACCCCTTGCTGGAGCCAGCGACCTTGGGTCCAAGCTGACAAGTTTTTGCTCAAGCCAGATGGGTCCCGCGCTCAAGCTGGTGACCTCGGGGTCTTGAACCTGGGTCTTCCTCATCCCAGTCCGACACTTTATCCACTGTGCCACTGCCTGGTCAGGCTCCCCTCCTCTCACTTAAAAACAATTTTTTTTAATAAATAAAACTAAAAAGACTAGGCAGTCTTGAAAAAGAACCAAATAGAACTTTTAAAAACAAAAACAAAAATATATCATTGATAGCATTTAAAAAATTTAAAGGGAAGGGTTAAACAGCAGACATATAGCTGAAGAGAGAAATTTTTAAATGGAAAATGGGTCTAAGGAAATTACCCAGAATGCAATGCTGAAAGAGAAAGTTGAAGAAAACTATGAAGAAATTAGAGCTCTCTTGTCCACGACAATAGTCACTAGCCACATGTGGCAATGTCAATGTATATTTGAATTAATTAAAATTAAATAATATTTACAACTCAGTTCCTCAGTTGCACCAGTCACATTTTAAGTGCTCATAGGCACAGGTGGCTAACAGCTGTCATATTGCACAGTATAGATGATACAATATTTCCAGAGTTGCAGTAAAGTTCTGTTGGACAGCAGTAAGTTACAAGAAAAGGAAAATAGAAAGTCCAGTCCCAGAAGGAAGCAAAGAGAGTGAAGAAGACGTCATATTTTAAGAGATGATGGTCAAGAATATTCCAGCCTGACCAGGTGGTGGCGCAGTGGATAGTGTCGGACTGGGATGCGGAGGACCCAGGTTCGAGACCCTGAGCTCGCCAGCTTGAGCACGGGCTCATCTGGTTTGAGCTAAAGCTTGCCAGCTTGGACCCAAGGTCGCTGACTCGAGGAAGGGGTTACTCGGTCTGCTGAAGGCCCGCGGTCAAGGCACATGTGAGAAAGCAATCAATGGACAACTAGGGTGTCGCAACAAGAAACTGATGATTGACGCTTCTCATCTCTCTCCGTTCCTGTCTGTCTGTCCCTATCTATTCCTCTCTCTGACTCTCTCTCTGTCTCTGTCTCGGTGAAAAAAAAAAATAGAATATTCCAGAAATGGACCCACAGATATAGAAAGCATAATTTCTATCAACCAGAATAAATAAAAAGAAATCCACATCTAGCCACATCATAATGAAACAGAAAAACACCAAAGACAAAGAGAGGATCCTTAAAAGTAACTAACGGAAGAACAGTTAAACTGGCAGCTGACTTGTCTTTAGCCAAAAGGAAGGCAGAGGCAATGGAGCAATGCCTTCAAGGTGCTAAAAGAAAGTAACAGTCAACCTAAAACAGTGTGCCCAGCAAAAAAGCTTTGAAAAACAAGGGTGAAACGGATCTTTTTCAGATCAACAAAAGTTGCAAGAGCTTACCACCAAAATAATCTCAATCAGAAAAACTTTTAAATTGTGTTCTTCATTGTCCTAGACATAAATGGTCTAAGACACAAGAAGAAACGAGGAACAAAGAAATTGGTAAACAGGAAGGTAAATTATTTTAATATTATCAGTATAAAATAATGATGACAATGTCTGAATTGTAGGGTTTTTAAACAGGACAGAATTAAAATATTCGATGTGGTAGGGTGTAAGTCAGAAAGAGTCATCAAAATTAATTTGTTTTAAATAATCTTGTTATATTGAAGAAGGTATGAAGATATTGATCAATATTCGGTTTTGTCAAGTTAAATATGCAGGATAAGCTTTCAGGGGCAATCATTAAAGAGTGGGCTTAGAACATCAGCATGCATCAGAATGAGGGGCTTGTTAAACTCAGGATGTTGCTGAGCTCCAAGAATTTTCATTTCTTTCTTTTTTTATTAAGTGAAAGGCGGGAGGCAGACAGACAAGGGATACACCTGGCAAGCCCCCAATTGGGCGATGCTGTGCCCATTTGGGGCCGTTGCTCCGTGGCTCAGGCAACCAAACTATTTTAGCACCTGAGGCTAGGCCATGGAGCCATCCTCAGTGCCCGGGGCCAACGTGCTTGAACCATTTGAGTCATGGCTACCGGAGGAGAAGAGAGAAAGAAAAAAAAAAAATAAGGGAAGGAGAAGGATGGAGAAGCAGATGGTCTCTTCTCCTGTGTGCCCTGAGTAGGAATTGAACCCGGGATTTCCACACAGCAGGCCAATGCTCTACCGCTGAGCCAACCAGCCAGGGCTGTGAGTTTCCATTTCTAACAAGCTCCCAGGTGTTGCTGAAAGTCTGGCTCAGGCACCATGCTTCCAGAACCACTGAACCAAAAACACAGAACTAGGGTGTTTCACCTCCAAAATGAAATGAGGGGGGAGGGGAAGGAAATGAGAAAATAGACAAACAAACAAAAAAAACCTTCCATTTAGGCCAACTCTGTCTAAAAATACAATGTAGGACACCACCTATGTAACTTTAGATTTCATCGTGGCCATAGTAAAAAGTAGAAAGAAAACAAGTGAAGTGGATTTTAATATATTTTATTTAACCCATATACCCCAACCAGTATTATTTTAATATGTAACCAACATAAAAATTATTAATGAGATAGTTTATTTTGTTCAAAGTCCAGTGTCTGTGTTTTATGCTGCCGGCATGTCTGAATGTGGGCTAGCCATATTACCACAGCTCAACAGCCACATGTGGCTTGGGGCTACTGCTCTGGACAGATCTAGACTGTAAGTGACGTGAGCCTGCAGGGACCAGAGGCCCCACTCAGTCACTGAGTGCCCACTGTATGCCAGGCTGAGCATTTTGTGAACTTCACACTTCATCTCATTTAGTCTCACATAGATTCGTGTGACTAGACATAATTATTATCCCATTGCACAGATATGCAAAGTGAGGCTGAGAACATTTCAAACGTTTTCCCAAACCAATATTCCAGTGCCAACCTCAGAGCCTCAAAGTTTCTATAAAGGATCATCTCTAACAGGCCAGACTAAATATTTTGGGATTCTGGACTGGACAACCTGTCACTGCTTCCCCAGCTCTGCCACCACAGCAGAAAGGTGCCTTAGGTCACATATAATCAAATGGGTACGGCTGGCCCAATGATGTTTTATTTAGAAAAGCAAGCAGAGGGCTGAATTTGGCCCACAGGCCACAGTTTACCAACCCCTGGGCCAGGCTCCCACAACCGCTTCTGTGAGCCGGGTTAGGGGAAAGGTCTATAACTAACTACTGACACCCCGTGGTGCCTGTGTTGGGGGTGGGAGGGAGAACGCAGAATCTCTCTCTCCAAAGTCGCCACTATCCCCACCCGGTGTTCAGAAGGATCCAGAACAGCCACCTCTTGGTGGCCTGTCCTCAGACTCAGCCAGGGCCCAGCCCGCCCCTTTAAGTCCTCACCCTCACTGAGCTGCCTGGCTATAAACATGAGTTATCCCCACTCTCAGGGCTGAGACAAAAGGGCCATAAACGCCAGGACTGATAGAATCCAGACATAAAGCCTGGCACCATGATGGCAGCATTTGGAAATTGCCTGTAATTCATGGTGCAGGACCCCCAAATCGCCCCCTCCGCCGTCCATCTGCAGCATCTTCCGCCGTCCAGTCCGGGGCGGTGGGCTGAGGGGGGCAGGTGTCCAAGAGCTGTCTTCTCTCAGAAACCGACACGTGTGGTTTGCTCGTATGAACTCAGCCTGGTGTCTGGCACTCCTCCAGCCCGGAGTCCATAAATAACGGGGATCACAAAGCCGAGTCCCCACTCAGGCCTGGGGCCGGCGAGCAGCAGATTCGGCTGCACACGCTCCCAAAGATGCATCGCACTCAGGAAAACACGCGCACAGCAAGTTGGCGGTGGTTGTTCTGTCTGTCCACTGGTGTGCTGTTTGCCCCTCCACCCCCACGCACTCTCTCCTCCTTCCTGTCTAGCTCGCTGTATTTGTTTTTGCAGCGTGATTTCCTGAAGGCTCACACTTTGAGTCTCTCTTCCCTCCGCTCCAGCGTCTTCTCTTTACCTCTCTTCCCCTCCCCCTCTCTGTCTCTTTCTCCATCCCTGTCTCTCTGACTCCTGCTACCCATCTTCTGCCGTCTTCCCTCTTCCCAGGCCCCCTTATCTCTCTTACTTGGCAAGACAGAGCCAAGCCCTGCACACAGCCCACCACCCACGTTGGCACAGAACACACAAATCCAGCCCTCACCTCACAGACGTTCCCGCCCCTCCCACCTGGACCAGACGGGAGTCTAGCTGGGGCAATGAATTTCTGCCCAGGTGGGATCCACAAGGATGGGGACGTGATTCCCTCCCAAAGCACCTCAGCTGAATTCAAGCCACATTTCATCCTGAGACTGCATTGGGACCGGGGTAACTACAACTGCATTCTAGGTGTAGCCAAGAAGTGCCCAAACCCCAAGAGTGAGGCCCTTTATTACCAATAACAGCCTCCCTTGACTGAGTGCCTACTGTGGCTTCACATTTATAAGAGTGATATTCACCCAGGAGGTTTATTATTATACCTAATTTATAGAGGGTAAAACTGAGGCTTCAAGCAGTAAAGAAATTTGCCCAAAGCCAAGGTCTATCCAACTCCAGAGCCTGGACCCTTCCCGCAGGTCTGGTCCAAACGGACAACAGGGGCTGTGTCTTGGAATTCTGAATAAGCAGATTCTCCCACACATCATCTGTCATCATATAACATAAGTAAGACTCAGTTATAGGAACAAGACAGAGGCTTCCAGCTCTCTCCAACCCAAAGAGAACAACACCCAGTTTGCGTGCCATGGCCAATCCCTATAGGACCCGAACAGAAAGACTTCCCTGCAAGCCAAACCTATCCTTGGGAGTCTGCCATCAGCAGGAGGGGACACCTAGGCTGGGCCTGTGTACCCCTCAGGGAAACTCACCAAGAAGAACTTGGAGCCCCCAGGACCAGCTGCAGAGACAGCTGCTGTTTCCACATTCCCGGGTGCCATGGCAACATGTGTGCTCAGACTGGTGACCTGCAAAGTGCCCATCTGCGTTTCACCAGGGGCAGAGAGGCCTCCACCCACCTAAGAAAGGAAATGTGGTAATGTTGCAGTAGCACCCCAAACCCCACCTGCCCTGGCATAGCCAAGACCTGTCTGTCATCCCCTGTCACTCGGTGATGCAGATGGCAGGTAGCAGCATCATGCCAGCTTTACAGAGGTGGAAACTGAGGCACAAGGAGTCATTCTTGCCCATCCAGGTCACTCTGCCTGGCACCTTGCTGGACCGTGGGTGGCATTTTCCAGGTCAGGTTGCTGTGGGCGCTGAAGGGCTTTCGTCTGGGCAGTTAGTGGCCCCCCAAGCACAGGGAAAAAGGTTTGGGGGGACCTGGGATGACATAAGAGTGTGTAGTCACCAAGCTAATGTCTTTCCCAGGAGTTTAAACGGAGGGAGGTAAAAGAAATGGGGGGAAGGGCTTTGTAACTTGAAAAAGTGAGATTTCCAGGCTGTGGGTTTTTTGGTTGTTTTTTTTTTTTTTCAAATTCAAAAGTAACATAGTTGATGCAGTAAAACTGGGAAACAGAAAAGTATGCAGACACAAATACTCTGGAACACCCACACATTTGCAGGCATACACACGCACCTTTACCCATCGCCTCTTTCCAGAGATAAAAGACTTTAACACTTGTCCATCCAGTATATTATATACATATAAATTTATATACACATTCATATATGTATATCTATGATTATAGTTATACATAAGAGATTATATATAATTTTTAAAATACTCTTGGGAATCTACTATACCTGCTGCTGTCTTGCATGGGGCTTTTTTACTTGGCGATAGATAGACTGTGACTATTTTCTCATGTCAAAAATACTCTCCTGTGACAAATTTCTCACCACATATATTCCAACATACGAATGGACCAACATTCCTTCAGATAAAGTCCCATCAATAACCATTTATACTGCTTCCTATTTTTTTTAATTTTTTCAATTATTATACATGTATCCATGTTTATAATGGAACTTCGGCATTACGCAAAGGCAAGAGGGAAATAACCATTCTTTCCGGATCCCCAACTCAGTAACTGTTAACATCTGGGTGTTCTTCATGCCTATTCTTTCACGGCTTGCCTGATTTGAAGGATAAGGATTTTTTTTTTTTACATTGTTATGATTGACAATATACAATATTGGTCCTTCTAATCAGGCTCACTGGTTAACGCTTATTGCTTCTCATGGTATTGAGTTTGTCTGTTGAGTTTTCATTTGACCCTGCTCTATTTAGGCAGGAGATACTCTCCCCCGCCCTCGGCTGATTCTGCGCAACCTGAGCTTGGTATGTTTATTAGGTGGTGATGCAGCCGACCGTAGATGGAGGACTAGGGTTGAAACATGCTGGTAGAGAGACTCTGTTATCTGGAGGGCCATTCCGGAAACAAGCTCCGATGTGTTAAGAAAAGAAGCTGGGCTCCATCCTCCTAAGAAAAGATTCCCAAAGATGACTAATGTGTTGTTTGCAATAGTGAAAAATGGGCAAGGACCCTTGTCCATCAACGGTGGTGGTGGGGGGGGCTGGGGGACGCATGACAGAGCATCCATCCTACGAGTCCTGTGCAAGCAGAAGACATTACGGGTCTTTCTGAGATGGAACAATGTCCCTCAGTGTATATTACAAGAAGGGCATATTACAAAACGGACCGCATGGTGCGTGGGTCTGTGTGTGTGTTTATAGTCCGGGCATTTGTGTATCCCAAAGTACATTTAGCTAAACACTAACAGATGCTGTCTCTGAGTGTGTGGGATTTGGGGTGCTTTCCACTTTGTTTTATTTTTATTCTTTTCTGGATTAAGTTTTTAAAGTTCTTTTCTTTGAGGGGGCATAGATTACTTTGGTAATGGAGGAGGGGTAGAAAAACAAAACAAAAGCCATTTTGATTTTTGGAAGAAGAAATACATGGGGGGAAGACATCCTGCCCTCCTCCTGCACCCAGGAATGCACACTCAGGGGGTGCAGCCTGCCTGCCCCTGCCCCCCTGCCTCACACCCTCCCCCCCAGCATGGCGCTGTGTGCTTGTGTGTTGCAGACTCTGACAGCCAGTGCAGCCCCACCAGGCAGAGCCTCAGCCTGTCGGAGGGCGAGGAGCAGATGGACCGGCTGCAGCAGGTGGAGCTGGTCAGGACCACCCCCATGTCCCACTGGAAGGCCGGCACTGTGCAGGCCTGGCTGGAGGTTGTCATGGCCATGCCCATGTACGTCAAGGCCTGTGCAGAGAACGTGAAGAGCGGGAAGGTAGGGCACCCGCGGTCCCCAGCGGGAATGCCCCCTGGCCCACCCATCAGTGCTACCAACCCTGAGCTGGCCGCCCCCCCCCCTCACAATTCACACCCTCAGGGTTAGGAGGAGGTGTAATCTAGGAGCCAGCCAGCTGGCCTAGGTTCAGGTCCCGGTGTTCCCAATAAATCATCATGTCTCCCTAACAAGGCACGTAACCCTCCTGAACCTCAGCTTCCTCTTCTCCAAAATGAGACTAGCCTCCCTTTACCTGACCGAAGGGAGGCAGGAGTCACTGGAGGGTTCTTCTGGCCTGGGTGGTGATCCACCCACCTCCCGGAGCCCTGGCCCATGGCAGGCTGCAGGGATGCCCCGGGTGCTCTGCCCTGACCATGGGGAAGGTGGACAGGGAGCCTGGGAGAGGCTGTCCCAGCCCTCTGGGGCTTAGCCCCAGCCAACAGCAGTCCTGGGAGGCCTTGGGCGCTCCCCCCCCCCCCCCCCCGCCAAACCTCCCTTCCAGGCTCTCAGTCCTTCCTTTCCGGGAAACAGATGCTGCTGAGCCTAAGTGATGAGGACCTGGAGCTGGGCCTGGGCGTGTGCAGCTCCCTGCACCGACGCAAGCTCCGGCTGGCCATCGAGGACTACCGTGACGCCGAGGCAGGCAGGAGGTGAGCCCAGCCCCACACGCACCCCTCCTGGGCGGGCCCCCAGGGAGAGGGAGAAAGTCCCCCTAAGATCTCTGATCACACAGGTGGGGGGAAGGGGCGCCGGCACCATAGGCTGGGCCAGGTGTGTGGAATGATAGGTGTGACTGAAATGGTCCCAGACACCACTGGACAGAAGGTTCAGGCACATGCTAGTCCCACCCATAGAAACAGAGAACAGGGAATAAGTGATGCCCAAAAGGCCCTATGATCCCCCAGTGCAGAAGTCAGGGAGAGCTCACGCACCCCCAGAACTCTTCTGTCTCCAAGCGTAGGCCGGCCCGAGTGGATCTGGGAATTTGGCCACAATGTCTGTTCTCCCTGCTTCCAGCTGAAACCCCAGCTCCTATGATTCCAGGGTATGGAAGGCAGCAGACGCAGGGAGGAGGGGGGCAGGACAGAGGAAGGAATGGACAGAGCGGGGTGGGGGTGGGAGGTGGAAGGGGGCTCCTTTTAGGAAGCACACCAGGGAATGGCCAGAGGTCCCTCCATCAGGTGTGTTCCCACCGCCGTCCTCCCCCCATTGCTCAGAACACCCCACTGGCCTACCTCCTGCCTGCCTCTCTCCTGACCTTTTGTGAGCAGGATTTGTTGGGGGGCATTCATTCACCAAGCAGCTCCAGGAAAAAGGGGATGATGACACCCCCCCCCCCGGCACACACGCACACTGAAGTGCTCAGAGTACAAAGTGGGGAGAAGGAACAAGCTGGTGAATCTGACACCTTTGTTTTGCATAATTATCTCCTTCACTAGTTTCCCCATCATTTTTGTGCAGTTAATTAATCAAACATGGCAGTGTGTGCTATTATTTGCAGAAGCAGATTTATGGATTTTTTTTTAAAAAAAGAGGAGGCGGGGCAGGGCTAGGCTGGGAAATCAGGCTGGTTTGGAAGCAGGAAGACCAAAAATGTGTGTCTGGGAGATGCTGGGCATCATTCCAAGGTGACAGGAAATGATGAGATCCGGTCAAAAACTCAGGTAGCGGCTGAAAGCAAGCAAAGCCAGAGTCAGACCCCTGCTGGTCCTACAAGGAGGAGCGGCACCCTGCTGAGAGTCTCCTCCTGAGATGTCCCACAGCACCTCACACTCACAACCCACTCCTGACCAGTGCCTTCCTCGGAACCCCCAAAAGTGCTCACCATCTGCGATCACCCCAGTGGGAACCCCCTCCCGCCCCCTGGTCCCACTCCTGACATGATCAGAAAATGTTGCTTGTATTCACCAGACAGGGTGGGGCTGCCTGCTTTGCCTCTCTAAAATGTGGGCTCTCTCACATTCCCCCCAAAATGTGGATAACCCCAAGAACCTCTAGGAGCCACGATTCTATGAGGTGGATTCAGATCAGCAGCCAGATGTAAATGGTTCTGGAAAATTACAAGAGTCCTGTAAGCAGGACTGTTCCCAAGGATTGTGGGCCCAGCCGTGGGCACCGCAGGGCTTCCTGCGGAAGAAGCGGCCTTAATTCAAGGGTTTCATTCATTCCCTGTGGAAATCTGGCCTGTCTCTAACTTGCCATGTGACCTTCCTCTCTCTAGAACTAGTTCTCTACCTATGAAGTGAAGTAGAGTAAATTAGACTAGTGGTTCTGCAACTTTTGGGGAACCACGACCCCTTTGAGAATCAAATAAAAACTTTTGGCACTTTTGCCAAAAGAAATATACAAAACTTCACAAATTTGCACTCTGGGATCTTCTGACCTACCCATAGATCTCTAGGGTAAGAACCCCAGTGAGGTCATCATACGGAATACATCCTGTGTGACTTTGGGCATGACATTGCCCTCTCTGGGCCTCCTTCCCTTATTTCTAAAATACTGGTAACAAAAAATTGACCAACACTTGCCAAACTATCACCTGCTACTTTATGGATATGATTTTAGTTAACTGTCACAACACCAATGTAGGATAGGCATTTTTACCCCCATTTTAAAGAAGGAGAAAATGAGGCCCAGAGAAGACATGGGCACAGAGTGACACTACAAGATATCTGACTTTGACGTCAATTCCCTTTCCAGGACCTTGTGTCCCGTTGGTGTTGAAACAACAGCAACAGCTTCCCCTGATATTATTGATGGAACACTTAATGTGTCCCAGATCCCATGCTAAGGGTTTTCCCTTCTCTTACCATTTGGTCTTCACAACTCCAGGAGGCTAACACAATTAGCCCCATTTTACAGATGAGGAAACTGTGGCACCGAGGTGTGCGGTCTCGAAGCAGTCTTGTGTTTTCTGTGTTGCATAATGACCCAGATGATCGCTAAATCTGTGTCCAAACTCCGATTTCAGAGTCTAATCTAGCCCCAGTTTAGGGAGGGAGCAGTGTCACATTATATAAAATGCCTTAAATTACTTTTAAGGTCATGCCATTTTAGTCAACTTGGGCAATTCCAGTAGCTCAGAACAATAGCTAAGAAAGTGTTGCCAAGCTGGAGCCCCATGGGGACAACTTTAATGAAAAGAGAACATTTTGGAGGGCAGGAGTCCATTCATTGTCAGCAGGTGGATGAATATTGCTGATTATGAATGGGCCTCTCTTCAGTAGGTTGGCGAGGCGCCCCGCCCACCATGCCGCCCTACTGCTTATTGTAACACTGATTTGCTGGTCATTCTGGTCTCCAGCGGGGACAGCCCCGACCCAGTGGTATCTGATTCAGAGGGCTGGGGCAGAGAGCAATGATGATTGTGCCTACAAAGTGTCCCTCCGAAGTGACAGGATGAAGCCCGCTCTAGAGGGACTGGAAGGGGGTCTTCCTGCATCCCAGAAAGGAACTGGTCTTTGACAGAAGGTTCCAGTTTAGGCGCTCAGTCCTGGACAGCCTCCTGTGGACCGGAGTCAGTGCCCCACTCGCGCTGTCCTCCATGCATGGGAAGCTGTTGAGCCCCCCGGGTGTTGGTATATATGCCACACCAGGTCCTGCTCTCCAGGAGCTGATGGTCTAGCAGGCAGCTGACCAGATGAGCAGCCGTTATCCGAGGTGACAGGTACAGGAATGGGAATCCCTGGAGGCTCTGGGCACAGAGAGGTCCTGACCCAACAGAAGGGGCCTGGATGTCTTCAGAGAGAGAGATATCTCTGCAGAGTCCTGTAGGAGTTAGGCAGGTGCAGAGGGTGAGGTAGGCTGGAGAACAGGCCTCTAGACAGGGAGATGAGGAGGCCCTGGCCGCTGGGGTCAGGCGCAGTGGTTCCCGGTGGGTGGACTGGGATGAGGGGCCGGACGTGAAGCCAGGAGCCCACACTTCTTGTAATCACTCTTTCAATGAAGAGTCTGCTATGTGTGTCGGGCACCAGGCTGGCTGACTCGCTGAGAACAATCCCTGTGCTCAAATCAATTAATTTTCAAGTTTCATGTGTGATTAGAGCTTAGAAGGGAATACTTAGAGGTGGAGGGCTCGGACTGGGGAAGCAACAGCACAGCCTCTGCGAAGTGAGAACTGAGACTGGCGGCTGGGAAGTGAGCCTTGGGCAGGGCCGGAAGGGACAGGGTGCAGGGGGAGGCAAGGACCAGGCGCCCCACAGCTGGAGCGGCAAAGCACTCAGCAAACATCGGGAATACCCCAGGGCCTGCGCCGGGAGTGGGAGGGGAGGGTAGACCTTGTTAGGACCTTCCAAGGACTTCTGATTTTATTTCTGCAGAGGAAGGTCACCGCAGTTTTCTTGTTTTATTTAAATCTATGCTTTATCCTTTTTTCGACTTTCACTTGTTATTATATCAATTGTTATTATTTGAATGTTCCCACTCCTGGCTTATGAAATGTACTTCTTTGTAGTTCTAGGGTTTATAGTAAACATACTTACCACTGTCTTCCATTACTGTTATACAAGTTTGTCCATAGTAAGAAATAATTTGCTCCCCTGCCTTTGTGCTATGGTTTCCGTATGTAAATAATACGCTTCCTTACACATTGTCCTCAAGATTCACCCGTGTTAGAGCATATTGCACAATTTCCTTCTTCTTTAAAGGGTGAATAATAATCCCGTTTTATGTATTCACCACCTCCTGCTCACGCATTCATCTGCTGATGGACACTTGGGTGGCCTCCTCATTTTGACTATCGTGAATAATGCTGCTATGAATGTGGGTGTACCAGTACCTCTTCAAAGCCCTACTTTCCATGCTTTGGGGTACGTACCCAGAATTGGAATTGCTGGGTCATATGGAATTCTATTTGTCATTTTTGGAAGAAGCAATGCACTGTTTTCTACAGCGGCTACACACATTTATCTCCCCACCGACCGCGCATAAGTGTCCGATTCCCCACACCCCCGACACTCACTGTTTTAAGGGGATTTGATAGTAGCCATCCGAATGCGTGCGAGCTGGTATTGCATTGTAGTTTTGATTTGCATTTCCCTAATAATTGGTGTAGTTGAGCATCTTGTCACATGCTGATTGGATATCTTCTTAAGAAAAATATCTAAGGACATCATCTGCTCACTTGTGAATCGGGTTCTCTTTTTGTGGTCGAGTTATAGGAGTTCTCCTTTTGATTCTTTTGTGTGGTCCAAATTTCCACGTGCCCATTATTTTCTTTCCTCTTAAACAAATTGCTTTGCCCTTTCTTGGAGTTCATTCTGCTGTTGATGAATTCTTTTAATTTTCCTTGTTAAAAAAAAAAAAACAACCCTATGCTACCACCCTCATTATTTTAAGACTTTTATTTTTTTTAGGTTCACAGCAAAATTGAAAGGAAGGTAGAGAGATTTTCCCATGAACCCCCTGCTGCTACACATGCATGGCCTCCGTCACAATCACATCCCCAACTAGGTGGAACATTTGTTCCTACTGAACCTGCGTTGACACGTGGTCACCACCCAAAACCCATAGTTGACATTAGGGTTCACTCTCGGCGCCGTGTGTTCTATGAGTGTGGACAAACGTATAGTGATACACAGCCGTCCTCACAGTATCAGGCAGGTACCACTGCCTCACACACCCTCCGTGCTCCACCCGCCCATCCCTCCTTCCTTCTCCCTTCTCCCCTCACCCCTGACAACCAGCGCTCTCCTTACTGTCTCCATAGTTTTGCTTTTTCCAGACTGTCACATAGTTGGAATCACACAGCATGTCATCTTTCCAGACTGGCTTCTTTCACTTAATAATATGCATTTAAGGTTCCTCCACAGGAGGATTTTAAGCAGAGGAATGACAGGATCTAACGGATGTTTTTGAAAGTCCGCCTGACAACCGTGGGGAAAGTGCATTCGAAGGGGACAAGGCGGGTGGGACAGTCAGGAGGCAGTGGCAGAAATCCATGCCAGAGGTGGTCGTGGAGAGAAAAGGGACAGGCGCACTGACCACGCTGATAGACAGGCAGGTTGGGAGGGGGAAGAGGCCAGGCAGGTGTCACATGGAGCTGGGTGACGGTGGGGAGGCGCTGGGAGAGGGAATGGGCCATTTCATTTGGAACCCATTAAATGTGAGATGCCTGTGCCAGCCAGATGTCAAGGGGGCAGTTACCTAGAATTTGGGACTCAGAAGAGAGGAGAGATGTGAATTTAGGACTTCTCATTTACTGAAATAACCCTGAGCTCTGGAGATGGTTGTCCCCCAGAGATGGAGGATGTGAGGGTGGAGGAGGAAGGGAAGGGCTCACAGGGGAAGAGATGTGCTCGCTACACGGCAGCATCCAGCCTGAGCGCAGTGCTCAGTAGCTGCTCTATGCACATTTGTGGAATGAAGGAAGGACTGGGAGGAACCAGAGAGGACCAACAGCAGAAGGTGGCGTGATCTGTCAGCTCTGTCGTGGGGAAGGGACTGGGAAGGGCACAGAACAGGGAAATGGTTACAGGGCAAAGTCCAGGGGAGAAAGGATGGTACCTGGAGGGAGCAGTGGAGAGTCAGAAGGAGGAAACTGAGTCAGATGGATTTGAAAATCCAACCCAGGTCTCCAGCTGGGTGGATGTTCCCAGCTGGGGCTGGTGGAGCCCATGAAAAGGGTGAGAGACTCTGGGGGCCACCTCTGGGGTGGATGGGAAGGAGGAAGAGGGTGTTCCTTCTACCAGGCAAGAAAAGGAAGGATGCTCGCTGACCCTGATCCCAGGCCTGGGAAGGAGGACAGTGTCACTCTGTGAGTCCGTCATCATACACAGTCCCCTATTGCTACCACTTAGCGGGTGCTGCTCCCCTACCTGACAGGGCCTCTGGTCATTTCCCTAAGTCCCCGCAGGTGGGAGGTGCTATCCTTATTCCTTCTACGTGGCTGCCACCATGTGGCCATCAGGGAATGACAGCTGACTGCACTGCCCTCACCACGCACACCCACCCTTCCATGCCTTTGAGCTGTATTTGTGGTGCACCTACTATGTGCATGGCATTGGGAAAGATTTTGTGTGGGGTACAAAGAAATCTGAGGTGTGGTGATGAGGAGAGAGGACTTCGAATAGAAACAATGTAGATTTTTAATTCTGATTCCAAGACATGCCACTGTGTGACTCTGGCTGAAGTTAAAGTAGAGATGGGCCAGGCCAAGGCCTTGGGGACTTTGGGGGTCTGTAGAGGACCCAGGGCGGGCTGGGCAGGGCAGGGCGCTCCTCAGAGGTGCTGCTTCCTGCTGCATCTGTCCCTGCTGCTCTGTCACTGTCCCTTTTCATGGTTAGTGTCTGAATGTAGTCTCTTGTCCTATCCCCCCGCTCTCTGTTGATCCGTTTTTGGTCTTTAGGGCTTTCTCTCTTGATAGATGGGTGTCTCTGTCTTTTTTATGTCTCTTGATTTTTTTCTGTCCCTCTCCTCTCTGCCCCTTTCTCCCCCGCTCCTTTTCTCCCTCCCTCCCTCCTCTTTCTCTTCCTTTTTCCCCCTTTCGCCCCATTTCTTCCCCTTTATCTCTCCATTCCATCCCTGCTCCTGCCTATCTCTGTAACTTTCTTGTTTCCCTGCCCCACAATTATTTTCTCCCTCTGTCTTCATCTCTGCGCCATTTCTGCCTGCCCCTCTATTTCTTCTTCCACTCCCCACCCATCCTTCTCTCCGGCTATGTCTCTCCTCACCAGCCTGTCCAAAGCCGCTGACTTGGACCATCATTGGGTGGCCAAGGCCTGGCTGAATGACATCGGCCTGTCCCAGTACTCCCAGGCCTTCCAAAACCACCTGGTCGATGGGCGGATGCTTAACTCCCTGATGAAGCGAGACCTGGAGAAGCACCTGAATGTGTCCAAAAAGTTCCACCAGGTCAGCATCCTCCTAGGCATCGAGCTGCTGTACCAAGTGAACTTCAGCAGGGAGGTGAGAACCAGGATGTGGGGTGCAGGCTCTTCCCACAGCCTTGCTTTTATCTCTGGCATTCACTGTCCATGCAACCATCTTCCTGGCCATCCAAGTGCCCATGCATGTGTGCGTGCATGCATCCATCCATCCAACTATCCATAATCTTTCCCTCTCTCCATCCCTCCACCCCTCTATCCCTCCACCCCTTACCCCTCCATCCCTCCATCCTTCCATCCCTCCATCCTTCCATCCTTCCATCTCTCCATCCCTCCATCCCTCCATCCCTCTACCCCTCCATCCTTCTATCCCTCCATCCCTCTATCCCTCCACCCCTCCACCCTTCCATCCTTCCATCCCTCCATCCCTCTACCCTTTTTCCTTCCATCCTTCTATCCCTCCATCCTTCCATCCCTTCATCCTTCCATCCCTCCATCCCTCCAACCTTCTATCCTTCCATCCCTCAACCCCTCCATTCCTCCATCCTTCCATCCCTCCATCCTTCCATCCCTCTACCCCTCCATGCTTCCATCCCTCCATCCCTCCATCCCTCCATCCCTCCATCCCTCCATTCCTCCATCCCTCCACCCCTCCTTCCTTCCATCCCTCCATCCCTCCTTCCAACAACTGCTTATAGCATGGGCAAACCCTGTGCTCAATTTAAGGAAAGGGTGAATGCTCATTTCCCAATAACTCACTACTTATCCTCACACAGACACTCTGAGGAAACTGTGAACCCCTCGCTCCCCATGTGACCTCAGCATGCTCCCTTGTCCCCCAAACTGACCCACTGTCTCCCTCCCCACCAGGCCCTCCAGGAGCGCCGAGCTCGCTGTGAGACACAGAACACAGACCCTGTGGTCTGGACCAACCAGCGGGTGCTCAAGTGGGTGCGAGATATTGATCTGAAGGTGAGGGGTGATGGTGGATGTGACTTCAGGCAGACGTAAACCCTGCAATTTTTGTGCCTAAATCAATATCCATTTTTGTGTGAGTTGGGGCATCCTTACTCAGGCTGGTAAGAATAACCCACCTCCAGTCACTCAAGAGAGGCAGGAGCTACTCACCCCCCCAACAGGACTCCCAATATTGATGCTTTCCTCATAGTGGGAGTGGGGTGCTGGCCATCCTTGCTCTCTAGAGCAAGCGTGGGGGTGAATCCAGGTTCATCTTCAAACCTAGGTACTGTGGGATGCTTGCCAAGGTCTCGGATAGGTCAGTGACAAAATAGTCCTGGTCACTGCCCTCACGGCCTCAAAAGAGTAAGGATGGGGTCCCCCCTCAGTATTAAAATGATTGGTCCCCAAGGGGCCAAGCCTTGCTGTTGGGAGCATATCCCCATTTGGAGCTGGGACCTCTGCCGGCCAGCAGGCTGCCCCATCAGGTCAATAGGGCGGTCCCCGCAGGTTAACAGGCCCCCTCTCAGCCAGCAGGGTGGCCCCAGACTAACCAGCCTCGTGCCTTCCCTCAGGAGTACGCAGACAACCTGACCAACAGCGGGGTCCATGGCGCTGTGCTGGTGCTGGAACCCACGTTCAACGCTGAGGCCATGGCCACCGCTCTGGGGATCCCCAGCGGGAAGCATATCCTGAGGAGACACCTGGCAGAGGAGATGAGCTCCATCTTCCACCCAGCCAGGTGCTCATGAGCCACTGACTCAACTCCCAGGCTGTGGAAGTGGGCGATCCTGCCTTCCCAGCCCAGGTCCTAACTTACTGGGTCCCGCTCAGCCCTAGCAACAAGGTGGTTGGTCTCCTTTTACAGATCAGGAAACTGAGGCTCAGAGAAGTGATGTGCTTTAGCCCAAATTCATAGATGTGGAGGTGGAGGGACAGTCAGGTCTGGAATAAAATGTGGGATTAGGTCCCCATCCCCTGTCCGGTCCCTCCATCCCCCTTCACTCCCCCCAACTCAGCAACTGGAGAATGAGAATGAGCAGACGGCAGGAGCAGAGGCCACGTGGGGTGGGAGGAGCTGGGGAGGGTTTGCACTGGCCCAAGAGGTGGAGGCAGCCATTCAGGCAGGGATAAATGTAGGGACAATGGTTTGGAGATTTGGAGAAAGGGACGGGCATATTAATGGTGTTTATGGTCCCAATGAACAGGCTGTGTCAGCCCGCCCACCCCACTCTCCTCCTCTGAAAAATGACCAGAGAATAAACACCTGGACAGATAAACCAGGCTCCTCCCCGTGGAGTCTCCCTCTTAAGATGACTGCAGTTGGGGTTAGATGACCCTTGACTGAGCATGAATAGAGACCGGGGCTAACCCAGGACTGTATCCCAGACTGATTTCAGGCAGGGTGAACTATGATGATGGGAGTAACAGCAATCCTTCATGTTTATTTCGTATGTTGTCACCAACCAAGTGTTGTCACATCCCTTATTTCATTTGATCCTCTTCCCTATGAGGGAAGCTGAGTGAGAAAGGATCATCACCCCCATTTTATGGATAAGAAAACTGAGGCTTCAGAGGAAAGCAATGACTTGCTCAAGACTGGACGGGGCCCATGGCAGTGCTGCACCTGCCAGCAAGGACAGCAATGACCTCCACCACGCCAGGAAGTCTCCAGCAGGGCTGGACAGTACCTAGCTCCACTCCCTACTAGACATGACCCCTGAGGCCTTGTTACAGAACTTCAGTATGGCCAATGGCATGCTGCGTGCCTGACACGCAGATGCCCCAGGATAACCAATAGTTCACGTCTCCTGACCTCACACGTATGTTGGTGAAGTGCTTTCCTCTTGAGTCAATAACGTGGGCTCCAGGTTCTCACTGGCATTTCAGTGGAGAAAAGCGATTTTTTTTTATTAACTCAGAAACCTGACTCTCAAGCACTAGTGAGATTCCCCCACCATCTGTGTGATTTTAGCAGGAAACCTGTCCTCGGTTGCCTCCACCTGAAATGGGGGTAATCACTGCTCCTTCTTGGGGCTTCTGAGAGGGTTCCAGGAGCCAGCATGGGTGAGTGCCCTGGGTCAGGCCCAGCACACAGTAGGTGGCCAATCAATGCTCTTTCCTTCCATCCCAGGCTCCTAAACCCTCATCTGATTGGGTGAGACTCAGCCCTCAGGTCAGCCCCACTGGCAAAGGTGACTCTGTGCCTGGAAGGCCTTCCTTCCTGTTCCACAAGGCCTTTTCAGTGCCGGGGATGCCCCCTGCATTGACTCAGGAAATCCCACTGGGGTGCCCTGTTCTCTAGAACCTTCTCTCACCCGAACTTATCTTTCCAGCACCCCATTCCCTTGAGGTCTGACGAAGTAACTAGAAATGTCCGATAAGCTATGTCAAGCCTCCAAAGACCTTAATCCTTGGTTTATTCCTTGAAACATTTGTGTTTTCTTGGGTTTTAATTCAAGGAATCACAAGGTGGGATTTCAGCCGCTGTGGATAAAATGAGGGAGAGAGTTTGGCATGGCGGTGGCAGGGACGTCCCCGAACTCCTCTGTCTACACTCTCTGCACGGGATGTAGCTTGTTAAGACCAGAGACGCTTACCGGGCTCTGTTGTATGGATGAGGAAACTGAGGCCCAGCTAGGTCATCAGCAGGCACAAGGGCACAGCTGGGGACTTAAACCAGGTCTGTGCTCCGCATAGCCCGTTCTGGTCACAGTGAGATACAGTCATAGCAACTATTCACAATGGGCCACCCTTGTGGCCCAGTGCATGCATCATCTCACTTAATCCCCATGACAACCTTATGAAAGAAATGCTGTTATGACCCCCCCCCCCAACAGAGCACACAGCCCCAGGGACACCATGGCTAAGGGGCCGAGGCAGACCACTGATGTGAGTATGTGCGTCTCTGGGAGGCAGGGGATGAATGGACAACCCCCCGCCCCAACTCACTTGAAATGGGTCTTTCCCCAGCTCCATGGGCATCCGGGAGGCTGAGCGGTTTGGCACACCCCCCGGGAGGGCCTCCAGTATTCCCCGGGCGGGAAAGGAGGACAACAGTGGTATCAAGTACAAGGCTGGCCGGGTAAGTCGCTCTATGCGTCCCCCTGTGAGTACTGCAGTCTGGGAAGGTCTTTCTGTCATCTAGACCTGCTCTGCCCTTTCCCAGCTCCTGTGGTGGCCTGTGGACAGGGGGCTCCCAGGCCAGGTCACATGTGTAGCTGGGAAAGAGGCCCTGGAAGCTGCCTTCCAGACACTGGTATGATGCTGAAGTCCCATAGGTGTAAAGTAGTAGCTCAAGGTGCGGGTCTCACCAGCCTGCATCGGAGTCACCTGGCAGTTGTTTATCATGCAAACTTTGGGACCCACCTGGAGTCCTGAAGCTAAGGGCCTCTGGAGTCAGAGGGAACCCTGCATGCAAGCTTCCCAGGGGGTTCCAAAGCACCCCAAATTCTGAGAGCCGTTGACTTAGATTTTGAACTCATGACCTGACTAATCGCAGCAGATGAGCCTCTGATGTAAAAAACATGTGTACAGTGTGATGTGGGGCTGATCACAGACTCACACCGACACAGAGTCCTGAACAGAACCAGGCAGAACTGCAGTATTCCTCCTTGACCTGGGAATGCAGTCAGACCTCATGCCCATGCTCAAACGGTCTCTTCTCCATTACACCTGTTCCCAAGTGTCCTCCTGCTGAGGAGGAGGGTGGGAGATTTGAGGATAATCAGAGACTATGTCTGTCTTCACCCTTGGTAACCAACTGATTCCTTTCTGTAGGGAACACAAAGCTCTCTCCTAATGTTAACTCACAAAATCTCTCCGTCTCTCTGAGCCATGGAATATTATTACTAATAGGAAAAGCACAGAGAGGTTAGCTAATTTACTCAAAGTCACACAGCAATTAAAACTGGAGACACATTTCCCAGATCCGAACATTCAATTCCTTTCTTCCCCTGTCTTTTGGTCTCATTCCTCTCTTCTCAGCTGCCCCTTGGGAAGATCGGAAGGGGCTTCAGCAGCAAAGACCCCGATTTCCATGATGACTACGGCTCTCTTCAAAACGAAGACTGCGGAGACGATGACCTCCAGGGCAGGCCAGAGCAGTGCCGTCTGGAAGGCTACAATGGCCTGGAGGTCACCAACGTGTAAGGAATTGATGCTTCACCAGACCCAACGTGGGGACTTATGTGGAGGAAGAGTGACCAGATGCCATGGCCCCTGTACATAGTGACCTTGGGCTGAGGGTGCTCCTCTGGTCCTGGGGAACATCCCAATGGACTGCTGCAATTTCAGAGGGGAGCCCAAGGAATGAGGAGGCACCCGCCAAGGACCTCCTACTCAATGGAAGTGTCCTGGCCAAGAGAACCTGTTATAGCTCGCCTAGCCCTTCCAAATCCAGGCCCTGCTTCTGAGTGACTATCAGCCATTGTCCTGGAGCCTTGCACTGGGCTGCCAAGGTGGAAAGAGACCCATGATGCCCCAAAACTCCCTCCCAGGAGGAGCAGGTGGGACTCCGCCCAGACATGCAGAGCCCAGCAGTGACAGTTGTCAGAGCAGGCAAAGCCTCAAGCTGACCAGTCAACATGTGACCCAGCCAGCGAGGTGGTCGCGAAAAAAACACTGCCTCTTGCTGAGATGTCCATCCTCGCCCCAGACGGAGAACGTAGCTGCTCTTTTGGGTCACTGCATCTCTCTTGGGAAAAAGCAAAAAGGGGAAGTCATTGCCCCTACCCTGAAAGCCCCGTGTCACATGGGGAGAACATGCTGAAGAACTATTTGCTCCATCCTCCCGGGAGCCGCTCCACAAGCTGGAGGCTGTGCAGTGATCCATGCAGGGTGAGGGTGAGCAGCAATGTTCGCAGGAAATGCAGGTGTCATCAGGGACCCTGCTGATGGGAGGGTCAGGGATGACTGACTTAGGTGCATGACATCTGTACCAAACGTGCCGATGGATCTGGGATTGGGGGCAGGAAAATGTTCGCTGTTAACCCAGCAAACCTTTGTTGTGATGTCTCCGTCAGCTGAAACAGAGGTGTGCTCACCCAGTGTCCTCACTGAGATGAGTCTGGTGGAGCAAAGACATTAAGATGATGGAGAGAACCCCTAGCCTTCTGCTTGTATCTGCCGCTGTTCTGCTGTGTGACTTCTTCCCAGTGGCCTCACCTCTCTGTGCCTCAACCTCTTCATCTACAATACTTCTGGTTCCCTCCCAGGGATGTTGTAAGGATTAACACTTGCTAATGTCTGTAACACGCTTTGTAACCTCTCAGGAGACAGGTGGGAAGTTATAGGGTGGAGGGGCTAATTTCCCATTTATAATGTTGAACTGCTTCTCTCTAACTGTGTTACGTTTGAAGAAATGTGCAAAAGGAGGACAAGGAATGTTTAATGTTTCAGTTCTCTAGAGCCCCCTACGGGGCTTGATGGAACAGAGAGAGAGCGAAGTCCCGTGTGCACAGTCCCTTGGAAACCAGTCTGATTTAAGTGTTCAGACTTGAGTTCCTGGACCTCCAGGCTGAGAGATGATTTGGGAAGGACAAATGCACTGGGCTTCTAGTTCCACTTTAGTTATCAGCACAAGTAATTTGTTGGAACCACGATGCTCCACTTCTACTGAAGCCATTTGCTCTAAGAGTCGAGGAGGAGCGTGAATTTCCAACACTTGCAGCAGGAGTCAGCCTCCGAGAGCTCTTCAACTCAGCAAATTGAGAATTAAGCTGAGGCCCAAGGAACTGGAGCATTCCTTCCCAACTCTGAGATCCGGGTGTTTTCTCTAACCTTAACATAAGCACAGCCTCTTACCCCAGGGGAACCAAATCCCTGGTGGGTGGACAGGTAGATGCCCCCTTTTGTCTGAATGTTTGAACTCCTAGAAACTCACTTCTGATTCCAGGGCCTGGGGGTGAAGTGCTGGCACCTGCCCTGGATTAGCTGAGGCTCCAACGTCCAGTCTCTTTACGGGGTTGCACGTGGGGCTGGACGCTGCAGAGCCCGGGTAGCAGAGCTAAGCTGGTGCCACAGGTCACTCCTGAGCCAGGTTCCAGGCTGGGTGACCCAGCGACCCAGCATGTGCCTCTCAGGCGGGGGGCAGCAAACCAGGAGGACAGTTATTCTCACAGGGTGAGCATGAATGGTGACTCAGTGCAGCCTGGTTATTTGAAACTGATGTTCACCCGACTTGTCAGAAGTGAAGCTCCCACTGTTTCCTGACTCCCTCCCTTTGGGGACAAGATGGGTGAGCAGACAGTTAGGGATCACTGGCAGGGATGGTATTAGACCTGAAAGCTTGGAGCAATGTGGGCAACCTCAAATGCACATTTTGATCCAGATGATGCCCTGATCACACTTTCTCTCCGATGTTCGTATCCCTGGCAGCCATGCGAGTGCTGGGAGCTGGCTTTTCAACAAGAGAGCAGGTCGGCTGATAAACAGACTCCACAGAGTCATGTGGGCTTTGTCTGCTGGAAAAGCCCTAAATGTCAACTCTGCTGCAAGGGTGGGCAAGAAGAAGAGCAGGGGGTGCAGACAGACTTGGCAGAAAGATCTGGTAGCTGACTGGCAAAGGCTGGCAGAGTGGCCGCCTACAGAACACTGACCTGCCATGTCCTGTCCAAATAGCCCGAGTCGTGGTCTCAGTCCTGAAAGGGGGGACATGGCATCTGACTTGGGAACAATACAGTGTGCTTCTCAGGAAGGTGGTGTCACCTGTGCCTGCAGGTGCTGGCCCCTTGGGAAGGGGTGGTTGGTGCCAGAGGTCAGGAAGAACCAGGATAGACAGAGGTACTCCAGGTCCCTCCCAGAGCTGGGGGCAGAGCCACTGGAAGGCACCTGCTCGGCTGACTCAGCTTTCTGACCCCAGATGCCTCTGAAAGACCCCTTTGTCCTTGGCTGAGCAGAGCCTTTCTCCCAGAACTCTGTGTGTCAGCGTGCAGTCCCCGAGCCCCAGGCTGCAGGAGGCAGGGCGCGGCCACACAAGAGCCTGACCAGGTGACGTAAAGGGCGAGGGTTCCTTACAGCCAGTGTGGAGGGGCCTCGGAATAATGACCCCAAATCTTGGGGTCACTGAACTGGGTCTGGCAGCATGGGGTGACCTGGGCAAGATGTGACTTCCCTGCTCACTGCAGGGCACCCAGAGCCCTCTGTTTCTTCAAGTCCCACTCTCCCCTGCCCATGAACATGGGGACGTTTGGGGCCCTCACCTCTGTGCTGGTCCTCCAGGTTCCGGCAGGCTCCTGGTGGATGAGAGGCAAGGAAAACCCACCATGGAAAACAGCACGTCGGAATCTCACACTGCTGCCAATGAAATAATTGGCTGGTGAGGAGAATCTCCAGGGCCCTAGCCCACGGTCAGGGGGTGAGGGGGTGCGGCCAAGGAGACAGCTTGTCCACGAACAAAGCTGATGTTTCTGCCCTTCCGTTGCTGGTTAGGGCCCGGAATGTCTTCTCAAGAGTGAATTTTAACACTGTAACAATAAATACTACTGCACAGCTCTTTTTTCCGACGAGGTGGCCTTTCTCTACGTGTGTTCTCATTTAATTTTCCTCAACAACCTTGTTGAGAAGATTATTCATCCATTTCATAGATGGAGAAACAGGTTGAAAAGGCCGAGGGGCTTGCCCAGCTCTATAAAACTAATCACGGAACAGAAACTCAAAGAGTCATCTGCCTCCAAACCCCAGGCTAGTCCCTTCCCACGCCCCCACCCCCCCCACCCACACACATGCCACCCCACCACCACACACACACCACACCCCCCAACCCCTGCTGCAAATAGGTGACCCCACACTCCTCCCATCTTCCAACCTGGGACTTACCTTACCAGGTGGCATCACTTAAAAATGGAGTTCAGGTGTGCTCTCTCCTGCTGGAAAAGCTTTTCCAACTGGAAAGAAAAAAGATTCTAGGACAGGCCAAGTGGGATATCTGTATTAAGCAGTGAAAAGTGACAGAAACCCAACTAAAACACTGGTTTAAAACTAGGAAGGATTTACTGGCTTATGTAACGAACAGACCGGGACAATGACTGGTTTGGACAAGGCTGGATTCCCTGTCAAATGACATTTCTAGGATCTCTATCTCTCTGTATCTCTTGGCTTTGCTCTCCTCTGTATCAAGCTCATTCCCAGACAAGCTGTCCCCTTCTGTTGGCACGCTGGCCAACAGTCACACAACCTCCCAGTTTAGCAACCCTGCCTAGCACGGGGCCTCTGCCTCTAGTTCCAGCAAAGTCTTAGGGTGGAACCTCACTGGCTTGGGCCAGGGGTGGGGTCCGCATCAGACCACATGGCACTGGTGAAAGAACCAGTGCCCTATGGCTCTTGGGGGACAATGTGGGATCCTTTAATGTGTCCAAAGGGCTCTTCTCTTTCCTGATAGATGCTTCCCTCCCTAGCAGGTGGGACAAGGCAGCCAGACCTCAGGGAGAGTCACCCACCCCCTGATGTTCAGAGAGGAAAAGAAACTGGAGTCCATGCACCCAGCAGTTTACAGGACTGCCCACAACAGAAATGAGGCTTCAGGGCATCTGACCCAGAGGTCAGGTCTACTAACAGCTGATACAGACCGGACACTTCCCCATCCCACACCGCAGGGTTCCTCAGCCTGGGCACTGTTGACATTCTGGACAGACTTTCTGGAGACAGAGCTGCCCTGTGCATTGCAGGATGTTGAGCAGCATCCCGACCTCTACTCGTTGGGTACTGTATCACCCGCTGTAGTCATGACAACTGCCGATTTCTCCAGACACTGCCACAAGTCCTCTTGGGATGCAAACCACCACCACCACCACCCCGTTGAGAATCACAGCAGTGCACGTTTTTGCCCACTTAATCCCCCTAGCAACTTTCAGGTAGGTATTGTTTTTCTCATCTGACAAATGGGGAAACCGAGGCATGGAGAGGTTACATGAATCCCCAGTGTTCTGCACTATGAGTCTGACCCAAGGCTGGCCGCCACACCCAGCTGTTCTCAGTAAACAGTTTCCTCCACAGTTTGGAGATGGCATTAGTGCAAGCTGGCTCCGCCCCCTTCACCTGGCAGAAAATTGCTCTATAAATTACAAAGTTAAAGGGGAAAGACAGCTTCCTGAGCTCCCAACTTAAAACAAGGTAGTCACTTAGAGCCGTGATGGCGAACCTATGACACACCTGTCAGCACTGACACGCATAGCCATTTTTGATGACACGTGGCCGCATACCAGAGAAGTATGGGGCTGCATGCCGAGAAGGACGTTTCATCCTCGACTCCTGCACGGCCAGGTGCAGTAGCCGAGGATAAAACATTTGCTGTAGTGTAGACACTCTGTGCCGGAGGTCTGTGGGCCAAAACAACAGAACTCCAGCACAGAGCGTCTAGTTCTGGGACTTCCAGTTAGGCCGTTTTTCTCGAAGTGACACACCACCCGAGTTATGCTCGGATTTTTGGCGAATTTTGACACACCAAGCTCAAAAGATTGCCCATCACTGATTTAGGGACTAGAAGGGTCTGGCTGAGTATTTATACCATCTAATCCCACACTGCACCTCCATCAATCTCATTTTATTAAAAAAAAAATAATAGAACACAAGCACTAAGTTTCCACACTTGCTCAGGTTTCACAGCCAATTCCGATGGAGCCTGAGGGCAGCTGAGGTGAGAGCCGCCTTACTCTCAGGCTGGCGGTCTCCAGCTCTGCCACAGACACAGGCTGGGCAGCCTTTCCTTGTCTGGACCTCAGGATCTCCCCTGAGAGAGGCTTCCCTACTTCTGCCAGCCTTGGAGACAGCTGTGCCCCCACTTCCTGTAATTCTTGAGGGTGGGGGTCCATTGATCATACTGCCCCTACTGTCTCCACCCCCTCCACCCCACCCTTACCTTCAGGGAGGTCACATGACCCTGTCTGGACCAATTGCATCCCTGCCGCCCCCTGGTCCTGGGATGGCCCTGGGAGTAGGCACTGAGATCCGAGAAGGGAAACCAGAATCCTTACCTGGACCTTTCAGAACTGCCTGCGAAAGGTTGGTTCCCACTTCCTTTTAGATCTTAAGCTATAAGATGTGCCCCAGAGCTGCAGGCAGGTACTCCCTCCACAGGAGATGCCCAATAGAACGGGGCCAACCCAGAGCAAGAAAACAAGATGACATAAGGGAGCCGGGAGGGTTGACATGTGCCCTGGACCCAATATCCCTACAGCTGCATCCTCTCCTGCTTCCTGAGGTTAGATTCAGTGACACCCTAACCCAGTGATGGGCAATCTTTTGAGCTTGGTGTGTCAAAATTTGCCAAAAATCCGAGCATAACTTGGGTGGTGTGTCACTTCGAGAAAAACGGCCTAACCGGAAGTCCCAGAACTAGACGCTCTGTGCTGGAGTTCTGTTGTTTTGGCCTACAGACCTCCGGCACAGAGTGTCTACACTACAGCAAATGTTTTATCCTCGGCTGCTGCACCTGGCCATGCAGGAGCCAAGAATGAAACGTCCTTCTTGGCATGCGGCCCCATACTTCTCTGGTATGCGGGCACGTGTCATCGAAAATGGCTATGCGTGTCAGTGCTGACACACGTGTCATAGGTTCACCATCACGGTCCTAACCCATCTTCCCCACCCGATTCCTCCACTGTATTATTTTGCTGGGGCTGCCATCACAAAGTTCTAGGAACCTTAACCAACAGAAATTTAATTTCTCACAGTTCTAGAGGGTAGGAGTCCAAGATCGAGGGGTGAGCAGGGTTGGTTTCTTCTGAGGTCTTTCTCCTTAGCATGTAGATGGCCTCGTCTCCCTGTGTCCCCCCATGATCTTCCCCTGTGTGTCTATGCGCTCCTCACCCCTTTGGAGAAGGACAGTAATAGTGGATCAGGGTCTGCTTTGATGACGTCATGTTAACCCACGTCTTTGAAGTCCCTGTCTCCAAGTACAGTCACATTCTGAGGCACTGGAGGTTGGTGCTTCAACATAGGAATTTTGAGGGGCACCATTAGTCCACAGCACTCCCACTTGGTTAAATCAATTTGAACTGGTTTTCAGTGGTTTGACCCTAAGAGTCCCAGTTAAACTACCCATCATCCACTGGGCTTGACCCCAAGTCATTCCTGACCCTTCTCCTAACTTCCACATACTCATACTTGTGCACACACATGCACACACGTGCATACACACAACCTCCCCCTGCATGTAGAGCCTTCTAGCCACACCACACAGAACAACATAAAAGGGTGAAATAATCCTAAATTCTTTTTTTTTAATTGACCCTATCTTCCTAGCTAAAGCTGCCCTTCCCCTTGAGCCTGTGACATTGCAAAGTCACAGGTCAATTGGTTACAGATATGATATTAAATACTACGTTTTGATATGTTTTCATGCCTCCTTTGCCACTGGAATCAAGGACAGACTCACATCTCTCATGCAATGGGGCCCAGATTTGTCCGCACATAGCGTTTTATTATATGCCTCACCCTCTTACAGGGGGAGCGACGAGACCTTGATTCTAGTCTTGCTTCAGGGTAAGAATTCAATCAAGGCACAAAGCACAGCAAGAAAAGGAAGAATTTATTGGCTGCACAAGAAGAAAGTTAGATGAAAGGGGGCCTTGGAGACAGATTCAGGGGGTTAGCCCGGGACGAGCTGCTGCCGCCTGCTGCTCCCCTGATTTTGAGTTTTGTGAGGTCTCTTAGAGCTTAGGAGAAAGAAGGAGGCAAGAAACCAAACTGACCTGTGGGGGGAAAAGAGGAGAAGAAGGAGAGGGAGGGAAAGGATCGGGAGTGACCCCGGAAAAGGGCATTGGGACATCTGTCCTAAGGATTTTAAGGGTGGGGATTTTAGAGAAGGTCCCAGGGGAGGATTCCATAGACTATTCATCAGCTCTCCAGGTGTGTCCTTTTAGGGTCGTATTCTTCACTGATTGGTCGGTGCTAGAGCAGGGGCGTTATAAATCAATGTAGCTAGCTGATCCTGAGGTCAGAGGTCAGCTGTGGCTTACCTTTGTCTGGTTTCCTGCTTTTCTGGGCCTGGAGCTGAAACACAACTGAGGACTAGATGTTATCTCTAGGGGTTAATGTTTAAGCGCTATTCTTCAGTTTTCTTGTTCCTTCCTCCTCTAAGGAGGTCTAAACCCACATGACTAAAACCATATGCCAGGGGAGGGTCCAAACTCTATGACCAATGATATGAAATCAGGGGATTTAACTGCATGACCAGCTAAGCAGGAAAGGTCACCTCAGGGCAAGGTCCTTGTCCCTGTTGCTAGGCACCTGGGGCTTTTCACCCTGATGGCCTACTGTGCCTGGCCTATCGTCCCTTGCTCTGCTCATGTCTGTCTAACTGCTGACCACAAAACTGGATTTGTGGGGAAGAGGAGACCCTGTGTCACACCACTGCCATGTCACCACTTGGACACCCTGAGGAATGTCACCCTTATCTGGTTTCCTGATGGAGGTTCCATGCTGCCGTGTCTAAACCAGGTTCTTCTCCAGGATCACTTCACTCTAGCTGACAACAGAGATCAGACCAGAGCTAAGGACAGACCCAACGTCCCCCTGATGACACTGAGCCTGAGGACACCTGGAGCCGGGCCTTGCCAGAAGCCCTGCAGAGGCAGGTGACACACAGTATCGTCCAACAGAGAGCTGTGGACAAGGCAGAGCCTCTGGCCTCAAATAATGGATAGAATGACACCTGTTGCTTGAGAGCAGGTGCTGTGAGGAAGACAAACACAGGGGACAAGGGGAGCAGAGCACAGGAAGCACATGTCAGGTGAGCAGGGCACTGAAGGGCAGATCCGTGGGCTCCTTCCATGGCTGTGGCTTTGCAGCCACGTAACCCGATGAACTCCAGAAGTCATTGGTGGCCTCAGACTGGCTCACTGACAATGGCAACCTCTTTCACAGAGGCACCTTCCTGATTACATGAGCATGGGGGTCACAGGGTGCAGTCTACACTGGTGGGCAAGCAGCATCCAGTATCATCGTGACCAGTCTCCAAACCCATGTGGAAACTTTCTCTGAAGCGCATTCCCCAGGACCACCCTGACTATTTCCGCCATATCCACAAACCTGCTCTAAAATTACTTATTGTCTTACTCTGTACTAGCTGCTATAACAAAGTACCCTGGACTGGGCGGAGGGTGGCGGGGGTAGCCTTCTAGACAATAGAAATTTATTTCTCACAACAGATCTATAGGCTGGAAGTGCAGGATCAGGGTGCTCCCAACAGATCTGAGCATTAGGACTGTTAATATAGAACCTTCTCCCTAAGGGCTAGGCCCTGTGCTAAGTGCTGTATGCATGGCCTTATCAAGTCCTCAAAATAACCCCAGTAGAGAGGTGCTCTTCTCTCTACTTTCCTGACTCGGGAAGAAGTTAAGACATTGACCGAAGGTCACACAATTGGTAGTAATAAAAGTAGGATTTGAACCCAGATGTTAACTACTATATTATATCCTTCCCTAATCTGGGTATTATACTTCTAGTAATATGACCAAATATAGCATCAGCTTTTTAAAAGAAGTCCACCTCCCACAGTTGTCTCATTTAACCTGTGGACAGCTGAGTCAGCGGTTTTCAAGTCAAGTGGCCATGAGAGCTACTGAAGAAGTCTTGTTAAGAATTCAGATTCCCAGACTCCCAAACCTAATAATTTAGACTTTGTATGTAAGACTTGGAGATCTACATTCTAAAGCTAAAATACCTATTTCCAGGCCTCAGGTTTCTGATGCAGTTGGTGTGGAGTGGACCTTGAGTCTATGTATGCTTTGAAGCCTCCTCTGGTGATTCTGTGACATAGCCAGGTGTGGACCCCAGCTCCTGGCTAACAAACTCCAGTGCAGACAGTTCTTGGGCCACCGCAGCTCAAAGTCCCACCACTGTCCACTAGATGGCAAGATGATACATCCCTCTCAGCCCCAGCCCAGCCCAGCTCAGGAAGAAGCAAACCAGCCCAGACCACCCAGGAGATCCCTGCCCAAGAGGTGGGGTTCAAAGAGGCAGTCTTCTTATGATCCCTAACCCTTCCCTGCATTCCAAAAAGAATGGTTCTTGATGGGGGAAAAAATGTCTGTTTCCCCCACAGAAGACAAAAAACACATCTTCAGTGGGAAAGGCAAAATTTGGATGCTGGCCTCAGGACAGATCCGAGTACCTATTGATCTACTGAGATTCCATCCCAGCTGGGAGGTCTGGATTAGGAGCCCGGTACTGTACTCAGGGTGACAGGCTGCCCAGCTGGAAATGAGCTGAGACAGGAGGCCTTCCTCTATTGTGGCAGCTCCAACAGGCCACTCCAGCTGTTTCCCTTCCTCTGAGAGGTCCCAGGCAGGTGGCCTCCGGGAACCTGGCAAGGCAGCTAGGGAGCAGAAGGATACTTTTAAGGGCCATTGTTCCCAGGGAGAGAGGGCTATAAAAACAGCCCCATGGGACCATGTGGCAGCCCTAAGGAAGCCAGACGCACAATTGGGGCACCTGAAGAATGGCCATAAGCTTCACCTTGCCCAGCCACCTGCCCCTCCTCCTGTTCCTACAGGACAAGTAAGTCTTCCTCCTGGCCCCTGGGCACGCCAAGAAGGGCTCCTCCCTGTGGATGCCAGGACACCACTGGGACAATCAGGTAACCAGGTGTGAAGAGGGGGAGACCCTGGGGCAAATAAAGACATATGTAGAAGAACATTGGTGGGCTGATTAATGAGCCCCCAAAGATGTCCCGTGCTAATCCTCAGAAATTTTGATGTGTCACCTCACATGGCAAAGGGGAATTAAGGTTGTGAATCAGCTGATCTGAGAATAGGAAGATTCTCCTACTTTAGGATCTTCTAGGTGAGCCCAAAGTAATCATAAGGAGGCTCAAAAGTGCCTGAGGCAGAAGAGGAGAGTGGAGAGAGATGTGACTATCAAAGAAGGTCAGAGTAATGTGATGTGAATCAAAGACTCGACCACTATTTCTTGTTTTAAAGATGAAGGCGCCACCAACCAAGGCACACGGGTCCAGCTAGAAGCTGGAAAACACAAGGATACATTCTTCCCTGGAACCTCTAGAATAGTGGTTCTTAACCTTTTCTGAGGTACCTAACCCACTAGTTTCATATGCACATTCACCGAACCCTTCTTTAGTGATAAATAAAATATGATTTTTTTTTCCAAATTCAAGACATAGGTATATGTTTTTTTACTAGTGCACAAAATGAGCCGTGCGTGAACATCACCTTGCTCAAAGAACAAAACCAACAAAATGCATGAACTCACAACAAATTACGGTATTACTTTATTCTGGCCTCCGCGGCAGAGGCTTCTCCGAACCCCTGAGACCGACTCATCGAACCCCTAGGGTTCGATAGAACCCAGGTTAAGAACCACTGCTCTAGAAAGAACTCAGCCTTGCCAACACCTTGATTTGTAGCCCAGTGAGTCCCAGCTCAGACTTCTTATTTACAGAATTATAAAACAATACATGTGTGTTGTTTAGGGCTCCAAATTTGTAGCATCTGTTGCAGCAGCTCTAGGAAATTAATACAAAGATAAGGTGGACGGTCAAGCTCAATCACTCTCGATCCTCAGCTTAGCCCCGAGGGGGTGATGAGAAGACCTCCATTTCAAGGCTCAGTGAGTTTGATAACGGGTAAGTCTCACGTAGTGGAGTAAGAGGAAAAGTAACCCTGACTCAAACCCACGTTCTTTCCAATGTCCATAATCTCAAAGTGGTGTCCAGCGTGGCGAGCAGGTTCTAAAATGGCTCCAGCACCCTACCTCCTGAGGAGAAGGCCTGGGGCACCTTGACAACATTCCTACTTCAGGCCCTCTTGGCCCATCTGCAGCAGTCTGGCCCTGGCTGCGTTCCACCCTCAGCTCCTGAGTATTCCCCGTCAGAGAAGTGGCCCTAGCAGGGGGCCCGTGCAGGTGCCAAACAAGGCTCTCTTCAGGAATCTTCAGAACTAATCAACAGGGAAAGATGCTCCTAACCAGCAGAAGCAGTAGAGGGTCCCGGGACCCTCTTTGTTTCTTGGACAGGCCAGCTCAGGGACATGGGAGCTGGCCAATGGGACCTCAATCCTTCTCACAGACAGTGAAGTTGTGTGGTCGGTGGAGGACACATCACAGAGGAGGAGATGTGGCTTGCCCAAGGTCACACCGCTTGCTTAGGTCAGAGCCAGGACTAGAGCTAAGAGCTGGATCTCACTCTTCTGAGTCCTGGAGGAGAGAACAGCTCTACAGCCATTGCTTTAAGAAGAAATCCCCCAAGCAGCATGGTCAAACTGTGCTTCACAGAACCCACGACGGCTCCGAGGAGGCTCTCAAGCAAACCTAGGAACACACACACACAGGACTGACCAGGAGGCCTTCTAAGCAGACCACGAACACTCTCACTGATGTCAGGCTCTGCCCTCCCTGCCCGCCCAGGCACACACAGGAGCACCAGCGAAGATAACAGGATTCAGTGTCCAGAGACCTGCCTTCCAGTTGGTCCCACCACTTACCTACCACCTGCTTGCATGACCTTGGCCTCCATGAGGACCCAATTTCAGTCACCCCATCTGGAAAAGTGACGCTGGTACAGTTGTACCTTCCTCTCCCTGCGTTGTTGGGAAATTGGATTAGACCCACATAAAGGAGCATCATGAGCAGTCAGCCAAGTTATTGAAATGCCTCATGTAATCACCACCGCTGAGCTCATCACATACCCACGTGCCAGACCTCAGAACCGGAAGTGGGTCTGGCTGGGAGGGGGCAGGTGGAGGTGGAGAGCCATTCTATCTAGGATGGAAGTAAGTCATGCCAGGAAGTTTACATATTCATTCACCAAACGCTATCAAGTGCCTAATCCAGGTGGGACCCCAAGCGTGGTGTGGGCAGTAAGGTAACAAACGGAACAAGGTTCCTCCTCTCAAAGGGCTTACTTTCTACTAGAGGAAGACAGGGATGCTAGTAAGTTCCATAAAGAGTAGTGAGCTCTCGTGAGTCACCCAAGGCTCAGGAAAGGGTACCCAAAAGGGGCGCCCTGGACTCCTGAGGAGGGGCTCTCCGCTGTGCCTCAGTGGTGAGCACAGAGTGACAGGACAGCTGCCCTCTTGAACCAAGTTTGAGAAAACCATAGGAAAGAGCAGTGGGGTGTCAACGCAGAGCAGAAAGGGCCCTATTCTGGCGGCCAGAGCACGAGTTCAAGTCCAGCATGCCTCTGATTTGCCGTGTGATCCTGGGTATAGGAGCTACCACCTGCGCTGGTCTCAGCATCTTATCCAAGAAATGAAAACAGCTGAAAAGTGCAGCGCTCCCAGCCCTGACACGGGATTCTAGGAAAGAAGGTGATGTCATAATGCGGACACTTAGCCAAAAAGACCCTGGACTTGGCTTGGCTGGGCTGCGTCACCCAGAAAGTCACCCAGGTCCCTCCCTCAGCTCTGCTCATTTACCCCAGGAGTGTCCACTCTTCAGAGGCATGTCCCCCAAGTCCTCATGGCTCTTCTTGAGAAGTGGGGGCCCCTATAATTAATGCTTACACCACACCACACCGGGACGATGAGCTACTTAGCACGGCCCAGACTGGTCAGAAATGACCCGTGTCTGATCGCCACCGTGGAGTGAAGGAGGTGACCAGCCAAGGGTATACAATGGGTCATGGCTTGCAGGCTCTATTGTGTGTGTTAACCATGAGGGTTCGTCATTATCGAGACTGCCACCACTCCCTGCCACCTGACAGCATGTTTGTCACACACCACCCATTTGCTCTACTAATATTATTATTCTGGTTCAGGAAATAAAATAGACTTGGAAGACAGAAAGTGGAAATAAAATGATAGATGTACAATGTGCCTAAAACATAAGGGTTGAAAGGGAGATATAAATATTTTTCTAACAACACAAATTCTATTAACCCTGGAATCATTTTTTGTTTCCTATCTATAATCTTAGATGGGTTATTGAAGTGGAAGTGATACATATTGGTCTGGTACTTTCTACAATTAGATGTATTGAGCAGGTATTTGTGGGCTAGCTTGGAAAAGCCCTTGGTTTTAATAACATTGTTGCAATAAGAAAATATATTCTGATTCCCAATTTTGCACCAGTGGTTTTTTCCTGTCCATACATAAATACCTAAGATAAAGTTTGTTTGTTTGTTTGTTTTTTAGGTGACATGAGGGGAGATAGAGGGGCAAACTCTCACATGCACCCTGATCAGGATCTACTGGGCAACTCCATCTAGGACTGATGCTCGAGTACTGAGCTATTTTTAGCACCTGAGGCTGATGCACTTTAACAGTTATTCTCAGTGCCCTAGGCCACACTTGAGCCAGTCAAGCATTGGCTGCAGGAGGGAAAGAGGAAGAGAAGGGGAAAGGGTGGGTGGAGAAGCAGGTGGTCGCTTCTCCTGTGTGCCCTGACAGGGAATCAAAGCCAGGACATCTATACACTGAGCCACCAGCCAGGGCCCTAAGATAAAGTTAATTTTTAAGTTACTCCCAGTAAGAAATTAACAAAAATAATAATAAAATAGAATAATTATAACAATATGCTGTAATAGAAGTTATGTGAATGTGGTCTCATTTTTCTCTCTCAAAATATCTTATCATACAGAACATACAGTGTGGAAACACTAGGTCAATGGATGATTCACATCCTGGTGAGACAGAGTGGGACAGTGTGCAATTTCATCATGCTACTCAGAATGATGCACAATTGGTTAATTAATTATTACCCTGTGTATGTGAGCACTAATATATAGCCTTGGGAGAGAACAAGTTTTTTCTTTTTTTAAAGATTTTAAAAAAAAATCATTTTAGACAGGAGAGGGAGAGAATGAGAGAGAGAAAGGAGGGTACGGAAGAGCAGGAAGCATCAACTAGTAGCAGCTACTTCTCGTATGTGCCTTGACTTTGACTTGGGTTTTGAAACAGCAAACCTGATGTGCAATTTAAAACTTATAGATTGTTTATTTCTAGAATTTTCCATTTAATATTTCAGAGTATGGATTTCCTTAGATAAATGAAACTGGAAAAAAAAAACTGAGGATTAAGAGGGGCCACTGATCTGCATGATTCCGTATATTTGAAGTTCAGAAAGAGGCAAAACTAATTTATGGGGATGAAGGTTAGAACTGAGCGGACTTTATGTGGGGTCCTGACTGGGAAAGGCTCGGAGGCAGCCTTCTTGGGTCCTGGGAGTGTTCCGGATTTGGATCTGGGTGCTGGCTACACAGCTACATACATTGGTAGAAACTCATCAAGCTGCCCACTTAAAGAGTTCTGTACCTCACTGAATATAAATTACACCTCAATGAAAGAGAAAATAAAAATAAGTAAAAGGCCTGGGACCAGGCAGAAATCCCAGCACAGGGTGGCCCTGCACCATCCACAACGGGATTTCCACAGGCTGGGGTAGCGGTTCCCAGCTCTCCTGAGGCCACAAGGTCACTAATGCACAAAGTATGCCTGCCCACTGCTTCCTCCTTCTGAGCAGCAGGGTCCCCAGAAGCGAGAGGACTCAGGGCATAGCTGCTCTGTCCCCAGGCTGCCTGTGCTGCCCCATCACCTCCCTACCCCTTCCCACCTCCCACCCTGCTCCTGAGAGCCAAGGCCTCAGAGTGGGCCCAATTCCTCCATCCTTTACCTGTACCCATCCACCCCCACCTCCACAGTGTTCCCTAATCCCAAACGGGAGGGACAGGAGCCAGCCTGGCACACTCTGCCTGGCCTTTGTGCCTCTCTGGGTGATCCACAGCACACTCAGAGTTGGTCTTTCTCTGGTGCCAGCCAAGACACTGGAGAGTTCATTCAACTACCAGGACTGTGTTCTTGGCTTCAAATCATAATTGTACAGAGACCAGCGACCCCGACTCAAGAGCAGCAGCCCCATCACCTTACCCCCTCCATGACCCAGGACAGTTTCATTCACACTGGGAGTTTCTCTCCAGAAAGAATAAGAGCCTCCTTTTACAGAACGACTTTTCCTGAACCAGAAATTGTCCGCTGTGTTTTACAGACATCGACTTGGTCAGAACGATCACTTAACCCATTTAACAGATGAGGATACTGAGGTCCCTCAAAGTTAAATAACTCACCCAAGGAGCTATACCCAGAAAGCACAACGCCAGGATCTGACCCCAGGCAGCTCAGCTGCAGGGCCATGTGCCTAAGCACCAAGTTAGACTACTTCACATATACACAACTCCAATCAAGTGCTGGCTCTGTGAATGGTGACTGGTATTAGCTAAAAGGTGAAAGAAATGGTCATGTTTCTAACAAGAAAATATCACAATCCCAATTAATACAAATTTTTAAACCTTGAATTACACTGAATTAAAAAACAAACAAACAGAAACACCCACCACTTCCCCCTTTCTGCCCAGTTAGCTCAATGGTGCTGTCCAAACCAGGTCCAGATTCCATCCCTGAGAAAACCCAAGGGCATGAGGTGGGTCTGTCTTTTCCCGGGGCTGCACTGATGTCTTGTTCCCATCCCTGGGTAGGCAGAGGGCTGGAGGGACAAATGGCTCATCAGGTGCCCCTTATCAAGGGTGAGGAAGGAATGTCCCCGTGCCCAAGTGCTTAGTGAGAACAGCGAGCCGCAGTGATTAGAAGCTCGTGGATTGCTAGCAGGGACCTTGGACCGGAGATAGCCAAGGGTCAGTGCGAAAGGAGAGGGAGCTGAATAGAAAACCCGGGCTGCCTGCTAAACTCTACATTATAATTGGATTTTTGGAGAAATGGCTTTGTCCAGCTTGCAAGGCGAGCTGCTGATTTGCAAATTGACAGCAGCCAGTATCTACCTTCTCCTTAACTGGATTTGCCAACTCTCGAATTCAACCTCTTGTTTCGTCCTCCTCCCTTTTTGATCCCTGCTCTTCGGCAGGGAGTCCACGTGCGCTAGCTGTCTGGACTTTCACACCCGGGTTAAAATAGAGCGCGGAGGGTCAAAATATTCTACAATGTCACTACCGAAAACTGTCAGTCACAGTCACCCTGCCAATCAGCTGAGTAATAAGCGGGTCTTCGGGACACTTTGACCAATAGCCTTTCACGTTCTCCCAGGTAAGAATTCTGATTGGCTGTTTCTCTGTGTACTCTGAGCAAGGGCCTAGGAGTGCAGAAAGCAGAAAAGATGGCATGAAATATAGCCGTCCCTTTGTGGAAACTGAGTGGCTAAGAGGATAGAGTGTGAGTCCAAGACCCAGCTCTGCCTCTCACTGTTGACTTGGGCAAACACTTCCTCTTTCTTAACCTCATTTTCAATTTGAGGTTGAAGTGAGATCATGCACGTAAAGAGCTTAGCACAGCACCTGGCACGTAGAGTCTCTCCATCCTCAAAATTCAGACAGCTGTTGTCATGGCTCCAGGAGTGGATGACACAGCGAAAACGAGAACCAAACAGTTCTGACTTACGATTTTTGAAAGCCAAGGAAATTAAAGGAAGCTGAAAGGACCACTGTTAGAAACAGAGTAGGTTTGCGGTGGGTGGAGTCGAGACACAGATGTTGGACTACCAAGGTTTCCTGCCTCTCAAGACAAAATAAAGGTCCCAGATAAGGAGGGGGGAAGGATAATCTGGCAGGAAGCAATGGAAACCGAGAACCAGAGCCCTGGCCTGCGTTCCATTGTGTCCGTTTTCCTGCGTGGAGCCAGGGAGGGCAGCAAGGTCCTGCAATGAATGGCCATTTGATTTATCTAGGCAGATGGGTTTCTGCGCCCCAGCAAGGAGCAGGAGGGAAATGGTCCCTGGGGACCCAAAAGTGACAAAGAAGTAGGAAAGAGTGAGGGTTGCCAACTCAAGTGTCTAGAGGGGCGAAGCAGATTTCATAAATGAGTGAATCCGGGCTGGATGCAAACTCTCAAAGGAGGCATGCCTGGTCTAAAGGAACAGCCACTACCCAGTCGGGTCCAGCGAATTGCTGACCCATGGAGATGTGTGCCCGGGGTGATCTGCTCTAGCTCTCTGGATTTCTTATGTGAAAATTCCTATTTCAAATATTGGCAGCTAATTTCTTAAAATACTGTATGGGCCAAATAAAATATATCTGTAGACTACATGTGAATCAGAGGATGCCAGATAGTGTACTCGTTCTGCCAGGTTCCCTTCAGGTTCAGCATGTTGTGGGAGTTGGGGTGAGGGCCAACTCAGCATAGACTTTTAGGGGCCAACAGCCAGTCTGGGGACTCTGAGGGGTGGCACCTGTACCAGATGTGCCCCTGGGGAGATTTGGCAAGACATAAGGCTTCAGAATTTAGATGCAACCCCAGCAAAAGGGAGGGAAACATTTCCACCACCTGGCAGAATAGGGGCTCAGAAGATAAATTAGGCTGAGTCATGGAAAAAGTTATACTTCCTGCCCACTGAAGTGTATGGTCTGAACCTCTCACCTCCTCTGGTAGTGTGGAGACTTAACTATTTCTGTGTGGCACGTGTTTTTGAGATCCTTTCCCTATATCCCTATGTAGTTCTTTATTTTATATGTGTATCATTTGGGTTGAAATCTTTAGTTTGAAATAATTATACATTCACAGGAAATTTCAAAAAAATAGCAATAATTGTAGGGGAATCTTGTGTGTCCTTCACTTACCTTCTTCAATGGTAGTATCTTGCATAAGTATTGTACAATAAATATCACAGCCAGGAAATGGATACTGTTACAATCCACAGAGCTTACTCAGATTTCATGTTTCACATGCATTCATGTGCGTGCGTGTGTGTGTGTGTGTGTGTGTGTGCAACCAGCACCTCAGTCAAGATCCAGAACTGTTCCATCCCCACTCTCACACTACTCCCCTCTAGCCACCACCACCCCCTCACCACCACCCTCATCCCCAACCCCTGGCAATGTTGTTTTTCTCTATAATTTCAAGAATATTGTATAAATGGAATCATACAGTATGTAACCTTTTCAGATTGGCTTCTTTTTTAGCATGACCCCTTGAGATCCATCCAGGTTAGTGACTACATCGATAATGTGTTCCTTTTCATTGTTGTGTAGTATTCCATGGTATAGATATACCACAGTTTAAACATCCACCCATGGAAGGACACTTAGGTTGTTTTCAGTATTTGGTGATTATGAATCCTTATATATTTATAAAATTAATTTTTAAAATGTCCACTGGTGGAAGCTGTGTTCTGAGTTTGGACGGGAGCAATATTTTCTGTGATCTCTCAGTCATGGGAGCTTGATAGGTTTAGGAATGGGCTGTGACTCAGTTCCGGCAAGGGACAGTCAAGGAAATTCACTGGGAGTTTCTGGGAAAGATTTCATCATTGATGTAAAGGGGCAGGAATGAAGAGTGAGAGCATGGAGACAGAGGGAGCGATGAATAAAGAGGCTGAGCCAATCAGAAGGGCCCACCCAATTGTGAAGGGCTGTGTGTCCTTGTCAAGGAGTCTGGATTGGGTGCAGAGGGCAGTGGGGAGCCATTGCTCAGGTCTGTTTCACACTGCTGAGCATGCAGGATGGAAAATGTATTCAAGGGAGAGAGCTTGGGAGCAGGACACCAGTGAGGAAGTAGCGGGATGGATTGCATTGAGTATGAAACCAGAGAGCAGTTTTACAGGCTAGGCACAAAGGGCTGTGGGAAAGATTTCATCATTGATGAGAGAATTGCTGGCTGACTGTGCTCAGGAGTCTCATGCCCTAATGCCCTGAGTTCCTTACTAGCTCCACTCTGGGCTGTCTAATCTGTCTTCACAGGCCCAGTTACATTGGTCAGTCAGGTAAAGATGTATTCCTGGAATGAAAAATTTTTAGGAAATGGGATGAAAATTGCTTTATTTAAACTAATAGCCCCACTATCCAATGTTACTTTGTAATGTATGAGCACAGTCTCTCTGCCACACAGACCTGATTCAGCCTTCAGAAAGGTTGGCCAATATGTCACGGGTGATACCTGTACATAAGACATATCCTTTCCCAGTGACTAATGTGAACAGTGCCTGAGGAAGGCCAGGTTACCAGTACATGGACTGTGTGATTTACCGCTGACTTTGCCAGGAGTCACACGGCAGAGACATTGCTCAGCAACTCAAGGGTTCAGAAATGAGCCCTCATAAAGAGTAAGTGGAAAGAGGAGGGGTCACCTACTCAGAACAGAGCAAAAGAAAAGGTGGCTGGGGAGGGAAGACCACAGCACTGGAGCAGACGAAGAAGGGTGCACTCCTGGTGGACAATACAGGTGGCTCCTGGCCTCCTTTATTTCCCCCCTAGTTTTTTATTATTAATTTAACCTATTCTTATATTTAAAAAAATAACCTTCTCCATTATACACATATGCATGCACGTGCACACGCATACACACCCTTCTTCTCAATTTCTAAGGCTAACCACAGTTTGACTTGGCTCCTCTCACACACCTTCTAGGCATAATCAAATCTATATGTGTCCTCATCTTTTATATATATATATAACATTATCATGCATAGTCTCATGTCTTTCTCAGGGAATATTGCATTTTGGGTATTCTTCCCTGTCAGATAGCACTACCTCCTTTTTCAAGACTGCATAGTATTCTGGCAGAACCTGTACCATAAGTTATTTAGCATCTGTCCTACTGGTGACAATTAGATTGGTTGTAATTTATCACCATTATGGATAAACAACAATGGGAAATCCTTGAACACATGTTTTTGGGCACGTGTGAATTCTGCATGATGATATGTTCATGTAAGGTTTTTCCAGCTTCACTTTCTGACAGATCGGGATCTAGGCACTGTTTTAAATGAGCCATTAGCCCACTTATCCAGAGAAAATGCTCAGAATAGCATCATCTTCTCTCTGAATCCAGACTTTCAGAACTGGACAGGCTCATGCTCCGAGTGACTCCTATTCTGATCATACTGGTTCACCTGATTCTCATCTTGATCCTTCAAAGTAGGTATTATTAGCATAACTGTTTGACAAATGAGGAAACAGAGGAGATATCTGCCCAAGGTCACACAGCTCATAAGTGGCAGAGTACTCAGAAACCCAAGACAGATCTGACAAAACTCAGCCTTCTTTCTAAATTCATAATACATGGAATAAATTTTAAAAAATAAATCCATAATACATGGTGCCACTTACGAGAAGAGCTTGATGGTGGACAGTTAGCTGAAAAGGTAGGTGAAATAAACATCCTCCTACATGGCTGACTTTGCAGGATGTATTAGTTTCCTGTTGCTGCTATAACAAATTACCACAAAAGTTCAGCTTAGAACAACACAAATCTATTATATTTCAGTTCTGGAGGTCAGAAGTTCAGAATTGATTTCACTAGGTGAAAATTAAGGTGTCAGAAGAGAGTGCTCCTTCTGGTAGGTCTAGGACAGTGGTCGGCAAACCGCGGCTTGCAAGCCACATGCGGCTCTTTGGCCTCTTGAGTGTGGCTCTTCCACAGAATACCATGTGCGGGCATTACATCGATAAGGAATGTACCTACCTATATAGTAGTTTAAGTTTAAAAAATTAGGCTCTCAAAAGAAATTTTAATTGTTGTACTGTTGATGTTTGGCTCTGTTGACTAATCATTTTGCCTACCACTGGTCTAGGGAAGAATCCACTCGTGACCTTTTCCAGCTCCTAGAAGCTGCCCACACTCCTTGGCTCATGGTTCTTTCCAGTCATCACATGACTCTGACCTCTGCTTCATCCATCACATCTCCTCTGACTCTGACCCTCCAACTTCCCTCTTATAAGAATCCTTGTGACTATATTAGGTCGAGCAGGATAATCCATGATGATCTCCCCATCTCAAAATCCTTAACTTCATCCTATCAGCAAAGTCCCTTTTGTCATGTAAGGTAACATATTCCTAGATTCTGGGGATTAGAATGTGAATTTGGGAGGCCATTATTCTGTCTGCCACACGGGATTACCAGGGTAGTGATTAAGAGCCAATAGTTTACCTCAGTTCAAATCTTGGCTCCATCACTTGCTAGAAAACCCAAGTTCAGGGGTGCCCAAAATACGGCCCATGGGCCGCATGCGGCCCCCTGAGGCCATTTATCCGGCCCCACCCCACTTCCAGAAGGGGCACCTCTTTCATTGGTGGTCAGTGAGAGGAGCACAGGATGCATCTGCACCCATAGTTCCCATTGAAATACTGGTCAGTTTGTTGATTTAAATTTATTTGTTCTTTATTTTAAATATTGTATTTGTTCCCGTTTTGTTTTTTACTTTAAAATAAGATATGTGCAGTGTGCATAGGGATTTGTTCATAGTCTTTTTTATAGTCCGGCCCTCCAACGGTCTGAGGGACAGTGAACTGGCCCCCTGTGTAAAAGGTTTGGGGACCCCTGCCCAAGTTCATAACTTCCTCTGAGTTGTAGTTAGCCTCATCTGAAAAACTGGAATAACAGAAGATTCCTTCTAAGGCGATTGTGAGGATTAAATAACACAATGTATGCAGAGCAATGGATGAGTGCACAACTAAATGGAGCAACTCAGTGAAACAGCAAGTTGATGCTTCTCTCTCTCTCTCCCTCCCCAACCCTCAATCCATGGGGGGAAAGTGGGGCTCAGGAAATGGTAACTGTCGCCTTCCCCACTGCTTATTATGGTAACGGACAACAGAAATCTCACCATTCCAGATTTATTTCTTTGGCCCTTTCCTCAAGCACATATCCCCAGCCCTTGTTAGCTGACACTCAGTCGAATAAGCTGGCAAGTCAAATTAAGTCAGGCTCCTCCGTGGGACGTAGAGAACCTGAGATTCAGAGAAACTAACCACATAGAGAAGAGGGCACTAAAGGGATGACAAGAGAAACATGACTCCTTCCCCAGCTTCTCAGTTTTGCTGTAGCTCAGCTTTGGCTGAGAATTTCTCCAGCCTCTCCCCAGATTAGGCAGGGTAAAAGCCAGCCTAAAAGGGACGCTCTGAAGATGGTGTTCTGAGATAGACAGGACCTGCCCAGCTGGGTTTGCAGCAGAGCGGGTAGAATCTGGAGCCGGATCCTGGCATGGAAAAGTACTGAGGTTCTTATGCGGGAGCAGCTGTCAGAAGTGATCATCTCCAGTCTGGGCCTCTCTGAAGTCGGTCTTGCAGAGTGAAATGAAAACCAGATTCCAGTTTTACCTGAGAGCTACGTGACTGTTTCCCACCACTCCTTTGGAGCCTGGAAGGTTCCCAGTTCATTGTCTAAACTTTGAGATACGTACACACAGATCTCAACCCCGAGCAGACTATCACACGTACCTGCTTACACAGAGGGCTCTCCCCAGTCACTGAAATAATGCTACTGGTTGGGGCTTTCATTCATTCAACAAGTATTTATTAAGCACCTGCAGGGAGCCAGACAAAGTAACAGGGGTACAGGGGTCCCGGTCCTCAAGGAGAGCAGGAGTCAGATGGGTAAAGAAGGACATCACTTTGCAGAGAATGGGTCACTTCCTGACTGGCAGACAGGGGAAGCAGGGGAAACTTGTCCCAGAGAGCCTGCGTAGACTGACAAGGAATTATTCCTGAGTGGAGAAAATGCAGCTTCTAGAACTGACCAACTGGGGTCTAACTCTCAATACTTCCCAGCTGTGTTGTCTTGGGCTAATGACTTCACCTCTCTGCTTTCTCTTCTGTAAAGTGGGTGTAAGCAATAACCGTTTCAAGGGTTGTTATAAGGATTAAATGAGATGGTGCAAAGGAAGAGGGTCCACAGTAAGGATGCCAGGAACAGCAGCTCATGGAGACCCACTACTCCGTTGTCCCTAAAGCCTTCCCCATCCTCAAATCACAAATCTGCCTTTCTGTGAACACCAGGGTCCTGTTAGACCCATTCCTGTATGAGCTAAGAGGAAACAATGGGGAAAGATACCCAGCAGCAATAACTCTGTAGGTATACATACACACATGGAGACCATATGTACCCATGAATTCAGCAGTTTGGATGTGAACTTGATTGCAATTCCACCAGGGTGTCTAATTTCTGTCCTGAACATGGTAGATTCCCAGTAGGAGGTGCTTTCTGTCCTCAGCTCCATTCTCTGACACCTGGCCAGCTGCCTATTGGCTTTTCTCAGGGTTTGGACTTCAAAGAACTGGACACTCACCAGAGAAAGAGACCCTGGCCTGACCTCTCTTAGAATTCAGATAGTGTGAGCTAGTGAGAGGAGGCGGGCTACTTTCTCCCTCTGTTTAGAACGTAGATTTTTGGTGGTTTGTATGAAATCGGCCCACCCAGTTTGGACGCCAACCTCCAGGCAGGGGTCAGAGGCAGACTGCAGATGAGAGGAACCTTCGTAGAGCTCGGGTTCACACTCCCAGGAACCAAGCCTCTGGCAGCAGCGCGGGGGCGGGGGCGGGGGCTCGGGCTAGAGCAGAGGCGGGGCACCCTTCTGCTGCCAGGTAGGCAGGACAGTCATCTGTGCTTCCTCGGGAAAGTTCTCTGCAAAGTTGGGAATGGGTCCCCAGCAGGGGAGACTTCCCGGGCCTGAGCGCCTCCATCCCGCGCGCGGATACCTGCATCCAAGATGGGTTCCACCCGGGCGGAGGCCCAGGCGTCTGACCCGGAGGGCGCTCAGAGCACTCAGGAGGGGGTGGGGAACCGGGCCCAGGGCATGAGCTGACTCGCTATTTAAAAACTTGCTTCCCAAACCTCCGCCCTTCAGTCACCTCGCAGGGCACAGCCCTGGCCGGTGCAGGCGGGTCCCTGTGCCCCGAGGGTGAAAGGGAGGCAGCTGCCTCCCCAGGAGGAGCCTGGAGAGGACCGCGCACCTGGCGGCCAGGTGAGCACCGGGCCAGGGGAAGGCGTGGTAGACCGGTCCGTGGAGCTGTGCCCAATCGCTCGCGCCCAGGGTGGGGCGACGGTGGGGGAGTAACCCATAAACACCCGGACTCCCCGCCCAAGACCTCCCACACACCCAACAGCACGGCCTCCGGGGTTGTCCCCTCTCACTACCCCGGCTCAGCCAAGTAGCTTGGCAGGGTTGGGGGAGGACCTAGGCCTAGCGACCCACCCACCCCAGGACCCCGTGACCGAAGCGAAAAGTTGGGTGCCCGCCCGCCGCAGCCGGGGCCCCGCGCCCCGGGTCCTGGGGTGGCGCGGTGGGCCGGGAGGGAGGGTCGACGGGGGCGGTGCCTCTCCGGGCGGGAGGCAACTCTGGGCTGGCACCGCCCTCTGCTCTCGCGGTCCCTCCCTCCTGCACGCCGGCACTCCGAGGCTGCGCTTCCTGCGTCTCCATCCCGGTCCCGGAGCGGGCGCTGTGCCCTCTCCTCCACTGCCTCCATCCAGCGAGATTCCGCGGAGCCCCCAGCTGCGTGTCCCAGCACCCTGGAGGAGGCAGCCCGGGAGGGCCGGAGTCGTGGAGTCCCCTGGCCCGGCCGGCTGACGAAGACCCAGCTGGACCCGCCGCCTGGGTGAGTCTGCGCCACCGCGCTCGTCTGAGTGTTGATTACAGGGAAAGGAGCCAGGGGCTGTCGCAGTCTGTCCGTCCGTCCTAGAGTTTCTACTCCGATTCTGGCTCCGGAAGGACTTCGTACCCTCATGCACTGGGGCAGCGCCCTTCCAGCGTGGGACACCCGCGCCTCCCTGGAATCGCCCTGGGGCCAGTTGGCCTCGGCTAGGGCAAGGCAACCGACCTCTGGAGCTCCCTGTGTGCGCGGACAGGTGATACCTGCCTGGCGGGTTTTGAACCCTTGACCTCGACAAAGAGGCACCTTCCACCGGTGCTTAGAGCAGAATTTCCCAGTAGGTCTTGCGCTGCCCTTAAGATCTCCCCTCCCCCACCCCTTCCTCCTTTCTGGAAATCGAGGCTGAGAGAGAGAGAGAGAGAGAGAGAGAGAATGTGTGTGTGTGTGTGTGTGTGTGTGTGTTACGCACTAGAAGCAAAAGAGTAAAGAATAGGGCTTGAGCAAAGTTTTGGTGAAACTCAGTTTCTTCACTGTAAAATGCTAATGATAACCACCTGGGGTGAGGTGGGGCACTCATTTCTAGCACGTAGCAAGTACGCACTTAGACCCCTCCCCCCCCAATCAGATTCATATTCTGCGCCCCAAAGGGAGACATGTGGTCCGGAGTACCAAGTCTGATTAAGAGGGTTGGTTACTCTCAGAACCAAGGGACAGGGCAACAGGAAACCTGGACCTAGGTTTCCCAGCACCGCCCCAGGCACTCCCTGGCCGGAAACAGCGTTGGACACCTGTGCAGCTTACAGAAGAGCCAGTGTGACCTGGGCTGGGTCCTTCCTAGTGGCGTGGGTGGTCCAGGCACTGGGAACCCTAGAAGGGCCCCAGCGAGGTGGGGTAGGCAGAAGAGGGATTGTGCTCTAGGTTGCCTTCTGGCTTTATCTTTTTGAAAGGTTCTCTAGTGGAAGGTTGGCTCTGGGACCTGTGAATTGCTTTTACACTTTGAAAACTTGTCACATCGGATCTTGACCTAAGTTGACCAGGCCAAATGGAATTTGGCGGTAGCCCCTTTCCATCCAGATAGCTCTCGCTACAGCCTGCCAGAGGTCCGTGCAGATTGGGAGAAAAGGCAGGAATGAGAGGAAGGGGAGGAGGCTAGTGGAGCATCTGGTCCTCACAGGTCCTGGGTTGGCCGTGGTTCTATGATTAGGACCTCCCAGGCACTTCCCAGGGCCACACCTGCCCCAGGGCCAACAGGCCTTAGACAGCTCCCAGCCTACTGAGTAGTAAATGACAAGTGTCCCAGAGAAGAGGCGATATGGTTAGGCCCTACTGCTCCCAGGAATTTCTGTGTGACCAGCAGTGGGTTGTCGCTTTGCCTCTCTGAGCCTTGGTTTCTTCATCTGTAAAATAGGAATGATAGCCTCGTAGAGTAGGATGGGACATTCATGCCCAGCACATGGCACGTACTCTAGGCAGGGAGGGATGTTACAGGGCTTGGGGGAGAACAGAAGAAAGAAAAGAACTCAGGCTGAGGCATGACGGGAGGTCCTGCTAATATTGAGCAGTGAATCAGTCAGTCAGGGTGCCCCGAGGAAGGGTGTCTGAGCAGATGCGGCAGCATAAACAAAGGCATGGAGGTATGAAGGTCATGGGGTGTTCTAGGCAGGGGTACTCAGGCAGTGGCTGATGGGGCAGGTAAAGGGCGTGGAGGGTCTGGAATGAACCAGACTGGAGAGGTGAGGCCAGGTCCCCACAGGTGAGTTTTATCATGTAAATATCTTAGAACCACTCAGCAGATGAGGACCCCAGTGCTCTGTGTACACCGAATAAGAAAAACGCAAATTCCATTCAAGTTCTTTAAGTCCCGGAGTCACTAGGTCCTAGTGATACCTTAGGAAGATAATTCCAGCTGCGCATCAGGTGGAAGTTCGGAGAAGGCTGTCCCATAGGTTGGAGGCCGTGGGAGTGAAAAAGGGGGTGTGGATTGTAGCACCACACCGGGGCAGCTTAACGTGTGGTCTGAACATGTGACCACTAATCAAGGGTGAGATTTGTGGGTTGGGTGTGAGGCCCACACTGCCAGCCAGTCTTCTACCAGAGAGGTGGCAAGCGCCTGGCACCTAGACAGGGCCCCAGCCTGCAAACCTCCCACCCCCAGCTGTGGCTCTCGGGCTCTCTGGCTCCAGCAGACACGGGTCCAGGAGTTTCTCTGTCTGTGTGAGGAAAGGCAGATTTGCTCTAGGCAGCCTGCTCCGTTGAGGGCTCCTGTTTTACTGGGTCACGGTTCTGGTAAATGTCCCCTGCACCCCCCTCACTGTGCACTCTGTGAGCATAACAATCACCCCTTAAAACTCTTGGGCTAAAAGAGACTGGCGTATGAGTATGTTCTGGGCTTCTCTTCCCCCAGCTCCAAATTAAGGTGGAATTTGAGCAACTGAGAATAGTTTTCTCCCTAAGGGCCTGGAATGTTCCAGAAGCTCAGATGCCTTCTGATGGGGAACATGGTGAAGGGTCTCCTTTGGCTACTAGCTTTTGCTTTCACTTTTGTTGGGTCTGCTCTGAGGCTTGGAGGAAGCCTGGCAATCCTGACAGCTGTGAGAGTGTCCTTCTCCATGTTAGAAGTCTCCCTTTGCTTGGTGGCGGACCACACTTGGCCCTTCACCTGCCCTCAGGTGAGGGGACCACTCTCATTTGACAAAGGAAACTCAGAGAGGGAAAGAAACTTGCCCAAGGGCACACAGCAAGCCAGCAGCTGAATCAAGACTGGCACCCAGCCCTCCTGACCCCTCTGTGGTCCCCTGCATTATCCCAGGAGGCCCGGCTGCATTCAGGACAGACTTGTTTAAGCCCCAGTGTACCTCAGGTGATTCTCAACATCTCCATCTTGCTAGCTTCTTGTAGAGTCTTGTTCTTCCCAGGCCCAGACAATTGGCCCAGCTTTGCCTGACAATGTTTTTCCCCCTCCCTTCTCTTGGATTGAGCTGTTGGCATACTAGTTGCCCCCCCCCCAGCTCTGGCTCCCCAAAGAAACAGGCCACTTGTCTAGTTTTCCCTGCTTCAGGCCGGACTGCCCTGCCCCCTGCCAGACAGCTTGGAGACACAAGCCAGAGGCGCCTCTCTGAGGGTCTCAGCTGAGGCCTCAGGCTGATGCTCGACTCTCCCTTTCCTGAGCCCCTGCCTGTATCTCTGGACCAATGGGGTGCCCTTCCCTCTGATCCAGTGTTGTTTACTCAGTCTGAGCAGCTGAGAGTCTCCTTATTCTCTCTCGCTCTAGATCTATTGGACTTAGCAGCCCTTAAACTTGAATGCTGGTCCCTTTAGCTCTTAGAAAGTGGAGCCAGAAGGGACCTTAGCCATCAGAAAGTCCAATTGGTTTATTTACGGAAATATTTTAGGAAAACCGAGGCCCAGGGCTTGCCTGAGACCAGAGCCAGGGTTAGAACCTGGTTTCCTGATTCTGTCTTGAATGATTTTGAGGATGGTTCTTGGAAAAATAAAACAAAACCCCAGAGCATTCTCTCCCCAGGCATCCAGAATGACATGTCCAGATGGGAACATGCTGAGGCCCCTGGAAGAAGACGGGCACACATTAAGGACTATATATACATCTTGACATTTTCAGTTTCTGTCTGTTAAAGTTAGCATTCACGCCAGGGAATAAACTAGTGATCAGACGTACTTGCCACTCTTTAACCATGCTTTATAATGTTCCTCTGGGTGGACAGGCTTTTAAAGTTGTTTTTAATCCCCGGATTACTACAGAAGTTCATGTACATTGTAGAAAACTTGGGAGGAAGCCATCTCACTACACTGGCAGCCCCTGTTTGTTTGCGGGGTTTTACTTAGGTTTTTGCTTGTTTGCTGTTTCCTATCCTGGTTTTTCAGTTCATCATCGTAATGTGTGTTTTCCCTGCGTGACAGTTTTTCACACTGGCTCTAACCCGTCAGACTCATATCCTTCTTGCATCTCATGGCTGGGAGGTATTCGGGAGGCCAGCTTTCTGGGTCGGTTCCCTCACGACACTCCCTTGGCCAAAATTTTGTAAAGCTATGCAAATGATTCACCACTGTCGGACTGAGGAGGCCATTTCTCTACGTAGCTGTGTTTCTTAGAAAAGGGCTCTGTTTATAAAACCTAAAGCAAAACTGATTCTCAGTGAGCCTCTTAGAATTGAAGGTCAGCCATTTGGGGTGGGATGGGTGTGACCCAAAGATTATACAGAGGGAAGGAGAAAGCTTCTTTTCTTCTGAGTTTTTGCTTCATGGGTTTAAACCCAGCCAGATATTCCCCACCCATTGTCTTTGTCCCTTGCCCCAAATCTCCCCAGGATTAGTCACTGGGGTGGCAAGTATATGGATCCCTAGAAAAATTAGCATGTGACTCGCTCATCTCTCAACCCTGCCTCTTAGAGAACAGGTGTTTCAGTGGCAAAGATGTACGGAGAATTTCTTACCTACTCAGGTGATGAGGTTGGTCATTCCACCTTGGGGACAGGATCCCCTGGCATCTCTCATCCCCTAACGGGGTCCCATGTGGATTGTTGACGCCATGTGGATTACTATTAGACGTAATCGAGGGGTCCCTGGGCTAATGTTTACAGACTGTGAGCAGTGACTTATTAGTCGGTGTTTAAATCAGTGAGGTGGTCCTCCACTGGCTTTCTGAGAGTGTATTTTACTCTCAGAAAGCAGACTTGAAGACAGTGCATTTCCTGTCACGAGGGGAGAACTCAAGTAAAACTCCTCTCCCTTATGTGTCTGCGGGAATGCACTGAGTCACCAGATATTTCCAACAGCATGGTAAGGACCTTACACAGCACTGCTCGCTCCAGTGCACTGGGTTTTATTCTGCGGATCCTGGGGAACTTGGGGCTTCCTTGGATGGGTCCCAGAAGCAACTCAGGGTTTGCAGGGACAGGGCTGAGTGGTGGGAGGGAGTCAGGGCCCGCTGTAAGGAAACTCTGCTTACCAATGTTCCAGAGGTCCGGGGTGCAAAAGGTCCATTTAAATAGAATCTGCAGCTTCTGAAATAAAACAAGACAGCAGGTTGAACACCACTGCTAGTCTAGACAGCTCAATTTTTAGAAGAAGAAACCGGGGCCAGAAAACAGAGAGGCCAGGACCTGTGTGGGGCAGGTGGGTTCTCAGGCTTCACATCAATGAGGGTCTCCAAATGTAGACCTTTGATGCTTCCCAACAAGACTCTAAAGTCAGTGTTAGAGCTACAGGGCCAAACCGCGTGCTCGCCATGCAGCCTGGGTGTCCTGTGGGCTATACTGTACTGGTATTTGCACTAGGAATGAATGTTTATCATAAAGCCTCTAACTTCCATGCCAACAGCCCCGTTTACATTGCCACAGTGCACTGAGCATTTATTTGTTCAATGCCAGCATTTAAAACACATCACAGGGCCGGGAAGTCCATTTTGGCATTTCTTCTTTTTTTAATGTCCCCAGAGCTTTACTAATGGAAGCATCCCGGAGGCAAGGGGCTCAAGGTCACCCAGCAAATCCTAGCAGATCTGGGACGGGAATGCAGCACACAGTGGGCAAGTGCCCTCTCTTAAGATCGTGGTCTCATATGAGGTGTGGTTCTGCTATTGCGTCTGTCATGATACAGAACCACATGGTCCTAATTCCTGGTGAATTTTATGTCTTCGCCACTTTTTTCTCTTTACATCTGGTCTGGGAACGAGAGAGAAAGAGAATTTACTTACCTTTCCCCCATCTTGCAGTTCCCCGCACCCACGGGCCAGGCTTGCAGGCTTGTGTTAGTTAGGGTGCAGGCACGCTCTGTTGCTACTTGATATGGGGTGGAGGGTTTGATAAAACTCAAAACACACTTTTAGACCCCAACTGTTACAGCTTCATTGGCTGCAGTGTGGAGGGTGGCAATTATGTAGTGGAGTTGCCTTTAGGGAACTGTTTTCAAACAGTGACAGATGCAGATTATTACTGTTTTCAACCAGTACCCAGATGTAGGTGAAGTCATCTCTGGGTCTTCGCAGACTGTCCCAGAGGGAGAGGTAAACTGGAGTCGCCAGCCCTCCAGCAGATTGCCCTCGGGGAGTAGACCTCTGTGAAAGGGCCATTATAATACAGGTGACAGCGATGAGGAAGCCCTGGAGCCTGAAGGAGACAGTTTCACTCAAACTTGGAGAGTCAAGGAAGGATCTTCAGAAAGAATGAAGTCTAAGCTGAAATCTGAGAAGGTCAGCAGCAGAAGCGAGTGTACCTGGCAGAGGCAACAGCCTGTGCAAAGGCCCTGAGGTGGAAAAGAGCGTAATTCATGGGCTGGCATTAGATGTGAATGTTAAGAGTGGGGGAAATTGTTTATGTAAATCATTCTTAAAAGTTATTTTGGCCCTGGCCAGTTAGCTCAGCAGTAGAGCATCAGCCTGGCATGTGGAAGACCTGGATTTGATTCCCAGTCAGGGCACGCAGGAGAAGCACCCATCTGCTTCTTCACCCTTACCCCTCTCCTTTCTCTCTGTCTCTTTCTTCCCCTCCCACAGCCAAGGCTTCATGGAAGCAAAGTTGGCCTGGGCACTGAGGATGGCTCCATGGCCTCCGTCTCAGGTTCTAGAATGGCTCTGGCTGCAAGGGAGCAATGCCCCAGATCGGCCAAGCATTGCCCCCTGGTGGGCATGCTGGGTGGATCCCCGTCAGGTGCATGCGGTAGTCTGTCTGACTGCCTTCCCGTTTCTAACTTCAGAAAACAAACGAATAAAAAGTTATTTTGTCCTGACCAGGCGGTGGAGCAGTGAATAGAGCATTGGCATGAGATGCTAAGGAGCCAGATTCGAAATCTTGAGGTTGCCAGCTTGAGCACGGAGTCTCCAGCTTGAGCGTGGGATCATAGACATAACCCCATGGTCTCTGGCTTGAGCCTAAAGGTCACTGGCTTGAAGCCCATGGTCGCTGGCTTGAGCAAGGGGTCACTGGCTCAGCTGGAGCCCTCCAGTCAAGGCACGTATGAGAAAGCAATCAGTGAACAACTAAGGTGCCGCAACTATGAGTTTATGTTTCTCATCTCTCTTCCTTTCCATCTGTCTATCCCTGTCCGCCCCCCCAAATAAATAAATAAAATTTAAAAAATAAAGTTCTTTTGGAAGCGAGAGTCCTTCATTTAAAGTTTAAATACTGTTTAAATTTTAAACAGTATTCGTGGTGTTCTCTCTGCAGGCCCAGTGTGCTGGGTTTTAGGGAAAGTAGCCCTTTAACAGAGACACCCTCCTTCTCTCATGGAGCTGACACCCTATTGGGCTGGGGGGGGGCAGTCAGTAAGTCAGGAAACAAACAAGTAATCTAACAAACCAATAACCCTATCACACACAGAGCTAAAATCTTGGCTGATTCCCTACTGCCTGTAGGATCCAGTCTGAGCCAAGTTTTTAGCTTTCAAAGCTCTGAAGACTGCACTCTTTAGAGTTTAGGCTGTTTGCCTTTCCAGACCCACTCTGCTGTCCGAACCCCTCCCCCATTGGATACCCTGGTCACAGGGAACCAGGAACCACTTCCCATCTCCACCTCTCTCCACCACCACCCCATATGCCATGAGTTTGATGGCTTTTTTTTCCTTGCTATTCATTGTGCTTTTCTTCTTAGATGGTTCTCTGTCCTTGTCAAAACTCTTAAAAAATCAAACCTTTTATTTTGAAATACATTGCATTTATAGAAACATTGCAAAAAATAGTGCAGAGACCCTTTACTAAGAAATGCATGTTGTGGCATTCCGAGCGCCCCTTCTGGTGCTGAGAGTGCCAAGATGGACCTCTCACCATAGGCCTGCCGCAGTGTGGGATGTAGCGCCGGTCCCGGCCCCCAGCTAGTCTCTTGCCAGGCAAGTCTGCCATCATAGGGAGACCTCTGCCTATCTGGGACTGAGACACCCAGCCTTTCCCCAAGCGGACGCTGCAGGACATTGAGGTCCCAGCTAGATGTCAGCGGGGCTCCTGCCAGTTACAGAAGCTGACACGGAGGAACTGGCTGAACTGGGGCCCCTGCTAGGAGGAGAGGGCACACGGGACTTACCAATCACAGCTGAATAAGGGCAAGCATGCTCAGTGCCCCGGGGGAGGGGGCAGGGGGTGATGAAGAGGAGGTGCAGGTCCTGACACTTCCCCTGCAGCCCACTGTGCCGCGGAGAAGGAGGAGTTTGTGGATAAGGTCAGGGAGGGACTCTGGAGGCTCATCCCCTATAATGTGCTCCAGGACTGGCTGGGGACAGTGACTGCCTGGTGCACAGCCACAGACCGCCCATGCCCTCCCTGCCAGCCTGCTTCAAGAGCGCCTTCCACATCCATACAGAGACCCGCAACATCCGGACCCATCTGTTTGGTTCTGTGCTGTTTGTCTGTTTGGGAATCTTGACCATGCTCAGACTGAATATGCCCTTCATGGCCCCGCTGCAGGAGAAGGTGGTGTGGGGATGTTCTTCTTGGGTGCAGTGCTGCTCCTGGCTCTCACACCGCCTGCTGTCCCTCAGAGACAGCTTCTCACACTCTTTCCAAACTGGATTGCTCTACTGATTAAGAGGAGCTTTGTCCCCCGGGTCTATTACTCCTGCTGCTCCCCACCGCCAGGGCTCAGCTCTACCTCTTCATCCTCTGTGTCCCGGGCATTTCCGCCATCATTGTGGCCCAGTGGGACCCATTTGCCGCTCCTAACCACGGGCAAATGAGAGCAGGGCTGTTCCTCGGCCTTGGCTTGCGTGTTATGTCCACCATGCGCTTTACTGTTGCTGAGGGCTTTGTCACTCAAGGACCGTGGACCAGGAGCACTGGCATTTCTCTGTGGCTGGGATGTACATCACTGGACTGGCCTCTATGGTGCTCCAATTCCTGAGCTCTTCTTTCCTGGAGAGTTTGACAGATGATTCCTGGAGCATCAGATTTTTTGTGTCCTGATGGTGGCAGAAGCCTTCGTCTACTCCTATGGGTCCTCCAACCTTCAGTAATTCTGCTCTGGCCTGGAACGCAGCTGTACCGATGACTCTTCTCTAAGCCTCCCACCCCAGCCTGAGGCTGGGAGAGAAACTTTCCGAGTGCTTCTTAACGTAACTTCTTTGCTGCAGTGAGAGGAAGTTCTAAGCTCCCTGTTTCTAGAACAGTGGTTCTTAATCTTTTTTGAGGTACCGAACCCACCAGTTTCATATGCGCATTCACCGAACCTTTCTTTAGTGATAAATAAAATATGATTTTTTTTTCCAAGTTCAAGACATAGGTATATGTTTTTTTACTGGTGCACAAAATGAGCCATGCATGAACATCACCTTGCTCAAAGAACAAAACCAACAAAGTGCATGAACTCACAACAAATTACGGTATTACTTTATTCTGGCCTCCATGGCAGAGGCTTCTCCGAATCCCTGAGACCGACTCATCGAACCCCTAGGGTTCGATAGAACCCAGGTTAAGAACCACTGTTTCTAGAAGAAACCTCTTAGAGAATTGAGTGCCCGCCAGGCTACAGCCCACCTTCCCACCACAGGGCTGTGATAAACTTCCCTCGTCCCTCACTGAAGAAGGGGACAGCTCACCTGGCAGCCCATCTTTAGCAAGACAACTCTGTCCCCTCACACAGGCTACTTGGAAGCTCACTTGAGATTTTACCCCCTCCTCCAACCATTTTGGGGGACATGATGGACTGGGACTCTTTGGAAATCCATTCTTACTTTGTAACCTGGCTTAGAAAAGAGCATCTGGTTTGTAGAACACTTTGGAAATGATTGTGCCCCAGTCCCGTCTTTCTGGGGCCTGGAGCTGCTGACAGCTGGGAGTCACCATTGTTGGTGAAGCCCAGCTAAGCATGGAAGTGTGTCTGGGCTTCAGATAACTTGAGTTTGATTTTTATTTTCCCTTGTCAGTGTAATGTAACATTGGAATGGTGAAAAGGTGTTTAGTATTGAATACTAAGCTTTGAAAAAATGTTTACTGTTGAATACTAAGCTGTCGTTGCTGTGTATCTTATTATTATTATTTTAAGTCACATCAACAAAGTGCCTTTTGCCAAGTAAGGTAACATATTCACAGATTTCAGGACTCAGGACATGGACTTAATTACTTATTTATTCATTTATTTATTTATTTATTTATTTTAACAGGAACAGAGAGAGGGATAGATAGGGACAGACAGACAGGAACGCAGAGAGATGAGAAGCATCAATCATCAGTTTTTCATTGCGACACCTTAGTTGTTCATTGATTGCTTTCTCATATGTGCCTTGACCAGGGGGCTGCGGCAGACTGAGTGACCCCTTGCTCGAGCCAGTGACCTTGGGTCCAAGCTGGTGAGCTTTGCTCAAACCAGATGAGCCCGCGCTCAAGCTGGCGACCTCAGGGTCCCGATCCTGGGTCCTCCGCATCCCAGTCCAACGCTCTGTCCACTGCGCCACCGCCTGGTCAGGCATTGTTGCTGTGTATCTTTATGTGAAGACTGCGGTGATGAAAGGAAGACAATTCGCATTCAGAGATTTTAATATCAAATAAGAAAAGAAATTTACATCGCTACTAACAGACTGATGGGCTTTATTTGGATTTTACCCATTTGTTGTGTTTCTGCTCTAGGATCCGGTCCAAGACACCACGTTGTATTTAGGTGCGGTGTCTCCTTCATCTCTACTGGTCTATGACAGTTTCTCAGTCTTTCCTTGAATTCCGTGAACTTGAGTGAGAGTTTTAAAGAGGACTTGGTCAGTAGTCTGTAGAGTGTCCCCTAATTTGGGTTTATCTGGTATCTTCAAATGATTAGACGCCACGGGGTTTTGGGTTTTAGGAACGAGTACTACAGAGAAGTGTGGTCGCTGTGTCATGTCCAGATATACACGATACCAGCCTGACTTATTGGTGATGCTAACCTTGGTCACTTGAGTCAAGGGGTGTCTGCGAGGTTTCTCCGCTGGAAAGACACTCGATCTCCTTTTTGGAAGGGGCTTTTAAAGTACAATAGTAAAAGGTAACATTATAATAGAAATTATTGAAAAGGAATGATACATTTAAAAACTTAGATACAGCGAATGATAAATTGGAGCAATATTTGCAAGACATGGCAGACAAGGGGCTATTTTCCTAACACGTGGAAAAGCTTTTGCTATCAATGAGGAAGGCTGACGGCCCTAGCTGAGACGTGGGGGAGAAGAAATGCTGTTGGCCAATGAGCACATGTGGGGGGGAGGAACTACATTCAACCTCACCATGTTAATGAAAATGCTATTTAAAAGAATACCATCTTTCACATATGGCATTTTAAATGTTTGGAAAAGTTTTAAAATTTGAAGTTGAAAAAGAACACTCATGTTGAGAGGCGGTGCTTACTTAAGCTTATGGTGGGAGTGTAAATAAGACGGTCTGCATATGCACATCAAAAGCTTTGAAAAAATGTAGCAGTTTCAATACCAGGAATTTATCTGGAGGAAACATGATTACTAAGGAGTTTCAACATTGTTATTATTTTTATAATAGAAATAAAATTAGAAATCAACTATGTGTCCCTCAATGGAGGCTTGGTTATTTAAATTATGGGTCCTCCGTGTACTGGAATATTCCTCAACCACTGAAAATTATGATTTAGATAAATACCGATGATGTAAAAAATTGTTCGTTATATAACAAAATTTAAAAAATTATGTCACAAAATCATATTGTAGTAAGATCTCATTTTCGTAAAAAAAAAATGTATGTTTACAAAATATATAAGAAAGTCATAGATATTATCAGTAGTTGTGGATGATGGAGTAATATGATTTAAAATTTTTCTATTAATCTAGATTTAGTAATTTTTGTTTAGTAAACAAGTATGGTTTTTATGACAGGAAGAAACATTTTTGTTTTTAGATAAATGTTTTTAGCCTGACCAGGCAGTGGCGCAGTGAATAGAGCGTCGGACTGGGATGCGGAGGACCCAGGTTCGAGATCACGAGGTCGCCTGCTTGAGCGCGAGCTCATCTGGTTTGAGCAAGGCTCACCAGCTTGAGCCCAAGGTCACGGGCTCGAGCAAGGGGTAACTCAGTCTGCTGTAGCCCCCTGGTCAAGGTACATATGAGGAATCAATCAATGAACAACTAAGGAGCCGCAACAAAGAATTGATGTTTTTCATCTCTCTTCCTTCCTGTCTGTTTGTCCCTATCTGTCCCTCTCTCTGTCTCTGCCACAAAAAAAAAAAAAAGAAACTTTTAAAAAATTATTTAAATTAAGAATTTTGTTGTGTCCTGGCCAGTTTTCTTAATGGTAGAGTGTCAGCTCGGCGTGTGGAAGTCCCAGGTTTGATTCCCGGCCAGAGCATACAGGATAAGTGCCTATCTGCTTCTCCACCCTTCCCCCTCTCCTTTCTCTCTCTCTCTTTCCCTCCCGCAGCTAAGGCTCCATTGGAGCAAAGTTGGCCTGGGCGCTGAGGACGGCTCCATGGCCTCCGCCTCAGGTACTGGAATAGCTCTGGTTGCAGCTGAGCAACGCCCCAGATGGGCAGAGCATCACACTGGAGGGCATGTCGGGTGGATCCCCGTCGGGCACCACTTCTTCTCTGCCTCCCTTCTTCTCACTTCAGAAAAAAAAACAAACAATTATTTTATGGCTCCTGTAAGGGTTACTGTTAGGTAAGTTGCTTGGTGAGCTGTGGAGGGCTTTGCAAATATTAGCCACAATTCCAGATGGTTCCTTTATGATTGTTGCCTGCAGCTGTAAAAACTGCCTGTTGTGGGCTGATTTTGTGCCTGCCCAAATTTGTATGTTGAAATCCTAACCCCACAGTGTGATGGCGTTAGGTGTAGACTTGGTCATGAGAGTAAGGCTATCAGGACGGGTTAAGTGCCCTTCAGAGAAGACGAAGAGAGAGATCAGCAAGGCAAGGCCATGTGAGGATACACTGGGAAGGCAGCCATCGACAAGCTGGGACGCTGGCCCTCACCAGGCACTAAGTCAGCCGGCATGTTGATCTTGAGCTTCCGGCCTCCAGAACCAGGAGAAATAAGTGTCTATTGTTGAAGCCCTTCAGTCTATGCTATTTGGATATAGCAACCTGAGCTGGCTCAAGACACTACCCTCCCAGGATCATGTTTACATCTATAAATATATTTTAAATTTTATAAACAGTGAAATTCACCTTTTTTCACACACCATTCTATGAGAGTGACAAACACGCACAATTTTGTAACTGCTACCATAATCAAGACACAGAAAGATGTCATCAGCCCCCCAAATTCCGTCATGCTTCCCCTTTGTGGTCAGCCTCTCTCCCACCCCTGTCCTTAGTGACACCTGATGTTTGCTGCCCACTCAGTCTTGCCTTTTCCAGGAAGTCATATAAGTGGAATCACACAGTGTGAAGCCTTTTGAGTCCTTTACTGACCGTATAATGCCTTTGAGGTTCCACCTTCTGGGCGTATACCGTGGTACAGTGGACCCCACTTTGTTTATTCCTTTCTCCTGTTGAAAGGCATTTGGAGTGTTTCTAGTTTTTGGTGGTGATAACTCATAAGTCACTGTAAATGTTTGCATTTGGGTTTTACGGTGAACATAAATGCTTCATTCCTCTGGGACAAACCCCTAGGAGTGGGATTGCTGATTGTGGGTTTGTGTGGCGCACGAGTTTGTACGAAATGGCCAAGCACAGACAGTTTCATGCTGATGATTGAGGGAGGGTGGGGAGGAAGGGATGGATTCTCACAAAGCACCTACTGTGTGCCTCACACAGAGCCAGGAGCTTTACATGTGGCCTCATGTCATCCTTACCACAGCATAGGAAATACTGGGCTCTGCCCCCCACAAGGATGACCCACAGAAAGGGCAGTGTCATGTGATTGGACCTAATTAATGCAGAGCCACTCTCTTTGAATTGGGGGGAGGGTACATGTTGGGGACTGTATAACCTCTACTATATGTCCCCGCCTCTACCCATGCCCCGCCTTGTTCTAGCATTGACACGTCTTTATAACCTCTGTCTTCCAGAGTCGATTTGCTTACTTATGTGTGCATCTTCTAAACTTCCATAAGAAGGTTCGGCCACTTCCTCTCCCCGGCACCATGTCTGTCTAGGGACCTAATAAAATATTAACAACTTTTCTTTCCTCCCTCCAATCTGAAACTTTAATGACCTACGTTGAGCATTGAGTGGAAACCATTTGTCATCTTTCCTTGAGTGATGTTTTGTCTTTTCCCGCTGATGTGGGTTCAGGTCTCTAGGTACCAAGTTGACCTTTTCCCCACTGTGACCCCACGTCTTCCCCATGTCACAGGAATGGGAGTGACAATGGGTTGTATACAGTGCTTCACTTAAGTAACTTTATTTTTTTTTAAATTTCTTTTTATTCATTTTAGAGAAGAGAGAGAGAGAGAGAGAGAGAGAGAGAAAGGGGGGAGGAGTAGGAAGCATCAACTCCCATATGTGCCTTGACCAGGCCAGTGCAGGGTTTTGAACTGGCAACCTCAGTGTTACCAGGTCGACGCTTTATCCACTGCACCACCACAGGTCAGGCTTAAGTAACTTTCTTATTAACTCTTTTTTGTTTAATTAGACAATTAGTTTAGTTTTTTTACACACGGTGGAAAAAAATGTCCAGAAGGATATGCAATGAAAACTACGCATTTCCCTCTTACCACAGACCACCTGAGTACTTTCTCCTGGAGGTAGCTATGCTTCCAGAAATTTCCTTTGCAGATAATAATGCTTCTGAATGCTGCACTGAGATGTTCTCCTGGTAATCAAAGCAATAAAATATTATAGTTGTCAGGATTGGTATGAAATTGTTGGGTAATTTTAAACTCGTCATAACTCGTATTAGGGTCCTCAGATTGCCTTTGAGGACCCAGTAAGCATCTAAAATTTTGGCAAACCTTCCACCTCTGCATGTTTCTATGGAGGGTTGGTAGCTTTCAGAATCTCAAAGGGGTTTGTGCACGAAAGAAATAAGAAAGAAAAAACATGACTCATAAATAGGGGAAAAGCAACCTTTTACAGATAGATGGTAGAAATAAATGTGTAATTAGCTGGGGGTACAAGCTCTGAATTTCTGGATCATTGGTCCTTGGTTTGGGGGTTGGAAGCTGATGGAGCCATTGGCTGAACAGCGTGGTCTCGGGCTAAGGGGTACTGTGCCTGGCTGACCAACAGCAATGAGGTTAATGGAGTTCTTCAGCCCTCGTGTTTCTGCTGACTCACTGCAGGTGCAGAAGCGCGTCTGCAACTTTAGCACATGTGTGTGCTTTTCCCAGGATGAAATTGCCCAGTTGCTGGGAACTTCTTACGGACAGGAACCACCAAATCTACTTCCTGCAAGAGGGTTTCAAGGCTGAAAATACTCAGAAAGAGTTAGGGAAATTCTGGAGAGGCAGAGACATAGCCGGTTAGTGATGGAAGTCATCGATGTTTGGGAAACTATCCCTGATGGGGTCAATACCCTTGATAGGATTGAGGCGAAGGCATCCAAGCCTTCCCATCCCCCTTGTCTTGGGGAAGTCCTGGAGGAGGCAAATATCCTGGGCTGGCTAGTGAGAAGGTCTGACCCTACTTGTTATTTCTAATGTTAGTGTAAATTTATGTAACAATTGTACCAGGCACTATTCTAAGCATTTTGGGTATGCTAAATCATAGATACACGTAACAGTTCTGTGACTTGGGGAAACTGAGGCAGGAGTATGCTAGCTACTGTGCAAACAACCCTATACCGCCACCACATCTTAAGGCAGTGGTTCTTAACCTGGGTTCTATCAAACCCTAGGGGTTCGATGAGTCGGTCTCAGGGGTTCGGAGAAGCCTCTGCCGCGGAGGCCAGAATAAAGTAACACCGTAATTTGTTGTGAGTTCATGCACTTTGTTGGTTTTGTTCTTTGAGCAAGGTGATGTTCATGCACGGCTCATTTTGTGCACCAGTATAAAAACATATACCTATGTCTTGAATTTGGAAAAAAAAATCATATTTTATTTATCACTCAAGAAGGGTTCGGTGAATGCGCATATGAAACTGGAGGGTTCGGTACCTCAAAAACGGTTAAGAACCACTGTCTTAAGGGCTTAAGATACGCGGGTCACAATTACAATTTAATGTGTTCGGTGGGGAAGGTAGGGTCTTTATTCCACATGATCCTTCTGAGACCCAGGCTTTATTTCAACCTCAGCACTTGATTTCCAAGTGCCTGGTGAGCTAATAACACCATCCACAGCCAGGAAGTGGTAGTGTGGGGATTTGAACCCAGGCAGCCTGTTTCAGGGTTTGTATTCTTAACCACCACAACCATGGTGAGAAACGAGTGACAACCATGGTGAGAAACGAGTGCTGGCTTTTAACTTCATTTACCTGGGAGGTAACCTCAGAACTGGGAAGTGGGGAAAGAACTTGGGATTCTGGAGAACATTTGCTACTTGTTGCCAAGGAAACAAGCTCATCCTTCTAAACAATGAGATGGGTAAATCTGAGAGACATCTGACTTTGTCTTCAGCTCTTAAAAATTAGAGTTTTTTCTCCTAAAACTTTGTACCTGAAATAAATGTGCATCAGCGATGTTGCTGCCTGGCCCTTGGGTCTTTCCACCACAAGTATCATCACTCCATTGCTGATTGACGTGTTGCTGTTTCGTGTAGGGAGGGGTTTTGCTAACTGTCAGCACCCTGATAACGTGTTTTTCACCAATGTCTTCTTGTGGAAATAACCCAGAAGTCCGACATAAAGGCCTGGAAATAGACCATGGTGCATCCATGCAGGAGAATACCATGTGGCCATTAAAATTGGTGGTGATGGAGAAGATTTAGAAAGACAAAGATGATTCTAATCTATGAATGTAAAAAGGAGATTATTACAATGCTGACCCACTTAAAATTTTTTAAAAAGATACAAAGAATTCAAAAATTTGAATAATTACTATTTCTAAATTCCTAAACATGGATCACTTCGTATTAAAGGAACAGATGTAAGTTCAAGTGCTGGCTCTAGTGACCTTGGTGACTCGGGCAATTGGTTAATTTCTCCAAATGGGGAGAACAGTTTTGAGATTTTTGTGAGGATTAAATGAGCTACCCGTAAAAAGTGCTTAGCATTTAGTAAATGCTCCATAAACTTCTAGGTGCTGTTACTATCATCATTTTTTTTTTGAGTTTTTCCATTCTGATGAGCCACGCCACATGCCAGCTACCTGTTTCTGGTGGCCTGTGGGGCTTTGTCTCAGGAAGACCGTATTCTCACACAGGTTGTTTTCATGACAATCTTCCTTTTCCTGGCTCTCGGTTCACACTCCAGACATCAGTTCACATCAGTATCAGTTCCTTATTTCTTCTTTAGGCAAATTTCACAAATTCCATCTTTTTAAAAAAAGAAAAAAACATTCCATCAAGACCGTTCTATTCCCACCCTTGCTTTTATCTCAGAATTCTCTTTCTTAAACCTGGACGCTTTGACGCGTTTGCCACATGTCAGACATTTCCATACCTGTCTTGCCTTTAGTGTCTGTCGTTTTGACACTTGGTGAATTGTGGCAGTCTCCCCGGTAGAACTTTCCCCAAGAAAGCGAGTTGGGAGGTTCTGTCGTGGCCACTGCTCTGTGGATCAAAGCGGTTGCCTCCTGGGCCAAGCTGTTGGATAGATGGAGCCTTGACTTGGAAGTGCGCTTTTAAAGAAGCTGTTATTCCCAAAGCAGGCAAAAGCAGCAGTCAGGAAAACAGACTGTTTGCATTACAGCTGCAAAGGGAAAGGATAGGGAGGGGGAGGGGAAGGGGAAGGGCTGAGGATGGGGAGGGGAGGGAAAGGAAGAGAAGGGAAGGGTGATTTTCATGGTCTGATAGCAGGGGCTGGGGGGACCTTTCAAGAGGGGCTTGGCAGAGGCTCAGAGACAAACGTGCGGGGGCACCCCTGAAGGAAATGCAGGGTTTTGCACCTCGGGCACACTTCCACAGGATTCAGCGATATGATTGCGCCATTTTACGCTGTCTCAACATGGAGACTTTTCATCCTGGAGACCCATGTCATCATTGTTTGTTGAGACATCCCCATTTTAGCAAAAGGGCCTGGCAGCAGTCAGCTCGGGCTGCTGTAACGAATACCATAGACTGGGGGTTTAAACAAACAGAAATTATTTTCTTCCAGTTCTGGTGGCTGGGAACTTCAAGGTCACGGTCCAGTGAGGGCTCACTTTCTGGCTTCAGTCAACTAGGCCTGATAACTGGGAAGGGAGATGGATGGGGAAGGAAGAATCACTGAAAGGAAAGGCTTCGAAAAGGAAGGAGGAACGGTCTGGGGACCCACTGGCCGTGGGTCCGGAGTGCGCGTATCTGCACTGAGGCAGTGCAGCATGTCACAGAGAGAGCGTAGCCAGATTTGGGAGAGCAGGGAGTGGCAAAGACTGTGACAGAGTGACAGGCAGGCCCCTGCCATGGGACAGGACGGAGCTATGCCTTGGCACTTGCTCAGGGGTCCCCAAACTATGGCCCCCTGAGGCCATTTATCCGGCCCCCGCCGCACTTCCGGAAGGGGCACCTCTTTCATTGGTGGTCAGTGAGAGGAGCACAGGATGCATCCGCACCCATAGTTCCCATTGAAATACTGGTCAGTTTGTTGATTTAAATTTACTTGTTCTTTATTTTAAATATTGTATTTGTTCCCGTTTTGTTTTACTTTAAAATAAGATATGTGCAGTGTGCATAGGGATGTGTTCATAGTTTTTTTTATAGTCCTGCCCTCCAGCAGTCTGAGGGACAGTGAACTTGCCCCTGTGTAAAAAGTTTGGGGACCCCTGCACTAGCTGCTTATTGCATGGGAGAACTTGGGCCAGGATGACCAACCAGATTGTCAAGTTTTGTAAATGAGATTACCCAAGTTCTCAATGCTGGAAACTACCCTGTAGCATATAAAATAAGTAACACTTCACAGGCCAAATAAGCCATGTCCACAGGCCAGATACAGCCCTGGGGCGGCCCATTTGAGACCTGCGTGTGTATATGTGTTGAGGAGTAGACTGAGCAGGAGAGGGAATGGCCAAGGTCGCTGAGACTTCAGGCCCAGGTCACCAGGAGACTGCCATGTCCTTGCACTGTCATTAGGAAGTCTGGGGGAGACAGGAGGCATGGTGGATGGGAGGAGGTGGGGCGTGGAAGATGTTGAAGGGACACGGATGGTCATATGGCAAAAGGGGACACAGACAGACAGAACAGCTCTTTCTGGGAGAACAGCTGACTTGCAAAGGCTGTTGATGGGAGAACCGAGGGGCGGCCTGTTGGTGTGGTGAACTGATAATGGGTATAGAAGTGGTCTCCCTCAAGCCCTCTCCCAGAGTGCTTCTGTACAGGGTTTATTCTGTTTTAGATTTTGGAGTTGTTTGCTTGTTGTTTGTTTTAGTTAAGATCACCTGATTTGCATCCAAGTAGGTGACAAACATAAAGGACATGGGTGTTAGAGCTTTAGAGATGTGGGTTTTAATCCTGCCTGGCTCCTTGGGCAGCGTGCCTTGGGCCTCCTTTCCCGGGCATCTCTTACACATAGATGGGAACGCCCTCTCCCCAGTTCTCGCGTCCCACATGCAATTGTTCAGGTCATCCACCACCTTGGGACAACCTTCACCCCCGCAGTGCACCCGCCTTTTCATCTGAAAACAAGGAACTCGGGGTGGGGGGATGAATCCAGGCTCCTTCCTGGCTTGACTCAGCTCGCCTGGGCCTCCTGAGAGAACCCCTGAGATCTGAGTGAGCTCTGGCTGGAGGAAGGGGGCAGAGGGGGCGCCTTCGGGCCATGCAGGCTGTCCTCCCCCGCCACCTAGAGACACGGTATACCCTAAATGTCCCGGGAGGACCTCCTTTCACCTTGAGGAACTGTCAGCCACTGGGGAGGAGTCCAAGGAACGGTTATCAGCCACCTCCCTGGTCAGACCCTGGATGCCTGTTTGGGTGTAGTTTTGTCTGACAAGGGTCTTGTCCTCGTGAGGCTTACAGTCTGGTGGGAGGGAGATGACATAGGCCACTTAAGAGATAACACTAGTCCACAGTTTGTGATAACGTTTACTGAGTCGTTCCAGTGGACTGGGCAGTGCCTTACCGGATTGGTGTGCTTGGTTTTACTTGAGGCTCACAACAGTGCGCTAAGGGAGGTTCTGATATGACACCCACTTTCCGGATGAGGAAGCCGGGACTCTGCGGTGAAGTCGCTTGCTCCCCTGCCCTCGCTCAGGATTCCCTGCTGTTCAGCTGGGTATAGCTGAGCAAGGGACACATGAGGAGCATCCCAGAGGAGATGGAGCCGCAGAGGAGGGAAAACACAGCTACAGGGAGAAGGGCTGTGCAGCCAGGCGCGGGAGACAGCCACGTCGTCTGTTCCAGGCCCCCTGGCTTAGGACTATTTGTCACTTGTCAGGAGTCACCAGCTGCATCCCCAAACCTGAGGGGAGTAAGATGAAGGCCATTGCATCAGTAATGACCGTGTGAAGGGTGCCTGGCATGGTGTTCAACGTTTCGACGCGCTTGAGTGCATGACTGCCCTCTGACAACTCCATTAGGGAAGCACTGCTTTTCATTATACCCTCTTTACAGCTCGGCTGAAATGGCTTGCTCAAGGTCATCCATCCAGGGAATGTTGGAGCTGAGAGTCACACCGGGGACCTCCTAACTCCCCAGAACTTTTAACCCTGGCCTGATAGTGCCTCCTTCGCAAAGGTGCTAGGACTTTGCCGAGTTGACCCAGAGGCCACGAAAGGGAGGCACGTGTGCCTGGAATTCCTGGGTTGAAGCCGGGAGGCAGTCAGGACCATAAATTGGTCCCTGGTCCTCCTTGGACCATTCCACGCTGTGGCTCTTCCAATTCTCAGCTGTCTTTGCTGGACCTTTCTGCCCTGCCTGTCTCTGCATCCTCGGGCTTGGCTGACTCCCCAGATACGGCCTTGGTCCACACTCCAGGGTGAGTGTTCAAGGCTTTTGTGAGCATCAGGGTCACTCGGGACACTTGCTAAAAGCAAACCCTCGGCCTCACCCCGGGTTCTGATACTTTAAGTCCACAGTGGTACCCTGGAATCTGCATATTCAGCAAACCCCACCCTATACTGCAAGGTGGGGGACAGAGTGGCCCTCAGGTAACAACCAGTCTCAAACGACTGCTCCCTCTGCCTCCCAAACCCACATACTGCTCAGCTGGCCACAGCCACCTCCCTTTTCAACACCGCAGATTGTTCATCTTCTCTCCAGTATCATGACATAGTACTGACAGTGTCCCCATTTTACAGACGGGGAAAACAAGGCTCAGGAAAGGGAAGTAACTTGGCGAAGGCCACCCAGATAGACATAGATTTTAATCAGCTCCTTGCTTTTCTGCCCCAGCTAAATTGGCATTGATACCTTCAAGGGGGTGGTCCCTCGTTGGGTTTAGAGGAAGGGCTGTGATTGATCCATCTTCATTAGCACATCCAATCTGTCCACTCTGGGACGGAGGCATGAAACCCCGGTCAATGCCTTGGCAATCAGAATATTCTTTGTGTTATCTCCTTGGGCTTTTACGCCGTGGTATGAAAAGCTGACGTCATTAGTCAGAACAAACCACCCAGGGTCGGTTCAGCTTTCAAAACTAAATGTGGCCTGACCAGGCGGTGGCGCAGTGGATAGAGCGTCGGACTGGGATGTGGAAGACCCAGGTTCGAGACTCCGAGGTCGCCAGCTTGAGCCCATCTGGCTTGAGCAAAGAGCTCGCCAGCTTGGACCCAAGGTCACTGGCTCTAGCAAGGGGTTGTTCGGTCTGCTGAAGGCCCGCCGTCAAGGCACATATGAGAAAGCAATCAATGAACAACTAAGGTGTCGCAATGGCAATGAAAAACTAATGATTGATGCTTCTCACCTCTCTCCGTTCCTGTCTGTCTGTCCCTATCTATCCCTCTCTCTGACTCTCTCTCTCTCTGTCTCTGTTTAAAAAAAACAAAACAAAAAGAACTAAATGTGAATCTCCTGACCAGGTGGTGGCACAGTGGATAGAGCGTCAGACTGGGATGCGGAGGACTCAGATCCGAGGCCCCAAGGTTGCCAGCTTGAGCGTGAGCTCATCTGGCTTGAGAAAAAAAAAAAAAAAAAAAAGCTCACCAGCTTGGACCCAAGGTCGCTGGCTTGAGTAAGGGGTTACTTGGTCTGCTGTAGCCCCACGGTCAAGGCACATATGAGAAAGCAATCAATGAACAACTAAGTGTCGCAACGAAAAACTGATGATTGATGCTTCTCATCTCTCTTCGTTCCTGTCTGTCTGTCCCTATCTATCCCTCTCTCTGACTCATCTCTCTGTTCCTGTTTAAAAAAACCCAAAAACTAAATGTGAATCAAAATGTGGACTAACTCAAGGATCACTGGTTAGGAAATGGTTCCTCCGTGACCCAGAGCAGTGCCTGTTACCTCTGGGGGCTGGTCACCTGGATCAAGGGCTTGCAGAAGAGCAGGTGAGGGAACCGACCCCTGTGGGCTGCTGCAGCACTGGAGGGAATGAAAATAAATGCTTGCCTGGTGCCCCAGCGATCCCACCCCAGGGGATTTATCAAGAGAGGCACTAACATCTACCCACACAAATGTTTGTGCACAGTGGCCCAAACGAGAAAGTAGCCCAGGTGTCCATCAGCAGGTGAGCAGACTGACTGTGGTATATCCACACAAGGGGCGCCATTCAGCAAGGCAGAGGAACCAAATGAACTACAGATACAGACAACACGATGGATGTGCAAAAGAAGACTGATATAAGAGCACAACATCTGTGACTCCATTTTTAGGAACCTCTAGGCCCTGGCTGGGTTGCTCAGTTGGTCAAAGCATCGTCCTGATATGACAGGGTTGCGGGTTCAATCCCCAGTCAGGACACATACAAAAATCAACCAATGAATGCATAAATAAGGGGAACAACAAATGGATGTTTCTTTCTTTCTCTCTCTCTCTCCCCACCTTCTTCTTTCTCTTATATCAATCAATAGTTAACTTGAAAGAAAGAAAGAGAGAGAGAGGGTGTGTGTGAGGGAGGGATGGGGGAGAGAGAGACTGAGAAAGAAAAGGGAGGGAGGGAAGGAGAAGGGAAAAGAGGGAAGAAGGAAGGAAGGGGGAGGGGAAGGAGGAAGAGAAAGGAAGGAAGGAAAGAGAGAGAGAGAGAGAGAAACCTCTAGCACAGGCAAAACTAACATATAGTGACAGATAGTGAGTGGGTCAGTGTTTTTCTGGACCTGGGGTACGGGGTTGGGGGTTGATTGGAAGAAGGCACACACAGAGAACTTTCGGGACGATGGAAATGTCTTACATCTTGATCTGGGTGGTGATTCCAACTCCTCAAATTGTATCTGTGCATTTCAGTAGATATAAATTAGGCTTTAAGTAAACAAGTTAATAAGCAGATGCCTGCACGCAGCCCCTGGCAACTCAGTCCGCAGTCTCGGGTAGGGCTCAGGGGCGTCTGTATTTTCAACAAGTGCCACAGACAGCATGGTCCTTTAGCCTGGCAGGCACCTCCAAACTCTAACCATTAAGGTCTCTTCTGTCCAGGGCAGTTGAGTTTTAGAAGATGTCAAGGACTTACTGTTAGTCTGTTTTTAAGCATAAATCAACTGGGGGTCAAAGTCTGGTCCCAGGGATAACTCCCAATAAATGCCAAGACCAGCCCTAAGCCACAGACAAAGCACCCTCAGTCACCAGGCTGATCCTGGACACATGCCAGGCATCACAGGGTCTGCTGTGCCGGGAACAGAGGGCAAGACTCCCGTGAAGAGCTGTAGACGTCTGCCAGGCACTGGGTATCAGGCAGAACTAGGCATGCCCTCATCTGAATTCTGTCTCCATGGCCACCCTTCAAATTATAATAATTTTGGCTATGGGTTGAAGAGCTATCATATTATAGACACTATGCCTGTTGGTTTGTGTATGTGTTGATTTACATAAGGGATGCATTGAGCAGTTCTTAGGAGCCTGGGCTCAAAGTCCACCTAATCCCCAAATCTCTACAATTAACTGTGTGTCTTTGTACAAGTGACTTAACCTCTCTGAGCTCCTCATTTATAAAATAAAGAAGATGACAATGCATCTTTCTTTACAGGGTCTTGAGCACAGGAGCATTTAGTAAATGTTGGTTATTATTAGTAGTATCTGATTTAATCCTTATAATACCCTTGTTGGTTTAAGTGTTATTTTTGTCCCCCAACAACTAAGACTCATAGAGGTCAAGTCCCTGGCCTGAAGTCACACAGCTAGAAAATGGAGGAACTGGAATTAAACCTTAGGTCTGCCTAACCCCTGACGCTTTTCACTGTACCAGTGCCGTCAGCTCTGGGGAATGTGGCTCACTACAGAAGATCCCATGTACTGGAATGAGCATCCATTACTGCTTGAATGAGAGACACCCCTGCTTCTGGAAGGCTCTGTGTAGTGGCCCCCAAAGTAGTTTTAAATTCTATCTCTACCAGCTGGGGTCTTGGGACAGGATGCCTCAGTCTCCTCATCTGTAAGGCAGGGGTGCTCATGCCAACCTGAAAAGGCTATGGTGACCATGAAATGAGTCAGTAGGTGTACAGCGTACAGAATGACACGCAGCACACAGTAAGCCCGTCATGCTTGTCAGCTTACTTCGCCGTCATCAGCGAGGCTGCACACCTCTGGGTTCGTGACTGAGCTGGGTGGGGCTCCAGGCCACACTGGGATGGGAGGTTGTCCTTCATGCCTTCGAGGAAGTGACAGGACAGTCTCCAGGGCGTCTGTTCCAACAGATGTGACATAAAGCCGTTTTGAACCATGTCCAGGGAACCCAAGGGTCTATGATTAAACCCTGTCTTGGATTGCCTCATGTTAAAAACTCAAGGCTCTCTGCCCAGCCTTGTCCCGGTTTTCTAACCATCCTGTGCACTCTGTTGGAAGAGATTCAGGCAGACAATCGCCGTCACGTCTAAGTGAACGGCAGGCTTCCTGCCATACCGACCCAGCGGCTTTCAGACTGGAGGTGGAGCAGCAGCAGGTACTCCACAAAACCGAGCTCAAGGTGGACAAACAACGCTTTTGTTTGTTGATTTTTGTGTGTTTTGTTTATTGTGCCCGCATCTTGGGAAACTGTGGGTTTCTCAAGTTGGTCTGTTTCCTTTGGATTGAAAAGGGAAACGATCAAAGCATGACATTCAGCTGCCTGCTTGAGACTCTGTGGGGGCTGGTTTATAAATGAAAAATGTGTGACCAGGCTAGGCTGAAAGCAGAGTGGCCACACAGCATGTCACTGTTCAAATCCCTGCACTCGTCTTGGCTGTGTGACCTTGAGGATGTGTCCATCTGCCTCTCTGAGCCTCAGTTTTTTCCTTGTCTGTAAAATGGGCACCCACCTCATGGGGGCTGTGATAAGGTCACCCAGCGGAAGTCTCAGCACAGCACAGCACAGTGCCTGGGCACATGGTACAGACTCCATAAGTGTTAGCTACCAGGATTCTTGACATGCTCTGGGACCGCTCTGAATTGAACTATTCAATCAAGATCTGGGTCTCTTTCCAGCTGGCTGTGTTGACCTTAGGCAAATCACTTCACCTCTCTGAGCTTCAGGTTCTTCATTTGCAAAACATTGAGATCCCCCCTCCCATGGTCCTTACATAAAAGGATTGTCCAAAGGATTAAATTAAGGGAGGTAACTTTCAAAGACAGCCTAACACAAGCTAGTGCTCAAGAAATAGTAGTGATTGTGCTGAGAATGTGATCATGGGGACACCTTGCTCTGACTCTTGCAGAGATGCAGAGGTTGAACAAGGTTGTAAGTGTCCCCCCAGGTGTCCTGGAGGTGTGACAGTGGGGATACCTGGAACAGCCTCAAGGTTGGCGCTCCGTGGAGCGAGACAGGGCAGACAGAAGGGCCATAGAAGGAAGGCAGTGGGTCTCCAAAGATGGACATTTGCTGAGCTGGTGGCTGTGACAGGGAGGGCATGACAGCCCACCAGGGCACAGAAGTACTGACTATTTCTTGGCTTAAATGCGTCTTTCCTGTTGGGCTTGTTTCTGGAGGTGCAATAGTATATAGCAGCTGTCTTGGGAACCTGTGGGTGGACAGACCTTGCTTACACAGATTCTGAATACAAAAATGTAATTTACGTGAAACACACGAAGGAGTCCTGATTCCCCAATGGCAGAATTCTTTATCTTGTGGAAGTATTCACTAGGATATTCTTTTCAGTATCAAGCAGCCCTGGTGTGTGTACAATGCCATTTGATTTACAAATAAGAGGGCAGGATTGTGTAGCGGTAGTGTGTGCTGTCAGGGGACCATCGCTACCCCGCCTGGCCCCAGGTGGAATCCCTGCTCTGCCTGTTAACAGCTTCAAGACTTGTCATGTGCCTCTCTTTCCTCATCTGTACAATGGGGATTATCGTTAATTAGTACCTGTCATCACATAGGTTTCATGAAGGATAAAGGATAATCCATGTGCAGAAAATTTCTGCCACATAGTTACACAATATTTGTGGCTGTTATTTATTCTAAAAATATTTGCAGGTCCTGACCAGTTGGTTCAATGGTAGAGCATCAGCCCGGCATGTGGATGTCCCAGGTTCGATTCCTGGTCAGAGCACAGAGGAGAAGTGCCCATCTGCTTCTTCACCCTTCCCCTTCCCCTCTTCTTCTCTCTCTCTGTCTCTGCCTCTGTCTCTGTCTCTCTCTCTCTCTCTCTCTTCCTCTTCTGCAGCCATGGCTCAAATGGAGTGGGTTGGCCCCGAGCACTGAGGATGGCTCCATGGCCTCTGCCTCAGGCACTAAGAAGAGCTCAGTTGCTGAGCAATGGAGCAATGCCCCAGATATGTAGAGCATCGCCCCCTAGTGGGCTTTCCTGGTAGATCCCGGTCGGGCCGCATGTGGGAGTCTTTCTCTGCCTCCCTTGCCTCCTCTTCTCTCAGTGAATTAAAAAAATAAAAAGTTGCAGAGCGCCCTCTCTGGGCCTGGCCTCCCAGAGCTTACTTGGGGTTGTTGCATGTGGGGAGAGAGACAAAATGTAGCATAAACCAAGAAGATGACTGCAAGTTGCCACCATAGCTATGTCCCAAACCAGCAGAGTTCAAAGATAGAGAATCACAAGGCAGTTACTTGCAAACCTTTGGTTTGGAACGCCTCAGTGTAACAGTGACAGTTCAGTGACAGATGAGAAGGAGCTAGTGGTGAGGGGCTGTGTAGCTAGAGTACCAGGTGGAGGTGCGGGGAGGGGGGGGAGGGGCGGAGCAGCTCTTCGTGGACTTGAAAGTGTTCTGACCCAGCAGGTGCAGAGTAGAGCTGAGGTTCTGCCATTCTCACCGGCTCCTGGCCCCCGGACCCCACTCAGAGTGGCTGGGACTGGAAGAAGGCAGAGGAAGCCAGGTCTGGAGGGCAGAGCGCCCAAAGGCAGGTGGGAGTTTGGGCTTTATTCTCAGGACATCAGGAAGCTGGGCAGGGAAGTGCCAGGGACAGAGGACCCTTTTAGAAGCTCATTTTGGCTGCCATGTGTAGACCTGCTGGGGCAAGGGCAGCCGTGGGGAGACCAGGTCGGAGGTGGGCGGGTGCAGTCGCCCAGGTGATGGCAGCAGCGATGGAAGAGGCAGGAAGTATGTTTATTTGAGATCTTTGGGCAAGTTGAACTGCCAGTGCTTGCTGAGGTTGTAGATATTCTTAATTATCTTAATAAAAATTATTATGTGTGCTTCTTTTAAAAAAATAAATAAACCAGCTGTCTGGAGCTGTCGTCCTCAGCCAGGAGTCATGGATGAGACGGATTTAGAGTCCAGATGAGGAGGACTGTGACTCTGCCAATATGGGAGATTGGCAGAGGTCACTAACCCTCCCCCAGCCTCAGTCAGTTATCTGCAGGAGGCAGAGAGAGGCTGCATGGTGGGGAGGGTGAAATGGATGGTGTGCAGAAAGTGCCAGAAATCAGCCCAGGACGGACGGACTAAGGGCTGGACAGATGGACATTATGAGCCAGGGCTGTATCCTGGGGGCAATAGGGAGTGGTGGAGCAATCTTGCGTGAGGATGATGTTATTACATTTGCCTTTTGGAAAGGTCCCGAACTCCAGAAAGCAGCGTGGAGAGGGCAGGCTAGGAGGCTAGGAGGCCATGGAGGGGGCCTTTGGGGTCTGTGTCCAGGTGAGCTGTGAGGTCTGCCTGGATTATGCAGAAGGTGGTGGGCCATCCGGGGGCGTGGGCTCTCCCCAGGGCCCTGCTTGCTGTGTCCCCTTTGTGCTTGGGCAACCACTGCGATGACTGTGGGGTGGCAGGTGTGTGTCCCTGCAATCCCGCCATGGGTTGGCCTATTTGTGTATACCAGGGGTGCTCAATACGTCGATTGTGATCTACTGGTCAATTGCGAAGGAAGTGTGAGTAGATTGCATGACATTAAAAAGATATTTGTCTTTTGATTGGCATACAGGGTAGCCAATCTGACGTCTGAACTTTTGACACCCTATGCATGCGCGTTAAACCACACTAACTTGTTCAGTTACATTGCTGCGTAGTTAGCCTTCAATTTATTTAAACTAAATACAACAAAGGGTATAAAAATTAGAATTTTTTTCACTATGTCATATTCTAAGTGTGTTTGCCTCATCTGTCTGTGTGCCATTGCTATTCCAAAGAAGGGAAATGTGGAGTGGCTTTTTCGGACTGCTCATAAAAACTATGACATTGACTTTCCTCTGAAAAGAGAGCTGAGAAGGAGAAAGGTGAAAGAAGAATACACAATATTAAATAGTAATAATAGTAACTTAAATAATGATAATATAGAAGAAATAGATTTATGTTTTGCATTTTTATTGTAGGTAACTTAAATAATGATAATATAGAAGAAATAAATTTATGTTTTGCATTTTTATTGTAGGTAGATCATTTTGACTTGGTCATCTTATAAGTAGCTCGCAAGCTGAAAAAGTGTGGACACCCCTGGTGTATACAAACCGGAAGCGGGTTCCAGCCCCTGTGGTAGCTGCTGGGACAACAAAGGCCTGACAGCTGCCCCAGGGGGGAGCATGAGTTTCCAGAGCTATAGTCGCCTTTCCTTCCAAAAAGTGTCCCAACCCTCTGTGTCCCCCACCACCAGTCTCCCCAGCCATTTCCTTACCTCCATGGGTACTGGGTCTTCATTCATTCCTTCTGCTCCTGCCATCTGTTCTCCTTTCTTCTTCTCCGATTTTACTTACTTGTCTCTCCTTTGGATTATTGATGCCACTTTGTCCCTTCCTGCCCTCGCTCCCCTGTGTGTCACCTCTCATAGTCTTGTCCTCCCATTGCCTCTCTTGGTGGTGCAAGCTTGAGGGCAGAGCGCTCTCTACGGCTGCCCCAGAGCCCAGCACAGTGCCTGGCCCTCGGTCACGTCTGCCTGTCCCCGTGTGCCTTTCCAATGTGTTCCCCTCTTCCTTCCCTTTTCCTGTGTGTGTATCCGCTTGCTAGACGTACTTCTAACGTTGGCAGTAATGTTTCCAAGGGCAGGCCTGGCTCTTCCGCCCCCTAATTCCTGCTAGCCACCTAGAGCCATTCCCAACCCTGGGGATTTATGACAGTATCTCAGTATCTATCAGCAGTGTGTCCTAGGGTGGTGGCCCGGGGACAGATTGGCCAACTTTCTACCCTGTGATTGTGACCTTCCTCAGTCACTGTCACAGCCACAGTCTTCTCTTAGTGACTGACTCAAAATATCTCCGCCGAGGATGAGATCCAGGAACCCTAGACACGGCTGTGACTCAGCCCCGCCCCAGAGCACCCACCTTGCAGGTGCTTGCACCTGCCAGCATCAGCCTCGCCTCAGAAAAGAGAGGGTTGTGGGAAAATGACAGTTTTGTTTTGGTTTCGGTTTTTAGTCATTTTATTTTAATTTTTCTATAGGTTGTATGATTGGTTCATACAACCGAAACCTTGGTAGGTTCAGCTGGATTCAGGTGTTCGAGTGGTGTCCCCTGGGGTCCTGCTCACTCTCCACCTCTGCTCTCATTTCTACCACGCTGGGTCCTTCCTGGGGCAGCCTCTCCCCTTGTGAGGAGCAGATGGCCACCAGCAGTGCAGGGGAGGCCCGGATTCCCCGCGAGCATTTCCTTCTCAATAGTGAAGGCCCGATTTTATGGGTTCTGGTTGGGTGGGGCTTGTCTTTTAGGAGATCTGATTGGCTGTTCCAGGAGCCAGTTAGAGCCAGGAGAAGGGGACTTGGAGTTGAGCAGGCACCCTGGGCAGCCACCTACACATGGGTCCAGGTAGCCCTGGGCAGCCTGGCTCCCCAGCCCAATGTGGCCGGACACCTGGAGCCCCCAGTGACCCTGCATGGGAGTGACTGGTACAACGAGCTCTGACACCTTCACACTGTGGAGAGCCCACAGTGTCCTATTTAGATATCCCTGCACTATTGGTTCCCAACCCCGGGGATTTATGACAGGAGGCCAGGGGGACGGGGATGTGATTAGAACATCTTATTTTCTGTGATAATAAGAAGCATCCCCCAGGTTACCTGTTTGGTGTTTTCCTGTTTGATAATGGGTTGTTTGTAAGGAGAGGGCATACCTGTGGGGTGCCTGGCAGCAGGTGGTTTGTCTGAGATGCTTGTTGCCATGTCCCCCAGCACCTGGACTATGGCCTGGCATGTCGTGGGTGTGCGGTTAATATTTGGTGGAGGGAGACAGCCAGGCAGAGTTCGGCAGCAGCACGTTCCTCTGTGCCCAGCTTCTCGGGGGCACCCAGGAGAGAGCAGCTATTTTATCATCGTCGTCATTATTGTTATTTGTTGTTGTGACTCTTGGGACTGCGTGGCCGCTGTCATTGTTGAGCCCCAAAGTCTCTCCTGGCTCAGGGAGCAACCTCCAGCCCTGCTGACCCTCCCCCCTTCGGGCGGCCTTGGCTTCAGTGATCCCATTGTCTCCCTAAATGTGTGGAGGCCCAATTCCTCAGAGGATCTTCAGATCTAAGCACCCTGGAGGGTGAACCGGGTCCCACCTCACAGAAATTTGTTAAATTCCTGTTCCAGTCAGGCCCCATGTGGGACAGAGACGGTGCGACAGGAGGCCAGGGGGACAGGGATGTGATTAGAACTGCAGAGACCATGACCCCCTGCCATGGAGCTTCTGAGAAGGTGATGATGGGTTAGAGCCTCTTGTCACCATCCTCGGCCTTGTTCCCTCCTCTTACAGAGGGGACAAGTGAGCAGCCAGGTTTGTCTGAGGGTTTGGGTTCCAGAGGTGATTTGCAAAGGTGTCCAGCTGAGTACCTGGGCCCAGGAAGGGTTGTGATTCACCCCCCAACATTGTGCTGTGGTGGCTCAGGGTGGAGCAGAGTGCTTGGACAGGAGGACTCCGAGCAGCCCCGTGAGCCCTGAGTCACGGGGCCCGAGCTGGAGGAGTGGCAGAGGGACACCAGGTCAGCTCTCAGCCCCGACCCTCAGCTGATGACAGGTCACTTCAGACTCTGGTATTCCTTTATCTTTGTCACTCAGGGGGTCTAGGACAACCCCATGGGGCCATCATCCCTCTGCCACCAGCACATTTCTGCTTCTGATGTTAGACAAAGGAGTGTCTTGTTCATGGAAGCAGTGTGTAGACGTTTAAAAAACTCATTCCTTTTACAGCCTAGCTTGGGGGACGATGAGAATCAGGATTTTAGAGGGACTCTGGACTCAACTCTCTGGTTCATTGTCTCGCTCTGCTAGTTATTAACAGGAGACTTGGGGCAAGTTATGGAACCCGCTGGGTCTCAGTGTTGGCATCTATAACGTGGGGATGATGGTGGCAGCTTCTTCGTAAAGATTAAATGAGATGGTCCAGATTCCGAGTAAGCCTTCAATGCGTGTTAGCGCTTCTTACCACGATTTAAAGACACACGCTTCTAAAAGCCAAAGGTCCTTTTGTAAAATGTGTAACCCCCTCCTTTAATTTGTAACCTGACACACAGTGTCTGTACCAGGTACACCTGAAGCTCCAGGAGCCAGTGATTTAGGAATGGGAGTGGGGATATTTCTCTTGGGAGACAGTCTGTGGAAGGCCAGTGACCCCCTGAAATTGTGCAGGAGAGTGCCTAGAACCCTAATGGTAGGCTGGATAATAAAATTATTGATAAATAATCACAGACACACACATACAAATATATACACACGCATGTTCACCTCCCAATCCAGAAGCTGTGATTATGTTACCTAATATGGTAAAAGGCCTTTGCAGATTCACATTCACCAGATGGCATGACGTAGGCACAGGAGTCCTTACAAGAAGCAGGCAGGAGGCTCAGTCAGAGCAGGAGACATGAAGGGGCCAGGGACCAGGAATGCCTGAGGCTGGGTGTTACTGCAGCTTCTTCCCCATCCTTATCCCTCCCCCTCCAGCTCTCCATCCCCCTCCTTCTTCCTTCCCCTCTATAGTGCATCTAATATATGGATGTAGTCTCTATCGGTCCATTTCTTCTTTGGAAACAACTCTGAGAAGGCCCACAGGACAACCTGCACCCTTACCCTGGGGGTTCCTAAATTCAGGCTATTCTCAGGTGCCCATGAGCGTGCCTCCAGGGTCCTCCCCTACTCTCCAAGCCGCTGCTGCCTGTCTGGATGGAGGAACTGGCTGCGGTCCTGCCAGTGGGATGGGTAGAGGCACTTTCCTTTGGGGGCAAACCTCTAAGCAGCTGCCTGCTGCCACAGCCTGGCACCTCATATGGGTCCAGAATAGCAGCCGGTTGTCGACTGAGCCCTCCAGCCTCCGTACCTCCTCAGCTTTTCCACACACGTGACAATTGCAGCGAGCCCTCCGCCGGTTCTGTGCCGGACCTGATATAGTTTATGTCTCTGGATCCTCTGAAGCAGCGTCTTTCCTTTACAGATGAGGAAACCGAGGCTCACAGAGGTGAAACGCATTGCCAGGGGCGTCCAGCATTAAACCAGGGTCGGACAGAGTCCACATTCCCCATCTTTTCCATGATACCACTGTGTCGTGGTATTCCACCGTCAGTGCCTACTCAGCTTCTCCTGCACGTCCCAGGCCCGTTCTGGAACCAGGAGAACACAGTGAGCAAAACAGACAGAAATTCTTATATTGGCGAGCTGTCCCATGGAAATAGAATGCAAGCCCCATGTTTAATCGTAAATCTCCTAGTAACTCCATTCATTAAAACAGGGGTCCCCAAACTACTGCCCCGCGGGCCACATGTGGCCCCCTGAGGCCATTTATCTGGCCCCCACCGCACTTCCGGAAGGGGCACCTCTTTCATTGGTGGTCAGTGAGAGGAGCACAGGGTGCATCCGCACCCATAGTTCCCATTGAAATACTGGTCACTTTGTTGATTTAAATTTACTTGTTCTTTATTTTAGAACAAATATTGTATTTGTTCCCGTTTTGTTTTTTTACTTTAAAATAAGATATGTGCAGTGTGCATAGGGTTTTGTTCTTAGTTTTTTTTATAGTCCGGCCCTCCAGCGGTCTGACGGACAGTGAACTGGCCCCCTGTGTAAAAAGTTTGGGGACCCCTGCTTTAAAAAGTGCCAAGAACTAGCCCTAGCCTGATAACTCAGTTGGTTAGAGCATCGTCCTGAACTGCAAAGGTTGCCAGTTCGATCCCTGGTCAGGGCACATACCAAATTAGATCGATGTTTCTGTCTCTTTCTCCCTTCCTCTCTCTCAAATCAATACAATTTAAAACAAACAAAAAAATTTAAGTACAAAAAAATGGGCAGAGTTAATCATATATTTTATTTAACTTGTGGCAACTGAAATATATCATTTCAACATGGAGTTAATTTAAAGTGTGAATGAGATAGTTTTTTGGATGTATCTCAGTCTTGGAAGTCTGGTGTGTATTTGCTACTTTTGTAGCATATCTCTGCAGACAGGACACTTTTCAAGAGCTCAGTGGCCACATGCGGCTAGTGGTTATTATACAGTGTGTCCGTAAAGTCATGTGCACTTTTGACCAGTTAAAAGTGCACATGACTTTACGGACACACTGTATTTGACATAAAGCAAATCCCCACTGGCCATCCAGACAGTGACCTGGGTGTGATCGGTGTCACACACATCTCCCTCCCCAGTGGCACTCAGCAGCCGTCAGTCCCCTCCTGCCATATCTGGTTTGGGATTACACTGGCCACACTGAGCCCTGTGGCTTCCTGTGGCTGGGTTGTTGTGGAATTTGGGACACAGTGTTTCCTGGTGGAGTGAAGAATGGAAGGGCTGGGCCTCAGCTCAGACGACTGGGTTAATTCGGCCCTTAAATTGTGCCACCTCATCATTGGTGGTCCACATAGAGCCACTCTCGTTTTATTATTGTGGTTATTATTTTATTGCCTTTTTCTTCCCTCCCCCACTCCATTTTCCCTTCTCTCTCAGGGCAACCATTCCAGGGGCGTGGAATACCCTGATTGGCTAGGCCCCTAGGGTAGGTGCCGCCCTTGGAGCCTGAGTTAGGTCAAGCCCCTGGACTGAGGTCCTTCTCAGTCAAAAGGAAACCGGGGCGCTGTCCCTCTGGGAATGAGAACGGTCACTGGGCAGGTGAAAGAGCAGTGTCCTCTGAACTTCTCTCGGGTGTTTGAGGCTGACCGTTGCCCCTCTCTGTTCACACCTCCTGCTGGAGCCTTGTGGACTCTGTGCTTCTGGGTCCCTGGCCTCTGCCCGAGGAGCCCTCCTTGGCCTCTTTCCCAGGCCGTCCCCTTTCTCCAGCTTTGGCGCAGGCTCTGGAGTGCCCACACTGCCTCTCACACCGCTCGTTCCTGCAGACACGGCACCCAGACCACACTCCATTGATGAGCACTTTCTATGTGTATTATCTCTCCAGAAAGGTGTCATTGTCACCACGCTACACGGAGAAAAGAGAGACTCAGCAAGGTGCTAGGAAAAAGCTAGTAAAGTGGAGGAACCGGCTAGTCCCAGCGTCCTTACGGTGAACTGCCCTAGCCCTCCAGTTCCTGGTCCGCGTGTGCCAGTCGCCAAGGCCCTTTTGCTCTGATGCTCTGTGCCTCTCCCTCCCGGCGCTGCGTCTGCCGCCACCAGCCTCCCAGTCTGTGTAGTAGATCTTGTCACTTTTGCCATATATATACTCCCAGTCTGTGTAGTAGATCTTGTCACTTTTGCCATATATATATATATATATATATATATATATATATATATATATATATATATTTTGCCAGAAGCAAGCCATAGGTCCCTCCCACACTCAAGCAGAGGGTCACACCCAGCATGAACACCAGGAGGTAGGGACCCTGGGGCCACCTTGAGAGGCTGCCAGCCACACCCTCTCTGATCGTCTGTCTTTGATGGCATGATAGGAGAGTAGACTTGGAGAGACCTGCCATTACGCTTTGGGCAAGACCTCATCACAGTTTCCTCATCTGTGACATAGTGCAATGCCATCTGGCTCTTGGCATTCTAGTGATAATAAGCTCATATAGGTAAAACTTTTAGCACTGTCCTTGGCATAGTGACAGTCTTATAAATAACAAATTCAGTACCACTGACTCTTCACGAGGTTTGATCTGCTGTAGGTAATAAAAAGCCCTAAGTAGCAGTATCAACAAAATAAAACCTTTATTTTCTTTGTGTGTCAACAGTCCAGAGGTCAGTAGTACATACAGGTCTAGGAGGCCAGCTCTGTGACCTCCAGGGACCTAGACTCCCGCTATCTGGTTGTTCTGCTGTCCTCTACTTCATGCTCCAACATGGCTGCTGAGTTCCAGCCGTCACTAACTTCAGCCTGTAGGAAGGAGGAAGGAGCAAAAAAGAGAAGACATGTCTTTTCCATTTAAGAACCCTTTCTGGCTGTCCCCCTCTCCGATACATACTTCTGCTTATATCCCATTGGCCAGAGTAATCACTTGGCACAGCTCACTGCCCAAGAGGCTGGGTAATGCTGGGACTTATCTGTAGACAATGAGGCCATTTCGGTGTCAGGTATTGTCTACAAAGAAAGTGAAAGGAGTCTTTTTCACTTTCAGGAAGCCTTCGAGTTAGTGTTGGAATTAGGGTTTGGAGTTTTTAGGGTTTGGGGTTAGGGTTATGCAAATGTCACCCTTTTGTAGACATGCCATGTTTTAGCACTCACTGTATACCCGGTGCTGTACTCTTAACATGAAAAAAACATTCACCCTCTAACCGTATGAAGGCAACACTGTCTGTTCTGATTACCACTGGACGGGGGTTTCATTCCACCCCTCTGCAGCCTGGGCCCCGACACTGGGTCACGGGAGCATTTCCTGCACAAGCTGCTCGGAGTAGCAAGGGAAAGGGTGTCAGTAGCACTGGCCATGTTGTGGAGACCGTGAGCACTCGGCCCAGGGTAGTTCTCCTTGTATTTCCCGAAGTGAAATCCAAGCCCCCTAGCATAAGCCCCCCCCTCTCCGTGGCCTGTCACTCCCCTCCCACTCTCTCCTGTGGGCTGCCCTGTTTTAAACTCAATTCCAGTTTTATGGTTAAACATCCCAGCGTCAATTATTTACAATACACCCAGATGAATATCAGGGTGGCAGAGGCCTGAGTGACTCACAAGGGGAGGTTGGTTTTTATGGAGGAGAAATGACACGAAGGAAAACAAAGAGCCCTACCTCCTGACCACCGAGACTGAGGTCCCCCTGGGGAGGACTTTCAGCGGCGGGGGTGAGGGGGTGGGCGTGGGGCGGGGGCTCTCGTGTGCGTGGGGGGACTGGGAGGCCCTGGGCGTGGGGAACTGACAGCCTGCTAGCGCTGGAGTCAGACGTGTCCAGTCTGAATCTTTGCTCCGCCGCGCACTGTATGACCTTGAGCAGGTACTCTGACTCCCTTGAGCTTCCGTGTCCTCGCCTGCACAACGGTGATCATTTGAGACGCTTTCTTGTTGGGGTTCTGGGGGGACCTCAACGTGATATAATAACACATTTAAAGTCTCATTATGTTACATAAATAATGCTAACAATAAAATACATTAATGCACATGGGTAAAATACACTGATTTGACCAATACAACGAACAAATACAGTTATTAACGATAATCCAGGCACAGAAGGCACCCAGCATTTAGGAGAAAGTTAAATGTTGCCGCTACATTTCAAAAATGTGACAGTTGGAATAAAAAGAATTGGGTGTAACAAGCGACTTCCTAAGAATCAAAAGCAAGAGGAGAGCTGGGGCTCAGGAAGCAGGTTCGGCTAAAAACGCCTCAAGTAGAAACTGGACGGAGAGAGGGGAGAAGGGGTGGGGAGGGCCAGAAAAGGTCAGCTGTGTTCCAGCAGGGCTCTTGGCAGAAGGTTTGGGAACCATTTTTATGGCAGCACTGTCGCTGGGGCTAAAAAAGAAAATGTCCAGATATGGGCAGAATAAACTTTCCCCTACTGAGCGCTAATCTTCGCGATCGGGGCGGACTGATACAGGCCTGGGAATAGGGAGGGCTTTGCTCCCACAGGAGTCATCCGCCGGCGGAGGTCTGTGTCTCCTGTTTTGGTTGAAACACCCTCATCTAAGGGCCGCATAAAATAAATCTCTGGTTCATGCATGGTGTCTGAGGGCTGAGGAACTGTATTTTAGAGCCAACAGCAGAGCGAGCACCGATGGATACAGACATGAGAGCACACGCCCTTTTATCGCGGTTTTCATCCCGGCAAAGAGCAAGTGGAAACTTGGCTCCCTAGCAGAGCCCGAGGTTAAAATGTAAACCAGGGAGAGGAGGGCCAGGGTGCCCAGCCTCCCTCCAACCTGGCCGCCCGAGGAATGCGTGCAGAATTCACCATGTGATGGGTTTGATCGAGATGAAGGAACTGTGCCCAGCTAACCCAGCTGTTGGGTAAGTGAACAGCCTGGCTGTGGGCAGGTGCCACAGGAAGGTGTGAGCACGCATGCTGCCTGTATGCACTTCCTGTAACAGATTACCCCAAACACGGTGGCTGAAAACAACACATGTGTCCTCATGACGTTCTGGAGGTCAGAAGTCCACACACTGTTGGTTTGGTGGGCTAACGTCAGCGTGTTGGCAAGGCAGTTCCTCCTGGAGGCTGTAGGGGAGGATGGAGGGTAGACGTGTCCTTGCCTTTTTCAGCTCTGGGGACCACCTGCACCCCCAGTTCACGTCCCCTCCTCTCATCATGCCGGCCTCTTGCTTCCATCATCACCTCTCTTCCTCCTTTGACTACTTTGCTTCCTCTTATAAAGACACTTGTAATAATAATTATAATTGGATCCACTTGGATAATCTCCCCACCTCAAGATCCTCCACTTAATCACATCAGGAAAGTCTCTTTGCCACATAAAGTGACAGTCACAATTCCAGGGATTTGGGCCTGGATATCTTTGGGGGACCATTATTCAGCCTGCCACGTGCCTTTTCCCAAATTCTGAGGAACACGGGGTGGCAGGTGGCAGAGATCTCTGAGCTGGATCCCATATTCTTCTCTGCCGCCAACGCGAATGGGCTTGAATTAGCTCCTCACACCCTACTGGCCCCTTTAAGAATGGATGGATGCTCTCCTCTCTCTGCAGGTCTGTAAATGGCAGCTAGGCCCATGAAGAGCATTTCCTCTCAGCCAGGCACCAGATGACTCCCTTAATGCAGTCACTTAGTGCTTTTCAGCATCACTGTCTCTGGAAACTGCCAGGCAGGCTCCTGCCTAAGGGCCTTTGTTCAGTGGTGCCCAGAACCTGGAATGCCCTTCTCCCAGATATCCATATGGTTCCCTGCCTCACCTACTTCTAATTTTTACTCAGATCTCTCTTCTCGATAGCTGTGTTTCCTCACCACATTTATTTATTTTATTATTTTTTCCTTTTCCAAGTGAAAGAAGGGTAGAAAGTGAGACAGACTCCTGCATGCATCCCAACCAATCCACCCAGCAACCTCATCTAGGGCCGATGCTTTAATCAACCAAGCTATTTTTAGCACCTGAGGCTAATGCGCTCCAACGGAGCTATCCTCCGCTCTTGAGCCACTGGCTGTGGGAGGGGAAGAGGGAGCAAAGGGGAAGGGGTGCAGTGGGGAGAGAAGCAGATGGTCGCTTCTCCTGTGTGCCCCGACTGGGAATTGAATCTAGGACATCCATATACTGGGCCGACACTTTATCCACTAAGCCACCGGCCAGGACCCATACTTATTGTTTTATCTTTTAAATTTATCGTTACTGATTTTACGAACAGACAAAAACATTGATCTGTTTCTGTACATGCCCTGACCGGGGATCGAGCTGGCAACCTTTGCACATTGGGACGATGCTCTAACCAACTGAGCTATCTTTCAGGGTCCTGACCTCCACCATATTTAAAATCACCATGTTCAGCGCCGCCTACCACCCACCCCCAGGGTCAGCATTTTCCTCTAGCCTGACATTCTGTAGAGTGCTCTCTATGAGGCTGGTTATCCACGAGCTCCGGGGAAACAAGGTCTTCTGTCTGGCCGTTCCTCTCTCCCCAGCACTTAGAACACGTGGCACATGAATCTCAAAGCTTTGAGCTCGTTACGCATAACAACCTTCGGGAAGTAGACCCCTGTACAGTGTCCCCCTTACTGATGAGGCAATGAAGGCTAGAAGAGTTGAGGATTACCTTGTCTTCATCTAGCTATCAAGTAGCAGAGCTGGGCTAGAAACACTGGGAATTACTCCACGTGTGTGAGGGGGGGCATACTGGAGAACAGCCTCTGCAGTCCCTGCTGTTAGTCTCCCCTCCGCCCTCCTCTACTTTTCGCCGCAGCATGCCTCTTGCGGAAGAGGAATCAAATGAATCAAGTCGATGTCCTAATGGTCTGCCGTACAGGGGCAAATGCTGTGTCCGGACGGTGCCTAGGGGCACAGGGGCCTGGCAGGCAGCCAGTGCACTGACCTGCATGCAGCAGAGTGCACTCCACCCTCAACTCCCGCCTCCCGGACTTGGTCTGAGCCTCAGAGATCCATGCTCTGGTTCCGGGAAGGTCGGCTATGACACCTCACTTGAACTCTCTCCTCGTGTCCAGAGGGTAGCCTCGGTGAGTGACCACGGGGCCGGCCCGTAGTAACAGGGATTGGCCCTATCTTGGTTTTAGTTCAGTTTGGCTGAAAGGCTGGTATTCTGCTGCCGAGGCCTGAGGAAGGTCTGAACAAGGAGATTTTGTGCATGGGGCACTACTTATAAAAGCTGTGAGACCCAGCCTGACCTGTGGTGGCGCAGTGGATAAAGCGTCAACCTGGGAACACTGAGGTCGCCAGTTCAAAACCCTGCACTGGTCTGGTCAAGGCACATATGGGAGTTGATGCTTCCAGCTCCTCCCCCCTTTCTCTCTCTCTCTCTCTCTCTCTCTCTCTGTCTCCTCTCTAAAATGAATAAATAAAATAAATTTTAAAAAAGCTGTGAGACCCTGGGCAGGTTTCTCGGCCTCTCCGCCTCCCTGTATTCAGTGACGTCGTGGACAAAGGCAAGAAGAATCGCCTCCCCCGCGTGGTGGTTGGGCAGAAAAAACAACTAACCCGTCACGGTCGGCGTCTAAGCCACAGGAGCAGCCGTTTTCATTGCTGACCGGATGCCAGGCCCAGCAGGCTGGGCCAGGTGGTGGTCAGCGCCTGTGCTCAACCTTGCTTTCCAGACTGAAAGGTAGTTGGTGGCTCATCCCAGAGCCTGGAGAAGGATCAAGGTGTCAGAGTCACTTTGAGCTGACGGTGACAGGCCGGGCACCCTGACTGCTGCCCTGTGCCAGGGGCACCAGACTCTATACTGGCAGGAGAACACACAGAGATGTCACCTTTCCTGAGAAACACTGAATGTGACTTGAGCCTCTCAAGACTGGGTTCTGCATGTCTCTGGGGGACCATTACTTAGCCTGCCACATTCCTTTTCCAAAATTCTGAGAAACTCGGGGTTATAGGTGGCAAAGATCTCCGAGCTCGGCCCCATATATTTTAGAGAAGGTGCCAGCCACCTGCTCAGAGAAAGACGTTGCATCAAGCTTCTAAAGAAAACATTCCTGTTATATGTGCTTGCTCCTAATGTTTATGGCTCCTGGAGTCTTCAGAATGAATTTGTCTTCCTTAATTTCACTAACCCTTAAAATGGATTAGCAAGGAGCCTGGAGATGTCATGTCTTATAAAATCTACCCGTGTTGGGGGAGGGGGGGAAGCTACCTCCTTTCTCTGCAGCAAGTGCTGTATTCTGGCAGAAGCCCTCTCTCCCAGCTCTCTGCAGTTTCTAATGCTGAACCCTGTCCCCTGGAATATTTTAACCTCCTCCTACCCCCGAACTCCACCCAAGGAAGTTGACATGCACCTCAGGACCCTGCAAAGCTGCCGATTAACTTCCTTCTCCCCATAGTTAAAAGCATGAGTTTTGGAATCAGACAGACACATTTTATCTCTGCTGCTTGGACTAGCTGTGTGGCCTTGAACATGTTGCTTGACCTCTCTGAATCTCAGCATCCGTATCTATAACGTAGAACTGATAACTATTAAGTGATTATGCATGGAGCTCCACGGCGGCCCCGGCAGAGTCAGCACTCAACACACCTTCGCACTCACACTTCTCCTCCCGTTAGGAGGAGTCACCTGTCTTCCTGCTAGACTGTAAAAACATGTCTCACACATCTGTGTGCACACACACACACACCCTGCCCCAGAGCCCCGGCCACACAGTAGGGACCCAGGAGTTGTTAGAATCAAATTCTTTAAACCATTTTAAAAGAAATGCACGCTTGCCACCCCTCATGCGTTTGTGATCAAATGTCTCCAAGGGTAAACTGTGGGACGTTCCCTTCTAGCCTGCATGCCCTGCCCAGGGAGTGGCCCCCGGGGACTCGGCTTTTCGAGGGCTGGCGTGGTGCCAAGGACAGGAGGTGGACTCTAGCGTCAGCTAGCTTTGATTGTGAATCTCGACTCTGCCGTGTACAAGCTATGTGACCTAAGGGAAAATTACTTAAGTAGCGGGCTCATCCTTTTTGAAGGGTGGCTGTGAGGATGGGATGAGTTTATGGTCTGATTCGTGGTCTCGGTTGCTGCTAACTTTGTTGCTGTGACTGCTGGTGCTACTGTTACCGTCGCATGCTGCTTAACGATGGGGCATGTTCTGAGATATGCGTGGTTAGGCTGTTTCATCCTTGTGTGCACGTCACAGGCACTCGCACAAACCTAGACGGTACAGCCCACTGTACACACCTGGCCACATGGTCTAGCCTGTTGCTCCCAGGCTGCAAGTCTGTACAGCAGGTTACTGGATTGAATACTGCAGGCAGTTGCAACAGTAGTATTTGTGCATCTAAACGTATCTGCACATAGAAAAGGTACAGTGAAAATGTGGTAAAAGTGATGTTAAAAAATGGTATGCCTGCACCATGAATGGAGTTTGCCAAACTAGAAGTTGGTTTGAATGAATGGTGACTGACTGTGAAGCCCCAGGACATTACTAGACACGGCTGTAGACTTTATAAACATGGTCCCACAAGTCCTCCTTTCACGTCCTTTGGGCAGGGTCAGAAATAAAACATCGAAGCTGTCAACACTGCTCTAGGAACAGGGATGCAGGCTGGACTGATTGGAAAGACCGAGAAGAAGCTGGCAGGATGAGACGCAGATCACCATCGCTGTGACTGTCGGGAGAGAGGGAAAGTGGCCCAAGGATGAACAGGAACAAGAAATCGGGACAGAAGGATAAGGAACACAGGGGACAGTCATGGCCATGGGATTTGGCTACCGCCTGTTGGTGCAGTGGTCAGTTTAAGGAACTTAGTGGTATTCAGAAAAATAGAAGGTGTTCAACATGGAGAGGTATAGAACTGAGGACTCGGTATTTTGACTTTGGAAATTTGTTTTTGGTTCCATTGACCCTGTCTGGCATAAAAGGCTCTCTCTGGCATTGAACTGATGGGAGAAATAACACTTATCTATGCTTGACATCATTACAACCTGCCAATATTTCCAAAGTCCAGGGACAGGCTGGCCCCACACGACCACAGAAAGTTTTTTTAAAGTGACAGTGGCACTTAGTCCCTGTTAACCTGTGGACCTGTATCCTTGTGCACAATCTTGGGTCCTACAGCAAGGTGCTCCGGGCTAGGTCTGGGAGGCTGCAGCGCCCTCTGAATACATAGCGCTTGGGTTGGGGAGCTCCTCGGTGCAGAACCAGTTCCGTGGCCGGCAGAAGGAAGGGGATGTATCCTGTGTCCCCTCACAGCAAGGGACAAGGAGCAAGAGGAAATCTGCCACCAAGCCCCAGAGGCTCCGCTCCCGTCAGGAAAAAAATCTCCCTGAACCACATTTCCTCCCACTTCTTACAAGAGTGATCTGATGTCATCTATGCGGTCTGTCATTGATGGAAACCTTGTTATGCGATGCATGACCATCATTCCTACTCGTGCCCTTGCTCCGCCTTGCTCATTACTCAGCATCCTTCCTTCTCTCCTCTCCCTCAGCTCTCTGGGGCGCAGGCAGCTCTCTTTCCCTCTCCTCTACTTCCTGACTCACTTGCCCAGCACTTTGCGTTTTTCCTGAGTGCACGGGTCAGGTCCACAAGAACCTGTTCTGATAGAACAGGAACCTGACAACTTTTGACCTTGACTGTTGGGGAGGTCACCTGAAACTCCCCCAAATGAACAGGAGCGTGGTTTGGCGGCTCGGAGCCTTTCTTCCTGGCCCCACGTCCTCCCACATGGCATGGGACTGGAACTCGGGTGACAGAAGTGACTGTGGGCTGAAACTTGGCTGAGGGGGCCCCACTGAACCCTTCCTTTGTGACGGGAGTGCGGCACAGCCTGGTTCCCTGTGAATGGCATGGGGGTCCCTTTCCCAATGATGCGTCTTGGCAGAAGGAGGTCGGGGCACGGGGAGGATGGTCAAGGAGCCTCTTTGTCGCAGGGGCTGTTCGTGCTGCCGTGGCTGCCGAGATCTTGTCCCCCAGAGCCTGCTGGGCTGGATGCTTCCGGGGCTGTGTCTTCCCAGGCCACAGGGCAGAGCTCAGTGGCCATGTGAGGGCCTGGATCTGATCCCTGGCTTCTAAACCATGATCTGTAGAATTTCTGGGCTTCATTAAGAAGCAGGCAAGGAAAGGCTTGATAGTCAACACTTGGGACCTTTTTGCTCTGTTTCAGACAGAGCAGTGCTGTTTTCTCTTGTCTGATTTTATTTAAATCACTGTGTTTATATTAGGTTCACAGAGAGTTCAATCCAGGTGTGGACTGGCAGTGATGGCCATGTGGGTGTCAGCCAGGTGGAGCACCCTGATGTCCAGAGCTGTGACTACTTCCCCGTGGCTCTCTCTTCCCTCACCCCACCCCCCAAATCCCTCCTGGCTCTGGTTGGCCAAAGTTGTGCATGGGAACAAAGACTGCAGCTGCCCTGGTCCAAGGCACAGGCACAGGGCTCTCACAGTCCTGCTGGCTCCTACCTGGGAAGATGTGGGAACCGCTGAAACCTCAAACCCCAGCAGGGAACAGTGACAGAGATACCTGCTCGGGTCAGAATGGAAACCACATTTAATCTGGGCACCTTGCCCATGTTGCTGGGAAGTCATTAGCATAGGGTTCAATTTCAGTATCCAGGTACTCCTGAAAATTATTTCTGTCTAGTCCCCCCCACCCTCGGTGCCAGCCTTGAACTGGGAATTTCCCCTAATTCACATGGGGCATGGGTTGGACTTTTAAACTTCCCAGATAGTCATTCAGTTTACAAATAGTTATTAGGTAGCTGTTACATTCTTAACATACTGTGCCAAGTGCTGGGCATACAGAGATGAAGAAGACAGACAAGAGCCTTCTTTCAGGGAGTTCACACTCTGATAGGGGAGACGGGAAGCCAGCAAGAAAACAAAGCAAGACTATATAGATTGTGAAGTAATGTCATCCGTCCACGGGAAGGAATGCCGTCAAAGCCTTATTAAGCATAGGGCAGGAGAAGAATGGGGTGAGGACCGGGCATTTTATGTAGAGTGCTCAGGAAAATCCTTGCTGGGGAGGTAGCATTTGAGCTGAAGGACAGAAGTAATAAAGAAATAGCCAAACAAAAGAGATGGGTGGAAGAATGTTTCAGGCAATGGGAACAGCAGGTGCAGAGGCCCTGAGGCAGGATGTGCTTGGTATGAATGAGAAATAGAACAGAAGCTGTTGAGGGTTGGTGAGCCAAGAGGTGAGATATGAGAGAGCCAAGAGCCCCATCCACTCTGGTAGGATTTGAAGACCGTAGAAAAGGAGTTTGGATTTTTTTTTCTTTAAGTGAGAGGAGGGTAGATAGTGACACAGATTCCCACATGCACCCCAACCAGGATCTACCTGGCAGCCCCCCTCTGGGACTGATGCTTCTATCAACTGAGTCTCTGGCTGTAGAGGGGAAGAAAGAGAAGGGGAAGAGGGATGGGGAGAGAAGCTGGTGGTTGCTTCTCTTGTGTGCCCTGACTGGGAATCAAACCCGGGATGCCCATATGCCAGGCCGATACTCTATCCACTGAGCAAACTGACCAGGGCCAGGAGTTTAGATTTTATGCTAAGAGTAATGGAAAAACATTGATGGGCTTTTGGAAATTCCTATTACAAAAGAATATATACATAAGAAATATGTGAAATTGGCCCTGGTTGTTTGGCTCAGTGGTAGAGCGTCAGCCCAGCATGTGGAAATCCCAGGTTCGATTCCCAGCCAGAGCACACAGGAGAAACACCCATCTGCTTCTCCACCCTTCCCCTCTCCTTTCGCTCTCTCTCTTCCCCTCCTGCAGCCAAGGCTCCATGGGAGCAAGGTTGGCCCGAGTGCTGAGGACGGCTCCATTGCCTCTGCCTCAGGTGCTAAAAATGGCTTCGATTGCAGCAGAGCAAAGCCCCAGAGGGGCCGAGCATCACCCCCTGGTGGGCATGCCCAGTGCATTCCAGTCGGGTGCATGTGAGAGTCTGTCTGTCTGCCTCCATCCCCCCTTCTCACATCGGAAAAATTAAAAAAAAAAAAAAAAAGGAAATATGTGAAATTAAGGAATAATAAGTCAAAACCCGTGTACCCTCCACTCATCCTGTCCCCAACGCCATATCTCACTCCTCCAGGGAGGTAGCTGTTATCCCGAACCTTAGTATATATCTTTGCAGTTCTTTCCAGTATTACAAACATCAACCAATATATTTCATTTTGCCTTATATTGGACGTCATATAAATCGAACCTTTCGGTGTGTGGTCTCCCACAACTTGCTTTCCTGTTCAGCATTCTATGGGTTAGAATGGCCTGTGCTGGTACATACAACCACAGTTCATTCATTTTCAGTGCTGCATACTACTCCACAGCATCACGCTGCATGGCTTATCCCTCCTCCTGGGACTTGACCTTATTTGATTTTCTAGTGTTGAACCCAACCCTACATTTTTGGTATAAACCCAACTTCATTGTGATGTATTCTCTTTTCCTTCTTTTTAAACATCGTCAGATTCTGTTTACTGAGGTTTTGTTTAGGGTTTCTGTTTCTATACTGCTGGGTCACACGGGTCTGCCATTGTCCTTTCTTGCCTTGTCCTTTTTTGGGGGATTGGTATCAATATTATCCACGCCGCATCCAATGACCTAGGGGAGTGTCTCCTGTTCTGTTAGCCTCCGGAGCACTTGTATGAGAAGGCCGGAACTGTGGCACGGTTTGGGAAACGTAGCAGCCATAGTGTAAGCCTTCTGCCGCCCCACTTTTTCAGTATAGAATCTTGGCTCCTTTGGGTACAGCCTTCCCTGCTTGTCCCCCTACCCAAACACATACCCTGTCCCCCAGAGAAGCAAAAGAAAACATGTGCCTCCCCCGTGAGCACCTCAAACTGGAATGCTCACAACTGTGACTGAGAAAGCTGTTTCTGTTTTTTTTACAGGTGGGTCCCTAACTTGGGATCTGAGCATGAAGAGTTGTTCTCAGGACTTTCTGGAGCCCCCCAGGTAGCAGCAGGTAGGTGCCTCTCTTAACTGGGTCACAGTTTTTCTTAGAAACCCAGACAGAGGATCACTCCCTTTGCCCTTAGGGACCGCCCTGAACATGACCCACGAAGGGTCCAGCTCCAGGGTCCAGAGGTGAATCTGGCCCAAACTGGCACCCCAGGCTGCCTGGCAAGGCAGCGGCTGTTTTAGGAACATGTTGGAAGCTATGTGGGTCCAAATCCTCTAAGCACAAAATTAGCTTCTTTTCCATAGTTTTCAAAGGGAAAGAACACCATACTAAATATAACAGGGGTCAAAAGCCAGAGCAAAATAAATAGCCACAAGCTGCCCTTCTGGGAGCCACGCTGCCACCTCCCCCAGTGAAGCCATCAAGACCCTGGTCTCCAGAGGGCAGTCGAATCAACGAGCAATTTTAAGCTACCGCTGGATGTGTAACCCTGCCACGAATCCCACCCCCAAAAAAACATCTAAGACCTTTATTTCAGTTCCTTTTTCTAAAGCGACAAATGCACATATCTGTGTTTTCTAATTCTTATTTTCCCCATGAGAAAAGGAAAGGAAGAAAACCTATCTAATCCCATCACACAGAGAAAAGAATACTATGAACATCATGGTAGTATAATTTCAGTGTTTGTTTGCAATATGCAGTAATATATTAAACAGTGTTTCTCAACCCCTCTCACCCACTGTCCCCTAAGGATTTCTTATACTCTTTTTGTAATGTTCTCTGCACCCACCCCCACTCCCACCCATGAAATCTTATTACCACAGAGATGCTCTGTTTATGGACCGTGGAGGGCCATAAACCACTCTCATGTCGAAGATTATCACACCCCAAGAACCAAGTTTTCCCCCTCGTGGGTGATCTCACCCCATTCCGAATGTAGGCTTTAAATATTTAATAACAGACCTTTCTATAAGAACTTGCTATGTGCTGGCTACATCCGGTTCTGGGTGCTTTTATTTACACACACACCCCCAAAGGAGTGAGTGCTAGAGAGCTTTATCTCCATTTTACAGTTGTGGGTATCGAGGCACAGGAATTAAGTGACTTGTCCAAGGTCACACAGCCCGGAAGGAACGGTGTGAGGAGCTGAGCACCGGCAGCCTGGCTCCCGAGTTCACGCTTACCCAGTAAGCAGTGCGGCCTTGCAGCAGCAGGTCCTGACTGTAAACAGTTCGAAATACAGAAATAGAGAGAAAGACGGCACACTTCCCAAGCCCCCAGTCCCAGAAGCCGTCGTTATAAATTTGGAAGGTGCCCCTCTGCCTGGGATTTTTACACACATTTGTATATATGAAAATATGTTCTCTTTTGTTTTAACATGAGTAGGATCATCCAGTCTTTTTTCTTTTAGATTCAAATATACATGTCTGTGTACAGAAATTTTTTTTCATTAGCATTGCACTGAGCATAGCATTATTTTAACTTGCTGCTTGGCTTTGAAATGTTTCATCAGCTGCCTTGAGACCGTAATTGAGGAAGTGCATGGGCCATATTTTATTTCACCAGGCCCAGATTATTGGCTGTTTCAAGTGGTTTCTAACTTCTCACCACCCTCAAGGTGTGATGAGCATCCTTGCCTTGCACATTATTCTTAGAAGTTGGAATGTCAGTACCAAAGGCTGGAAACATTGTTGAAACTTTTGATCCATAAATGCCAAAATTTGCCACCCAGAAAACTCGTATGAAGTTGCCCATCCCTACGCCCTCACCCACACTGGGTGTTATCATCCTTCTATTTTTTCTTATTTTTAAAAAATATTTTAAAATTTTATCTAGAAAATTAACTTTAACCCAGTGACATTGATCAATAAGAGTACATAGATTTCAGGTAAACATTTCTATTGCATTTGAACTGTTGATTATGTTGTATACCCATCTCCCAAAGTCACATCATTTGCTGTCATCTTATATTTGTCCCTCTTTACACCCTTCTCCCCACCCAAAGACTTCAGCTTTGGGGTTTTTTTTTTGTTTGTTTTGGAAAGGAGAGGGTGAGAATGTGGGGGGAGGCAGAGAGGGAAGCATCAACTCATAGCAGTTGCTTCTCCTACGTGCCTTGACTGGGCAAGCCTGGGGTTTCAAACCAGGGACCTCAGCATTCCAGGTTGACACTTTATCTACTGCACCACCACAGGTCAGGCTTCTATTTTCCATCGTTGACAATTTAATTTCTTTTTATTTATTTATTTTAGAGAGGAGACACGGAGTGAGAGAGAGAGAGAGGGAAAAGGGGGAGGAGCTAGAAGCATCAACTCCCATATGTGCCTTGACCAGACCAGTGCAGGGTTTTGAACTGGCGACCTCAGTGTTCCCAGGTCGACGCTTTATCCACTGCGCCACCACAGGTCAGGCTCCATCGTTGACAATTTAATAGGCCAAAAATGTGTGAGCATTTTCACCTCTGAGGCCTGTTTTACTCACTGACCAAATAAGGCAGTGCTTGATTGGAGCATTAATAGGGGCTATGGTTAAAGTGGCCCCAATCACTGGTTTAATAAACACACTGTCAGCCTCCCAGGTACAAGGCCTACCTCCCCGGGCCTTAGCGGGTGCTCAGTCCGTGTCTGTTTCATCTCCTGCTTCCAGCATGAGCCTCTGACTGCACCTCTTCACCACTGAGCCCTCACCGCGACTCAGATCCATTTGGCACAACCCAGGCATTTCTAGGGCTACCAAACCCCGCACCCTTCCCTTCACTGGCCGTGAGTGGTATTGTGCAAAACAAAAGCTCTTGTGCTTACGGCAGACGTTCCCAGCTGGTCCCACTCCAACTGTGTGCGGCGGGACCCAGTGCTCTGCATGTCACACAAAGGCCCAATTGTACGCACACACACACAAATACACAGGTTCATACGCCTGTACATATATGTACACATATGCACATATGTACACACATATGCATACACATATACACACAATGTAGCATGTGCGGGGTGCAGGCCTGATTATGCCAGTGGGACTTGCGTCTTGTAGAGACTTTCCATATACTCTCCAACCCAAGTCAGGACACCAGCAGCCTAACGGCACAGGTCTGTGCTTTCACTCACTTCTTGTTATTCCTTGTAGACAGTTCTGCCGCTGGCCTAGAAGCCCTGCTGCCCCGGAACTCTCTCACCGATATTTTTCTAAGATCTATAACACTGCTTAGCAGATGCATGAGAGAAAAGAAAAAAAAAAAAGGGAAGAGACTTCAAGCTGATAAAGGATGTTCTCCCAAATATTTTTAGAGTATTTCCCAAAATTTTTTAGAGTAACAAAGTGGTCAGCTTCAGATTAAGCCCATTGTTTAATGAGAAAATACCTCCGAAGTGTCGGATTTCAAGCAGCCTGGTTCGCTGTCCTTTTGGGGAGATTGGAAAGAATGCAGGATTGAAAAGAGGACCTTGCCCATCTAAACACCTATAAACTTCTGCTGTTCTGCAGAGGCTGCTGTGGCAGGAATAACATACAGGGGAGTGGTCATCAGGGGGCCTTGCTCGTCCTCCCTGGCCCCTGCAAGCGTTTTAGGCTAAACCTTTAGGTGACTTGTCCGTGTAGCTCACTTGTCCAGCCAACAAGTGGTTATAGAACCCCAGGATGGCCAGCTGGTCCCGTTAACCTGAGGTCTCTGAGCTTCTTCAAGGGACGGAGGTTTCTCTTTCAGTGGGCACAGCAGGTAGGATGAGAACTGTGCAAGCTTCTGTCCCTTTAAGAAACAGAAAACTCCATGTGGTTGAAGATAGTGTGTCTTGCAGGCTGGCTTCATGTCATTCATTTGACTCAACAGTGTTTAAGTCCCTGCTGTGTTGCAGGCACAAGGGTGAGGAAGATATGGTCACAGGAAGAGAGAGACTTGCCACAGTAGAGTTGCTGGGTGCTCACAGGAGCACACAAAGGGGCAGCTGAGCTGGGGTGACCACAGATCTGCAGAAATACTGGAGGTGGCTGTGCAGAGAAGGGTGAGGGGAGAGATGAATGGGAGAGGCAGGACCGGGTCAGGGTCAGATTATCCGTGACCCTCATTCTAAACAGCCTGGCTTTTCAGCCGCAGGGAGCCGCTGAGCGTGGGGAAGACCACAGTCCGATCTCCGGACTGGGTCATGTCATTGACTGATGCCTGTCGCCTAGGCGATTTCATTATAATTATTGATCACGGCTCATGTATGCCAACATTTACACCCCTGGCGTACCCAGTGAGGTCTGAAACTTGACCACCCTTCATTAAATTCCGCAGAATGTTTTAACGACCTGGAGCCTTGACCTTGCTGGCTGCCTGCAGGGAAAGGTCTGGCTTTTCCTTTTCGGGTGGGTGTAGGCGGATCGGCCTTCCTTCTGCAGGCTCACAGAAGGAGCCGCGCGTAAGACATCTGGAATGCATCAAAGGCGAGCCCAGCCGGAGCCTGTGGCTCAGCACTGCTTCTGAACTCCTCTAAGAGCACAGCCGCTGGGTTCACAAGTGTCATGAGTCTAGCTGATGTTCCTCTCTCCTCTTTCTGCTTTCCTTGCAGACCTCCTGGCCACAGCTGTCCACACGGATGCCTCCTGTTTGCCTGAGAGTCCGGCTGCTGCTTTATTAGTGCAGCATAGGGATCCTGCTCAGTGCACTTAGGAGTTTCTGTGGTGGCGGTGGCCGTGGCTGCTGCTTATTTATTTTCTTTCTTTAAACCGGGCCGTGCCCTGCTCCCGCTGGCCTGATGGCCCAGTCCAAGGCCAACGGCTCGCACTACGCACTGACCGCCATCGGCCTGGGGATGCTGGTCCTCGGGGTCATCATGGCCATGTGGAACCTGGTACCCGGGTTCAGCACCGCCGAGAAGCCCACAGCTCAAGGGAACAACAAGACGGACATAGGCAGCGGCCTTCTCAAGAGCAAGACATTCTCCGTGGCCTACGTGCTGGTCGGGGCCGGCATCATGCTGCTGCTGCTGTCCATCTGCCTGAGCATCCGGGACAAGAGGAAACAGCGGCAGAGCGAGGAGATGGCACACATCCAGCACCCGCCGGGCATCGAGCAGCATGTCCAGGAGGAAGACAGGTGAGGACAGCCCTACCCACCCCAGACTGACCATGGACACGCACGCATGCACGCACACTCACAGGGTTCAACGATGAGAATATTTTAGTCTAGGAATCTTTGCTTTCCCATTCTCTCCCACTAAGCCTCTGTAAAACAGCTTATCCTTTTACAAATCACTTCATACTTCTGTTTCAGAGTTTCCCAGATATTGTGGTATGAGCGGAAATAGGTATGCCAAGATGTTGGCCCCCCGCCCCCCCAGGAAAGCTGCATGGGGGCTGGGGTGGCCAGAGCCTCCAGACTAGCTGCTTGTCCATTATTCACCCCCACGTGCTTTTGGTATCTGTTTCCAGTGGAAAAGATTAGGAAGCAGTATTCTATTTGATCAAAAACACCACCAACAGCTTTCAAAGATCAGTGATGTACTAGGGAATGTATGATAAAGGTGATGTCCCAATTATAAAAAAGAGCCCTTGTAAATGAATAGAAGAGAAGAACACGCCAATAGGAAAATGGAGAAAGGATACAAGCAAGCATTTCGTAGACGCCCAGACAATTGATATTCAACGTCATTAGTCACGAAATGCAAACACAAAGGTATCATTATCCCTTGCTTCTTGTGTTAGCCAAGATCGGCATCCCTGGTGCTGGAGGGAGCCCAATGGGAACTCCCCTTTTCTGAAGGGGAGTTTTCACAATAAGAGGCAGTATTAAAGATGTGTGTGCCTATTGATTCTGTTCCTAAGAGCTAATCCTTGGGAGACAGTCACACGAGTGCCAAGGAGTTTGTACCCATATGTTTATTTGAGCATTGCTTAGAATAGCAAAAACTGAGAAACAACCTAACTATCCATCAATCAAGCTAAATCGTGACATGCCCTTCAGTGACCTTCTGTGCAGTCGTTGCTAAGCACCTGTACTTTTGCTAATGTGGGACCGTATCCACCTCATTGAGGAAAGTAGGCTGTAACTCACCATCTCTGGTCAAGGTCCTAATCGCATCCAACATTGTGGCTGTGGGATTAGGGAAGGATCTGGAAAGGCATGCAGCAGGATGTTCACAGTGGTTCTCTCTGGGTGGAAGGACTTGAGGTGGTTTTAATTTCTTCACTCGGTTTTTTCCATGTTTGAGTTTTCTATAAGTATGTCTTATCTTTATAGTGCGAGGGAGTTGTTTTTCTTTTGGAAAAATTAAACCGGTTTTCTGACACTAAAACACGATCGTGCATATGCTAGAAAACTTGGGAAATAGAGAAAAGAACAAGGAGGGAAAATCAGTCACCCGTAATTCCTCACTCTAGCTGTGCATTCCTAAAGGGGCTGAGAAGAAGTGTAGACAAACAAGGTTTCTGAGGTTGGGCATTATCAACCCACAGGTTCAAGTGTAGGGTCCCGGAAAATGGCTGTTGGCATTGCTCCCTAAAAATGGGTAAAAAATATACCCTGACTTTGGGGGTTTTATTTTAACAGTCAAATGAAAGTAAGACCTGACTTGTCCTTTTGAGTCTTATGGTGCACCTGGAAGACAAAACCACAGTTTAATGTGAAATACATGTAAATTTTACATTCAGATATTTCTTCTGTACCTGAGGAACAACCATTTTGTTTCAAGTTGCTATTTTACATGTTTTTGTTGCCTTTGGCCAACGCACGAGCTGGGCATCAGAATAGCTCTCTTGCCATGTTAAGTTTGAGACTCAAAGACAAGGGGGTATTAACACGTGGATAATACAGTGTTGTAATTGAGAATGTGGTGTTCAGTTTCCACCCTTTTGCTTCACGAGGTATGGCTGAGTCAGGTAACCTCGATGTATCAGTTTCCCCATCCATAAAATGGGTATAATAATAGTATTTAACTCATTGTGTCCTTAGGAAGATGACATCGGTTCATATGGGTTCAGTGCTTAGAACACTGCCCGGCTCAGAGCACACAGATGAATTATTAGCTTTTATTACTTTTTGGATCCGTTTGTTGTTTACAAGACTGGTGTCTATGTGCCCAGTGTCAACACAGGATGTTAGAATCCATCTTCCAATGATTTTAAGTGACTAATACCCTCTGTCTGCGCTCGTTGTCTTGCAGCCAGGAGGAAGAAGAAGAGACTTCCTCAAGGTACTACGTCCCCAGTTACGAGGAGGTGATGAACACAAACTTCTCGGGGGCGCAGGAACCTGACCGGAGCCCGCGAATGAGCATCTCTCTCCCCTCCTACGAGTCCTTGACGGGGCTGGACGAGACCAGCCCCACGACAACCAGGGCCGACGTGGAGGGTGGCCCAGCGAACCCACCCGACAGGCAGAACTCCAAGTTGGCCAAACACCTGAAGCCACTGAAAGTTAGAAGGATTAAATCCGAAAAACTTCACCTCAAAGACTTTAGGATCAACCTCCCGGACAAAAACATCCCTCCTCCCTCCATCGAGCCGTTGACTCCCCCTCCACAGTATGACGAAGTCCAGGAGAAGGCCCCCAACGCCCGGCCACCTGACTGATGGCCCCTCTCTGAAAGTGTTCCCTCCTGTCACTCACCCTCTGCACCAACAGACCCCAATGAAGCCACTCCAGCCACAGTTGAGAAGCGAGGGGACAGATGGGTACTGGGCAGTGCTGGATGGGGGAGTGGGTTGGGGAGTCCTGTGAGTCTGGGGTGACTCACATCCACAGAACCTCGTGTAGCAGGCACATTGGAAAGCGACACCGTCTCGGATCCCGTGAAGCCGTGGACCCCATTCGGGGCGGCGTGGGCGTCTTCCCCATCGTCTTCCCTCAACTGAATCGTGATGACCACAGCTTCTTTGTGACTGGGAAAGGCTACCTAGCAACTGGTTTAGACTGTGGTTTTGTTCTGCTTTCACTAGGACTGTTTTGTTCCCAAAAGAAAAACAAGTTAGACCTCTGCTTTCTTCACTGGAGTCCTGAACCGTGGGTAGGAAATACGGTAGAAAGGAGCCAGCTGTTTTGTGAAGGAAGCCAAACAAATGGCTGGATAATTATGGGGGTCGGGGGGAGTGAGGCCCAGGTGGGGTTCCCAGAGCCCCGGACGCCATTGGTTCTTTGAGGGCCCAAGATGATGATGCTTGGTCGTAGTCCTAACCGGTACATGTCACTAGTCTCCCCTGTGGGACGGCAGGGAAGGAAAGCTCTATGGGGTGTTCTGTTCCTTCTAAAATGCCATGCACTTGAGCTTTTTATAATAAAATATTTTATATGTAGTACATGTGGGTGCTGAGTTACTTGAGCGGCTCTTCCAATACTGACTTACTTAAGGAGCAGCATCAATGATAATAACAGCTGATTGGTGCCAACGCTTCCTCTGTGCCAGGCGCCATGCTGAGCTCTCCACATGTGCTGTCCCATTTCATCTGTACCTGCTTGGTAGGTCAGCTCATGGAGGCTCAGGTGAAAGTGCCCCCATGACACATTGATAGGAAGTGGCAGGGCTGGGATTTGAAACCAGGCCATCTGGCTCCAGGGTGTGAATGCTTAAACTCTCTACTGTGCACCTCAATTAAAGAGCTTTTTTGGACGTTGAATGTGTTCCCCAAGAGCTGTCCTCATCAAGCCCAACAGAGAGTTCTGGTGTATAGACAGCAGCTCTCTACTTGCCTAACATTCTTCCTACATCTCTCTCCCTGGGAACTGGCCCACGCAGGAGCTCCTGTTGGCCCCCGGAGTTGGTGAGCTATATGATCAGAGGGTGGGGGAGCGTGCCATCATGGGGACAACAGAGTGACTCCCTGTGGGGCCCAGAAGAGCATTTCAGCTAATGAGAAACGCCCAGAGGATCGCAGACTGCTGAGAGGCATGGGGATGTCTGGGGTCAGAGACATGGCCATGGAGTGAGAGTTTGGGAAGACACACCTGAGTCCAAAGGCACCTTCTAGTATTTGGTAAGCATGGAGTGGGCCTGTTGGGAGTCGCAAGGTTGGGAGCTTGGTTGGAAGTGTAAATTCTCAGCAACTCGATGTTTCCTAAGAACTCTCGTGGGAGGGAAGTGACAGCAGTTAGGAAGTGAATCACCTTCTTATCTCGGGGGGTGGCAGCAGTTCCTAAAGTTCCAGCCTTTCAATTTCCTAATGCAAATCACCTATAAAAAAAGAGAGCCGTGGGGATTCGCTTGCTGGGACACCAGAGGCTGCTCTGGTCCCAGCTCTCTACTGAGCCAGCCTACGGCTCTTTGTATCTCTGGCTGGACCTTTTCTTCAGTTACTTTTTATGCTTCTTCCTGATGGGAAGAAAAAGGAAAGGAGAACAGCAAGGCTCCCAATGAGCTGAGAAACAGCTTTTTCAAAGAACTCTCAACCTGGCCTCTGGTTGACATCTTTTGGGGGTGACTGCCTAACCTAGACCCTCCTTGAGAGAAAGAGAGGTTTGAGGCTTGTAGTGGGCAGAACGGGGCTCCCCAGAGATATCAGGCACCTGAGAACATTATCTTAACATGGTGAAGGTTTTGCAGATGTGGCTCAGTTAAGGATTTGAGATGAAGAAAGATACTGGACTATCTGGGCTGGCACTACGTGTCATCCACAGATGTACCTGAAAGTGAGAGACGGGAGATCACATACATGGAAAAGGAGGCAACGTGACCATGGAGGTGACCAGGGACTGAAGTGATGCAGCTCTAGGTCAAGGAAGTCCAGAAGCCACCAGACCTGGAAGAGGCCAGGATAGATTCTTCCCTAGAGCGTCCAAGAAAGCTCAGCCCAGCTGAAAAAACCTTGATTTCTGCCCAGCGGATGCTCATTGTCAGTTTGGCCTCCAGAGCTGGGAGAGAATAAGTTTCTGTTGTTTCAGGCCACCCATCAAATTTGTGGGGATTTGTTACAGTAGCCTTAGGAAACCAACTCAGGGCTCAGTCTTAGAGACCAGCCCAGTTTGACCTGGCTCTTGCTACAGGCAGGAATACTGTAGAAATAGCATGGAGGACCCTATTTGTTTTGTAAGTGTGCAAATGATCGAGTACAAAATTATTCACATTACTCAGAATAAATCGTGGATACCTAGCATATAAAATATCTGGCATGGGTTCGCTGCGGTCTAAAACAAAAGCAGAGAGAATGTTAGCTACAGGCTAGAGTCCTGAGTCGTGCCCGGAGAGGCAAGAAATTCATTTGCAGTATTAAGTTAAAACTGCCCGTCAAAGCAGGAATCATCTTCACCTCAAATTTCCGTCCTGTTTGCTCCTTGGTTCAGACCTATCAGGGTTCCATCTGTTGGCTACAAAAAAAAAAAAAAAAAGGTTATAACAGTAAAATCCAGAAGACCTTAGCCCTTTCCTCTGCATCACATTTAAAATAATGTTTTTATTGATTTGAGAGAGAGACATCAATCTGTTGTTCTATTTATTCAAGCATTCATTGGTTGACTTGTTTAGGTGCACTGACTAGGGATAGAACCTGCAGCCATGATGTATCGGGATGACGTTCTAACCAACTGAGCTACCCAGTCAAGGCTGCATCACATTTTTGTTCTTATGAGGACAGAGGGCCCTGGCTGGTTGGCTCAGCAGTAGAGCATCGGCCCAGCTTAGGAATGTCCCAGGTTCGATTCCCAGTCAGGGCACACAGAAGATGTGACTATCTGCTTTTCCACCCCTCTCCCTCTCCTTCCTTCTCTCTCCGTCTCTCTATCTCTTCTTTCACAGCCATGGCTCAGTTGGAGCAAATTGGCCCCAGGCCCTGAGGATGGCTCCATGGCCTACACTAAAATAGCTCTGTTGCTGAGCAATGAAGTAGTGCCACAGATAGGCAGAGATTCGCCCTATAAAGGGCTTGCCAGGTGGATCCCAGTCAGGCGCATGCGGGAGTCTGTCTCTCTGCCTCCCTGCTTCTCACCTTAAAAAAAAACAACATTAAACAGAGAGGACAGAGATGAGGGAGAGAATTTAAGAAGCCACTTACCTGTTCTTGAGCCCTAAATGGCCAGGGCTTTGAAAGAGCAGAGAAAAGTGCGCACCTAACACTCTCATCCACCAAGAGGCAGAATCTCAGCAGCCATGTTTGGTGTCATGTGACCAACACCCTCTCAGGTCACAGCTGATTGGACCTGAAGTATGTGTCCACCTGACCCAGGGCAACCAATCAGAAGCTGAGCTGGGCTAGGACCTTCTCTCCCAGAAATTGGTCCCGGATGGAGGAGATGCCATTGGGTGATGTGGTCTCAGAGATTTGGGGGCTATCACAATGGGCCACAGCTGAATGAAGCAGGGAACCCTGCTCTGCAGAGAGAGAATGGAGCAAACTGCTGAAAGAAGTAGACATGAACAAAGACCTCGGATATGGTTGTCTGCTGATGACTTTCTGGTCCTTGGTCCTGTCCCTTGGGTATCCCAGCTGTACTTTAGCCCTTGGGTTCCACAAGAGTTGCTGTGTCCTCCCAACAAATTCCCCTTTTCAGCTCTGCCCCTGAATTTAGCTGAAGCCCTTGAAGGCAGGCACTGCCTTTGTGTCGTCGTTGGTGCTGGGCCCATAGTGGACACCCCATCTGCTCTTAATTCTGATTTTCACTTTTCTCAGACTGGTTACAGTTCCAGGGAAGGGAAGCTGCAAGCAGATGACTGAGGCAATGACAACAATGACTGGCTGCAGTACAGCGCAGCCCGGTATGCGTGCGGCTAAACCGGCCGGGTGCATCCACGAATGTGTATTGGCTCCTGTTATATATTAGGCACTGTTCTAACTTCTGAGGACAGAGCAGTGAGGCAGAAATCCTGCTCTACTTGGGAAGGACTCTTGCTTGGGCAGTGTTTCCTAAAGCAGATCCCATGGCCTTGAGTGACAATGACTGTGGTCATTTTGGACTGGCTATTTGAATGGGGTACGATAAACTAGAAAGCCACAGGGAGCTGTGTGCACAGAGAAAGCTGGTCTGCATGAAGGAGTGGGGGGATGAAGCCAAGGGTCGTGGAGGAAACACTGTGTGCAGAAAGAGGTAGAGAGATCAGCTGCTTTGCCTCTCCTGGTCCCAGTCCTCCTTAGCCTGACCACACCCCCTACAGGATGCCCCAAGCTGCTTTCAACAGTCGCATCCTTGCCAGACAAGTTGGAGTGGGTTTCTGTTACTTGATGCCAAATGTCCTGAGACGACCTGGTTCTGGATGGACCACATGAGTTGGCAAAGCCAAGATTATCTGTGAGTGTGCAGCAAACCGAAAATGGACTCGGCTGTACTACTGGAAATGGACTGATCGATGGACCCCCAGGCTGTGAAGGGCTGCACACAGAGAGCCTTTCTGAGGATTAATGGGCTCGGGTGTTGCCTTAAGGGCCCTGACAAGGACCATTTAGCTCCCGGGACAAACCATGCTGCCTGTTCAAGTGCAGACTTAGGAAAGGACAGTCCCGACTCTATCTGCGAGCTCATGGGGCGAGTCACGGGCTTCCCGGCAGAGAGGACGTTCTTCTAATCCTAGCATGGCCGCTTCCTAGAGGTTATGATATTGGGCAAGTAATTTGACCCCTCTGAGCCTGGATGGTCTCACCAGCAAAATGGAGGTTACTGATGTGGAGGTGGGCCCCTGAGAAAAATACCAGTGCCTAAGCTGGTACCTGGCCCAGGAAAAATGATGGCTATGCGGCAGCTGTGCCTAGACCACAGTCTCCTGAGGGAGAAACCTGAAGACCAAAGCACTTCTCTGAGAGAGTGTGGGCCTCCCACTCATTTCTGGGAAATTCACCAGGTTCCCCGAGCAGTTTGGGAGGGATCTTCACAGAAAACCAGTTCCTGGGAGACAGCAGCAGGGCCTCAGAATCCAGGCCAGCTGAGCAGCCCCAGGGCCAGCCTGGAGCAAGCCTTGGTAGCCCAGGGCTCGTGATGGCAATTCCCATCACAGCGCGTGAACGGTCAGTCTCTTTTGTTTGATTTTCAGTCTAATGCTGCATGGTTGATGCATTCAGAACCGAGTGTCTGCGACTAGGAAAATGAATCTTAGGAACTACAGCTCTCAGGATTTTAGAGATGCTCTTTCCTGGTGAGTCCCCATGTTTCCCAGGACTTTAATGGATGGAAGTGAAAAGGGCCCCTGATCAGATCCATTTGGACATCCCCACGTTAAACAAAGTCTAGTCAATCAACAGATTTTAACTGAGCACCTGCTATGTGCCCTGGGCTAGGGAGAAGCTGCAAGCTGCAAACAAACTGACCAAGTAAGTCCCTGCCAACACAGAGGCTACATTCTGGGGGGAGGGGGACAGACAGGTGGTGAACCAGTAACTAAATATATAATGTGATGTCAGAAAACAAGTGCTGTGAAGAAAAATGAGGCAGGTAAAGAACAGGGGGAGAGAGGATCGGGAAAAGTCTCTGGAAAGGAACACTGGAGAAAAGTAACGAGGGAGCCCCATGGGTGTCTGGGAGCAGAGGGCTTCAGAAAGTCTGGTCTCAGATGCTTGTGCACGTTAGCAATCTCTCGCTGCCGCTGAGCACAGCATTTCCTAAACCATTTTGGCTACAGAACTTTTTTCCCCACAAAGCACGGTCAGCTTTCAAGGATTACACTCCAGGGAGTGGCGAGTGAGCCAAACTCAGTAATTCAACAGGGCAGAAACACGCCAAGAGCAGACAAGAGACTTGTCCAAAGTCCTACACTCATGGACGAATTTGGCCCGTAGCTTCTTTTGTTGTGTGGCATTCAGATACACAGATCACCAGTGAGGGCAAGCCACTTGCCCCAGCACAAGATCGCCCCAGCACAAGATAGCAGAGAGAGAACCATAGCCATGGGTCCAGGATGAGCCAGGTGGCAACACAGAGGTTCTCCAGCTCTGAGACCCACTGCAGACCTTGCAGGGTCTACTGCCCAGCAAAGAAATTTGTGTCTCTAATGGGAAGGTTACATCCCCTAGTGACAGCCTCATGACATGATATGCGTGCTTCCCAAAGTTCTTGCCACCTGTGTGAATAGTGGTTTGTGAGACACCTCCAGATCTTTCCAAAGCAGCTTTCACATTGAGCCAAAAGGAAAAAGCCATTCCCAGTCTCTTTGATGTTCAGGAGTGTCTGAAGCTGGGATGGTAAGTGACAGAGAGCTACAACACATCGATCTCAGATTCTCCAGTGATCAACTGAGTACAGCGGTCGGGGGCGCAAGTTGACCAAGAGACGGGAGAAGACACCGTAGAAAGAGCGTGCAGTATGTGGATACAGACTTACCCGGATAATCTGCTGGAGAGACCTCACATACACACACACCAGAGGTCTTGAAAATGCAGCCCTGGCCACAAAAGTTTGCGCCAAGCCAACCAGGCTGCCTACCACGTGTGTCTCATCGACACAACACTCCAGGGGCAGAGCAAACCCCCCCCTCCCAGAAATCTGCAGATTCGAGGAAGGCAGTCAGATGGCTGACATGCTGATACCAACCAACCAACCCCCAGATCCTACATGTGGTAAAACATCTGAGCTGCCAGTGCTGCTTAAACATCCACTCCAACAAGACATTTCACCTTCCATCTGTGGTTGTCCAGCAGGATGAATTTTGCTGCCCAGGGGGTATTTGGCAATGTCACAGTGGTGAGAGGGGACATCTAGTAGGGCAGGGATGCTGTAAATATCCCACAATGTGTAGGACAGTCCCCACCACAAAGTTATTCTGCCCCAAATCTCAGTAGTGCCAAGGTTGAGAAAGCCTGCCCTAGATGAAGGAAGATCCATTCTGTTGGGCAGAGAGAGAGGGCTTTGGTCATAGACCCCGGTCACCTGTGTCGGATCCATCAAAAAGAAGCAGAAAAATCATCATCCTTGGAGATCAGCCAGAATGTGGTACTTTTCTTTTTTTTTTTTTTAACTGTCACTTCTACAAAGACTGTTTTGTTTTCCCTCTCCAAACCAGAACTGCGAATCTAATTCTCCATGGCATGGTAAAAACAGATTTATTTATCTTCCTTTTCTCTTTTTCTCCATCCCCAGTCCCAGCCCTGCATTAAAGCCTGGAATTTATGAACTGAAATATAAAGAATGTGGGAAAGATAATGGTGAGCAGTACGTACAAACTCGAAGAGAAATGTTTGAGAAATGTTCTATTATTTGAAAGAGTGCTTGGAACTAACGAAGGGTATATAACGAAATAGAACAACTAAAATACAATTTGGGGAACAAAAGTTATGGTACAACCTTTTCTGGGATATAAGCCTCTCTTCTCAGGAAAAAATATGTAGTGTCAAATAACAGTACAAAGTGCTGCTCAGAGCTAAGCTGGGTTTACTGCGGTATAAAATGGGGGAGGTGTGCGGGCACTTTAAACGCAAGAAAATACTCAGTGTTTATCCTGGAGATGTCTTAGTTCAGGGCACATCCTTGACAGTTGTGTCCCGTCAAGAAAAATCGTTAGCATCTGCTTTAACAAAACACAAATAAGAGAAAGAAATAATGTACTAATGCGATAGCAAGCTTTCACTTTTGGGATAAAACAAGAGAAGCTATGAATATGTTTGGAAGAGCAACTCTTTAAATATTTGAAATAACAGGTGAATAAATGCATCTCCCTTACCTAATTCCTCCCTCTGTCAAAGTCGAGCCCAAAATAAAATAAAATAGAAAGCTACATTATTTTGTTGTTGTTGTTTCTGACAAATTCATTTTAAATTAGATTCAAAGTCCCAGTCCACAAATGGACTTTTTTGAACAGGAAAGGACACACAATTCCAGCAAGTTGCCAATGGTGAATTTATGTTAGCACCAACGGGGTTCTTTGAAGTCAGCACAAACGCAGCAAAGGACACAGGGATATGCATCTTACAGGAGAAGTTGTGAGCAGAAGAATGTCACACTGTCACAGGGATACAAGTACAGCATGGGAAACGTACTCAATATAATATTGTGACAACTATGTACTGGAAATACCGAGGGGTACACTATGTAAACTATGTGATTGTCTAACCATTAAGCTGGACACCTGAAACCAATACATAATAAAGTTGAAAGTTAAAAGAAAAAGGTAATGCTAAGTCTGCTGAAAATAGCCATTCAATCAATAAAATGGCAAAGAGAAATTGGGGGCAAAAAATAAAAGAAAATCTGCTATTTAGGAGAAAACTTCACTTGGATGTTCATCTCCCATGCTTAAAACAATTTTTTTTAAGCCCTAAAATTTTCCCATTGACTTCAAAGCAGTAAAATCATCCATTAATCTTCCCTTAGGCCAATAATAGGAAGGTCTCAAGGGGCAAAACAGGAGCCAGAAATAAGACTGAAACAGAAACAGTCGGAGGAGAACATTAGACGGTGAAGTTCTATTGCTATGTGAAAACAGATTATCTCATCGTCCTGCTTCACATATAGTTGAATTCTCAGATGTATGCATTTCTATACATCCTTTAGTTGAATGAACATTGAATTAAAAATGTTATGATTTTATCCCTATGGATTAAAAGTCAGAGTTTGTCAGCATTGGTGTTGTTGACATTTGCACTGGATAACATTGACATTGGGTGGAGGGAGCCGTCCAGTGCATCACGGGATATTAGTTGCATCTCTGGCCTCAAATCACCAGATGCCAATAGCCTCTCCCAGGTGTGACCATCAAAAATGTCTCCAGATACTGTCTGTCAAATGTCCCCTGGGGTGATCACTTCCTAAGAGATATAAATGTCTAGTCACTATGTTGTACACCTGAAACTAATATATTGTACATGAACTATAATTTTAAAATAAATTTTAATAAAAGTCCTCAGGGGGGGACAAAATATTTTGGATTGTGAACCACAGCTTTAAGTCTACAGCAGGAGAGAGCAATACAGAGAAGTAGAAAAAAATATATCACGTGGGTGGCAGTTTCCATGTTTGTAAAATGAAGCCATTGATAACTGCTTTGGGTCACAAGACTAGGAGAATCAAGTGAGAAAACCACATATGAAAATGATACAAAACATGGAGTTTTAAGCAGAAATGGTTTTAGAATGAATGCATTATGCCCAACTTCCTTGTACAGGAGGGAAAAAACTGAGCCAGCCAGAGAGATATCTGCCCAAAGACCATCACCAGTGCGATACAAACATGGATGGTTATAATTCAATACTGCATGGTTCCCACTTGAAAAAACAAAGGGTGTGGGAGCCAACCTGAGCACACCCCCGACACAACATTGTGTGAGCATCCAGCCAATTAATGACATCGATGGGTTAACACACAGCTACATATTTTCAATAAAAGATTTCTAATGATTGGTTACTTTGGCAGTGGCTTCTTACTCTGAATATTGACACATAAAAGGAAAGAACCAATCACTTATTCTGCCTTCCCTGAACGAATTATGTTGCATGATAATAAACAAACAGTTGAAGAAAAAGTCTTCCTTATAGAAGAATTCTAGCTAATAATTACCAATGGAATAAGACAGAAAAACATGACTCTAAAACCCCAAAGGAACTAATGGATCTAGGGAATGACCCTCAAAGGACACTAACAATTAGGTAAAAAGTTGATGAATGAGTAAACAAAATGTGGTATTTATGCATACAATGGAATATTATTCAGCCTTGAAAAGGAAGGAAATTCTGCCACACGCTACAGCTTGGATAAACCTTGAGGACATTATGCTGAGTGAAATAAGTAAGTCACAAAAAGACAATTACTTGTGATTCCATTTATATGACAGACAGACAGGAGAGTGGTGGCTGCCATGGGGTTGGGGGAGGGGAAATGGGAAGTCGTATAATGGATGTAGAGTTTCAGTTTTACAAGATGAAGATGTTCTGGAGATGGTGGTGATGGTTACACAACAATGTGAATGCAATTAACACTACTGAGCTGTACACTTACAAATGGTTAAGATGGGCCTGACCAGGTGGTGGCACAGTGAATAAAGCATACCTGGGATGCTGAGGACCCAGGTTCGAAACTCTGAGGTCACCGATTTGAGCATGGGATCATAGACATAAACCCCATGATTGTTGGCTTGAGCAAGGGGTCACTGGCTTGACTGAAGCCCCTCCCATCAAGGCACATATGAGAAAGCAACCAATGAACAACTAAGGTGCCACAACTACCAATTGATGCTTCTCATCTCTCTCCCTTTCTGTCTCTCTCTTTTGCTAAAGAAAAATGGTTAAGATTATAAATTTATGTTATATGTATTTTACCACAAATAAAAGTAAAAAGTTATTGGGGGAAGGAAGCAGACGAGGTTGTAATGGGTGGCTCAGTCTATTAGCACTGCTCCTCCTGATCTCAGTGTGTCACAGTGTGATGCAGCCAGAAGCACACAGACTGCCTGTGAAGTGGTCTTGACAACAAAAAGACTTTGACTCTAATCAGGCCTCTAGATCTAACTATTAGTTTACAGGAAACATGGGGAAGAGAGGAACACTTAACAAAATGTGAGGAAGCAATCAGCCAAATCCAGGGTGTGACTGTTCCACAAGACGGAGGACCTCCCTGTTTCTCCAATTGGTGACTGGAAAATAAGGTGAGTGAGTGTGTGTGTGTGTGTGTGTGTGTGTGTGTGTGTGTGTGTGCGCGCAAGGTTGCATGGGGGCAGTATTTGCTGTTATCGAATAAATGAGATTTTAGAGATGCAAACACCAAATGTAATATGTAAACTTTGTCTGAATCCTGATTCTAATAAACTGGTGGTCAGCAAACTGCGGCTCGCAAGCCACATGCGGCTCTTTGGCCCCTTGAGTGTGGCTCTTCCACAAAATACCACATGTGCACACTACCTCGATAAGGAATGTACCTACCTATATAGTTTAAGTTTAAAACATTTGGCTCTCAAAAGAAATTTCAATCATTGTACTGTTGATATTTGGCTCTGTTGACTAATGAGTTTGCTGACCACTGTAATAAACCAAGAGTTCAGAGATATCTTTGAGAAAATCAAGGAAATGTGAGGATAAACTCTTCTGCCAATGTGGGGAGTTAACAGGTACAGGAAGTGGGAGGTACAGGAAGTAGGAGGGACAGGAAATGGGAGGGACAGGATAAAAGGCCCTGGGCCTTTGCAAACTGAGCTAGTCCAGTCTAAGATGCCCAAACTAAGCCAGTACCCTCAAAGGTGCTATACATCAGAGGACATGGAGGGCTTTAAAAAATATTATTTCTTTTCCTGCCAGAAAAGGGAGTCTATGAAGCAACCTGTTTATTTTCAATGGGACTCTGGAGGGAAAGATTAATAAAGGCCAAAATAATTATAATGATGATTATTACCCTGAGGATTTGTAACCACTTAGATCTGGAGTTCAAATTTATACTCCAGACATTCAGCGGGAAAGCGGGAAAGAAGTAAATGCAAGTGGTCACAAGTTATTAGCATCCCTAGCATCCAGCTGAGACAGAGGAAAGCAGCCAGGAGTCGCACCCCTCAGGATTCCCACAGTTAATGTCAACCAAAAATGAAATCGCAATCTAATTACCAAACATCTGAGAAACAAGTCTCTATGTGCCGGAGTAAGGGGAAACAACGAACAATAGATTGAGATCCCTTGCCTGACCTGTGGTGGCGCAGTGGATAAAGTGTCGACCTGGGAACACTGAGGTCGCCAGTTCAAAACCCTGCACTGGTCTGGTCAAGGCACATATGGGAGTTGATGCTTCTAGCTCCTCCCCCCTTTCTCTCTCTCTCTCTCTCTCTCTCCTCTCTAAAATGAATAAATAAAAATAAAAAATAAAAATAGATTGAGATCCCTGCCCAAGGGCTTCAAACATTGAAATGATCAGATACAGATTCTAAAATCACTATGTATTAAATATTTTTTAACCTGATCTGGGGTGGCGCAGTGGATAAAGCGTCGACCTGGAATGCTAAGGTCATCCGTTTGAAACCCTGGGCTTGCCTGGTCAAGGCACAAATGGGAGTTGATACTTCTTGCTCCTTCCCTACTTCTCTGTTTCTCTGTCTCTGTCTCTCTCTCTCTCTTTCCCTCTTCCTCCTCTCTAAAATGAATACATTTTAAAAATCTTCAAATATTTTTTGAAGAAGGATTTTATAATCAACAAGGGATGAAATGATCAAATAGGGCCAGGCAATCCTCCTGGTCGCGTAGCTCACTTGGTTAGAGCGTCATCCCAATGTGCCAAGGTTGTAGGTTTGATCCCCGGTCAGGGCACGTACAGGAATCAATCAATGAATGCATGAATGAGTAGAACAACAAATTGATGTTTCTCTCTCTCTCAAATCAATGAATAATTTTTTAATAAATGGCGAGGCATTTGTCTGCAAGTGTTTGTGGGAACATAGACAGAACAAAGTGAGCCCTGTACTTCTAACACTTCTATTCTGGTGGGAGAAACAGATTTGTGTACAGAATCAAATTAAGCTGGGGGCGAAAATTCAAGGGCTTGCAGAAGCCAGAGAGGAGATGTGAGCAGTGCCATGGGCCAGGAGAACATAGGCTGTATCTAAAGAGGGCAGCCTCTTCTCATTCCTAGCAGACTGTTGATCTATATGCAAGAGTAGAGCCAGGAGTTACCAGATGTTCCCAAGAAAAGGCAGAAATCCAGATTTTAATGTCAATTAAAATGATCTGTACATGTTGGCTGCTCTGGTAGACATCTGAAGTTTCTGTTACCCAAATATCAATTTACCTATCTTCTAAAGTATCATGGTGTTATGATCACCCTTTGTAAATGACGCCTTTTTCCTCATCTCAGTCCAGTCTCTCAGAAATGGTGTTGACTCCATCTCTGGCTGCAGGCATAGGCATGTAACTCAGGTTCAGCCAATCACAGCAGAGCAGTCTCCTGTTCCACAATGACTCAGGCATGGGCCTATGATCCAATCAGAGAAATGAGAAGCAGGAGGCCTTTTGGGGAACTTTAGAGAAAAGACTCTCACTCTTCCCTATGGGATTTAAAACTGAGAAGGAAGATACAAGGGCTGGAGCTATGTTATCCTTTTTTATGGCATCCAATCTGACCATTATACAGATTGTCTGTCTGTAATTGGACTGACATGGTTAAAGCATTGCTGAGAGCTTGAGAAAGGCCAAGGTCTGATGGCGTCACTTGGACCCGAACCCAGCTCTTCCTTCTAGGCATTTAATTCATAGTCACCAGTGAATTTATTTTCACGCTGAGGCCAGTTTGAATCAGTTTCTCTGTCACGTCACAGAAAGGGGCCTATCCCTTCAACTAATTAAAATTCTTTACAAAGTCTGACTGCCAAACAAACATATCTGAAGGCTGACCATGGCCATTCCGTTTGCGTTCTCAGCGCCTAGCCTTCCCTCTCCCTCTGTACCACCGTACTTAGCTTCTCTTAGCACCTGTCTTCCTGCCTCCCTTCCCACTGTGCCTTCCTTCCACCATAGTCCTCTCTCCCTGCTCTACCTCTTAAAATTCTACTCCTCCTTCATGATTCAGGTCAAATGTCAAATGCTTCCCCTTTTTTAGAGTCTTTCCTGACCACACTCCCATCCCAAGTCCCGCCTCAGGCAGAAGAATGTACCTCCCCCCCACCCCCTGGCCCCTCTGAACCCCCCTCCACCCACACCCACACACCCACACCCACACTCCCCTTGAGCACTCAGCCCTTCTGTGCAAGATCCTCATTACCCGGCAGCATTCCTGTCTCCCTTGCTTCTTGACAGTGATTCAAATTCAGACTCAGATGAGAAAGGATGATCTTGGCGACTTAAGTTTCCAAAAAACAATCAGCTCTTAGGAGAGGACAGAAAACCTGGTGAAAGATGAGGCTTTGGGTGAGGGGTGGGGAAGAAAAGAACAGTTGTTCTGGGGAAGAGAGAGGTCTATGTTGAGGACAGTGAGGAAGGAGGGAAAGAAATGGACACATTTAGACCAAGTGAAATGACTCAGAGGAAACCCGAGAAGAAATGTCTAGAGACAGGAGGTTGGAAAGGAAGATAAAAACATGTGATGGGAATGACCACCTGTATCCCCCCCCCCCCAATAAAGCTCAAAATAGGAGCACTGTTCAAATGAGAAAAGAATGCAGATGGGAAGCAAGACTTTGCAAAGCCTCCAGAAAACAAGAGACAGGGTGACAAAGGATGAGGTCATCTCAAACCAGATACAGAGGGAGGCTTTCTTGGATTGAAAGAGGCTTTCTCAAAAGGTGGGGTTCGTGTTGGCTTGCCACTGACAGAACTCAGAGCCACCAAGGACTTCTGGAATTTGCTTTGCCAGGAGGTCAAGCAGTTGCTAGATGAGGCTTAAGAGCCAAATGGGTCAAAGGTCAAAGCAAACAAGGTGTCAGCATCTGAGCTGCCCCAGGTCAGCACTGTCTTCTCACGGGGTGGGGGGGGGGGCTTGTACACAGTCCCCTTGCCTCCTTCCCCAGGACCCACTGTTTCTTTAGGCGATCAAATAACAAAGCCCTGCATCCAATCACAGTGGCCCTTAACCTTTGTAGCGAGAAATCTGGCTTAGACTCTGGGTCCTCTTCCCAGACACATGTACGTGGACTCAGACACACCAGAGTTTCCTCTCAATTTCAGTTCACACCTGAGGCCCAGGTCTTGAACACTACCAGGTCCTAAATTCATTCATGTAATCAAAAAAAATTTATTGAGTGCCAAGGGGAAGAGATGATGTAAAAGCGTGTGCCCTAACCAGGGCGTTCATGTATCTCTTACCGCACAGAGGGAGGTGCCTGGTACCAGTGCTTGGGAGATGTGTTTGGCAGAATCTCCTAAAGTTGGCCCTAGGTGTCCTCTGTGACCTAGAAATTCTACTCCCAAGCATATATACCCAAGAGACATGTGCACGTGTGCATGCCAAGAGACGCAGACGATGGCTCCCAATTACCCTTTAGCTCCAGGCCCAGACAGCATAAAACAAAACAGCAGGCCCATCCAAGGTGGGATCGGCACTCTTCATTTGCAGTTTTCAAACAGAAGGGATGGACCAACCTCTGTGGCAAAGCCCAAGGTACCAAGGGAAATTGACATTGAAGACTGATCTGCAATTAAAAAAAAAAAAAAAAAAGACTGATCTGTGAGAGAAACAAATACCCCAAATCAGCAGTAGAAGAGTTCCTTTGAGAAAATCCTGGGTGTGTTTGCATTTTTCTGCCAGGCAGAGGGGTGAGGCCAGCTGTGGAAGGCCTCCACATTACCAGTTATTCTTTCCGTGGTTTGAAGTTATTCCCTGAGGCGCGCGTGTAAAAACCTGCATTTCCTAAGCCCTTTGGATCCGGTTATTGGCAGCTGCAGGGCTCCAGGGGGCCCTCTGCTCTCCTACCTGGCACCCTACTCAACAGACTCAACAGCCCGGCTACTTCCTGCTGCTCCTGCTCTCTGCTAGGTCTTTCTCTCCCTTGCTCCCATCCCGCCATTTCTCTGGTTCTCTCCCACCCCTTAGAGGATGGGCAAGCCTCCCTACCTCTCCCAGCGGTATTTCCTGTCCCAATGCAAGGGGCAACAAGAAAACCAGCAGGTAGGTCTGGGGAAGGGGCGCAGTGAGTGTGTTTGCCTCAATCAAGGACCATCCGGGGAAGGTGGAGGGGGCAAAATAGGATTTAATGGGGACAGAGGCTCCACAGGAATGAAACCCAGTGTCTGGCAGGGAAGCTTGGTGGCAGGCCCCAGCTGCCCCTTGGCCTAGGCCTCCTTTCCGTCTTGGCCTCAAACACTGCCGGGTCCTCAAGACAGACAGGAGCCCAGCCTGGGCAGCGATAAAGGAAACATGTGTGTCCTGTGGTTGTGACAACTGCCACCTGTAGTCCTGGGGTGGGGGGTAAGGGGGACTTTCCTTGTCACACTCACCCAGAGTCAAATCCTGCCATATTTTCTAGCTCTGCAAAGCCTTATTTTCCAGCTGAAATGGAGTGATTTAAGAGAAATAATGATCATCACTGACATTTTTGAGTTGGATTTCCCTGCAGTGCCCATGGGTGATCGATCTTGGTCAACTCTGGGTCCACCATCACACTTACAGGGATTCAGGGGTTGTTTATAGAGATGAAGAACAAATGAATGAATAAGCATCAGTTTTGACAAGGAAGGACAGGCATAGTAGGGTTGTGGGTTTGGGAATGTCATTTTCCCAGCACCTGGAAGAAACATTCGTTCTTTCAAAATTATTTATTCCTCTCCCTCCCCCCCTCCCCCCTCTCCCAACCCCAGAAGTGGTGGCCCCCCCAGCTTACTCTGTTTTGTCATCTGCAACAAGGAGGGCTGGGGATTTGGGTAGGGCAGGGCTAACTAACCTCCAAGTTTCTCCTGATTCAGCTCCATCGCCCCCTGCCCCCAACCCCCTCCTCAAAGCACCTGGCCTAGAGTAAAGGGTAGTAGGAAGGATTCCTGAGTCGGCTCCCTCCTTGCTATAAAGCAGGGGTCCCCAAACTACCGCTCACAGGCCGCATGCGGCCCCCTGAGGCCATTTATCTGCCCCCCCCCCCGCACTTCCGGAAGGGGCACCTCTTTCATTGGTGGTCAGTGAGAGGAGCACAGGATGCATCCGCACCCATAGTTCCCATTGAAATACTGGTCACTTTGTTGATTTAAATTTACTTGTTCTTTATTTTAAATATTGTATTTGTTCCCGTTTTGTTTTACTTTAAAATAAGATATGTGCAGTGTGCATAGGGATTTGTTCATAGTTTTTTTTATAGTCCTGCCCTCCAAAGGTCTGAGGGACAATGAACTGGCCCCCTGTGTAAAAAGTTTGGGGATCCCCTCCTATAAAGCCTTGGGCTACTTCTGTGAATTCTGAGGCCCCGTCTCCCGATCTGTGAAATGCAGCAGAGGGCCCCAAAGTGGTAAGTCAGGGATGCCTCCACCGCGGGATGTACTCCATGCAGGTAGTCCACGCCCGCACTCCCAGCGCACCGCCCCTCTCAGGCCACGCCCCTCCCCTTTTCGGTGGCTTGCCCGTGTTGCCATGGCGACGAGCGTACACAGGCGGGGCGGGGGTGTGGGGTGCGGGCAGCGGACTGGAGACTCCGCGGGAGCGCGGCGGAGAGGCCTTTCCGGGCAGCGGGCCTGGCGCCTCGCGAGCCCGCCGGGCTCTGGGCGGAGGACGGAGCTTGGGCTTCTTCCTCCAGCCAGGTGAGTGCGCATGGGAGAAGGCGGCGGGCGGAGACCTGGGTCTGGAGGGGCCTGCCCAGCGAGGTCCAGGACTGAGGTGGCGGGGAGGGACCTGAGAAGGGACCGGACCCCACCCCAGCCTCTCTCCAATCCGGACACCTGACCCCAGGAGCACCTCAAACCTCAAAGAAAGTGCCCCAACACCAGCCCTTCCTACCTAAGTGCAGCCCCCACCCCGGTCCCCGAGGTAGCCCACGCGAGAGCTTTAGGACCCTCCTTGGCACTAACTCTCGGATATCCCCTGGGGTACAGCTGGGATTAGGAAGGGCGCCCCCAGGTTTTCCGGATTCACGGACTACATCACCCAGTGGTCAGACATCCCCCTTACCTGACCTCTCCTTTGAGGAACGTATGCAGCTCAGGTCGACGAAGACCTTGTAGCCTCAGAGGCAATGTTGCTCCTATAGCCCATTCTGACCCGGTGACGTGGTCAGAGAGATGCCCCCGCTGGAGGATCGCTCCCTCTTCACTGTGGCTGAAGCTCTGCGACACTAGGAACGAATTCGCAAAGTTTAACACCTTGACATCACTTTCTACAGTGTTTTCAGATAGGGGAATGGCTGCACAGGTAGAGAAATATTGCCCCACCCAAAAGCTAAAGGGAGAGAATTTAGGTTTTCCAAAAGTCATCTGGGATAGATGCTGAAGGGCAGATGGAGGTGATTGCTGTCAAAGTATCCTAGCCAGTCAGTCTGCTCTAATTGCTCTGAGGTGTCATTTGTATTTTCATTCACTCAACAAGTGTTTACTGAGCACCTACTAGGAGTCAGGCTTTGACTGGGTGCTGATGGGGGAAGGAACAAAACTGTCAGGAACTCCAAAGATCTGAGGTTTCACCCTGCTTGCAAGCTAACAAGTTAGCCTGCCAGCTTATAAAATGCTGGCGGAAGACAGGAAACACCTAGCTAGAGACAAAAGACTTGGTTACTCACAGCAGGGCAGGCACAACAGGCAACCCGAACTTCGCATTCACATTGGTTCCTCTTGCTTCCAAAGTGCCTTGGGGTGGTGCAGACAGCAGAGGTGGGTGCTGTGCACACTGGGGGTCCATCTGAGGAGCTCCAAGCTTGGCAAACTCTGATCTTTGAAAGAGGCTTATAGCAAACCTGCCTGACCGCTACCCCCAAAGAAGGCGGTATCTTTGTTATAAGCCAGTGGTTCTTAACCTGGGTTCTATCGAACCCTAGGGGTTCGATGAGTCGGTCTCAGGGGTTCAAAGAAGCCTCTGCCGCGGAGGCCAGAATAAAGTAATACCGTAATTTGTTGTGAGTTCATGCACTTTGTTGGTTTTGTTCTTTGAGCAAGGTAATGTTCATGCACGGCTCATTTTGTGCACCAGTAAAAAAACATACACCTATGTCTTGAATTTGGGGGAAAAAATCATATTTTATTTATCACTAAAGAAGGGTTCGGTGAATGCGCATATGAAACTGGTGGGTTTGGTACCTCAAAAAAGGTTAAGAACCCCTGTTATAAGCATTACCTATATTCCCCGAGGCTGTCTGCCCTACAAACATCCTTGGAAAGATAGTGCAGGACAGAATCTGTCAATGTCTTTCCTCTGAAGGTGGTAGAAACGCAAGAAACCCGTAAAGAATTCTCAGCAAAAAAGCAACACAGCCTGACCAGGCAGTGGCGCAGTGGATAGAGTGTTGGACTGGGATAGGGAAGAACCAGGTTCAAGACCCTGAGGTTGCCAGCTTGAGCACGGACCCATCTGGCTTGAGCAAAAGCTTGACAGCTTGGACCCAAGGTCGCTGGCTCCAGCAAGGGGTTTCTCGGTCAGCTGAAGGCCCGTGGTCAAGGCACGTGTGAGAGAGAAAGCAATCAATGAAAACTAAGGTGTCGTAATGGCAAAGAAAAACTAATGATTGATGCTTCTCATCTCTCTATGTTCCTGTCTGTTTCTATCTATCCCTCTCTCTGACTCTCTCTCTGTCCCTGTAAAAAAACACACACAAACAAACACAGTTCTGGCTGTCCTGGAATGTGTATCTTAGCGAAAGGAAAACAAACGGCAAACACCACTAAATAAAGGCGTAGGAAAATGTCAGAGAATGATACATACACGGGAGGAAATGTAGCAGGGAAATATGATGTTACTAGAGGATACCTTTAGCCAGGGTGGTCAGATGGTTACCACTAAGGGGTGACATCTGAGCAGAGAGCAAGCACCAGCCTTGGGGACATCTGGAGTGAGAGCCAAAAAACAAATATGCACGCCACCCAGATTTTTGGTGGTAGTTTGGTGGCATTCCCTGAGAAGAGACATATCACACAAATTTACACTTTAATTAGGCTGGACCATGTTGCTTGATAGCATGTCCCTCTGCAATTGAAGATGAGTAAATAAAATGATTTGATGGCAAGAGAGCATGTTTCTAATGGGAAATTGCCTTTTCCCCTATACTAATGATGGCAAACTTAATAAAATGTATTTCTCATGATATGAAGGCATCAATGTTTGTGAGGTATCCATAGGCCTCAGAATTACTAATGTGAAATAAATTGTCTGGCTTATTTTTATTTCTCTTACCCCCAGGGTAGGGTCATTTTCTCTTTTCAAAGGGTAGAATCCTGGTTTCAATGGCAGTCTGTTATTGCATGTCCCTAGTGTCAACAGGCAGTGTAACTCGTGATCTCATTCTGTCCCACACGGCAACAGTGGAGGCCCAGAAACTGAGCTACTGGAGGGTCATGCAGTCCTTACACGAGGCAGCTCAGCGTTCTCTCTCTGACACGTACTGCTGTGTGACCTTAAGCTCTCTGAGTCTCAGTTTCCCCACCTGTAAAGTGAGACAATACTGATACCTAGCTCGCAGGGTTGTTTTGAGACTAAAAAGAGACAAATGATAGCACAGTACCTGGCACTTAGTAGGGCTTTAGTACATGATGATGAAGCTGTTGACGCGAAGCAGAACCAGACCTGAGACTACGTGATCACAACCAGATGGCTTTTGTTTTATCCCCAGTCTGGCAACTTCACATTTCAGTGACCTTTGGTTGAAAAAGAGAGGGGCTTTTGTTCTTTGACATGGTGTTGAGAAGGAGGCTGTCATATTGTAACTGGACACATTTCAAATCAGAACTCAAGCACCATGTGAATTATCACTAATATTTTGGAACCTACTTAAGTCACTGAAATTGTTATGTTTTAAAAAACATGTATAGAACTTACTTTGCAGTGCATCAAAATATATAATGGATGGATAGGTGTACAGATATGTGATCAAAGAAATACAGCAAAATGTCCCCATCCACTTCTTTCAATGTTTCTGTGAGTTTGACATTATCATAATAAAATATTGGGGGGGAAATGTGTGCAGAGTCCTGATCATTTGTCCAAGCTATTCTTGACATCTTGTCTAAATCATTCTTTTTTTAAGAATATGAAGAAATGGAGTAATTTCAAAAGAAAGTATCATTAAAAGCCCATTTCCTCAAAGACTGACTTGACACTTTAAGAAACTCTATAGAAATTTAGAGTTCCTTGGATCAGAATTTGAGAAGCCCAAGATTAATAAGAGTAACAAAAGTAGTAGTACAAATGCATGTTTCGTGTGTAACAGGCATCGTTCTAGAAGCTTCACAAATATTATTGCACTTAATCCTCACAAAACCCTTTGAGATACAGAGTATAATTAACCCCATTTTACAGATGAGGAAACTGAGACATAGTGATAGAATAAGTAATTCACCTAAGGTCACAGAGCTAGGACGTGGAGGGTTAGGAATACTGAACATGCATACTTGATATGTCAGATAAGGAACCTCATACCAAGTTTAATGGAAATAGAGAACAATTCTCATTGGAACTCAGATTTGTGGTCTGATTTGTAGCCGCAGTTGGTGCTTGAAGTTAACTAAAAATGCCTTCTACTTGGTTATCAGAACCAAGCTTGCCGATGCTGGACTTCACAGGTAGAGATAGATAAAGACTCATGATCATTGCTAAGCCCATCTCTCCACTCCCACCTCTGCTGATTTCTCCTTTAGACCTGATGGTGCATTTTGCTCATTCTAAATATGATGCTGAATAAATAGGGGACTACATTTTTCTAACAATTGTTTTATTCTGAAAACCTTATACAGCAGAAAGCAGAGAGTATGAAAGCCTATCTAAAGAGCGCAGAAGGCTTTTTTGTCCTGAATAAAAGTACTACGATTGGAAAGCACGAAGACTCAGACCTTGTTTTGGAGGTAAGGACTCTTCCCACCCATTCCCCACCCTGCCCCAGCCCCTTACCTCCTCCAAAAACCCTTTAGTGATTTGTGAACTCAGATCTCTCTTAAAGCACAACGTCTGGCTAACAGCCACATCTCTCCTTGGTGTGCCGCCAGTGACGAATTGCAAAATGTGCTGGATATCCCTGGAAAACAGTGAAAATGAGCTCGATGCTAAGTGGGGTGTGCCCTCTGCCCTTTGCTGAACCCGTCTGTGGATGTCCCACCCACGGTCCCCAGCAGTCTGATAGTGTGGTTGGAAAGGTGAGCCTAGAGCTGGTGCTTTGTCCTTCACCTGCTCCAGGCATGATAGCCAGAGCCACCTGGCGTACCCAGCATGTGCAACGGCCTCTCGCCCTTGCCAGAGTTTTTGGAGACTGTTGTGGGCCCTGCAGAGCAGAGTCCAGGGAACCTCCAAGCCATAAATCAGGGTAAACTGTGGGCGTGGCCTCAGCGTTTCCTCATTTCATTTTATTCCCTGAACCAGCTGGGGCTTGGTCCAGAGTCTCAGCTCCTTGACATCTATGGCAGCTGGGAGAAAGCAAGGAATAATGAGAACAGTGGCTTTGAGCCTTTTTAACTTATTGAAGCAGGTTTAAAATACTGCAGCAGAAATAGAAATACAATGGGATCCCTTTATAACTGTGAAAGGCAGGTCTCACTCAGACCTCCATCAACACAAGACGTTATCAATTCACAAGACGTTCTAAAAATAGTAGAGAGCTAGGTTCCAGGTTCCCTTCACCTAGTTTCTCCCGATTGGTCACATATTATCTAGCCATAATCCTATCAAAACCAGGAAGTTGACATTGGTACAAAGTGTGTATTTGGCTCTATGCTGTTTTGTCACATGTGTGGATTTGGGTGCAGCCACTGAGATACAGAACTATTCTGTCATCAAAGGTCTCCCTTTTGATATTCTTTTATAGTCACAATACCTCCTACCTCCACCATCCCTGAACCCTGACAGCCAGTAATCTGTTCTCTATTTCTATAGCTTGTATCTCTTTGAGAATGTCATATAAATGGACTCAGGTTGGTTTTCTTTCACCATAATGTCCTTGAGATCCATTTACATAGATTAATTAGCCAATTGCTTTTTTATTGCTGAATAATACTCCACAGTATAGATGTACCACTTTTGTTCAACCATTTATGTATTGAAGGGCATTTTGACTGTTTCCAATTTGGAATGGTTACAAATAAATCTACTACCAACCTTTGTTTACAGGTTTTTGTGTGAACATTAAGTTCATTAAGTTTTCGTTTCTCTGGGATAAATGCATAGGAGTGTGATTGCTGGTCCACGTAGTAAGTATATGTTTGGTTTCTAAAGAAACTAATAGGCTTAGCCAGGGTGACTGTACCATTTTGCATTCCCATTAGCAGTATGTGAGACATGGTTTCTCTGCATCCTCTTCAGCAATTAGTATTATGACCATATTTTTTAATTTTAATTTTTTAAATTATTATTAAGTGAGAGGCAGGGAGGCAGAGAGACAGGCTCTCACATGCGCCTCAACCAGGATCCACCCAGCAAGGCCCCTACCAGGTGATGCTCTGCCCATCTGGGGCCATTGCTCCACTGCTCAGCAACCGAGCTATTTTAGTGCCTGAGGTGGAGCCATGGAACCATCTTCAGTGTCTGGGACCAACTTTCTCGAACATTTTAGCTATGGCTGTGGGAGAAGGAGAGAGAGAAGGAGGGGAGGGAAGAGTGGAGAAGCACATGGTCGCTTCTTCTGTGTGCCCTGACTGGGAATCGAACACGGGATTTTCACATGCCGGGCTGATGCTCTACCACTGAGCCAACTGGCCAGGGCCATGACCAAATATTTATTATTTTAGCTGTTTTAGTGTGTGATAATATCTGGTCATGGTTTTAATTTGCATTTTCCAAATGGCTAATGATATTGAATATCTTTCCATGTAGTACTTATTTGCCTTCTGCATATCCTCTGTGGTGAAATGTCTCATGTCTTTTGCCCTCTTTAATTGGATTATTTGTTTTTTTGCTATTGAGTTTTGAGAGTTCTTTATATATTTTGGATATGAGCCCTTTGTCAGACATATGGTTTGCAATTATTTCCTCCCATCCAGAGTTTGTCTTTTTATTCTCTCAACAGAATATTTCACAGAGCAAAAGTTTTAAATTTTGATGAAGTTATCATTCTTTTCTTTGAAAGGTCATGGTTTTAGTGTCATGTCTAGGAACATGTCACCAAGCCCTTGATCCTGAGGATTCTTTCTTACGTTTTCTTCTAAAAGTTTTGTAGTTTTCTGTTTAAATCTGTGAGTTTGTTTTTGCATATGATATGAGGTTTAGGTCAAGTTTTATTTTTATTACATGTGGCTATCCAGTTGCCCCAGAACCATTTGTTAAAAAGACTGGTCTCTTTCCATTGAATTGCTTTTGCAACTTTGTCATACTCATTTGGTCATACTATTTCTGAATTCCTTATTAGGTTTTATTGATCTATGTGTTTATCCCTCTACCAATATGACATGGTCTTAATTATTGTAGCTACGTAAGTCTTAAGTAGAGTGATTCCTCCCACTTTATACTTCTTTAAAATGATTTTTTTTACCTATTCTAGTTATTTTGCCTTTCCATATAAATTTTAGTAATAAGCCTGTCTATACAAAATGTCTTGGGGAAATTTTAATAGGAATTATGTTTAAACCTATATATCAGTGTGAGAAGAATTGATACCCATGAACATGGTATGTTTCTTCATTTACTCAGGTGGTCTTTGACTTCTTTTATGATTGTTCAGTAGTTTTCAGCATACAAGTTCTATACTGGTTCTATACTATATTTTTTCTTTCTTTCTTTTTTTTTTTGAGAGAGAGAGAGAGAAAGAAAGGAAGAGAGAGAAATGAGAAGCATCAACTCATAGTTGCATCATTTTTAGTTGTTCATTGATTTCTTCTCATACATGCCTTGACTGGGGACTCAAGCTGAGCCAGTGACCCCTTGCTCAAGACAGCAACCATGGGATTATGCTGATGACCCTACACTCAAGCTGGCAAGCCTGCACTTAAGTCAGATGAGTCCACACTCAAACCAGTAACCTGGGGGTTTCCAACCTGAGTCCTCAGCATCCCAGGTCGGTTGATGCTTTATCCACTGTGCCACCACTGGTCAGGCAACAGTATTATATTTTCAATTTTGGTGTCCATTGTCATTGACAGTAAATACTATTAGTTTTTGTATGCTTACATGGTACCTTGCAACCTAAACTTTCTATAAGGCTTTTTGTAGATTTCTTAGGATTTGATACACAATCATGTCATCTGCAAATCGGGGCAATTTTATTTCTCCACTGGGAAAAAGAGATATGAATGTTTTTGTTTTCCTTTTCTTGCTTCATTGCACTGGCTAGGACTTCCAATACTCTGTTGACTAAAGGTGATAAGTGCAATCTAAATCTTTGTGTTTGCTTATTCCTGATCTTAGGGGGAAAGCATTCAGTCTTTCTCAATAAGTGTGATTTTTCTGTAAACAAGTTGAGGAAGTTCCCCCTTAATTTCTAGTTTTCTGAGAGTGTTTATTATAAACTCAACAAATTTAAAAAATAACTCAATGGGCCTCTCCTTGAGATTCTTATTCATGTTGTGGTCTCCCAACAAGGACACAGAGAATCTGTTCAGTGCACAAAGTTGGGGAGGGGGGGTGAGAAAAAGAAAAAAAAATTTCAGTTTTTCCTTTATCCTAACAAAGCATAGACTTTAGGTAGTCTTATTTCCCATCTGTCCGAAGCTGAAACAGAGAGCTTTGTTTTGAACGTGACTGTGGGAGTAGAAAACTAGTAATTTTCAATAGCACTGGCTTGGGAGATGGACAGACCTAAGTTTGAATCTCATTAAGCCACTTTCTGGCTGTGTGATGCTCTGCACTCATTTTCCCTGTCTCCAAACAACTTACGTATCTACCCCTGGGTTGCTGTGAGGATTAAGAAAGAGCCGCACAGAAAGCGCCTGGCATCTGATGCTGAATACACAACACCATGACTGTTACTATTGTCTTATAAAATGGGGACCAAGAAGAATCCTCAGGGGTACCCAGGATTGAGACAAGAAGCCATTGATAGTAACAAGCTGTTTGGAAAAGTAAACTAATGAGGACAATTATGAGGTAGACGGCAATTGAGTGGCATTCATTGTATAGAAAATAATTGACTGCTTAGTGCGTTTTGGACTTAGTTTAAGAAGTCACCACCTCCGGCAACAGTCACATTGATTTATGAAGAAATAAGTTGCACTTCCAGAAGCACAAGCCTAAATTGGCTCCCTGGAGAACAGATGATACATGCGTTGCCAAATATTCTGTGAATAGACTCGATGGGAACTTCTGTCTTCTCTCAGACAAATCCTCTTCCCGAAGCGTAAGCGGATTCAGGAAAGGAGACTTGCTTTAGAAAGGGACGTGCAGACACAGGGCCATTTTGAAGAATTAAAACCTGTGGACGTGTCAGCATTTTCCAGTTTTATAATAAGACCAGAGGAGGAGAAAATTGCCCCTTCTGCTGACTTCACGAGGCCTCTCTGATTAGGAGATCCGCCCTTGATAGGCTGTGGGCCACCCTAAGGTATAATCCAATAGTTGATTTAGAGTTGCCACTGGAAGTCAATTCCACTAAATAAAGTTCAGAAGTATTTATTAATAAAAAGTTGTCCTTGAAATTATCCAAAGGTTACAGCTAGCAAATAAAAAAGACTGTTTGGTTTACTGGGGTGAATCCTTAAGAATGGGCAGTTGTGCCTGACCAGGCGGTGGCACAGTGGATAGAGCGTCGGACTGGGGTACGGAAGACCCAGGTTCAAGACCCTGAGGTTGCCAGCTTGAGCGCGGGCCCATCTGGCTTGAGCAAGGCTCGTCAGCTTGGACCCAAGGTCGCTGGCTCCAGCAAGGGGTGGCTCGGTCTGCTGAAGGCCTGCAGTCAAGGCACATGTGAGAAAGCAATCAATGAACAACTAAGTGCCACAACGAAAAACTGATGATTGATGCTTCTCTGCTTCTCATCTCTCTGCGTTCCTTTCTGTCTGTCCCTCTCTCTGAGTCTCGCTCTGTCTCTGAAAAAAAAAAAAGAATGGACAGTCGTGCTTCTAAAAATTTCTACTCGTTTGCAAGGCTGATAATAGTGTTTTGATTGTTGATATATTATTCATTGACTTTTTTCTGATAATGGAAGGTAGTTACATGCTTATTGTTTTAAAACTGAGGAAAAGCAGAGTACAAGGGAGAAAAGTCACTGGTAGTCATTTGACTCAAAATCAATTCTAATATTTGTAGGGTTTTGGCCTCCAGACTTTTCTTCTGTATCCTGGAAGGGGTTTGAATCCCTGGTAGCAATAGGAAGCCCATGTTTGCCAACCCAGGTCTTGCTCTTGTTGTCTCTCATTCATTCGACAAATATTAACCTGGAGCTTCCGCCCCAAGGCAATCCTGGGGACACAGCAATGGCCTAATCAGGTATGGTTCCTGAAGTCAGGAAGCAGCTAGGAAACAGAGATATGAGTCGAAGACCCCACCACGGCATGAATAGTTCCATGCCAACACTGGGGCTCCAAAGGGAAGAAGCAAGGGAAGAAGCATGGAGAACAAGGAGGACTTAACTAGCCAAGAGAAGAAGGGAACAGTGTGTGGAAGAAGGGAACAGTGTGTGCAAAGGCCCTGGTGTGAAGCCAAGGAACTGAGAGAAAATCAGTGTGTCTAGAGTAAGAGTGGGAAGGTAGAGAGCTAAGAGAGGAGGTCTCCTTCGTGCCACCATCAGGATAGGATTTTGATCTTTATCTGAAGAAGGCACTGGAGGAATTTTTTTTTTTTTTTTTTGACAGAGAGAGGGATAGATAGGGACAGAGAGACGGGAAGGACGAGAGATGAGAAGCATCAATTCTTCATTTCTACACCTTAGTTGTTCATTGACTGCTTTCTCATATGTGCCTTGACCAGGTGGCTACAGCAGAGCCAGTGACCCATTGCTCAAGCCAGTGACCATATATGGTCATGTCTATTATCTCATCACTCAAGCCAGTGCAACCTCAGGGTTTCGAACCTGGATCCTCCGCATCCTAGTCTGAGGCTCTATCCACTGCGCTACCACCTGATCAGGCAGCACTGAAGGATTTTAAGCAACAGAGAAGACCTCCAATTTGAAGTGCCCCCCCGCCCCCGGCTGCCGTGGGCAGACAGGCAGTCAGGAGCTCTGTTCAGAATCTTCCCTCTACTGTTTTACACAGCTCGAAAGCCTCCACCGTGCTCACTTCAGGGCTAGACCTTGTTGATTATCACTTACACGGTCTGACATGGCTTGCAAACTGTAATTTTTGTAGTTGGATGTGGCTGTTACCTAAACTCTGCTGAGAAAGAGGTTCAGTTCTTCCAGAATGAAGAAACACTGCACGCCAATGGTTGTCCAATTTTTCATATGTATAAAAGTGCTTGTTAAACATGAGCCCCTAGACGTTCTGACCCAGGGGATCCTCACATTTATGTGTTCCTCATGTTCAGGTGGTGGCTGTGGGGACCCGTGAAGATGGTTCCATGAGCACACTTTGAGAATCTCACCATCTCGCTTACCCATGCCTCTTCCCTTCTGACTGGGAGTCCCTGTTTAGGGGGGTGGGGAGGGAGTGAGTGCGCACACGCATGCTCTATTTCAATAAACTTTGTTTTGAGGAAGAGAGGAGAAAGGTGGAACAGCGGAGAGCTGCCTGACCCTAGCCCCTTCCCAGGAGCTCACGGGCCCCACCCACACTGGGCGGTTCCCAGACAACCTTGAAGACTGAGCTCCCGGACTTCAGTGCTGTGGCTGGGAGGGTGGAGATCGAGGGGAAAAACCAAGGACAGAAGTGATAGGGGGATGAAATGCTCATGTCTGCACCTCCATCCTGCCAGCTGGCCCCTCCTCATTGCTGGAATGATCTCTCCAGCACGTGTCAGCCCCTTCTCATCTGGGCTCTGAAGGTCGTGGAGCAAGGCCAATCTAACAAACACAGCACAACCCATATGAGCAGATGACTCTTGTCCCTTTGGCACCTGCAGCTCTGGCTGCCTCTTCGGGGAAGAACCGTTGGAGCCTACATCATCATCTCGTTTGTTATTATGAAACAAGGCCGCTGTGATTGGCCCTTTCACATCATTTCATGGACGTGTGGGGATGTTGCTGTGGCAGAGGGCATGGAACTCTGATGGCTGTGTCTAGTTGCCCACCAGAGGTTTACAGATGTGGTTAATGTCCCGCCAGCAGTGGATACCTGTTCTATTTCCTATCCCCTCCCCAGTCTAATGTGTGGTCCATCTATTGATCTTCATTGATCTAGGAGGTGAAATATGGCATTTGTGTTGTTGGGATTCGTGTTTCTGTTATTATGATTGAACCTTACATTTTGAGACATGAAGTCTGGATATGGATTCTTATACACACACACACCCAGTCTCCATGTGGAAAGCCACAGAAAGACCCAGGCCTTGGTGCAGTTACCAGCTCTGCTGTTCACACTCCCTGGCCTGCCCTGCTGCCTGGGTCCGGCTCCCACATCACATCACCCCCAGGCTGCACGCACAGCACTGCTCCTCTGGGGACTCACCGTCCGGTCCCATCAGTCTTGTAAGAGGACTGGCAGCTGCAAATGGGGCTGATTTCATTGGTTACAATAATCATGGGCCTACTTCCCTCTGGCAAGTGGAGGGCTTCCAACAGGGACAAGTTCAGAGAAAAGGGCTGGATTGTAATCTTTTTCTCTTATTTTTTGGTGGTAAAATACACATAATGTACAATTTACCATCTTAACCTTTTTTTTGTGACAGAGACAGAGAGAGGGACAGACAGACAGACAGGAAGGTAGAGAGATGAGAAACGTCAATTCTTCATTGCAGCTCCTTAGTTTCCTTAGTTGTTCATTGAGTCCTTTCTCATATGTGCCTTGACTGCGGGGCTACAGAAGAATAAGTGACCCCTTGCTCAAGCCAGCGACCTTGGGCTTCAAGTCAGCGACCTTTGGACTCAAGCCAGCAACAATGGTGTCATGTCTATGATCCCACGCTCAAGCCAGCAACCCCGCACTCAAGTTGGTGAGCCCGCGCTCAAGCCGGATGAGCCTGTGCTCAAGCCAGTGACCTCAGGGTTTTAAACCTGCGTCTTCTGCGTCCCAGTCCAACACTCTATCCACTGCGCCACCACCTGGTCAGGCCCATCTTAACTATTTTTAAGTGTGTACCGTTTAGTGGCATGAAGTACACTCACATTGTTGTGCAACCATCTCCCCCATTCTTCTCCAGAACATCATTATCCTCCAAAACTGAACCCCTGCACCCAAGAAGCACTAATTCTGCCTTCCCTCTCCCCAGGCCCTGGCCACCACCATGCTACTTTCTATCTCCATGAATCTGACTAGTCTAGGTACTGCATATATGTGGAATCATCCAGTGTTTGTCCTTTTGTGACACTTATTTCACTCAGCATAATGTCCTGAAGGCTCATTCATGTTGTAGCATTTGTCAAAATTTTCTTCCTTTCTTTTTTTTTTAACTGGGATCCATCTGGTAACCCCTGCCTAGGGCTGATGCTTGAATCAATAGCTATTTTTAGTGCCTGAGGCCAAAGCTTGGACCAATTGAGACACTGGCTGTGGGAGGAAAAGAGGAAGAGGAGGTGGAGAGGGAGGGGGAAATGGTTGCTTCTCCTGTGTGCCCTGACCCAGTATTGAACCCAGGAACATCCATACGCTGGGCCTATTTCCTTCCTTTCTAAGTCTGAAAATATTCTATTGTATGTATAGACCACAGTTTGCTTGTCCATACATCTGCTGATGGACACTTGGTTTGCTTTCACCTTTGGCTGTTGTAAATAATGAACATGGGTGTGGAAATCTCTCTGCAAGCCCTGCTTTCAGTTTTTAAGGGGATACCCAAAAGTGAACTTGCTGGGTCATATGATAATTTTATTTTTAATATTTTGAGGAACTGACATACTGTTTTCCATAGCAGCTACACTAATTTACAATGCCCAGGGTTATACTCACCAACACTTATTTTCTGGTGTTGTGGGAGCTCCAATGTGTGTGTGTGTGCGTGTGTGTGTGTGTGATAGCAGCCACTCTAATGGATATTAGGTGGAAAGTTGTAATCTTCTGAAAGCACAAATCATACAGCTACAGCACCCATTTAAAGACTCCTTAATGCATCTTGCATGTTTTAATATCTATAGTTACAGAATTATATCCTCAAAACAATCCTATGGGGTAGGTACTACTGTTATCATTTTTATGTTCATTTCAAGATGTGGAAATGAGGCTCAGAAAGATTAAGTGACTTTCCCAAAGTCACACAGTTAGCTGGGGAAGGCAGGACCGAGTTTCAGATTCTAGGCTGACTCAAAGCCTCTAAAGAAAGAAGCTTCATTACTGCTTGGCCTTGCGGCTAAGATCGACTGTAGAAAGAAGCTTCATTGTTTGGGTGTGAATTTAGCTTTCAGGAACATCTGAAAATCCAAATGTCTGAAATTTCGTGTGAGTTAACTGAGATCATAAGGTAGGCAACGAAGCTAGGGAAATTTTATAGTGTGGAATCCTAAATGAGACTTGTCAGTGACACATGAAATCGATTTTTTGGTAATCCTTGTTCACTCAAGAAACTGGCTTGGCGCCATCTAGTGGGGAACTTGGGTAAAGAGGAAATGTTGGCCCTGTTCCTTCCCAGGAAGAGGAGCTTAGGGGCTGGCTCTAAACGGCGGCTCCTCCAGAACACTGGCCCCGGGGTCCAGAAAAGCGGCAGCGTAGATCAATCAACCTTGAGTAACGAGAAGCCTGGGGTGAAATGGGGGAATCTGCCAGGAAGAGCAGGCAGGAAAGATGTTGAAACAGCATGGGCTAGTGTATGGAGTTGTTTGGTGAATAATTTTACCCCGGAGAAAAGGGCTTGATTGCATATTGGTGGCTATATGTCAGGAACAATAAAAAGAAAGAAAAAAAATAAAGTTTTTTGAAAAATTACCTTGCCGAGTGATCTGACCATAAATTTCTAACTGAGCTGATCCTGGTGGGTAGTCACATATGCCCTAGACCTGAAACTTCCTTAGTGAAAGGTTTGAAGCCAGCCCTGCCTGTTGTCCTTTTGATCTGGGTTAACACACCTCTGGAATACCGGAAGGAGGTATTAACCCTCGAGAGAGCCCTTAACCTGACCTGTCCTGTAGTCGATCCACCGTGCTTGTTCCCCACCTCTGCGTAACCTTCCGCTGGTTCCTTCCTTAATTTCAAACGCATGAAAGAAAATGCTCGAATAAACTCTTTTTCTTTTTCTTTTAATTAAGTGAGAGTCAGGGAGGCAGAGACAGACTCCCGCACACACCCCAATGGGGTCCATCCAGCAAGCCCCTACGAGGCGCTGCTCTGCCCATTTGGGACAACAGCTACATCGCTCAGCAACTGAGCTAGGCTAAGGCAATAGAGTCATCCTCAGCACCCAGGGCCAACTTTGCTCAAACCATTCGAGGAATGGCTGTGGGAGGGGAAGAGAGAGACAGAGAGGAAGGAGAGGGGAAAGTGGTGGAGAAGCAGATGGGCGCTTCTCCTCTGTGTCCTGACCAGGAATCGAACCCGGGATTTCCATACACTGGGCCGATGCTCTACTACTGAGCCACCTGGCCAGGGACTGAATAAACTCTTATAAGAACTCCCTGTACTTCGAACAGTCTTACGTGGACAGTATAAAATGTAAGCCAGGCTAAGTGTTTAACATTTAACTTGTTTAAAGTTGGAGCCTCCCCCTGAAAAGGCTTTTAAGCTGGGAAGGAATTCGTGGTCTCTGTCATTTGGGTGGGCGATCGGGCAGCACAGCCCTAGAACAGAGAGGCCGGCTGGGAGCCTGGCTCTGCCCTCGTGAACTGCAGGGTCTCGGGCAAGTTACACAGCCATTCTCGGTTGCAGTTTCTGTACATGTGCGATGTTATGAGACCGAAGTACGGTGCTTACTGCAAAGTGCTTAGAACGGTGCCTGGTGGTGGTCAGCGTTGTAGTGAATTTTGGCTATTGTATTTGTTTTCTACGTAAAACAACTGAAATGAATTATCTCACAGTCTGTAGGTCAGAAGTCAGGGTGGACTCTGCCCGTTCCTCTGCTCCAGGCGGGGGCTCGTATCCAGGGTCTCAGAAGAATCCACTTGCAGGTCCATTCGGGTGGTTGGCAGAATCTAGCCTTTCCCGTGATGGACCCGGGTCCCCATGTCCTTGCTCGCTGTCATTTGGAGGTTGTTCTAAGCCCCACGAGGTCACCCACATGCCCTGGCACACAGCCTCTGTCCTCTAACGCCAGAAGCAGAGGGTCCTTCTCAGGCTTTGAATCTCTCTGACCTCCCTTCTGACTCATCTCTGCAATCCAGCCAGATAAAGTTCTCTGTTCTCAAGGGCTCATGGGATTAGATTAGCCCCACCCAGGTAATCCCGGATGATCTCCCTGTTCCAAGACGGTGATTAGTAACCTTTACATCTGCACAGTCCTTCCGCCACATGATGGGGCACATTCCCAGGCTCCAGGGATCAGGGCACGGGCATATTTGGAGACCATTCTGTCCACCACCATTACTGCTATCTGTTGCCTGGACTGCTGCCGTGGGGAGGGGGCAGGTTATGGGACTGGTTGGAGCCCTCCGGAGCGCTCAGTAGGGTCAATGCCAGGGATGTGGGGAGAGATGGCTGGTTGAACTGTGAGGGTGATGATATCATTACCGAGAGGGTCAGACAGGAAGGAGGAAGCAAGACTGCAAGACTTGAGGTGACACGAATATCTAGAAGTAGGTGGTGGTTTGGGGTCTGGATCGGAACTGGGGCTTGGAAAACCTGAGACTTGAGGGGATGTGCAGTGGTCCCAGCCTGTGGACCGAGTGAGAAGGAAATGGAGACTACCCTAGATTCCTGGGGAGCCGCAGCGTCTGGGGGAGCCCGGCACGGAGCCCTGGGAGTGGTCAGGGAAGGAGGAGGAGGGTTGAAAGCTGTCACCAGGCCGGGGGTTATTAATAACAGAAATAACTGGCAGTCACTGAGGGCTGCTTTATGCCAGGCACTGTCCTTTGCACTTTTGTACGTATTAACTCATGTGGTCCCAACGAGGTGGGACTGTCACTCTCCCATGTTACAGATGAGGAAGTTGAGGCACACACAGCCTAAGCAGCCTGCCTAAGGTCACACAGGGAGGCTGGCCCGGCTGGGGACCACTCCCTGGCAGTCTGGCTTCATGAACCAGCCTCTTCTGGAGGCCTCCGCCTCCCCAAGGTTCCCTGGGAAGATGCGGGGGGGCAGGACCGGGCTGACCGGGGAAGCAGAGAAGCTTCCTCTGTACTTCTCCTCCCAGACTCGCTCTGTCACCAAAGCCTGCCGTTTCCTCGGGTCTTTAGTCTTCTGAAAACCTCAGTTTTTACTGTTTCTATGGGAGGAGGGTAGGATGGCCAAGAATCAAAAGGTGAAATGAAATAGATTAAACATACGTGCGCACTTCACACACACACACACACACACACACACACACACACACACACACACACCAGTCCCATGAAGCCAGCTCCGTCAGACTCACTGAAGAATCTCAGAGGCGCACACAGACGTGCCCCAGCTGAACAGCTGCCAAGTGGCAGAGGTGAGACTGGAACTCAAGGCCTCCCAACTGCAGAGCCCCTCCTCCTGCTCATGACAGTGAACATTTTGACACTTGCTATACATGCCAAAGTCCTCTTCTAAGAGCTTGTGTATGTGTTACCTCATTTACACATCACCAGGAAGTCTGTTCTACTGTTGTCGCCATTTACCGATGAGGAAACTGAGGCACCTAGAGACGAGGCTACTGCCCAAGCTTGCTACTTCCAGCTAGTAAGTAGGAGAGCTGGACATAGGTCCCAGGCCACCCACCTCCAAGGCCAGTCTAGTACCCACCACCCTGTCCTGCCTCCCTAACTCCTCGGCCACCAGGCCACACGCCTCCCTCCGACAACAGTGTCAAATGCCACAGAGGCTGGGGAGGCCATGGATGACAATGGTGGTGGGTTGAGGACTCTGTGGGAACGGAACTGTCATGAGCAGCTTGACAATAAAGGAAGGGAGTAGGACCGGGGAGGCGTGTCTCGGATGGGGCATTGGGGAGCATGTGTGTAAGTTAGATGGAAGGAACGGGGTCAAGGTGAGACTGAAGACACAAGAGAGGAGCTGGTTGCTGAGCGCGGGACGGACCCAGGTGCGATGAAGACAAGAATACCCTGAGCCCCTTGGTGGCTGAGGGATGGGGACTGGAAGGTCATCTCTGAGAGGTTCCCGTACTGGGTGCCTGGGTCCTGGAAGGATGCAGAGGAAGCACACATTCGAAGTAGATGTGGAGTGATGGAGGTGGGTTTCAAAGGAAATAAATACTCCAAAGTCTCTGCCCCCTGTTCTGGTCTCTAATCTCCCACCGGCCAAACCTCACAGGAAACCAGAGGCAGGGAGCCTATGAGCCCCTGGATGCGGGGGCAGAGGGCTCAGTGGAGAGGGGAGGGAGAAGGTCAGGAGGAGTACCTGGAGAATGCCAGGCAGGGAACAAAAGGAGAGGACATAGGAGGCTGTTAAGAAAGTAGAATGAAAGACCAAAGACAAGGGACCTGGTGGCTGAGACACCCAAAGGCAGCAGCACATGGCTGGACTGGGCCAACCTTGAGGATTAAGTGTGAGGGTGGCCAGAGGACTAGGGGGAATGGGGCAGAGATGGACTTGAAGCGGCTGGTGAGTTTGAACAGAGACCCAGGCTGGGGGAGGGTCAAGGGTCCCCACAGAGAGAGAATGGGGGAGTAAAGGTCATGACGAATCATGGAGAGGAAGGTGGGGTGGAAGGGGTATGATCTGAGACTGGACTTCTGAGGTCCAAATGATGCAAGGTTGAAAACTAGCTTTAGCCCTGGCTGGTTGGCTCAGCGGTAGAGTGTCGCCCTGGTATGTTGAAGTCCCCTGTTTGATTTCCAGTCAGGGCACACAGGAAAAGTACCTATCTGCTTCTCTACCCCTCCCCTCCTTCCCCCTTCTCTTTCTCTCTCTCTCTCTCTCTCTCTCTCTCTCTCTCTCTACCTCCTGCAGCCATGGCTCGAATGGTTCGAGCAAGTTGGCCCCAGGATCTGAGGATGGCTCCATGGTCTCACCTCAGGTGCTGAAATGACTCAGTTGCCGAGCAACGAAGCTGAAGCCCCAGATGGGCAGAACATTGCACTGTATGGGGGCTTGCTGGGTGGATCCTGGTCAGGCACATGCAGGAGTCTGTTTCTCTGCCTCCTCACCTTCCCACCTCCCTACCTCCCCGCCTCTCACTTAAATAAAAAAAAGGAAAAAAAGAAAAACTGGCTCCAAAGAAAGGTTCAAGTACATTGTGAACCTTGGCATCGGCTTTGCAACTAACAGGCAGCTTCTTAGGGAGACCTCCTCTCTGCACAGTGGCCATCAGAGCAGATACATTTGTTGTTAGTGAGTCTGTTAAAGTCTCAGTATTTTATGCACTCACTCTGTGCTATAAAAGATATTTAAAATGCAGGTGGCTTTTTAAAAATGCATTTGTTTTCTATATCCAGTTCCACCCTAATTATTAAATCACTCTCTACTCTGAAAAGCAGAGGGTACCAGTCAAGGAAGCAGATTTTGGAATTAAACTTGGGTTCAAACCCTGACATTGCCATGTGCACTGGCATCTTGACTTTGAGTCACTGTGCATGCGTGTGTGTGAAAATATATACCACATACAGTTTATCCTCTAAACCATTTTAAGTGTATAGTTCAATAGAGTTAAGTATATTTACTTTGCTGCGTAACCATTCTCTGGAACTTTTTCATCTTGCAAGTCTGAGACTCTGTACCCATTGGACAGTTACTGATTTCCCATCCCCCCAAACCCTGCCAGCCGCTTTCTGCTTTCTGTTTCTGTGAGCTTGGCTACTCTTAAAACCGTCATATAAATGGAGTCACACAGTATTTACCTTTCTGTGACTGGTATATTTCAGTGAACTGAACGCCCTCAAGGTTCATCCATGTTGTAGCATGTTAAGTTTTCCTTCCCTTTAAAGGAAGAATAATAGTCCATTGTCTGTAAATACCACGTGGATTTTGCTTTTCCATCTATCGATGGACACTTGGGTTGCTTCCACCTTTCGGCTGTTGAGAATAACGCTGCTGTGGGCACAGGTGTGCAAATATCTCGTCAAGCTTCTGCTTTCAGTTCCTTTGGACATATACCCATAAGTGAGCTTGCTGAATCATAGGGTTCCTTTATTATTAATTTTTAAAGGAGCTACCATGCTGTTTTCATATCAGCTATAGCATTGTACATTCCCAACAGTGCATGAGCATCCCGTTTCCTCCACAGGCTCAGCAACACTTGTGATTTCCTGGGGTTGTTTTTCACTTGTTTCTGATGGCAGCCCTCCTAATGGATATGAGGTGATATTTCACTGTGGTTTTGATTTGTGTTTCCCTAGTGATTACTGATTTGGGGCATCTTTTTATAGGCTTGTGGACATTTGTATATTTATTCCAGTTCTTTGTTGACTTTTAATCAGATTATATTTTGTTGTTGAGTTATAGGAGTTCTTTATATATTCTTGATAGTAACCCCTTTTCCGATGTGTGATCTGCAAGTATTTTCTCCCATTTCATAGACTGCCTTCCATTCTGTTAATTGTATCCTTTGATGCATATGTAATCCTGTTTATTTATTTTTATCTTTTATTGCCTATGTTCTTGGTATCGTATCCAAGAAATCATTTCTAAATCCAATGTCAGGAAGCTTTTCTTCTAAAGAGTTTCACATATTTAGGTCTTACATTTAAGTCTTTGCTCCATTTTGAGTTAATATTTGTATATGGTGTGAGGTAAGGGCCTAATTTTATTCTTTTGCAGTATTCTCAGCACCATTTGTTGAAAAAACTGTCCTTTCCTCATTGAATGGTATCGGTTCACCCTTGCTGAAAACCATCTGACCATACAGGGTGGGGCAAAAGTAGGTTTATAGTTATGCATACATGGGACAGTTTATTCTTATATTATTATTTATTAATTATCATATTATTTTTCATATAAACAACTGTAAACCTACTTTTTCCCCACACTTTGTAGGCAATGGTTTTTTCCTGGGCTTTCTATCCTATTCCATTGGTTATATGTCTGAACTTAGAACAGCACCATACTGTTTTGATTACTATAACTTTGTAATGAGTTTGCACATCGGCAAGTATGAGACCTCCAGCTTTTATGGTCTTTTTTCAAGATTGTTTTAGCTCTTCAGGGTTCCTTAAGATGCCATATGAATTTTAGGATGGAATTTGCTATTTCTGCAAAAAAAATGTTATTGGAGTTTTGATAGTGATTACAGTAAATATATAGATCTTTCTGGGTAGGGATGACATCTTAACCTAATTAAGTCTTCCAATCCATGAACCCAGGATGTCTTTTTATTTATTTGTCTTCTTTAATTTCTTTCAGCAACATTTTGTAGTTTTCAGTGTACAAATCTTTTACTAACTTGGTTAGGTTTATTCCTAAGGTTTTTCTGGGGTTTTTTTGGGGGGGAGGGTAGGTTAGAGGAGGGGAGATAGTGAGGCAGACACCTGCATGCCCCCTGACCAGTATTCACCTGGCAACCCCATCTGGGGCCAATGTTTGAGTACTAAGCTATTTTTAGAACCTGAGGCTGATGTGCTTCAACAGAGTTATCCTCAGTGCCCAGGGTCATGCTCCAACCAATTGAGCCACAGACTACTGTGGGAGGGGAAGAGGACAAGAAGTGTGTGTGTGTGTGGGGGGAGCATATGGTTGCCAAGAGTTGTTTTTTTAAATCATGAATTACTGTTGAATTTTGCCAAATGCTCTTTCCTCATCTATTGAGATGATAATGTAATTTTTCTTCTTTGGCCTATTGATGCAATGAATTATAATGATTGATTTTCAAATGTTGAAGCAGCCTTGCATACCTAGAATAAATCTTACTTTTTTGATTAGCCTGCTAGAGTCCTGTTGATTTTATTGATCTTTTCAAAGAACCAGCTTTTTGTTTAATTATTTTTTCTCTATTCTTTTCCTGTTTTTGATTTCATTCATTTCAGCTCTAGTTTTTATGTCTTTTCTTCTGCTTGAGTTAGGTGTATATTGCTCTTTTTTCCCCTAGTTTCCTAAGATGGAAGCTTAGATTAATGATTTTAGATCTTTCTTTTCTAATAGTGCAGCCAATGCTATAAATTTCCCTCTAAGCACTGCTTTTGCTGTGTCCCACAATTTTTAATAAGTTGTATTTTCCTTTTCTTAGTTGAAGATAATTTTTTTAATTTACTGATTTTAGAGAGAGAGGAAGGGAGAAAGGGAAGAGAGACAGAAAAAAAATACACTGATCTCTTGTTCCACCCACTTATCCATTCATTAGTTGATGCTTGTATGTATCTGGACCAGGGTTTGAACCTGCAACCTTGGAGTATTGGGACGACACTCTAACCAACTGAGCTACCTGGCTGGGGCCTTCAAGATAATTTTTTATTTCTCTTGAGAATTCTTCTTTGATCCATGTGCTATTTAGAAGCATATTGTTTAATCTCCAGATACTTTTGTATTTTCCAGTTGTCTTTCTGCCATTGATTTCTAGTTTGATACCATTGCAATCTGAGAGCATACTTTGCATAATGTTTAATTTTTTCAGTGTATTGAGGTATGTTTTGTGATGCAGAACGTAGTCTGTCTTTGTGACTGTTCCATGTGAACTTGAAAAGAGTGTATATTTTGTCATGAAATGAAATAGTTTATAAATGTCACTTAGATCCAGTTGATTGATGATACTGTTCAACTGAGCTTTATCCTCCCTAATTTTCTGTCTGCTGAATCTTTGACTGATAGAGAGATATTGAAGTTTCTGACTATTAAACTGGATTAGTCTACTTTTCCTTGCAGTTCTGAGTTTCTGCCTCACATAATTTGATGCTTTGTTATTAGGTATGCATACATTAAGGATTGTTGTGCTTTTTTTTGGAAAACTGACCCCTTTATAATAACCTCTGTATCCCTGATGACTTTCCTTTCTCTGGAGTCTGCTCTATCTGAAATTCGTATAGCTCTGCTGCCTTTCTTATATGTTTCAACATTTTGAGTGCCAAAGTATGTGGTATAAATTTGCCAAGTAAGAAAGAGCACAGACATTTGAATCAGGTAAACCTGGGTATAAGTCAGGCTATTCAAGCTGGATGACTTTGAGAAAACTTAATAATCCTGTGCCTCACTTTTCTTATCGACTAAATGGGAACCATCCCTTTGGATTACTGTGGAAATGAAATGGGATAAAACACCTAGCAAATATTCTGGTATATAATACTTAATTAATGTATTCAATTAACATAAGCTATTATATTCTTGCATAATAATATAAGTATTATATTAATATAAACTGTAGGTTATTACTATATTATGGGACTTTGGTATAGATTTGTAAGAGCAAGTACCCTTTGTAAGAAAATTGGATGAGACACCATGAGAAAACAAACTTAGAAAACAATTGCAACATCTTGAACTAGGGTAGATGCGTCATAGACAGCGTCTTAAGAAGACGGACTTCACCCATGCCCTGCAGCCCACAGTCCGGGTCCCGATGCCAGGGAAATGTGGTATATCCAGCTGGGTGCTGAATTTTGCTCACTCTTCTTTTAAAGTGAAATTACATAGCAGCCGCCTGCCCCCACTGCTAATTCACAGACAAGCTGTCTGGGGTCTTTTCCTTCAGGGGAAACGTTGTTACAACGGAACCCTTTAGTTAGATAAATTCTGACAGGCTTTTAAAAAGCAATAGAAATAACTAATCACATGGGAAAAACTTCATTATACATCAAGGTTTTTTTTTAAAGATAGTTGTTAAACTATACTGTTTGGCATGATCCCAATTTTGTTTAAACTTCTTAAAAAGACTGTAAGCATTAAAAAAGGAAATAAAATGACTGGAAGGATGAGAACCAGTGTTAACAGTTCCTGCCTCTGGGGGATGGAATCCTAAGTGATTTTAATGTCTTTTCCGTGTGTATTTCTCTAGTTCTCATTTTCTGCAATATTAAGAAAAACATTATTTTAAAAATGAATAGAACAGATGAGTGAAGAACAATTATTGCAAAACCTCTCTTTAACTTAATATACCCTAACCCAGGGGTCCCCAATCTACGGCCCCGCCCGCAGGCTGCATGTGGCCCCCTGAGGCCATTTATCCAGCCCGCTCCGCACTTCCCGAAGGGGCACCTCTTTCATTGGTGGTCAGTGAGAGGAGCACAGGATGCATCCGCACCCATAGTTCCCATTGAAATACTGGTCACTTTGTTGATTTAAATTTACTTGTTCTTTATTTTAAATATTGTATTTGTTCCCGTTTTGTTTTTTTACTTTAAAATAAGATATGTGCAGTGTGCATAGGTATTTTTGTTCATAGTTTTTTTTATAGTCCAGCCCTCCAACGGTCTGAGGGGCAGTGAACTGGCCCCCTGTGTAAAAAGTTTGGAGACCTCTGCCCTAGCCCATAAACTTGGGATTTTCCTCGCAAGAAAATGAAGAGTTGTCACTTGCTCTATGACCTTTCCAGTTTGTGTTTGGGCCACTTCTGCTTTCTGTCCTGCCCTTCGGATTAACCAAAAGCACACCTGTGTGGAGTCAGGAAAGGAGACAATGGCCAGTTCCCTGTCCCAGCAGGCTCCCGTCTGCCTCTGTTTTGCCTGATCCCCCACCCAGCAAACTTGTGTACCTGTCCTGGGCCTGCACATCTCCCAGCTTCCTCGTGCACTAGCTGTGTGACCTTGGGCAAGTCATTTAACTTCTCTGATCCTCCTCATTTTTATTTTTAAATGAGTATGGGGGTGGCCATCTAGCCAGGTGAGGCACTTGGCGCATTCCGGCACCCAGCGGCCTTGGTAAATGTTAGGGTCCCGTCATTATTCCTGTTGTCCCGGCCCTCACTATCCCTCTCCTCCGTTTCAGTCTGCTGACATTGACAACCACCACGCGCTCATTGAATATAACGAGGCCGAGGGCAGCTTCGTTCTCCAGGACTTCAATTCCCGCCACGGCACCTTTGTCAATGAGTGCCACATTCAGAATGTGGCTGTGAAGCTGTTCCCGGGAGACATCCTGAGGTTTGGGTTGGAAGGGCTGACCTACGAACTTGTCGTCGAAAACGCACCCTCGGTGAGTCCCTGGGGTCAGGAGGGATGGAGGGGGGGCGGAGAAGGGGGGCAGAGTGCCGCGCTGTGCCCTCCCTGCCACCCGGACCCGAGGTTCAGATGGAGCCAAGGGTGCAGCCACTCCAGAGCGCCTCCCTCGGACTTTACACTGCGCAGAAAGTGGCAGCCAGGCTGCGATTCTGTGCAGTTCAGACCCGTCCGGGTGGGTCCTGGGAGGGGTGAGTCAATGTGAATTAAACTCTGTCCTCACTTGCGGATAACGGATAATGGAGGGGAGAAAACCACTTAGTCCGATGCCAGCTGGAGCAGTGTCACCAGCTGGTTTTCAAATAGAGCAAAGCACACTTTCATTCAAATATACACGGATTTCTTGAATTCTTATTTCTACATGTAACAGTATTTCACTTCCTTCCCCGAGTGACTGTGGGTAGCTGCACAAATGCCCCCTTGGCCTGTGCCCAGGCGACTTCACAGCAGCCCAAGCCATCCCAGGGAGGACCTCCCCCTGCAGGCCTCTCCCACCCCCACAGTGCTCTCGGGTGCTTCTAGACTACGACCCTTTGGTGCAAGCATCCTTATTAATGGCGGGTCTTTTGTGAGGCCCAAGTGCAGCCTTGTGACAGCAACACATTCCTATGCATTTCATTTCCTGATTATTCAACCTGTGCAGCTTTTATAAAAGAAAGGGGGAAAAGGCAGTATTGAAGAATGCCTCTCATCAAATATGTTTCTCTTTTTTAGAGAGACAGAGAGAGGAAGGAAAAGAGACAGAGAGAGGAAGGATAAGAGACAGAGAGAGATGAGCATTTATTTGTTGTCCCACTTAATTGTGAATTCATTGGTTGCTTCCCATGTATGCCCTGACAGGGGATCGAACCTGCAACCTTGATGTTTCGGGACATGCTCTAACCAACTGAGCTAACCGGCCAGGGTTCTCATCAAACACCTTGAGGCCCAGTGTTTCAAAGAATTTTGTGGCCATCTTGATTCCTGCGTGTTCTTGGTTCTAATTGATTTTTGGGTTGCGGGGAGGGTGCTGTGTTCTCCCCCACCCAACCAGGAGAGAGTTTCTAGGGAGACTCATCCTGGTGCCCCAAGGGTTGGGTGATCAGAAATGTACTATTCCAAACAGAGAGTTCCCAATGAAAACATTTTTCTCGCACTTTGTGTCGACCACAAGCAATAGAGAGCAATGTGACAGCGTTTTATTGGGGGGGTGGGGGGTGGGGAGAGGTAGAGAGCCGAATATGTGTACAGACGTCACTGTGGCAAGAATGGGCATCCCAGCCTGATCTGTGGTGGCGCAATGGATAAAGCGTCGACCTGGGAATACTGAGGTCGCCAGTTCAAAACCCTGCACTGGTCTGGTCAAGGCACATATGGGAGTTGATGCTTCCAGCTCCTCCCCCCTTTCTCTCTCTCTCTCTCTCACTCTGTGTCTCCTCTCTAAAATGAATAAATAAATAAATTTAAAAAATAAAATAAAAAACCTCTTAAAAAAAAAAAAAGAATGGGCATCCTGAAGTCAGGCCGGCTGGAGCGCGATCCCAGACCCGCTCTCACGCTGCCTGTGGGACTGGGCACATGTCACTTCACCTCTCAATGACCTGGTTCCCATTACTGTAAAATTGGGGTAGCAACAGCTCCCACCACATGAATTACTGTGGTGTTCAGTAGGCGATGCAGTGACTGCCTGGCCCAGCATCTGGCACCTACGACAGGTGCATGATAACTCTCAGCTTTAGAATTAAGCAAACACACATGGGTGCCTCCCCGGTGAGTGTTCCTTTGGAAAGGAAACCTCCCAAGATCTCCCCAGCTAGCAGATGGACACATTTGCAAAGAAATTACCCATGGAATGGCATACAAGATGGGAAAATATAAAAACAAACTCTCGGTTGGGAAAGTACATTGGCACCCAGGATACACCCAGGAGTAGACTTTGTAACTTGTATTTCTTTCACCCAAGTGTAAGCCAGATGTGGCAGAACCCCAGGCTCACGGGTCACTTCATGGTCCATGTGGATGGCATTCCCGGGGCTGTTCAGGACAAAACCTGCGGGGTCATTCACAGTGCCCTGAAGTGACCAGTCAGTAGTAACAGAGTCTGTCTCAGCACCCCGGGTGGGAAATTGAAGTCACAAAGTCGGGTGTGCCTTCTGTATAATGGTTCCCATTTGCTGTGCCTTTCATAGTGCTTTCTGATGTCCAGGAAGGGAGGTGTGGAGACCAGCTGTCCTATTCACAGTGGTAGTGTTCTTATAAAGCAGCTGGCTGAGAAAACCTACATCACTCAAATGTACAAGTGCTGTCTTTCTCAGTCCTGAGATATGGAAAATCTAATGGAAATGCCCAGAATGAAGAACAGGTTGGCCCAGCCCCTTCCCTGTGTATGATGTGGTTCAATCAGCAATGACCCACAGTCAGGCTCTGGCTGACCATGACCACAGGGCCAGCTGGGAGCACCACAGCACTAACAGTAATTGTCTCTGCATGGGCTTCCCTTGAGCCCCCTCTCCGCTATCCGACAGTCAGACGCTCCCACGTGACCTCTGTATACCGTCCTCTGTCCATCTTGCAATGTCCTGGCAGCCTGGGAAGAGCACCCTCTAGTGGTCATATTGCTCACTGCTATAAATGGGGCCGCTCTGCAAAATACAGTGAGGAAGCTGGGGCCTCGGAGTTCCACAGGCCCAAGTTCACTGCAGGGTAAACATTCTGAGCTTGTTTCCAGAGTCTACCAAGCAACTATTCATTCATCACAGGCCCTCTTCCCCCTTCAGAATTTTTATAGAGGTCGTTAGGACCACCTCTATCATTGTGTAAGCTGATACCCAACCATGTATGCCCAATTATGGCAGTGATATCTCGTGTGTATTTATCGTATACTTTGGGCTATACTCCTACCTACAGTATCTATTTAATTGCTCAAATTAGTCCGACTTTGGCCACTGGGAGCTATTTTAGGTTGGCTGCTGTGTGCTTTGAATAGCTTCACCCTTTTATTTAGTGTCAAAAAGTATCACCACTTCCAGGCTGTGGGACCTTGGGCAAGTCACTTACTCTCTCTGAGCTCCAGTTCCTCACTTTACAATAAAAGGGTAAAGATGCTCCCCCTACTCAAGATTAGTCTGAGGACTGGGTGAAACCACATATATTAACACTGTCTTTGGTATATGTGCGCCTTCGCTACACGGTTGGTCAGAGCTGTAGTATATCAGTGACTTCTTACAAATGCTAGAGCACGTGACAAGCTCTCCGAGGGCAAAGTCTGCTTCCTCACCTTCTCCCCGATCTCTGGGGCTTCCCAGCAAAATGTATATGTCCTGTATGCACCCTCGGTGCCAAATCACTTGCTATTTTTTAGGTGTCTCCTTCAACCCACCCCCTCAGCGGGTTAGAGACAGATATTGAAGTGCTAACACAAAGAACAAGTAGATAATCAGGAAAAAAAAATGGATTGTGATTTCTTGCGTAAATCATTGACCTGTGTTTGTTCAAGCTGATATAAATTCACGGTGGGTATGGTCCCAGTTAACCCAGGTGGCTGACAACCTGCTAGTTTAAAGATAGTGTGGACAAAATCAAATATAAAACATATGCTCCCTTGAAACAAAACAAAAAGACCAACCATGCCATATACCACAGATAACAGAAGGGGGAGGGGGAAAAAAAGAAAGGGCATTAGCATGTATTTTATTTTATATTATATTAAACCAGTTTCTAAAAACATGCTTGTTGATAACTGACCTTGACCCCAAGCTCCATGTACACCCTAATGGGAGTGCACCCCAGACCTAGCTTGTAGTGCAACTCACGTTTGCTTCTCCCCTGCCGGCTTCCTTGTGGTTACCAGCACTACCATCTGAGGAAACCTTGACCTGGCTTGCCTGTGACAGAGCAGGCCCGCTAACTAGACAAACCAGCTTTCACTTTCCAACTAAAGACACCCTCAATCTGCAAGTTTTAGAGGAAAACAAAACTTTATTTTTAATTTTTGAACCCAAAGAGTCCTTTGGAGTCTCTGCATTTACACATCCGTTAGGGACCCTATGTTAGAGCTCTGTGTGCTACTATCGACCCGCTCCAGCCAGCCTCACGGGGTTGAGCAATTCAGGGTACAGCCCCAGCCAGGACTCAAGCCAGCTTCCTTAGTTGCACCCCCACGTTCAAAGCAGCATATCCACAGTCGCCAAGAGGTGGAAACAGCCCACGTGCCCATCCGTGCCGAATGGATAAATGAAATGTGGTACATACATTCAATGGAGTGTTTATTCGGCCTTAAAAAGGAAGGAGATTCTGACATATTACAACATGGATGAACCTTAAGGACATTAGGCTAAGTGAAATAAGCCAGTAACCAAGGACACTGTATAATTCTGCTTACCTGAGGCACCTAGAGTAGTAAATGCATAGAGACTGAGTTTCAATTTTGCAAGATGAAAACATTCTGGAGATCTGTCTTACAACACTACTGAACTCCATACTGTATTCAAACATGGCTAAAATGCCAAGAGGTGTATTACATGTTATTTACCACAGCTCCCTTCTCTCCATCTCTCAGCTCCACTCCCTCATGCTGGCCACATTCTCAAGTCCTACAAGGTCACCCCAGATCCTGGTATCCTGCCAAGTCTCTCTGGGTCTCCCTGGCTCTGACTGGATCCCATGGTCCACTACTGAACCAATCACTATGGCCAGGGAATGTGATTGGCTGATTGCTTAGCCCTGCCCACAAAAATGAGTTGAGAGAGAGTGGGAGATTCCCCAGGATCTCCAAACAGCTGACTGCATACCCAGCTGTCCCCTACAGAAGTGGAGCACTTGAGGCATGCAATATAACCCCTTTCTTTAGCGCCCTTGTGGCTAGTTGAGAATGAGGCATGTTTCCTTGAGCACCCCAGCATGAAAAGGAATTCCTCCACCCTGTCAGCAGTCTAGATTTGTTTTCTAGCAGGCTGGCGTAAAACACATTAGAATTTACCCTTCGTCACCTTCAGCCCATTTATTCAATAAATCCTTACCAAATCAGTGGGAAAAGGTTATAGGGATGATGAGGCAAGACAGCCCCAGAGGCAGGGGAGGGAGGGACAGGCTGGGCGGAGGAGGGCAGGAGCGGCCTCTGAGAAGGCACAGGTACAGAGGCTGGGATGTTAACATGCAGAGAAAGCCAAAACCACATGGAACATAATGGTTCCGGAACACGGCCAAGTCACCCCCGACACAGATGTGGGCCAGTGTCACTAGGAACGTTGGGACAGATGTCCCCAGGCAACTGGAGTATGATTTCCCTGACCTGTCTCGGGAGCACACAGGACCCTAGGTTTGCCTGGGAAAGACTGTTGCTGGAGGAAGGGCTCGGGAGTCTGGGGGAGCGCAGAGCCTTCCAGAAGCTGCAGGAAGGCCTGTCAGCCGGGGCTCCTATTTGGAGGGCTCCTATTTGGGGAGCGCTCTGCCCCGTCTCCCACTGTGCATCTCTGAGCTCACATCCCTGCTGTCTGCAGAAGGAAAGACGTGACTCTGGGGAGAGTCAATCTGTGGCCCTCCATAGGCAGCAAAGTCTTTGAACCTGGTTTCTGACTCGAAGTGTGTGCTTTCTGCTAAGAGAATTGGGAGGATAGAAACAACCAAAGTGTCCCTCGATAGAGGATTGGATAAAGAAGATGTGGAACATATACACAAGAGAATACTAACTGCTCAGCCATAAGAAATGATGACAGTGTCATTTACGACAACATGGATGGACCTTGAGAACACTATACTGAGTGAAATAAGTAACTCAGAAAAAACCAAGTGTAGGATTTCACACACAGGTGGGATATAGAACTGGGACTTCTGGACAGAGATAAAAGTGGAGTGGTTACCAGGGAAAAGGGAATGTGGGGGAGGGGGAAGGGGTTGGGAGGGAGTGGGGAGTGGGGAAGGGGTGGGCGAAAGGTATAAGGAGGGACAAATATAAGGTGATGGAAAATGATCTGACTTTGGGTGATGGGCACGTAACGTAATGAATAGTTCGAATGCTATAGAGATGTTCACCTGAAACCTATGTACTCCTATTGATCAGTGTCACCCTGTTAAAGTTCATTTTCTAAATAAAATTTGAAAGAAAAAAGAATTGGGAGGCAGAGGAGGAGAGAGGAAGAGACAGAGACAAGAGAGACTGGAAGGGAGAAGAAAGAAAGGAGACAGACCGAGATGGGGAGAGGAGAGGGAGGAAAGTGAGAGAGGTCATCGGACCTTGCCCCCCATTCCCGCTCCAAGCCTCACTGGTAAAGCAGGGATAAGGAGACCTCCGCCCCTGAAGGGCTATGGTGAGGAATAGATAGTAAAGTGCAATAAATGATAATAAACGATAGCACTTGCCAACGTCATTGTTTAACCGCTAGGCACTGGAAAAACCCACCACTAAGCCTTAAACCCAGACAGAAGCCAACTGTCAGCACCCACCCCCCATTCATCACCGGCTTCTCCCAATGAGGTGGATTTTGTTGTCCTTTCCATCCTGAGTAGCTACAGACATTTCCCTGGGGTTAGACAAAGAGAGGTTCTCTGGATAGATATTTATAAGACATCTGCCAAGAACTAGAAGTGGTGAGTGCTGAGGCTAAAAGGTTAAGGTACGGCCTGGGTCGCTGCCATCCCAGAGCTCTCGGCTCCTGGAGAGGGGGGGGGGGGTTGGAGGTGCCAGAGAGCCACACAGTGCGCGTTGGGAACACCATCGGCTGCAGGGCCCCCGTGAGCGGGGCTGGAGTCTCAGTGCTTTGCTCGTTCTTTCTTCCTGCCGGAGTCTGAGGGTCTGCTCTGTAGGTGCCGGGCCTTTGTTCCCAGGTGCTGGAGGTGCGTCGGGAGCAAGACAGATACCAAAAGGCCTTCCCTTCTTAGAGGTGATACTCTGCCAGCCTGACAGCTCACCAGCAGACCTGGTAGCTTGGGGACATCACCAGGTCTTGCTCAGCTTCAGTCTCATCACAGGGTGTCAGGTGAATGAAGCGAGGTCATGCATAGGAACCTGTTGGCAAGGTGCCCGGCATGAAGGTTGCACCCAGTAAATGGTGGTGCAGTGGGGCACAAGTATGACTCAGAGTGGCGACCAAACTTGAAGAGAGTCAGTCAGAGCTCCCTGGGGGAAGTGACTTATAAGCTGAAACCTAGGGCTGCAATTTTGTGGCTGGAACACAGGGGTGGAGACCACCCCAGATGATCATAACCTGACTCTCTTTTCTACCCCTGCAGGTCTCTTTCCCGTGGGTGAGGAGTCCGACACCTTGGCCGAGGCCACAGACACCTCGGGCTGCAGAGCAGCCAAACCAGTCACGCTTGCCACCGCGGATGCCCTTCCAACCGGGCATCCGGGCCGCGCCAGTGCAGCGGAGCTGGTCCCAGGTGTCCCCCAGGCCCGCTATGGTCCCGCCTGCCTCCCACATGCGGCCTGTGAGTGCCGGCGGAAAGATGTTCTCCTTCACCATGGATGGCGCCCGCCGGTCTCCCGTCATCAAGCAAGGTATTCCCGGGCGCTTCCGCGGGAGGTTTGTCGATGGATTGACAGCCACAAGAATGGGTCTTGCTTTTTGTTTGTTTTCTTTGATTCTAAAGTAGAACGTAATCAATTGTGAAAAAAAATTATAAGAAAACAATTTGAGATCAGCTGTCACCCAATTCTCACTCACAGCCTGGTCACTTTGGGGACACAAAGTCAAGGTTCCCTGCCCTCATCCTCTCCCCTTAGAAGGCCTCACGGCATCTGGGGAGGAGACGTCCTATCTGTTGCTGTCCTCATGGCCTCACCAGCCTCAATGGAAGAGGAGCTGGGTTGACTTTGTCTCTGCCATGATTCCCTGGGTTCCTCCATGGCCTCTGGTGTCAGGGTCCCATTTTCTGTCTTTTTGTCCCAGCCATAGGCTGCTCTGAGTCCCCGGATTGCTCAGGAACATTCACTTTCTCATATCCCTCAGCCGTGTAAATAATAGTTACTATTGTGAAATACACGAACAAAGAAGTAAATGAAATGTGTGTCTACAGTTTACACCATCATCATTGTCGTCATCAGATGAACCCCCATTACCTTCCACCCAAGTTAAGAAATTACTCAGCTGCTGACCAGTGGTGGTGGTACAGTGGATAGAGCAGGGGTCGGGAACCTGTGGCTCGTGAGCCAGATGTGGCTCTTTTGATGGCTGCATCTGGCTCGCAGACAAATCTTAAATTAAAATAATAATGTTAAAAATATAAAACATTCTCATGTATTACAATCCATCCATTTCCTACTGCTCATGTTCACGGTTGCGGGTGGCTGGAGCCAATCACAGCTGTCCTCCGGGACAACGCCAAATTTTTATTGGATAATGCATAACATACACGGGTCGTTGTGAGGTCAGGAAGTAAACTTCCCTCCTTTTAATCAAATAGTCAGCTAGCTAATTGCAGAAACCCTTTTGACAAAGAAAATGGCTAAAAGAAAAAAAGATGAGGAGTATTGTACTTTTCAGCAGGAATGGACAGAGCAATTCGCCTTTGTGGAGAGAGCAAGTTCTGCAGTGTGTCTAATATGCAATGATAAAATTGTATTGATGAAACGATCAAATATAAAGCGGCACTTCAACACACGCCATACTACATTTGCATTGAAATATCCAGCGGGGGACAGCAGGAAGAAAGCATGTCAAGAGCTACTGTGCAGAGTGCCAGCTAGTCAGCAGCAACTCCGTGTTTGGACCCAACAAGGTGACTGGAATCCAGCTAACTTTGTTGGTGCTTTAGCAATTGTGAGAAACGGAAAGCCATTCACAGACGGGGAGTATGCCAAAACATTCATGCGTGATGTTGCCAAAGAACTTTTTGATGACTTTTCGGATAAAGAAGATAATCAAACAAATAAAAGACATGCCTCTGTCGGCATGAACTGTTCACAATTATACCATCATGATGGCAAATCAAATTGAGGCAACACAAGTGAAGGACATAAATGCAGCACCATTCTTTTCTCTCGCTTTGGATGAGTCAACAGATGTAAGCCATTTATCCCAGTTCAGTGTGATTGCAAGGTATGCTGTCCTTGACACACTATGTGACACACTGCGTGAGGAAAGTCTTGCTGTTTTGCCTATGAAAGAGACAGCAAGTGGGGAGGATTTATTCCAGTCTTTCACTGAGTTCGCTAAAGAAAAACATCTACTGATGGATAAACTTATTTTGGTGTGTACTGATGGTGCTCTGTGCATGGTTGGAAAAAACAGAGTATTTGTAGTGCTTCTTCATGAACATGAAAAGAGACCCATCCTAAGTTTTCACTGCATCCTACATCAGGAGGCGCTTTGTGCTCAGATGTGTGGCGAGCAGCTTGGTGGGGTAATGTCACTGGTCATTCGGGTGGTCAACCTTATTGTTGCCCGAGCTTTAAATGATTGCCAGTTTAAAACACTGCTGGATGAAGTTGGGAATAATTATCCTGGTCTGCTTCTGCACAGCAATGTGCATTGGTTGTCAAGAGGGAAGGTGCTCAGCTGTTTCGCGGCTTGTCTGAGCGAAATCCGAACTTTTCTTGAAATGAAAAATGTCAAGCATCCTGAGTTAGCTAACACTGAGTGGCTCCTGAAGTTCTACTATCTCGTGGACATGACTGAACATCTGAACCAGCTCAATGTGAAAATGCAAGGCGTTGGAAATACAGTTTTATCCCTTCAACAAGCAGTGTTTGCATTTAAAAACAAGCTAGAACTCTTCATCACCGACATTGAAACAGGTCGTTTACTACACTTTGAAAAACTGGGAGAGTTTAAAGATGCATGCACAGCAAGTGACCCTGCTCAACATCTTGATCTCCAGCAGCTAGTGGGCTTCATTCAAAGCACGCTTTGGAGAATTTTGTGAGCGTACTCATCTTTTTAAGTTCATCACCCATCCACACAAGTGTGCAGTGGACAGCACCAATCTGAGTTACATCCCTGATGTCTCCGTCAGAGATTTTGAGCTATAAGCTGCTGCTGACTTGAAGGCCTCAGACATGTGGGTGAATAAGTTCACTGAATGAAGATTTGGAAAGACTTGCACGACAGCAAGCAGAGTTGGCGAGCAAACACAAGTGGGGAGAAATGAAAAAACTTCAACCCGCAGACCAGCTGATTATCAAAACTTGGAACACGCTTCCCGTCACATACCACACACTGCAGCGTGTGAGTATTGCTGTACTGACAATGTTTGGCTCTACGTATATATATGAGCAGTCTTTCTCACATCTACGGAATGTTAAGATCAACCTACAATCACGTTTAACGGATGGAAGTCTCAACGGCTGCATGAAGCTTAACCTCACCACGTATCAACCAGACTACAAAGCCATCAGCAAAACCATGCAGCACCAGAAGTTGCATTAATGGTAAGAAGTACTTTATTCATCATTGGTTAGCAACAGCATAACAATGTTATTAAAAAGAATTCAGAGACTTATTGTACTTTAAAAGTGTTGGTCTTACATAAAATGCGCACATTTACTTGTAGTTAGTGTTGAACATATTGTATATGACTCTCACGGAATTATATTTTAAAATCTGTGGCGTTCATGGCTCTCTCAGCCAAAAAGGTTCCCGACCCCTGGGATAATGATCATAGAATAGCATCTATAAAGTCACAACTTCAGGCAGGAGAGGAACCCGGTGCCCTGAGAGCTCATGACTGTAAGACCTGACTTCGTTGGGAGATCAGGAAGATGTCCCAGAGAGAGTGACACTCACGCTGAGTGCCGAAAGGCAAGTGCGTAGAGGAAGGGACAGTGCAGAAGGGACTTTGAGTGCCGTGCGGTGGAGGGACAGGGTGAGTGCAGAGGGATGGGCAGTGTGGCAGAAGGGTGAGTGAGATCCCAGAGGACCATGGCTGGCTCGAGACCACGTTAAAAGAACAATGAGAAGTGATGGCCAGTGTTAGGCCTAAAAGGGACGTGACCCACAGTCCAGCCGTACTAGGCAAATGAGACAACATTTGCCACCACAGGGATGGCACTGTGGGCATCACTGAGAAGGGTTCTGCTTGTCTGAGACCCGGGGAGAAATCACTGGCTCTAAAATGCATAAATAAAAAATGCAGAATCAAAATGAATAAACGATTGGATAAATGTCCACAAATGGGATGGAGTGTACTTCATTAATGGTTAATGCTGGCACTCATTAATGCTTCATGATGCTTGAAAACAATTGGTTCAATTTCTCACTTCACAAAAAGACAAGAATGCACCCAGAAGTCTTAGTCAGTTGGCAATTTAAAATGCAACGCTCAGAGCCAAGGAAGCTCAGGAGCAGAATCATAGAAGGTCTTCCAAAAGTATTACAGCAAAAAAAAAAATGTATTCAGTGTCGATGTGAGTACATTGTGACGTCTGGTGTGGCATAAAGCAGGGACCCCAGACGTCACGATGCCACCACCCCTGCAAGTCATTCAAACAGCCCTTGTAATATTAACGGTGAATAAGGAAAAAAAATCAAGAAAACCAAATATCGATCAAATGGATTCTAGTTAAATACACTTGGGGACACTTGTACAGTGAGTGGACTACAATGGTATTGTTAAAAGAATGCAGTGTATCTATCAATACTGACGGGGAAGGTGTTTTTGATGTATTGTCAGGTGAAAAAGCAAGCTGGAAAAACATCTCTGCAACATAAACACTTTTTTTGCTGCTATTGTTGTGGTCTTATTTTGCAATAAAGATAGCTGACATTTGGTGCTAAATGCTCTAAACCAGGTGTAGGACACTTTCTATAAAGAGCCAGGTTGGAAATATTTTAGCCTTTGTAGGTCATGAGGGCGCTGTCACTGCTACTCAACTCTGCCATTGTGACTGGGTTCAGCCATAGATAATATGTAAATGAATGACTGTGGCTGTGTTTCAATAAAACTTTATTTACAAAAACAGACAGAGGGCCAGATTTGCCCCTAGGTCCACTGTTTGCCCACCCCTCCTCTGCATCATTATTTAATCCTCAAATAACCCATTATAACAGAGGCTCTTAGTGTCCCTAGATTATATATGTGGAAACTAAGGTTCAGAGAGAGTAAATGACCTACCCAAGTTTATCGGCTCTTATGTGGCATAGAAGTGAGTCGGCCCAGCTAATACCGGGAAAGAGGACTGAGGTGGCTTTGTCCCTTTCTAATACGTCCGTGGTGCTACCATTGTTTTTCAATGAACATATACACCACGTTGTCATTTTTAAATTATGTAAGATGTAAATCTCAGCAGAAAATGAATGTGAAATTTAATCTGAAAATATTTCTTAAGACCTTAGGGAAACTCACAATTTCCTGTGTGTCCTCTGTTGATGTGTTAGTGTGGACCAATGCCGTGGAACTGTTGGAACAACCAGTGGCCGAGGGCATTCCCGGGGCAGCGCCTTCCAGGGAGATTTATATGGACCAGGACCTGGCCGAGCAGGATAAGGTGAGGGGCCTCAGGGGAAGTCAGAGCGACGGTAGCAAGCAGGATCATGGAGGAATCGCCACTGCCCCGTGTTCTAGAAGGGCACTTTTTACTGCTTCTAAGAAACCACCTCTCACTCCCAGAATATTCCATCAACACTCTGGGAACTGCTCCTTTTATCCCAAGTAACAAGATCTACAACCGCAGTGTATTGAGCACCTGCTGTAGGCTGGACCGTGTCCTGTGCAGCTGACATTCAATTAACTTGTAAATCTTGACCAGCTTCAACATAGATTTTTTTTTTCACCCTCGCTTTATAGATGAGGGAACTGACACTCAAAGAGATGGAGCTAACTTGTCCAAAGTTGCACGGTATGAGGGGCCAGAATTGGAAACCAAACCTAGGTCTGATTATCCTCTACGCTGGTCCTTCCAACTTCCACATGGTCACTGGTCAACCCCGAGGGATGGACAGTGGTGGGGACACACCTTTCCTAGCAGGAAGAGGTGAGCACTGAGGTCAGAGAGGATCACGGAGATTTAGAACCTAAAACAGGATCGGGAGCCAGAACAGGTGAATTCAAGCAGTTCTGGGAAGGAAGGCTCTGGGTTGATTTCTCCCTTAGACACAACCTGAACATTATCCTGAAAGAAGCAGTTGGATGATATCTTGCCTTTCCGAAGGCCCAGGGCCTGAGCCAGCAGCCCTTCTGCAAGTCCGTGAGGAGGACAACCCCCAGGGGTTCTGGTTAGACATGAGGTTCTGACACAGGTGTCCTGGCACCAGACTGAGAAATGTGGCAGCAAGGTGAGAAGCCGGGTGTGGATGCTGTGTCAGTTCTCAATTGCTGTGTAACAAGCCACCCCAAAACTTAGTGGCTTAAAACAGTCATTTATACTCTCCCAGGATCTGCAGGTTAACCTGGAAGGTTCTGCTGGTGCCCCCTGGCCTCACTGATGTAGCTGTAATCAGCCCGAGGCCTCTTCAGAACTTGCACAGAGCTTGCCCTACATCACTCCTACCACGTTCTATTGGCCAAGCAAGTCACAGGCCAGCCGGGCTTAGGAGGTGGGGGAAACAGACTCCACCACTTGATGGCAAAGCTGCAAACTATTTGTAGTCATTTCTCAATCCACCTGGTTGTTAAACTGGAACCATAATATAACCACATTATATATATACACTTTTTCCTCTGTATGAGCCACTTACACCCTGACTTGCCAGGACTCCTTCAAGTACAAGTGATGGTGAAAAACTCAGTGTAAGCCAGAAAACATAAAAGGCACGTACTGGCTCATCTCGCTGGAAAACAAAGGCCTTCTAGCTTTGGGCATGGCTAGATCCAAGGGCTCAAATCATGTCATCAGGACAGCCCCCTCTACTGGTCTCTCCCGGCTTCCCTCAGAGTTTGGCTTTCTTCAGCAGGCTGGCTCTGTGTGTTGGGAAAGACAAACTCGAACAGCTAAACCTATAAATTTAAAGTCTATGACCCAAAAGTAGTCAAGATCCCTTCCCTCTGTAACTGGCATTGAAATCTCCAAGAAAACTCTGACCGGCCTAAGACACATGCACATGGGGAGGTGGGACGGGAAGGAACAGGGCACAGGATTTCCAGTCTTCCTTCCTTCCTTCCTTCTTTCCTTCCTTCCTTCCTTCCTTCCTTCCAAGATTTTATGTATTGATTCTATGGGGGAGGGCAAGGGAACAAGAAGCATCAACTCATAGTTGCTCACTTTAGTTGTTCATTGCTTGCTTGTTGTATGTGCCTTGACCTGGCAAGCCCAGGGTTTTGAAGTGGCCACCTCAGCACTACAGTTCAGTGCTCTAGCCACTGCACTCCACAGGCCAGGCAGGATTTCCAGTTTTACCGAGACCACATAGAATGGGAAGCCATTCCTCAAGGAAGGGATGGGGTCCTCCCCAGAAAGGCAGAAACCACAGCCAGACACCACCCCCGGCTTCTTTATACTCCAGTGCCCAAGACAGGACGTGGCACGTAGTAGCTGCTCAATGCATGTTGGTGCATGAATAATTAATAAGCACCTGGTTGATCCTGGACACTTCCAGTGACTTAGCATTGGGTGAAACAAGGGAGACTGCTACCCAGGAGTGCAGAACGTTTGGTATCGTCCCTTGACGTTTGGTCGCAAGCATTTGCAAAGACCTCCCCAAAAGGCCCGTTGGCAGCACTTGGCAATGCCAGACAGGCTTCCTCAGGACCCTGCCCTCCCCCAAGTCAGGGAGCTGGGGACCATGAGTCTGATGGGACAGCTCCCCAGGCAATGAGCTGCCTTGGGAAGTGCCCACTTACCTCCTTCCAACCAACGGGAAATGGTTGGAAGAGCAGGAAGTCCTTTAAAAGCTGACATTCTATAGCTGCATTTGAAAATGCATCTGGGAACTTTTCTTTTTTTCCAGTCTTTCTGACATTTTATTGATAACTTCTGCTGACAAGTTTTGGGGTTTTTTTTCCCCTTTTGGGGGAAACTTCACAAGTCCTTGGGCTGCAGAACTTTTTCTTCCCACGAGCCGGAGGACTGGGTTAATTACACCTGTGGGTAAAGTCGGCCAGCGATGGTTTTTCCAGCCCAGAGTGTACAGGAGCCCACATAAATAAATCACAACTCCTGCTCATTTACCTTCCAGATTCAGTTTCCTGGAATAAACTTTTATGTGAATACCCAGAAGGGACAGGGAGGACCAGGAGAGGAGAAAGAGAATGGAAATATTTCAGAATGTATTAAATTTTTTGAAGTTAAAAAATAGCCCTCATTATAAGCAGGACATGGTCGAATTGAACGTCATTTTCCTAATTACTTTTCCTCGGTCCCCAATGCACGGGGCTGAATGGTATAAATAAAAAATATGGTAAACTTTCTGGCAACAAAAGTTCCCGATGGGGATGGTCGTTCTCAGTATAAAAGTATAATTTTAGGGGAAAGGAAAGTTTCAGTACCTGTGAGACATAAGCATCCATTTACAGGAGCCTAGACACGTGATGGCGAACCTATGACACGCCTGTCAGCACTATGACACACGTAGCCATTTTCGATGACACGCGGCTGCGTGTGGCCTCATACCAGAGAAGTACGGGGCCACATGCCGAGAAGGACATTTCATCCTCAGCTCCTGCATGGCCAGGTGCAGTAGCCAAGGATAAAACATTTGCTGTAGTGTAGACACTCTGTGCCGGAGGTCTGTAGGCCAAAACAACAGAACTCCGGCACAGAGCGTCTAGTTCTGGGACTTCCGGTTAGGCCGTTTTTCTCGAAGTGCCACACCACCCGAGTTATGCTCAGTTTTTTGGTGAATTGTTGACATACCAAGCTCAAAAGATTGCCCTTCACTGGCCTAGACACAAATAGGTCATTTTAACCAAACTCTTGTCTCCATGAGGTTTTCCAGGAGACAGAGATAGCCGCCTTCTTCCCCTCCCTGCCTTTCCTTGCCTTCGTAAAAGAATTACACCATGCTTGGCCTATATCTTTTTAAACAGGTTCGACCTTGACCCCAGACCCACACCTAGTAAACTTCTCTCTCACCTGGCCCCCACCCAGGATGAAATCATTCTGCTGCTGGGGAAAGAAGTCAGCCGTCTCTCGGATTTTGAACTTGAGTCTAAGTACAAAGATGCCATGATAGTGAACCTGCAGAACGAACTGGCCAGCCTGAGCCAGACGCTGTCAGAGACCACCCCCCCCTGGGAAGACAGGGTGACCTCGCAGACGTTTCCGACTGCCGGTGAAGACATCGGTGCCAAGGAGAGAGAGATCCAGAACTTGAAAGGCCAGGTAGGACTCCAAGACAGGTTGCGCGAGAACTTAAAGTCATGACTCAGGGTACCAGCTCTCAGGTAGAGCCTGAGGGGAACTGTGGGGAGTCACCAGGGTAGCTAGAAAAGGGGTGGTCAGCACAGCATGGGTGTGAGAACACACATCCCAGGGATTAGAGACTTGGCAGGTTTCCAGCCCAGTAAAAACAGTATTAACTTTGATTAAGCACCTACCACGTGCAAGAACCAGTATAAATGCTTTAGCTTATTTTAACCTCCCAAACCTCCGACACATACTGTTCTGCCGATAAGGAGACAAGCAGGCTCAGAGACGCCCAGGAACTTGTCACAGCTTGCACTCGAGTGAGCTATGGCGGTACAGTCTGAGCTCCTTGCAGACCCCGTGCTCGCTCCCCCCTTTCTATTTCCACCCAACACTGTCACCTCAGTGGCCACCTCTTACCCCAGCCAGAAAGAGCTGTGGGCAGTTTGCTAGAGAGCAGGAGACAGAGTCCCCAGTGTTCCAAACTCTGCGGCCTGTCCCGAATCCCGAAGGTCGTTGCTGGCTCCCTTGTGGGGAATCTCATCAAACAAAAATTCTCCACCCACAATTTCTGGATTTACCAGTCATGTTCTTTGTCTTGAAACTAGATCCAATTTAAGAAAGTAATTATTTTAAAATTGGCTAGAGATTGTGTACATAGATTATACCTCAACAAAGTTGATTGAAAAAAGAAATTGGTCACTAATAAACGTTGGCCTCAGCGCATGAAGCTGCTGACAGCCTTGATCAGGTTCGGGCCTCTGTTCTCTGGTTCTGTTACTGCCTCTCCCTTCTGGAACCAATGTGAGATGCACAGTCATAGTTCTCGATGTGGGGCCTAGGAAAGGGCAGAGGTTGAGCGTGGTGATCTAGGAGATGCTGCTCAGAGACTGTCAGCTCCGTGAGGGCAGAGACTAGGCCCAGTTACCTTCCATTACTTTGCTAGGAACATGTCTGTTCATTTGTTCCTTCATCCATCCATCCATCCATCCATCCATCCATCCATTCATTCATCCATCCATCTATCCATCTATCCACCCATCCATTCATCCATTCATTCACCCATCCATTCATCCATCCATCTACCTATCCATTCATCCATTTATCCATTCACCCATTTATCCATCCATCTATCCATTCATCGTCCATCCATCATCCATCCATCGATCCATCCATTCATACATCCATCTGTCCATTCATCCATTCATCCATCCATCATCCATCCATCCAACCATCCATCATCCATTCATTCATCCATCATCCATCCATCCATCATCCATCCATCCATCCATCCATTCATCCATCATCCATTCAACCATCCATCCATCTATCCATTTATCCATCTATCTATTCATCCATCCATCTATTCATTCATCCATCCATCCATCTACCTATGCATTCATCCATTTATCCACTCATCCATTTATCCATTCATCCATCCATCCATCCATCCATCCATTCATCCGTCCATCTATCCATTCATCTATTCATCCATCATCTACCTATCCATCCATCCATTTATCCATCCATCTATTTATCCATCCATCCATCCATCCACTTATCCATCCACCCACCCACCCTTGTATTCATTTACTCAAATAAATGTTTGTGGGGTGCCTACCTTGTGTCATGCCCTCTTCCAGGTTATGAGAATTCATCAGAGAAAAGGGTAGACATTGTCCTTGCCTTCCCCAGATTACATTCTAATGAGGGAGACAATAACCAATTAAATAAATATATGCCCTAACATTTAAATGAACAAAGGACTAGCCTCCAGACCCACTTTTGAAAAACCATGAAAGCAGCTGTCCTCTAGGAACTACTGCCACAGACAGTTGCCTTGATGTCTAGCTGACTCATTGGTGAGCGTCCTTTTCTTTTCTGAACCCAATTAGGCCATTGGATGGGGATATGTCCCTTTCCGTTATTCTCCCATCTCACAGCTTTCCCAAGCAAAAGCGACATGTCTTGTCCAAGTACATGAATGAGGATGAATATTCCCCACATATCTTTTTTTTTTTGGTTGAAATATATTTGACATATAACATTGTGTGATTCCCACAAATCTGTCAGAGATCACATTTATTGTTCAAAGTGGTTAGTGATATTTGAAAAGGGGAGTTGTTTGTTTTTAACAAAGAAATTATCAAGAAACATTTACACTGGCTCATCATACTGTTGCCTCCCCCCACTCCTGATCTGCACTTGTAACTGAAGGAGCCTATTTTATAACAAGGCCCATCTGAACAAGAGGCTGCAGTTGGTTTGAGCTCTAATCAAGATTCATCCACTCACCTGACCAGGCAGTGGCGCAGTGGATAGAGCGTCGGACTGGGATGTGGAAGACCCAGGTTCGAGACCCGAGGTCGCCAGCTTGAGTGTGGGCCCATCTGGCTTGAGCAAAAAGCTCGCCAGCTTGGACCCAAGGTCGCTGGTTCCAGCAAGGGGTTGCTCGGTCTACTGAAGGCCTGAGGTCAAGGCACATGTGAGAAAGCAATCAATGAACAACTATGGTATTGCGGCGGCAACGAAAAACTAATGATTGATGCTTCTCACCTCTCTCTGTTCCTGTCTGTCTGTCCCTATCTATCCCTCTCTCTGACTCTCTCTCTGTTCCTGTATAAAAAAAAAAAAAAAGATTCATCCACTCATATTTTACTTTCTTAAATATTCTACGGCCTGCAGAACATTCCGCCAGAAGCACGCGTCACAGGGCAGGTTGATTTATTGCTCTGATTACTTTCTGTGTTTCCCCTGGTCGCCCCGACAGTATGTACATAATGATTTGCCCTCAAAGAGCTTCGATCCGCTCCAACATCACTAGAAAGCGCTCACCTCCGCGCGCTCTTGCATGCCTGTGCTAATTAGCAGCGGAATTATTATCTCAAAGCACTCACTTCACCTGGCACTGTTATCTTCCTTGTGACTCAGTGCTTACTTTATTACACAGCAGAACAGATGTTAAACTTCTTGGTGGCCTTTTTAAATTTTTATATTTTAGTGAGAGGAGGGGAGGCAGAGGAACAGACTCCTACATGTGCCCCAACCAGGTCCAACAAAAAATCCCACTCAGGGGTGATGCTCAGGGGGCGGGGGGCATCCCTTCTGGAAGTTTCTGTTGTGCCTCTGGTATCATGCAAATGGAAGCACTAAACTAAGTAGAGCTAGAAACATTTTTTAAGAATTATTCTGGCCCTGGCCGGTTGGCTCAGTGGTAAAGCGTCAGCCCGGTGTGTGGAAGTCCCGGGTTTGATTCCTGGTCAGGGCACACAGGAGAAACGCCCATCTGTTTCTCCACTACTCCCCTCTCTCCTTTCTCTCTGTCTCTCTCTTCCCCTCCCGCAGCCAAGGCTCCACTGGAGCAAAGTTGGCCTGGGCACTGAGGATGGCTCCATGGCCTCCACCTCAGGCGCTAGAATGGCTCTGGTTGCAGCGGAGCAATGTCCCAAATGGGCAGAGCATCACCCTCTGGTGGGCATGCTGGGTGGATCCTGGTTGGGTGCACTTGGGAGTCTGTCTCTTTGCCTTCCCACTTCTAACTTTGGAAAAAAACAAACAAACAAAAAATTATTCCAAGTACCTTTTATAGGAAAGTTGCATCTACCCCCACAGAACAGTAAGAGGTAAAAGAAACTTTTCACTCAGTTTCCAAAGCACAAAGGTACAAAAGCAAGAGGGGGTGTGTGTTGGGGGTTGGGGGGAGACAGTGACCTTTGTCATATATCCCCCACCAGGTCTCAGATACCCCAGGGAAAAGGTAAATGTAACTGCCCCAAATGTCATAGAACCCAGACCATGATCTTGCAGGAAATGGGTCAGAAAATGGAATGAAACTTTGATGGTTCTATTAATTTTACCCAAGTAATAATGACAAATACAGAAACCAAGAATGAAGATCATGAGTGCCATCTGGTGGCAAGGTCCTTACCTACATGATGTGAGCATGTCCCACCCCATTAATTTTTCTATGCTGTGCTTACAGCATGAGACCCTTATAAGGGTGCCTGTATTTCCTCTTAACAACAATCACATAGGCATTAAAGTGACCCGAGACAAGACTTACAAATGCACACAAAAATATTACCAACCTACCTTCCCAAGACAGACGAGAGAAGGTGAAGGTTGCCAGTAAGAGGACAGTCACAGCTCACAGCCATGTGCCGTGTAGGGGGCATGCTCCCAGCGCCCAGACGTATACAGCAGCTTATTAAGATCATTTTCATGGTCCTATCAGATTGGGACTGTCCTCACCCCATTTAGAGAATGGAGAATGACACAAAGTCCAGCGTCCTCCCGAGCTCACACAGCCCGGCAGCGGCAGACACGGAATGTGAAGGTCACCGTCTGGCTCCCGAGTCCGTGCCGTGCTTCAGAGCCTCCAACTTTTGATGCTGGTTCTGAGGGCCATGGGGCAAGGTGGAAAGACCTGGAACCCAAAACTCGATTTGAATCTTGACTCTAGCTCTGACCAGCTGTGTGACCCTGGGCAAGCAGCCTTACCTCTCTGAGTCTCTCGATTTGCTCACTTGCCAAATGGGAGCAGAAATGGGACCTTTGGCCTCCAGTGGTTCTGTGACGGGTGGTGGAAGAAGCAGCATCAGTGACCAGCTCTGTACACCCCGGCATGTCCCGAGTTACAAACGAGCGTTATCACTGAAGGGAATTAAATTCACAGCCTGCTCCCTGCCCTTGAACTTTTCTCTGCATCCAGTGGTGCTGGATGACCTGGGACCAAGGGCTCGGGTCCTTGTGACTGAGAGTTCAAGATTGTAGGAAGGCACACTAAGGGAGCAAGTTTCCCCAAAAGCAGCTGTGCCTATGCCCCTGTGTGGGCAAAAGCATAAGCTTCATGTTTTTTAGTTTGTTTGTTTTTTAGTGAGAGAGAGAGACAGAGCCAGACAGGGACAGACAGGAAGGGAGAGAGATGAGAAGCATCAATTCTTTGTTGCGACACCTTAGTTGTTCATTGATTGCTTTCCCATATGTGCCTTGACCGGGGGGCTACAGCACAGTCACTCACCCCTTGCTCAAGCCAGTGACCTTGGGCTTCAAGCCAGCGACCATTGGGTCATGTCTGTGATCCCATGCTCGAGCCTGATGAGCCCATGCTCAGGCTCACGACCTCAGGGCTTCAAACCTGGGTCTTCTGCATCCCACGCCAACACTGTCCACTGCACCACCGCCTGGGCAGGCAGCTTCATGTTTGATTACGGATGAAACAGTGGTCACTGAAGGAATGGGCCTTTTTCTGTCCCTTCCACTAGTTAAAACTACAAAGCTTGGTTTCCCCAACAACCACGATCAATCTGACTCTCTGTCCAGCCGTGGAGAAGCGGTGTTGTGTCCTGCAGACCTGGACTGGCCCCTGCTGACTGCATTGCCTCTGCCCATAGGTCAATGCCCTGCAGAAAGGCTACAGCCAGGTGTTGTGCCAGAACCTGTCCGAAAGGAACTCAGAAATCACGTCCCTGAAGAACGAGGGCGAGAACTTGAGGAGAGACAACGCCATCAAGTCTGGTGAGCTCCCTCTGGAGTCAGGCCTAAGAACTGCCACCCTCCCCCCATGCCAGTGCCATGGCAGACATGACCAATCAACCACTGCAGCTTTCTCGCGGGGCAGCAGTGTGACCCCAGAGATCTGCTCAGCAGCCCTTTCACCAGCCAGGGTCAGTGAATTCGAGTTTGCCCCTAAGAGAGGGTTATCACTGTTGGTTCCTAGGGCAGGGCCTGGTAAATATTTGAGTCAATGTCATCTCTTAGCTAGATGGTCTCCTGAGAATGGGCCTCACCAGGAGAACACAGGACTCTGTGTGGCTTGGAGAGATCCAAAGCCAGCTTGCCATGAACACAAACTAGCATGTGGACCACATGGGGTCACCACTTTAAAGCACTCGTTCGCTTACCCATTTCACCCTAGCGCACCAGGGCACAAGTGAAAACATTTTTATAATCTACCAACAGAAGTAGCCTCATGCCGAGGAGCTGGGTAGAGGAGGTCCAGCCAACGCAGGGTCCAGGGCACAGCTGTTTCTCAGCCCGGAGTCCTTGATTCCTTCAACATGTTTATTGAGCACCTACTAGGTACCAGGGCCTGTTCTAAGCGCTGTGGGGAGAACCCTGAGCAAGAGACCCAGATCCTTGACCTCACAGGGCATGTATCTGGGAGTGGGTGACTGACAAAAATAAGTAAACAGGTGAGTAAACAAGCCCATTTCAGAGAAAACAGGGCAACATATTGGCAAAGTGTTTCAGGGGGTTAATGCAAAGGGAGAATAGCTTCGTGGGTGGACAAGGACGGCTCTCTAAAGGGGTGAAAGGGAAGAGCTGAGAGATCACAAGTACAAAGGCCCTGCGGCCAGAGCAAGCTGGCTGTGTTGGAGGTGAAGGCCATTTGGGCCGGAGTGGTGGGAACAGGGGCTGTGGGGCCAGACGGGTCAGCAGAGAGGCGGGCTAGCTCTCAAGGAGGACTCTAGGTCGTATTCTAAGGGTGATATGAAGCCACTGGTGTTTTTTAAAATGGAAAATGACATGTCTAGAGACCTGAAGAGGATGGGGTCATTAACAGAGGAAGAGGGAGGGAGAGCAGCAGGTATAGGGAGCAGGCAATGAGTCTGGGTTGGGCATACTGCTCTTGAAGTACCTGGTACCCAGCAGGAAGTGTGTCCATTGCTGTGAGAAGCGTGTCAATTGCTGTGAGAGCTCAGTGCAGTGTTGAACTGCGTGTGAATCACTGTCTATGTGAATCTCTGTCCTATGCCTGAGGGCCAGCCTGACCACTGTCTTATCTTCTGCCTCAATCTTTAAATACACACACACACTTCCTCGCACCCCACCACACCCTGTCAGGCTCTGCTCATGCTCCTCTCTAACTTAGAGTATCCTAAGATATTTGCAGGGCAACCCATATGGGCCACATACTCCTCTGGGCACCAAAAACATGACGAAATCATGGGCCCTTCCTTGCCTTCCTCCCCGACCACTGCTTGTCACATCTCATTTATGCTTCAAGCCAGTCTCAGATCCCTCTACATTTGGTCCCCCAAACCACCAGCATCGGCATCCCCTGGGTCATTCCCTGAGCCTCAGGCCCCAGCCCAGACCTCCCGAATCAAACCTCCTGTGTCAACAAGACCCCAGGTGTTCTGTGTACACATCCAAGTTAGAGATGCCTGAGACTGGGTTATGCTGCAGTAACAAATAGCACCCCCCCCCATTCTCAATGGTCCACAGTCGGCTGGTCACAGTGGCAATGACTATAATCCTTATTGCCTCTTTGACATTTTCATTTTTTGAAAGTTTTTTTTTTTTTTTTTAAACAGGGATGGTGTCCTCTTTGCAAAAAGACATGTTAGCAAAGGACGAGCAAGTTCAACAACTCAGACAGGAGGTGAACCAACTAAAAAGTGACAACAAAGAAAAGGATCACCAGCTGAAAGCCCTCAGCTGCAGAGTGAGTGTGGCATGACTGTGGTCACCAGTCATCATAATAATATAGCAGCTGTCATTTGCCTTGGGCCCAAATGTCCCTGACTTCTCTGACACCTGGTGGGAAGAGGCCCGTGCCCAAAAGCACCAGGAGGAGAGCCGCTGGTTGGGTCGCCTGGGAAGACTAAAAGCTGGGGGCCAAATTCACGCAGCTTTTCAAGAAGCAGCATGTGCGTGGCTCAGAATAAGCAAGAGGTATATTCAAATCCGGCAAACGTTTTCTAACACCTGTTATAAATTAGTTTAATCCCAGCTACAAATGCATGATTAGCACGTCTCGCCGCTGCGAGGCTTAGCACAAAAGCAGAGTGGGATCCCTCTGTGGGCAGGGACCTCACAGGCTTCGCCCCGGGCCGTCATCTCTGGTTGTCATAGCTGCCTTCACAGCAGGATGGCCAAGGGTCCAGATGCGGACCTGTGTGTGGCTCTCACCTCTGCCCTTAGACCTCAGTGTATGTCCGAGTTCCTCCAGGGAAAATGGGCCTGCAAGGCGAGTTAGGAGCTTTTTAAATATAACTTTGACTATTGACAGACTTTGCATTCAGTCCTCATCCTGTAAGGTAAGATTTCTTTGCATTCGTACGATCTGTCTGTTTCAATGAGTCAAAGTAAAACCTAATAGCTTTCATCTCAGGTGGCATCCCACATTCAAAGCGGCTGCCTGGTCAGCTGGCAGTCCGTGTGGGTGCCCTGGTGGGAACAGACCTGACGTCCCAAAGAAAAGGCAGAAGTGGTGTCTGGTGCTTAGTACGAGACCTAGTCTGGAGCTGGTGAAAGGTGGAGCCTGATCAGGCTTTGGGTCAGACAGATCAGGGTTTAACCTCAGAGCTTGCTTTTATTGTAACTTATTCGGCCTCCATTTCTCCATCTGTGAAATGGGAGATAGCAAATTCATTTTTTCTAAGAAGTGGGAGGCAGGTTTTAATTGTGTTCTTCTGCCTCTGCCCCTGGTCCACCGCCCCGCCAAGCTCTCTGCCTGTTTCCCCAGAACAGATTGATGGTCTGGGATCCAGGGACCAGGTTTGTGTGAGGTGCGCATGCGTGCACATGTATGTGTATGTAGGGGAGGGCGATGGGTTGTATAGCTGATGCTAAGTAGGAGAAATAGAGAGGGGGGAAACAGCATCTGCTAGGCTATTCTTCTTCCTCAAATTCATTTGGATTCTTTTTCTCCCATGTCCCCTTCCTCCTTGACCTTGGAATGAGGTCTGCCTTCTTCTCTAGCCTGCGCCATCATCCACCCTCATGTGGGCCCCCCACCACCAAGGCTATCGCTCTCGTGAACATTTGGGATACCTACCATTTTAAAATTATGTATTTGATGGTGTCAATTTTAGAAAATAAGTAGATGGCATTAAAAAAGCAAAATGCTGCCCCAGGAAATCACCATTAATATTTTGACTATATTCTTCTAGTCTTGTTTTTACATATTTACGAGAAGTGAATAATTTATATAGTTATGTCTCACAGTGAAATTATACAGTGCACACCTTAAAAATCTTAAACGCTTACTGTTTTTCCATGTTAGTAAATAAAAGCTTTTATCATCGATCTGAAAAGCTACATAATATTTTCCTAGGTGTACACAGTACAATAAAGCAGCCTCCCTTTGTTGGACACTTGGGGTTTTGTTTGTGTTTTTGTTTTAGTGTTGCTAACAATGCTGAGAAGCACATCCTTGAGTCTATGGATTTGCTGACTTCTCATAGTCCTTAGGATACATTTCTAGAGTGGGAATTTCTGGGTCAAAAAGAAAGGCCCGTCTTTCTGCTCTAAATGCCTGTTTCTGAAGTGCCCTACAGAAGGGCCGATCCATCTACCCTTCCACACCAGGGCAGTGGTGTGTCTTTGAGATGAACCCTATCCAGAGCACTAAGAGCCATCCAGGTTCATGAGTGAGCTCCACCCCATCCGTAGGCTCCTGAAAGCCGGACTCAGCGGGTCCCAGAGGAAGAACATCCCATTCCTCTACCCTGAGGACCCAGACTCTGCAAAACTGGGTTTTTCCAGTGAGGTGGCTCACTGGCTTTAAAAAAGAATTTAGGTGCTTTCTTCCTCAAAACTCATGAGCAGCATGCACTAGGGGCTGCCATGGGATCCCACGTGTCCATCAGACACAGATGGTCTGGCCTCTCAGAATTTGGGGGTATGACTGGCCGTGCTCTGAGAGGCCAACATAGGGACATGGGACCCCCAGGCAAACCTACAAGGCTTTGCTGTCTTTTTTTTTTCTCTATAGTGCTCAGTGCTCAAAGAGGAGTTAAAAAAGGAAGGATCTCAAAAGGAACACCGGGAAGCCCAAGAGAAAGAGTTAAAAGTCTGCAAATCTGTGAGTTGAACTTCCTCATTCCTTCCTCATCCCTGGGCATCCACAGAAAGAGTCATCAGCGCATTGAGCAACACAGTTTTGGGCTCAATGATGGTTTTGTTGAGGCCGTCTCGTGATTCTTTGATTTACTGCCTCTGGGAGGACATGGCGGGAGGACCATGGACAGCACTCTCCCAGGATTCTCTGGGCATTGGCTCCAGCCCCCTCACCGGATTTCCCTTGGAGCTCGGCTGGGGTTGGGATGGGGACAGTGACAAGAGCTGGCCAGGAGGTCACCACCTGCTGCCAAAAATTCACTGTGGTCCCTGCCCCTGGGCCTGTGATGTCCAAATTATTATGTTCCATGGTCACACTTTTATCATAGAAATGGGCCCTACTACTGACACAAAAGTTCTTCCTTAAGTAATTTTATTTAAATACATTCATTTTATACCATTTTGTAAAAACAAAACAAAAATGTATCATTTGCCTTTTATAGAAGGTGAATATTTAAAAAAATACAGTGAAAATATAACCATTAAAAGAAAAATGTTCAGCCTGACCAGGCGGTGGCGCAGTGGATAGACCATCGGACTGGGATGTAGAGGACCCAGGTTTGAAACCCCGAGGTCACCAGCTTGAGCACAGGCTCACCAGCTCGAGCATGGGGTCACTGGCTTCAGCGTGGGATCATGGACATGACCCCATGGTCACTGGCTTGAAGCCCAAGGTCACTGGTTTGAGTCCAAGGACACTGGCTTGAGCAGGGGGTCACTCGCTCTGCTGTAGCCCCCAGATCAAAGCACATAGGATAAAGCAATCAATGAACAACTAAGAAGCTGCAACAAAGAATTGATCCTTCTCGTATCTCTCCCTTCTGTCTGTCTATCTCTATCTGTCCCTCTCTCTATCTCTGTCTCTGTCTCTGTCACACACACACAAAAAAAATAAAAAGAAACTGTTCAGCCCTGGCCAGTTTGCTCAGTGGATAGTGTTGGCCTGACTTGTGGACATCCCGAGTTTGATCCCATCAGGGTACACATGAGAGGCAACCATCTGCTTCTCTCCTACTCCCTCTCCTCCTTTTCTCTTTCTTTCCCTCTCACAGCCGGTGGCTCAGTTTGTCTGAGTTTCAGCCCTGGGTGCTGAGGATCGCTTGGTTGATTCATGCATCAGCCCAGACAGGGGTTGTCAGGTGGATCCTGGTCGGGGCGCATGCAGGAGTCTGTCTCTCTGTCTCCCCTCCTCTCACTTAAAAAATATAAATAGATAGATAGATAGATAGATAGATAGATAGATAGATAAATTGAAATGAAAATAATTATCTCCTGGGCCAAGAGAAGCTTCTCCCACATCCCCAGGCATACGGTTCCCATCAGCTGGGAAGCACAGCGCCTTCCACACAAGGAGTCATGCTTCTCTCCACATTGGGCACAGTCCTGTTCTGTCCCCCTGGTGGGAAAAAAAGAAATTTGCATTGTTTTATTCTTCCAAACAGCCCTTATTCAAACTGATCTCAAAAATATACCCCAAGAGAAGAGATTCCAAGGTGCTGATGGATATCTCATTTTGTTTAATCCAGGCTACACGCTGATTTTCAAACGAGACTAATCATTTTCATTTACCCCGCACTTTCATTATGTCAATTGAAAAAAAAAAGTCTACTTTGCTCTACAGATGTACAGTCTCTCCCCAGGGGATGGGATTTAGCTAATACCAGACTAGATTTGTACCTTAATGAACCCAATAAAATGAGTTATAGAGATTCAGCCCCTTCAGCCCATTGGGGCTGAAACCCTACACGCCATCAGCGAAGGCAAACTTTTGTTGAAACTCTTTCAGCAAATCCAAGACATGGAGAAAGAAGTGAGGAAGCTCAGGGAAGAGTTGAAGAAGAGTACCACGGAGCAGAGCGTGATCTCTAAGATGTTTCGAGAAAAGAACAAGGTATATCCAGAGCCTGTTGGCCCAGTGACCCCTCTGGGCCAGGCACCCCACACACACATCATCTCCGTTAATCCTTAACACTGACCCTGTGTAGTCTATCTGGTATTAACACCACTTTACAGCTGGGAAAATTGAGGCTCTCAAGGGTGGAGGAAGTTAGAAGCTACCCAACTTCACTCATATAAAGCAGATGTGGCAGAAACTTGAATCCAGGTCTACCTGCTTCCAAAGCTCCTGTGTGTAACCACTACCCTAGACTGCCTTTAGATATTTTTTATTATTATTATTGAGAGGTAGGGAGGCAGAGACAGACTCCCACATGCACCCTAACCAGGATCCACCCAACAAGCCTCCTACTAGGGAATGCTCTGCCCATCTGAGGTCACTGCTCCGTTGTTCGGCAACCAAGCTATTTTAGCACCTGAAGGGAGGCCATGGAGCCATCCTCAGCGCCCAGGGCCAACTTGCTTAAACAGTTTTAGCCATGGCTTCAGAAAGGGAAGAGAGAGAGAGAAGTGGGAGGGGTGGAGAAGCAGATGGTCGCTTCTCCTGTGTGCCCTGACCAGGAATCAAACCCAGGACTTCCACGTGCCAGGCCAACACTGTACCGTTGAACCAACTGGCCGGGGCTGCCTTCAAATCTTAACTGTAAAATTACCCAGAAAAGAATTGATCCATTAAATCAAGTTTACCTGTAATGTTGTTCAAACTGCAGTGCTCTTACTGATCTTCCTGTCGGTGTGCTCTGTCAGTCTTTGACAGAGGCCTGTTTTTTAAAATCTGTCATGATCATAGATTTATGTATTTCTTCTTTAATATCATCAATATATGTTTTATATATTTTGAGGTTGTTACTAGGTACCTATAAATTTAGAATTTTAGTACTTCTCATTGGGGAAAAAAAAAACAACTCAAAACTTTGATCATCATAAAAATGTTCCTCTTCATCTCCCATAAAATCTACCTTGTCATTAATACATCTCCATCAGCTATACTGGCTTTCTCTTGGTTAGGGTTTTTATGGCGTATCTTTTTCATAATTTTCCTGTCAATCTTTGTTTTAATCCCCCTCCCTCTTCTGAATAGCATGTCATTTTTATAAAATCCAGTCTGACAATCTGCGTCTTTTAGCCCACTTATATAAAATGCAATTGCTGGTATATTGGGGTTTAACTTTACCCTCTTGCTCAATGCCAGCTGACCTTATATTTCTTTTTCTCTCCTTTCTTGTGTCCTTTCGAGTGGATGGTTTTCTATACCATCTTGTCTCTATTAGCTTGGAAATGTTTCACTCTTGCATTATACTTTTAGAAATAGTAAGACAATAGCATTCACCCCTGAGTTACAAAAATCCAATATTAACTGAGTTTTTCACTCTTAATGGTCATCCTAAAGACTGTAATATGCATTACTTTTCTTCTTCTTCTTTCCCAAGTGAGAGGAAGGAAGATAGAGGGACAGACTCCCACTTGCACCCTGACTGGGATCTACCCGGCGACCCCCATCTGGGGCCCATGCTCTGCTCATCTAGGGCCATGCTCACAACTGAGTTGTTTTTAGCACCCAAGGCAGAGATTCCACGCAGCCATCCTCAGCTCCTGGGGCTGATGCAATCAAACCAATCAGGCCATGGCTGCAGAAAAAGAAGAGAGAAAGAGAAGGGAGAAAGGGAGGATGGAGAAGCAGATGATCACTTCTCCTGTGTGCCCTGACTGGGAATTGAACCTGGGACATCCACACACCAGGCCAACATTCTACCACTGAGCCAACCAGCCAGGGCCTATAATATGCATTCTTGACTTAACCAAGAGCCAATATCACTTGATTATTATACCCTTGATAATGCAACAACTTTAGAACACTGCGACCTCACCTCCTCCAGATGTATGTCAGTGTGTCATTTTCTTCTGTCTAAAGAACACTCTTGAGTATTCTTTTCAATGTAGTTCAGTGTGATGAAAACATCTCTCAGATGTGCATGTATGTCTGAAAATGTATATTTGACCTTCATTCTTAGAACGCATTTGGACTAAGCAATGACTTCCACATTAGCTATTATTTTCTTTCAGCACCTTATAGGTAGCACTAAGTACATCTTTATAGTGTCCTTTGGTCCCTGTTGTTCCTATTTTGAAGTTATTGCTAAACCTAACTAATATACCTTTGCATAATCTCTATTTTCCTGGACTGTTTTTAAGATTTTATTTTCCCTTGATTTCCAGCCATTTATTATGATTTATCAAGGTGTGGATTTATGTTTATTTACCTTGCTTGGAGCCCACAAGCCTCCCTGAACCTTTGGCTTGGCGCTCAGCGTTAGTTCTGCCCTCACGCTATATACCACAGAGGTAGGGAGGCGCTACTGAAGGCTCCAAGCAGGGGACCAATACCACTACATTTGTGATTGATAACAATGGTGACAATGATAGCTACGATTTCTCATGTATTATGCCAAGCATTTCGTCTCTTTTCACCCTCACAGCAGCTCTATGACCTAGAAACGGTCCTTTCCATTTTACAGATGAGGAAATTGAGGCTGCTAGTTACTAACGCAGTAAGTAGCCCAAGGTCAGTAAGTGGCAAAGCCAAGGTCGGAAGCCAGGTGGCGTCCGATACCCACGACTGTGGCATAGCCACTGGCCACATGTGACTGTTCACGTTGAAATTTATCAAAATTAAATAAAATTTAAAATTCATCTCCTTAGTCACACCAGCCACATCTCAAATGCTCGATGGCCGGATGTGGCCAACAGCTGCCCTGGTAGACAACTTAGACACGAAATATTCCCGCCATTGCAGAGAGTTCTGTTTGACAGAGCTGCTCTACAGCTTGGTGACTCTCACTGTACCACGCAGAGTGTTCTGGAAGGAAGTAAAAATAGAGGCAAGGAGCGCAGTTATCACAGGCGAAAGGTTCTCCGTGCCTGGCCAGGACTGGCACAGGATAGGAGCGTAGAAGTGGAGTGGATGTGAGGGGTTTGGAGCGGCAGGCATGGAGAACACTGGGTGTGTGAGATGTGGAAGGGAGGTAGCTGGAGTCGACCCCAAAGCTTGGCGTCAGGGGCAGGGGGAACGGGAGGGCAGGTCATTATGGTGGGGAATATAGGTGAGAGCAGAGTCCAGGGTTGGACTTTGCTTTCATGGCGTGTGGGAAAGTCTGCTGAAATAGCAGACAGAGCACATTTAGACCTAGGAGGGTTGTTTATGGAGGAACCTAGGCCCAGAGAGGTTGGATGGCTTTTCCAAGATAACTTTGCTAGAGGTTCTTCCACTGGCCCACCCTGCGCAGATGTAAGCTTTGAAGGGCTCTTTTGGGTCTTTTATTACATCTGCGTAACCCTCCCCCCTTTCGCTCGCTAGCAAACAGTTTGTGAAGTTGTTTCAGTTCAAAATCCTTTGATTTATTTGGGAGAGTTTGCCTCATTTCCTGGTAATGCCAGAGCCCTGGGCTCCCCACGTGCTCCCGAAATGTTTCTTGTTCAGCAGCGAATTGAGCAGCCGCAGTGTCCTATGATGGCCAGCAGAGGGTAGCACCGAGCACTCCCAAGCTCTCCTCTACAGTTGACTGTTACCCAAACAAGAGGTAGTAAATCTGCAAGCTTCCAGACTTGATACACCTGTGATTCTTTGCTTAGCAAGCCTCCCAGAGTTGATTCCAGAACCTTCTTAAGAAGAACTATAGTAGTCTAACCACTTTGAGTCCCCATGAGCTCTCCAGGAGGCACTATTGGTATCATCGCTCCCATTTGACAGATGAGAACACGGAGTCACAGACCAGGGAAAGAACTCTCCAGGGCCATATGGTTTTCTTAGGGGAACTGAGTGGGATTGGAACCTGAGGTCCAGCAAACCTAGTGAAACCCAGGATGCAGAGCTCGGCCCTTTTCCCTAGGAGCCGGGTCCTTGTGCGGCTGTCTCTGCCCCGTGCACACCTATGGCCCCTGCCGCAAGGGTTGCAGCTGTCCCTCCCCCTGTGGGACTCCCCCGGGCCATTAGGCCTCCTAGAGGGATCTCCCCAGAGCGTATTATGATCACATTAGCAGCGAGTGCCCGCTTTCGTCACCCTTTCAGGTTGAAGACAAGCTTCAGGAGGATTCCAGAAGGAAATTGCTTCAGCTACGAGAAATGGGGACCAGAGAGAGCCTCATTAAAGTCAATTTGGAAAGGGCAGTAGGTCAGGTAGGCGTGCGTGCTCCAGAGCCCCCTTCGCTGGCCCACGTCCCTCAGGGATGTTCTGCGCCCTAGTGGCTGCTGGGGGTGAGTGAGGAGATAGAAGGCTGCGGTTGGATTCTCCCATTTATCTCGTGGGCAGAAGCTTTGTGTGTGTGGCTTCCTCCTCCCGGTGGACGTCCCTGAAGAGGCTTTTCCTGCTGGGAAGCTGCCCACTCTGTTAGTTCGCCATTGCCCGAGACGCTGTCCTGCCCCTCTCCGATGCCTGCCCCAATTAACCAGCCCCGCTGGTCCCCCTTAGGAAGGGTCTGCACCTCTTGACCCCAATGGTGTTTCTAGTACTTTCTCCCGAGCAGTTGTCATCCTGACATTTACCACTGTCTCTCCTCCCCGGGGGCCCCCAGCAGATGTCACTGTCAGGGTCCATAAGGAAATGCCCCTTTCCTTAAGAGAGTAAAATCCCAGAGTGGCAAAGCTCATCATGCGAGACACAGAAGTCTCTGGGCAGGGCAGTGAGCAGGCCTGGCCTGGCAGGGCGGGGAGTGCCATTCTTTTACTGCTCAGGCCTGGGATGGCCCACCCGCCCTCCCTTACATGTGGCACTGATGTGAGGGCCAGAACATGCAAATGAGACTTCACCAGAGGCCCAGGGAGAGCCAATTTGGGAGCCAGGATGGGGGCACTGACCCTCCAGAATATGGCCCACTAGGGGCAGCCCACCTTGGGCTCCTCCTTAAGGCGCCTGGCCTGGCAACTGTGGCTTCCGGGCCTCTAAGACTATTTAGCATCTACATTTGTTTGTGCTCTTTTTTTCTTCTGGGAGGGAGGGTCCAGCATGCTGCTCCATGGATTCACAGAAGGATCTGTGAACCACCAAAACAGTTTAAAAACTGCAATCCTAAGGGTCCTTCCCTCTCACCCAGCCCAGCCCCCAAAGCCCTTGCCTTGGATAGTGTCCAAGCCTGACCCAGCAGTGTGACCGGGCTTTTTCAGAGGCACCCACAAGTTAAACAATGATGCTGACTATTGGGCAGGTTTTAAAACTCCTTCAACAAATGTCCACCGCCATCACCCCAGGTCATTCGTCCTGCGGGGTGCCAATCCCGTAGCAAGAGCGGAAGGCCTGCCCATCTGGGCTTCGCTCTGTGCACCCGCGCTACCCCCCACCTCCCTGCACTCGGCACTCCCCAGCACACACCTGATCTGAGGGCATAACCCGTGCCACTTGCCCAACTGCCAAGGTCCTGGTTCTGTCTCTAGGAAGAAGTTATCTTGGAGGGAACCCTCAGAGACAATGAGATTCCTCCAGGTCTAGACGCAAGAGAGAGAGGATGAGCCCCATCTCAGTCCCCGGACTTTCCCACCCAGACCCCTAGTCTCAGTGGTCCTGCTCTCTCTCTCTAAGATCCGCCCCTCCCCGCGAGACTCCAGGACCGAGCCCAGCTTCCGAGAGAACCTGTCCCTCCGCCCCTGAGCAGCCCCATAGGGTGCCTCTGGTGGTGAGGGGGACCATTGCTCATAGGCCCTCTCTACATACCCCTTCCTTGGGTGAGTTAGGACCCTCCCCTTGGCTGTGACAGCAGCGAATGGCATGGAGTGCGCAGACCCTCTTGACTGGTTTCTCCTGGCCCCTGGTGAGGGAAGCGCCAGCCCCAGCCTGGCAGGCCAGCTACAGGGACATCCCCAGGAGATTCGTCATTCCACTACTTGGTTTCCCAGAATCCCACAGTGTGCTGTACACTCCTGTGTCTTAGAACCCCTTGACTTTTAAGTTGATTCAGTGGCCCTTCTAGTCCCTTCAGGCCCATGCTGGTAAATTTCCAAGTAACCTTAGACTTCTTTGCCTCTTTTCTCATGGAACCTGGAACACCTTGAACTTGTAATGCTCTAAGCTCGTGATGGCAAACCTATGACACGCGTGTCAGCACTGACATGTAGCCATTTTCAGTGACACGTGGCAGCATACCAGAGAAGTATGGGGCTGCATGCTGAGAAGGACATTTCATCCTCGGCTCCTGCACGGCCAGGTGCAGTAGCTGAGGATAAAACATTTGCTGTAGTGTAGACACTCTGTGCCGGAGGTCTGTAGGCCAAAACAACAGAACTCCGGCACAGAGCGTCTAGTTCTGGGACTTCCAGTTAGGCCGTTTTTCTCTAAGTGACACACCACCCGAGTTATGCTCGGTTTTTTGGCGAATTTTGACACACCAAGCTCAAAAGATTGCCCACCACTGCTCTAAGCCTTGCTTTAATTTAATCATTTCACGGGCCGCAATCTGAACACACCAGCACCAAGGGGGCACTCACGAGCGGGTTGGGCCGAGACAGAGGAGCCTTGACAGACATTTCCATTCACAAGCGTCCAGTGAATGTTTATGGAGTGTCCCAGTCCCTGGGGATACAAAGAGGAACGCAACAGAGTCTTCAGGACACATACGGTTTAAGGCACAAAATGGCAGAAGGGAGTGAGTCCTGTCCCCAGGCGCCCTTGCTGATTACACAGTTTACTTGGGCTGACAGCCTCAATATTTATTTCACAGTCTGGTGCCAGCTTAGCAATTACGGCAGAATGCTCGCGGCCCCGAACTTCCCACTGGGTAATTGGCAGCAAGTGGCTCTTCGAAGGGCCTGAGACGTGTGTGCACTGACCACACGCATCTGTTGGGTTAGGCAGGCAGGCCTCAAAAGTAATTAAAACCTGCTGTTCCCTTCCCTTCTGCGGGCACCGCCCCTTCCAATCAGAGGGGAGGTTTTAATAACCCCTCATGACCAGGAAAGGTGCGCAGACCCTCCTGACTGGTTTCTCCTGGCCTCTGGTGAGGCCGGTTTTCCCAGCCTGGCCAGCCCCTGCAGTCCCCACAGCCTCACTCACCTGCTTGTCTCGCTTTGTGCTGCAGCTGGAGCAGTTCAGAAGTCAAGTCGTCAAGGCTGCCTACGGGCAGGCGAGGCCGTTCTCAGACAGGCCCATCAGCGACCAACAGGTTCGTCTGGCTCTTTCTTTCTTCTCTGGGGACCTGGGACTGCAGACTCTGGGAGCACATGTCCCTATGTTTTGTGGGTGGCACACATTATTCACACTGTCGCCACACCATAAAGATTTGGGGGTTTTTTGGGGTTTTTTGGTGGGGTTTTTTTATAGCGAGAAAGAAAGAAAGAGAGACAGACAGGGACAGACAGGCAGACAGGAGGGGAGAGAGATAAATGAGAAGCATCAGCTTGTAGTTGTGGCACCTTAGTTGTTCATTGATTGGTTTTTCACATGTGCCTTGACCAGCTCGGCTGCAGCCGAGCCAGTGACCCCTGGCTCAAGCGAGCAACCTTGGGCTTAAATCAGCAACTTTGGGCTTCAAGCCAGCCACCATAGGGTCGTGTCTATGATCCCATGTTCAAGCCAGTGACCCTGCACTCAAGCTGGTGAGCCCGCGTTCAAGCTGGATGAGCCCTCACTCAAGCCGGTGACGTCGAGGTTTTGAACCTGGGTCCTCAGTGTCCCAGGCCAACGTTCTGTCCACTGCATCATCGCCTGGTCAGGCCATAAAGATTTGCTTTAATTTGATGGGATTTCCTGGCTTCCAAAGTAAAAGCCAGTTAAACTGCCTTGAAATGTTTCTGTGAAGATCAGACTAAATCATTCAGCATATTTCCGGTTGCCAGGCACACACGTGTAACCTTCGTTAGCTCCGTGACCAAAGGGCTACCCCCCCACAGATGGTGCGTCCTGGCCTGTTCCCTCTGGAGAGGAAGGGTGGCCATGAGGATGAACTTGTGGCTGTAGTGATGGCCTTGTTAGCTTCCCAATCACTCTTCCCCACCCTCTGTGGCAATGCATGGGTAAGCACACATGCCTCTGGTTGGCCACAGGACAACCTGACCTCTCTATGAGCCCACAGACTGTGTCATGAATCACTACTACAAAGCAGAAAAATCTGGAACACACGAACAGCAACAGCACAGGCATTGGGATCTTAAAAACCACCACCTCTGATCCCGGGGAAGGGGATGTGTCCCCGAGACGGAGCCATCACGGAAACCTGTCAGGACCTCCTTCCTCGTCTACAGAGATGGGACAGTGCCCCCCAGTCCCCTCCTCCTGGAGCCTCCCTGTATTTTAAATCTTTTTTTTTTCTTTCCTTCTTATCCCCAGTTAATAGAGAAGATTACCCAGGTCACCGAGGACAACATCAACTTCCAGCAGAAAAAGTGGAGCCTGCAGAAGGAGACGCAGTTGAACCACTCGAAACAGGAGGAGATCACAGAGAACATCGAGAAGCTGAGGATGTCTCTGAGCAGCTGCCAGGTGGCCCCTTCTCTGCTTTTCACAAATGCCCCCTTTGTCTAAATTTGCGCGGCTCACTTGGGAACCTGTCCGGCCCTTGGGCCACAGGCTGGGCAGAGACGCTCTGCTGCTTTGCCCACCTTGTCTCTTGCTGGAGAGACTTGTTTGAGAACAGAGGCAAAGGACCTCAAAAAAAAATGCCTCCAGGTGAGCTTGGTGTGGCCAAAGGAAGGGATGCCACAGATACTCCGAGTACTGAGGGAGGTCATGGCCCCCCGGGGGATAAAACAGCCCCAGGTATTTCCAGAGAAGCCATTTTCTTTTTGACCCAGCCTGGACAGGCTATTCTTAGCCCTGATTCCTTTGACTGAGGATGGTGTGGGTGGAGGTGGGGGTCTCTGTCCAGGCCTCCACAGCCCTCCAACCATGGTACTGCTGATCAGAGTGGGCAGCTGCTCCTGTTTCTCTAGAAATCAGCAGCTACTATTTAGGGAGTCTGTGCAAACATTGGCCTGTCAGCTCTTTCAAATCAGGAAACAGCACCTTCTGACCAGTCTGTGTGTTGATGTCAGCGGGACTTCTGACAAATAAAAATAGCCAAATTCAGTTCTCATTTTATCCAGTTGTCCTTTGCAATTTGGCTTTGAAATTGAATGGACCTACGTGGGGTCTCTGTGGCCACCAAAAGTCCACGTGAGAATGCAGCAACATCAGTTTTCCTTCATGCCTGGCCTGTGGTGGCGCAGTGGATAAAGCATTCACCTGCAATGCTGAGGTCACCGGTTCGAATCCCTGGGCTTGCCCGGTCAAAGCACATATAATGAAGCAACTACTCTGAGTAGATGTTTCCTGCTTCTCTCTCCTCTTTCTCACTTTCTCTCTCTCTCCCCCCCTTAAAAAAATCATTAAGTAATATCTAAAATAAAGTAAAAGTCACACCCACCCCTGCAGAAAGGAAAAAGCAAATGAAACTGGACGGGGCCATCCCAGCGCAGCTGACGTGTGGCACTGCCCACTTCACGGCAACGTCAGGAACATCGTTCTTCTCAGGTTGCGTCAGACACTCTTCGTGGCAACAGTGTCTGGGCTCCTCACGATGTCCGTCTCGTCTCCTTCCAGGTGTGCATGAGAATGTCCTGCGGCAGCAGCGACCTGAAGAAGGAGGTGGAGCTTCTTCAGCACCTGCAGGTGAGCCCACCTGTGTCCGGCCTGCAGAAGGTGGCGCTGGACATCCTGCGCCTGTCGCAGTCCTGGCTGGAGGACACCGAGCGCCTCCTCAGGGACGTCGGGATCCAGCTGTCCAACTCTGACAAAGGTGACTGGCTCTTCTTCTTTCTCACGTGGCTGCATGGCTCTAACATGTCACGTTGGCCCTCGTCACGGTGGGACATCTGTCAAGGAAGGCTTCTTAGGTATGCGGCCACGTCTCCCTTCTCCAGGCTTACCTCGCTTCTCCACTTGAGAAGTGGTTTTCCTAGAAAAGAAAAGAAAAACAAAAACACGTGAGACGTGATGACTGAAGGAAAAGCGAGACGTGTCAGAAGCCAAAGGAAAATTAAATCAAAATCGTACTAAACCTTCTCTCTCGGCAATAACTACTGTGATATATAAACGTAAAATATAGTGTGTCCGTAAAGTCATGGTGCACTTTTGGCCGGTCAACCGGCCAAAAGTGCACCATGACTTTACAGACACACTGTAGATTTTCTCGTGTAGAGTTTGGAACGTGCAGAGAGTTCCCACCTGCCCTCTGCCCCTACGCAGGCACGGCCCCTCTCCTTATCAACGTCAGCACCAGATGGTACGTTTATTACAACTGACAAACCTTCACCGACGCCTCATTGCCGTCCAGGGTCCAGACTTCGCACCAGGGCTCATTCTCAGTGTCGTACATGCTGTGGGTTTGGACAGCTTTCTGGTGACGTGTGTCTGCCACTATCGAGCATACAGGCTATTTTCGTGCCCTCAGCATCCTTTGTTCTCTACCTACTTATTCACCCCTCCCCCACCACACCGCTGGCCCTGGCCACCTCTGATCTTTTTATTGTCTCTGTAGTTCTGCCTTTTCCAGAATGTCATGGAGTTGGAATCAGACAGTGTTTATGTAGCATTTTCATATTGGCTTCTTCTCACTTATGAATAAGCAAATAAGCGTTTGCGTTTTCTCGGCGTCTTCTCGTGATCTGATAGTTCATTTCTTTTTGGTGCTGAGTGACGGTGACGCTCCCTTGCCTGGAGGGACCGCAGTTTGTTCCTTCTCCCTTTGGAGGACTTCCTGGCTGCGTCCACGTTTGGGCAGTAATGAGTGAAGCTGCCCAGAACATCCATGGGTAGGTTTTTGTGGAGAATAAGTTTTTGGCTCCCTTGGGGAACTAGCCAGGCGCGTGATTGCTGGGATAGGGTGGGCATTGACTGAAAAATCACTCGCAGTAACATTTTAATGGTGGCAGTTGCTACAATGGAGAAGTGCAGGGTTCTGACCTGGTCAGGGAGAGCAGGGCGTCTCCAGGATGCCTAGGAGTTACTTGCCAAAGAGAAGAGGGGAGGGGAGGGGAAAGCAGCCGTCTGGGTAAAGGGCGCAGGGTCAGGGTAGGGGGAGTACAGAAGGCACAGGGGCTGAATTTAGAGATGGTGCAGGCAGGGCCTGCAAGGGAGGTCAGCAGAGGCCGTGTGTGTCCCACGGGGGTTGCAGGGCCCAGGTAAGCAGTTCTTCTTGGTGCTAAGAGCAGCGAGAAGCCCATGAAAGGTTTCAGGTAAAGAACTGATGGAACAGGTTTATGCTCAGAGACAGTCATCTTGGCCGGGAGTGGGAAATGCACTGGAAGGTGGCCAGCACGGAACACCAGTTAGGAGGCTGACACAGAGATGACGGTGGCTAGCACTAGAACACGGGTGGGCATGTAGAAAGAGAGAAGCTTCCTGGGGCATTTAAGAGGTGTATCAGCAGGCCTCAGTGTGGGATTGGCTGTGCATGAAAGAAAAGTGACAGTGAGAAAGCCCGTCAGGTTTCTGGCTGTGTGTAAGGACAGGTGTGGTTCCTTTACCAAAACCCAGAGTGGGAACCAAGTTTGAGGGCAAAAATGAATATGAGGTGCCTGTGACACATCCAGCATGAGGCACCAAAGACACAGCTGTCACCCTGGATGTATAGTCTGGAAATAGATATTAGTGATTATACTCAGAACCCCGAGAACATGTGCCACTTAGTAGATACTTAATAAATATCTATGGGATGCATACATGGATGGATGGGTGGATGGATGGATGGATGGATGGATGGATGATGGATGGATGGATGAATGGATGGATGGATGAATGGATGGATGGATGATGGATGAATGGATGGATGGATGAATGATGGATGGATGGATGGATGATGGATGGATGGATGGATGGATGGATGGATGATGGCTGGGTGGATGGATGATGGCTGGGTGGATGGATGATGGCTGGGTGGATGGATGGATGGGTGGATGATGGATGGATGGATGGATGGATGGATGGATGGATGGATGGATGATGGATGGATGGATGGGTGGATGGATGGATGGATGATGGATGGATAGATGGGTGGATGATGAATGGATGAATGGATGGATGGATGGATGGATGAATGGATAGATGGATGATGGATGGATGGATGGATGAATGAGTGGATGATGGATGGATGGATGATGGATGGATGGGTGGATGCATGGATGGATGATTAAAGTAATATGTGTGAATGGTATCACCGAGTAAGAAATAATTTAATAAGAAGGGAGAACTCAGGACCACACCCTGAAGAACTCTTACATGTTGAAGGTTGTCGAAACTCTTTGCCAAATCACCCTTTAGTGAGGCTGCATGAATTTGGCATTTTTACAGCAGTGAATGAGAATAGAAGAGTGATTTTTCAACTCTCACGATTCTACATCCCCAGACAGGATATCTTTAAAGTAAAGTAATTCAGAAAGTGGTGTGAAGTTCTTCAAAAAAAAAAAAAAAAAGGAAGAGAAAACAAGTTTAACTTTTATATAAGTGCCTGCCCCTCACACGCAGCATAGAGAAGAGGGGGCTGGTTTCTTCCCAACCGCCCAGTGGTCCTCCAATCCCAGTTCTGTTGTTGTAACCAAAGCAGAGTCTCAAGACTATGTGAGATCAGGTGAAAAGTGACCACAGTTTTAGCTGTTTTTCAAGATTTGAACTAAAATAGAGATGGAACATGATCTCTAGTAATAGCGGGGCCAACCTCTGCACGCTCTGTCGCCTCCCCACTGCCAGGACCTGGTAGTCATTGTAGCTTCTGTCTGTAAGTCGAGTCATATGTTACCATAAAGATATGTGGGTTGTAAAGTGAAGCTGCTAGGCCAGCAATTCCAAAAAGACTATTTTAGGCAGTATTTCTCAGACCCACCATCTCCACAGAGTCCAGAGTCCTGAGCAATATGAAACAGGTCTCTGCAGATCCCTCCCATACTGTTGTGCACTGTGGGTGTGTAAGGATGGGATGAAGAATGGTGCTCCCAAAATAAATGTCTCTTTTCTCAATGCCCCTTCCCCCAACTAACATCTCTTGGAATAATGCTCCATGGAGCACCGGTCGGGGAAACACAGACTGTGTTCTAAGAAGTCAGAGAAGAAGCGCCTGACCTGTGGTGGCGCAGTGGATAAAGCGTCAACCTGGAACACTGAGGTCACCGGTTCAAAACCCTGGGATAGCCTGGTCAAGGCACATATGGGAGTTGATGCTTCTTGCTCCTACCCTTCCGCTCTCTCTATAGAATTGAATAAATAAAACCAAAAAAAAAAAAAAGAAGTCAGAGAAGAAGCATAGAGGGTGATAACAGAAAGGTCAGTGGGTGGGGCTTGTCCTTCTTCTAAAAGGCATTTATCCCTCAGCACAAGCAATGGTATGGCAAAGTCTCAAGGGACTAAAAAAAAATAAGAAAGAGAGCGATGAGCTAGAGTTTTCTGTATAGTCTCTACAGTGTGTCTGTAAAGTCATGGTGCACTTTTGACTTTTGACCTGTCAAAAGTGCACCATGACTTTACAGACACACTGTATAGTAAGTACTACTGTACCAAATTCCTAGCACACAGCCATCTATCTACACAAGGATGGTGATGATGATGATGACGATGACAATGACAATGGGGGAGAGGATAATGGTCGTGGTGGTGATGGCAGTGATGATGGTTATCATTCATTACTGAACACTTATATCCTAATGGCTGTTCAGACATCTCATTCCATCCTCTCACTAACTCTCTGAGGCAGATACTCTTATCCTCGTTTTATAAATGAAGAAACTGGCTCCAGAAATGTTTCATGAGTACTCCACCATGATCAGGTGACTCAAGGAACTTTCTGTTACGGAGGCCGGCAGGGTGTCCCATCATTCAGCACCATCTGCACACACTCCTAAGAGCCTTCGGTGTCCACAGTTCCTGAGAGATGGGCAGGCCCTTGGTTTATGTAGCTCCTCCTGGGTACTTAGAGCTGTGCTTATTGTTTCGCAGGCATTGTGTCCTTTTATCCACCAACAACCCAATGAGCTACGGACTGTTGTTGCCTTTATTCTGTAGGTAATGAAACTAAGTCTCAATAACGTTAAAAAACTTGCTCAAGGTCGCACAGAGTATCAGGACTCAAACGGAGGTCATTGTAATCCTAATGCCTGGGTCTCTTCTGTGATACCACACTCTCTCTGAGGATCTGGAAGGGGACCAGGTACATGCCCAGTTCTGGAGGACAGGTTCTGTCATTAACTTGGACAGAGACAGCGGAAGGTGAAGGGTACCCAGTGCACATCAGGAGCCGTGCCCAAGGAGAGCCCCGTCTGCATACAGCAGAACGGTTCTGAGTCTGAGTCTGGACTTTGGAGACCAGCCAAGCTTTGAGTCTCAACTGTGCACGTACTAGTTTTGTGAGAAAGTTCCTTGACTTCTCTGTGCCTCTGTTTACCTGTTTATAAAATGGGGATAAAACCGCATCAGGTTTAGTGAGGATTGAATGGTGTGATGAAAATACAAATCACAGAGCATGGGTCACAAACCATTAATGAATGTGATCTGCCGTCATCATCAGCCTCAAATATGTACTTGTTAATTTAATGTGGCCTAAATGTGGTGGCCACCAGATGGGCGCGTGCAGTCGGTACAGCTTGGCTTACTCACACGGAGGTGGCTTTACCAGCAACTCCCGCCCCCTGTCTCCATTTGGCAGCCAGTGAGATGTTCTTAGCCGTGAGCGCTCCATTGGGTTGAACCCAAAGAAGCCCTTTCCAGGCCTCCTTCCTGGACATGACAATGGGCCGTGTGTCCCAGCTGCCAAGTGGTAAAGCTGGGACTCAATCCAGCTCCCTCCGATCTCAAAGCCCCTGCTCTTAACTGCCATTCTACCTGCCTTTTGGAATGTTGTCCTGAGAGATAAAACCTACCTAATGAGCTGGGTTTGTAAAACCTGAAATAAGTTCCCCAGGAGAACCCAGGTCCCATAAATGGAGAGGGAAGTCCCTTGCATTGTTGGGCGACATCATGAAAGGCCCAGACGTTGGAGTGGCTGCTAAAGATCTGATTGGTGAAGGGTTAGCTGTGTGGCCCTGCTGGGAAGATAAGAAACATCGAGGAGCCTTGAGATTCAGTTCTCCACTCCTCTGCGGGGCTTCTCCGCTCCTTTTGATAAGGAAGAAAATGGACTCAACATTTTTCTTTGCAAGCTCAGTTTTTGTATCTACTTCTGCGACACTTTGTCTCAAACAAAACTCTCCCTGCATACAAAGAAAATCATTCTTTCTCTGCTATCCAATATTTTTAAGTGAAAAAAAAGGACATTGCGGTACAAGATGTATAGTTATACTCCAATTTTTGTTTTCTAAAAATGTCAGTATCTGATCAAAAAAAAAAGAAATCTGGAGAAAAAGACATAAACATTATCCCAGCAGCTCGGGCCTTTCCTTTCACTCAGTCGTTCCACACTCTTTGCTGTGGGCCTACTGTGTGCGGGCCACAGAAGGTACAGCAGTGAACACTTCCCACGTGCGATTTCTGTGACGTTGGGCTTTTGTAATAGGCACATATAACTAACTTTTGTGGCCAAAACTATAGGGAAGAATTGTTCCTTCTCCCAAAGAAAGAAATCTCATGATTATTGTTCATCATCGAATCTAGAAACATAATCACTCATCCCCACGTCCCCTTCAATATCCTTGACTCCCTCCTGTTGCCAACCCTCTCTGGAAGCTGCCTGTGATTTGATCCTTCCCCTTGGGTTCCTGGGTCACAGGCTACAGCTGAGCACAATCCCAGATTCATCCCACTGCAGCCACCGCAAACCCAAGCACTCTCCTGGTCCTTACAGCCCCAGCCAATGCCCTCAGGCCATCTCAGCTCCATGCTGTCTCCTGCCCTCCCAGCACGCCCCTCCCCACACACACTTCACACGGTGCCAGCCCAGCCCTCCACTCCAGAGCCTCCAGTCTGTTTTAAAAGAGCATGGCAGCACCAGGTCTGGGTTCTGATCCTGCCACTCACCAGACCTGCAGCCTAACCCTGCAGAGCGTCTCTCATCTCACCTACACGTACAAACACATTTTCTAGCTGGGTCGTTTCTAATGACGAGGAAATATCGTGTGTCAGCTCCTGGCCTGGTGCCTGGCACGCAGCAGGTGCTTAATTAATACTTGATAGCTGTGATGGTAGTATCGAAATCCTCCGAAGGTTGCATGGGCGGAGATGAAGGTCCCCTCCTTCCTCCCTTCCCCCCTTCTGCCCCGCTGTGCCCTCCTGCCCTGTGTCTCCCCTCTTCTCTCCAAATCCTCTCGGAACTGTGCACGAGGTCCTGAAGGGCGTGACCTCCATCTTTGGCACCTTCGGCCTCTCTCTCCCTCTTACTCCTTCTCTTTACCATCAAACATGCACTTTAACATGGCAACTTTTCAGTGGAACCCTCCGCTCCTTTAGCACCTTTTCTGATACCCGCACTCCTGTCTCATCGATGACAGTGGTCCTCCGCCTGCACTGCCGACGTCCTGCTTTGTCTCTGCCTCTTTGCTTTGCCCCTGCCGAGTAACCGACCCGGAGCCCCCTGCACGGGCTGGACCCTCCTTCCGCAGGCCTGTCCCCTAATGGTCTTTGCCTGTTCTCCGCAGTCCCTTTCTCCACTTCCGGCCCTACCTGAGAACCTCCCACACTGCAGCGTCCAGTCCTCCCCTCGTCTCCTCTCTCACAAAGAAACTCCCCACGTCAGGTGCCTCAGTGGCCACTCCCATGCAGTGATGGCCACGTGGACATCCCTGCATGCTGTGCTGGGTGGCCAGGGACAGGAGTGCAGGTCGGTGCCACATTAGGGAGCCCCACCAGGGCCACATCCACCAGGAGGAAGGAGACTCTTACCTAATTCGCATGGAGACTCTGGGTGAGCTGGGTTAGTCTTGCCAACCAAGCATGCCCGGCTCTCTGCTGACCACCTCCCCTTGGAGTCCTGGCACCCCCAAACGCAATACGTGATGCTGAACTTAGCCGTTCCTCTCTTCTCCCCAGCCGCCACGTCACCCCAACCCATCTCCTCCCTTGTCTGACAATGGGGCCCCTGCTCTACTCCTAACGGAGGCTGCCCTCTCTCGTTCTTTCTCCCCGTACCTGTTTCTCCCGCCCTGGTTTAGAACATCAGCACTGAAGCCCTGGACGCCCCTGGGCTCTTAGCCACATCCCCTGCTTCTAACTCAGAAGAGGGGATTTTACCATTAGGAGATACCTGGCAGCGTCTGGAGACATTCTTTATTATCACACTGGGGTGAGGGTGCTCCTGGCACCCGCTAAGAAGAAGCCAGGGTGCTGCTAACCATCCTCCAGGGCACGAACAGCCCCACAACTGAGAATTCTCTAGCCCGACATGTCAATAGTGCTGCCATTAAGAAACCCAGCTAGCCTGACCAGGCGGTTGCGCAGTGGATAGAGCATCGAACTGGGATGCGGAAGACCCAGGTTCGAGACCCCGAGCTCGCCAGCTTGAGCGCGGGCCCATCTGGCTTGAGCAAAAGGCTCGCCAGCTTGGACCCAAGGTCGCTGGCTCCAACAAGGGGTTGCTCGGTCTGCTGAGTTGCGACGGCAACGAAAAACTAATGATTGGTGCTTCTCACCTCTCTTCGTTCCTGTCTGTCTGACTCTCTCTCTGTCCCTGTAAAAAAAAAAAAAAAAAAAGGAAACCCAGCTAGCTAGCGCCTACCCCCCAGTTATTTTTCTTGGGGGAAAAAAAAACACTCTTTATCAAGCTAATTCCCTGCTCCGTCCACAGCTGAAATAGCAGTGACCCAGACCATGGAGTCACACCAACTTGAGCCTGAGTCCCGGCTCAGCCATTGGCCAGCAGTGTGGCATTCAGGAACCACAATGTCTCTGAGCCCAGCTGCCTCATCTGTGAAATGGGTGATGATCAGACGATATGGTGAGGCAATGTGTTGATTGCCTAACCGAGGGCCAGGCACGTAGGACATGATCAGTACATTTCAGTGACGTCTCAGTGACGTTGACACATTTTAGGCTCCTGTTCTAGGCCTGCCACACTTGGGGCCAGCCTTCCAGCCCAGCTCCGTCTTGAACTCCTCCACCTCGCACCATCTGCTCCAGCCAGTTCGTCTCAGCGCTCTCAGGGACAAGCTCGCACCCCCACACACACCCAGCCTTTGTCCCCTGTGACTTCCCCACAGCTGTTATAGCAAATTACCACCAACTCAGTGGCTTAACACGACACATATAGTGTGTATTCCCTTTATTTCCTTATAGGAGGCCAGACGTCCTAAGTCAGCTTCCCTGGGCTGGAGGCTCCAGGAAGGGATCTGCTCCCTCGCCTTTTTCTTTTTCTTTTTTTTTTTAATGTTTTATTTATTCATTTTAGAGAGGAGAGAGAGAGATAGAAAGAGAGAAGGGGGGAGGAGCAGGAAGCATCAACTCCCATATGTACCTTGACCAGGCATCCCAGAGTTTCAATCTGGCGACCTCAGCATTTCCAGGTCGACGCTTGATCCACGGCGCCACCACAGGTCAGGCTCCCTCGCCTTTTTTCAATCTCTGCAGCTTTATTCTTTGTGTCTTACAGCCGGGAGTGTCGCATCTCCAAGTCTCTCTGCCTCTGTCGCACTACCTGCTCCTCTGTCTGTCTGTAGTCAAACCTTCCTTTTCCTCCTTCTTCTAAGAACCCATGTGGTGATACTGGGGCCACCCCGAGAATCCAGAACAGTCCCCTCATCTCGGGGACTTCAACACATCCGCCCAGTTCCTTCTGCCCTGGAAGGCAGCGTTCAGGGACCCCAGGGACCAGGACCTGGCTGCCTTTGGGGCCATCACTCAACCCCCACATTCTGAGGTGCTTACCCTTCCCACTCTGAATTCTGTCCAAGTCCAGTGGCTTCTGGCCAAGTAGCCCTCTGCAATCTTTCCGCTTCTGAGAACCTCACACTCTTCCTTCCAGACCTCCTGCCTTCAGCAGTTACTGGCGTACTCCCCGCCATGGAAAGGAGACCTTGGCTCTCAGGCTGAGCCCTCCACACGCAGCTCGGTTCACGGCTTTTCACTCAGTGGATAATCAGTTGATAGGTGTCCTGTTGATGGGTTTTTATCTGCCACATCTGAAAAGAAACTTGGCTTAAAGCCCAGCCACTCTGATCAACCATTTTAAAAGCACAAGTTTAGGTGGCCACTCAGGTTTTCTTGACAGGAGGACAGAGTTGCCCTCATCCACCCGTCAGTAAGCTCTGTGAAGACATTATCCGGAAAGCAAAGGAGGTGAATTGAGTAGATACTTACCTTCTTCTTGCTTCTCTTTTTAAAGGGTTGTCTTTGTATCTGAAATATCTTCTGGAACATTATAAAAAAATCATGATCCAGACCCAGGAACTTCAGGTAATCTTTCAGCTTTTGGAAAATCCAGTTTGATGCCTATCTGGCATTTACAGAGCACTGTGTATTTTAATCCTGTTTTCTGGCCCTGGCCGATTGGCTCAGCAGTAGAGTGTCGGCATGGCATGTGGAAGTCCCGGGTTCGATTCCCAGTCAGGGCACACAGGAGAAGAAACTGTCTGCTTCTCCACCCCTCTCCATCTCCTTCTCCCTCCCTCCCTCTTACCCTCCTGCAGCCATGGCTCCAATGGTTGGAGTGAGTTAGCCCCAGGCACTGAGGATAGCTCTATAGCCTCACTCAGATGCTAAAAATAGCTCAATTGCTGAGCAACAGTGCAGCGGTCCCAGATGGGCAGAGCATCTTCCTACAGGGGCGCATGCAGGAGTCTGTCTCTTTGCCTCCCTGCCTCTCACTTAAAAAAAAAAATCCTGTCTTCTCTGCTAGCTACTTGGTCAGTCCACGCCCTCCAGGATGTGAAGTGCCATATCTATTTGCACATGAAGTGATTCAGACAGGGTGGCAGGAAGGCCCAGGAGGGCAAGGGCAGGATACTTGTTTCACTTTATCAAAAACCAGAAAGGCTTCGATGTCATCAGATCTTGAAAAGAGTGTTTATTAAATGCAGTGGAAGAAGTATAGCTGGCCAGAGTCCAGGTAGCAGAATTACCAAAAATTGCATAATGTCAACATTCTAGAGGCAAAATGACCCTTTGGGGTTGCATCACTCTGGTAGTTATCACCATAATAATGCTGTGTAATAAACACCCACAAAACAGGAGTGGGGTTCCACAATCACTGCTCACTGCCTGGAACCTGCCGCTAGGTAGGTCCATGGAGCACGGACGGGCTTGCTCATGCATTCCGTGGGATGGCTTGTGTTTGGTTGACCCCGGCTGGCCTCAGAGAGGGCAGCTCAGAAAGCAGGCTAGCCCAAGCACACTGTCACAGTTAGCAGAGGGAAGAGAGAACACAGCACCAAGCATGGAGTACTTTGAAATCATCCTGTTTGTGTTAGCTAAAGCAAGTCACATGGCTGAGTTCAGTGTCGGGGGGCAAGGAGGCAGGACAGAGGTGGGCACTGAAAGTTCCACAGAAAGGTAAAGTGTGGGGGACCACCACTGTGTTCAACCTCAGAGACGATCTAGTCCACAGGTCAGCAAACTTTTTCTGTAAAGGGCCAGGTGGTAAATATGGCTTTGCAGATCCTACAATTCCCGTCACACCTACTCAGCTCTGCTGCTGTGGAGCAAAAGAAGTCATAGAAAACACGTAAGTTAATGCACATGGTGGGCATGGCCCTGTTCCAATAAAACTTTATTTATAAAAACAAATGATGGACCACATCTGGCCTACAGACAGTTCATCAACCCCCGATCTAGTCCATTCTCCTTATTTTACAGATATGGACATCGAAATTCAGAGGCGAGGTGACTTGTTTCAGGGTCACGCAGGTAGATAGCTGAAGAACCCAGACTAAAGCCAGGTCTCCTGACTCCAGCCCCCTGCTTTTTCCCTTACACTCAGCAAATAATAGCTCAGAATTCTAGCTACCACTGACTGTACACTTCCTGTGTGCTTGAAGCCTCAAAACTCTGAGAGGTAGATTCTATTATTAACCTCCTCTTCTAAATGAAGAAGCTTCTAGAGAAAAAAACGAGAGCTGAGATTCTATCTAGAGCGAAAGCATGAGTTCTTAACCTCCATGGCTTTCTTGCTAGTGCCCAAGTGAAGAATAGATGTCCTGTTTTCAGGAAAGTTTTGTGTAAACCTTTTTCCCGCCCCACAGAGGTAAATAACTTGTAAAAACGTGTGTGTATCTATATGGAAATGACTCCTGTCCTCGGCCCTGCCCCCGTCCTCTTCAGCATCCTTCTCTCTCACTGCAGATCAAGGTCAGCAGCTCTCAGGAAACGCACAAGTCTCTGCTGCAGGAAAAGCTGCGGGAGCATCTGGCGGAGAAGGAGAAGCAGGATGAGGAGCGGCTGCAGCAGGAGGAGAAGCTGCGAGCCAGAGTCCAGCAGCTGGAGGACGAGAAGGCGGTAAGGTCCCCAGCCTGTGCCCTTTACTACGGAACGCGGAGGAAACGGCCTCTTCTATGAGAAACGAAGATCACGTGTGTGTGTGTGTGTGTGTGTGGAGCAGGGGGACCCAGGAACTGCTTGTGGGGCGTGTGGAACTGAGCTGTTTAACCAAGGAGGTGATGTGGGCAGAATTAACCTGGAGGTTGAATTCTAAACCGCAGAGCAAAGTCCGCTCAGAAAGGAAAGCGGGCCGAACTGTCTAGAGCTGGGACCTCGTCTGTTTATACACTGCAGCTGGTTCTACAAATGCCAGTCCTCCTTGCAGGGCCCGCTTTGTAACTGACAGACTGTTTCTAAGTGTATGCAAGACCAACTTTACATGATTTCAGTCTTTCGCTTTCTCTTTATACATATTTATTCTGGTCTTTTGCTTTCCTTCTACACGTGTCAGGGGAAACAAATGGCCAGCATTGCTCCTCACTTTTCTAGAAGCCAAGCTAATGAGCGGGTACTTCCCAGCGGCCCCTCTCAAGCTTAAAGGGGCCCGAGGATCATGTAGAGGATCTTGTTAAAATGCAGGTTCTGGCGCAGCCTCTGGGCTGGAGCCTGGGGTTCTGCATTTCCGACCAGCTCCCAGCCAGTGCTGACAGCACAGGTCTGCAGACCACATTTTCAGCAGCTGAGTTAGGTTTTCCCAAAATTGCCTGGACACCGGTTAAAAATGCAGATTCTTGGGCCCCACTGTTGAGCCGCTGAATTAGAATCTCTGGAGAAAGTCAGGAAATAGCAGTTAAGGAGCCCATTCTCATCTCTTTTTGATATTCAGGGACCACCTTGAATTCATCCTGAATCAGTGGCTCATGACTTTGGCTGCCCTCTTGTTATTCAGGGGATTAAAAAATACTAGTGCTCTGCACCCCTCCTCACCCCCCCCCAGGTTCTGATCCACTGGGGTGAGGATGTGGCTCATGCACTAGGATTTCTAAGGGCTCCAGGGGGTTCCACTGTATCCGCCCCTCCTCCCACCCCCCTCAGGGTGACAGCACCAGATCTACTGAACCCCAGCCCTTCCCCGGAGGAGGACTGGACCTGCCCCTCCCTCCACCTTTCACCTGGAGCTCAGGGACTTCTGACTTCAGTCTGTTCTGTCACACATACCCGGGCTCTCCAGACCTTTCCAGGAACCTCTGCCTGTTTCATTTCATCCTCCAATTAGGGCCCAGTCACCTCAAGAAATCTCTCTCCGCCTTTCTCTCCCCTTCTCTTTCTCTCTTTCTCTGCCTTTCTGCCTTTTGTAAAATAAAAGAGTAAAAAGGAAGAACCATCTGTCTAAAACCACATTTGACCCACATCAAGGCAACATTAACAATAGACTTACATCAGGTCAGGCCCATTTTTGAAGGTCGATAAGATCTACAAAGAGCCAGAGTCGTCCATCCAACAGAGGAAAATAAAACTAGGAGAAAGCCAATCTTTCTTCACCACCTTCACTGAACCCCCCCCCCTGCTCCTCTCTGATTGACTTCACCTTTCCAGATGTCTCATTATAGTTTTAATTTTGCACTGACCTTCCCCATGATGGCCGCACGGTATGTCAGCCCCACCATGTTCCATGCTGTCCACTTATAACATCGATCCTGACAGAGACAGGGTTTCAAGGGTGGCTTCAGACCCCTTTTAAGCACAACCAACCTCGATGCTCAGCACCCCCTGTGGAGGGGGAAGTGTATGGCCAGGAGCCACCATCGTGGCCATTCACATGCTGGTTCGCATTTGATTTGGACAGACGGTAATGAAACAACAGAGCCAAGACTTGGTGGGCCATTAGCTTTAACCCTAGCTTGCACCCGGTGGGCAAGAAATACACACAGTGGGAAAACACTTCCCTTTTCATTTAGGGATTCCAAAGCCACTGACTTATCCGAGTTTCCTAGAATCAAAGAGTTTTATCTCACCAGCCTTATTCACCTCTGTTTCCCAACTCTTCCTTTCTGCACAAACTCTGCACAAACTGGCTTCTCCTTCAGCACTCTACCATCTTGGCTGCTTCTCCTCTCCTCCATGTGGCCTTTCTCTGCTCTCCTACAGCATGGGCTCCTCCTAGAACATAATCACTCTTCCCCCGGAACAACGTGATCTCTCTTTCTTTTAAAACCTTTTGGCGCAAAAGCCCTCCCCCAACACATGTTAACATAATCACGCTCATCCCAAGCAAGAACGGTAACTAATATTATCACCTGGGCGACGGGCTTCCACGTGGGGAGCACCATCTTTACCAAAGTGAGCATATTATATTTTATCTGCCCAACAGGAAGAAGCCCCAGGTGCCCACTAGACAAACAGTGACACTCCTTGTGTTCACTCTTGTGCCATTGAGGGCCATCATTCCCCAGACACTTGATGTTGATCACCTTGACCCAAGGGACTCACCTGAAAGTGTGTCCCAGCCTTGAGCATTAGACGCCCCCGTTTTAAGTGACCCTTTTTCATTCTGTATATTATTGTCACCCCCCCACCCTCTTTGCACCTGCATGTGTCAAAATTCATTAACTAAGCTGCTCATGAATCCTGACTTGGTTGAGGACCCTGTTTCAAGTGTAAGAAACTTTAGTTTTATTGAGCTGACATTCTTTTTTTTTTATTAGTACCTGTTAGCGATGTTTACCTGCTTTCTGCACACACTGGTGGTGTAGATCGGGAGTCAGCAAGAATTTTCATGCAAAGAACCAGGTTGTTTCTACAGGCCACGCTGTCTCTGCGGTGACTGCTCAGCTCTGTTGTACTGTGAGGGCAATCATAGGCAATCCACAAACAAGCATGGAGGTGTTCCAATAAAACTTTATTTACAAAGAGTGGGCAGAGGGCCAGATTTGGCCCATAGGCCATGGTTTGCCAACCCATGGTTTAGAGCACAGGCTCGAGAGTCAAATGGACCAGGGTTTGAATCCCAGCTTGTGTGACTGACTAGTAAACCAGGCAGGTTCCTTAATCTCTCTTCCCCATTTCCTCCTCTGCAAAGTAGAGATGACAGAAGAAATGATGGCCTTTGTTAGTGAACTGTTATCCTATTCCGAGCCTGTCATGTCTATCATCTGTCTCATCTGCTCCTCACATCAACCTAGTGCAAGAAGCACTCCTGCTATCCCCACTGTACAGAGAGGGAAACTGAGGTTCCTGTAGCTTCTCACTTGCCCAAAGTCACACACCTAGGAAGGATGCACCTGCAGCTCTAATCTGAGCCTGCCGGTCAGAGACCCAGGTTCTATGACTCGTGGAGTACCAGCCTGTGCAGTGACTGGCACAGCGTCCGGATTCCTGCCATGGTAACTATGCCTATTAAACAACAGTCATTGACTTTCAGGCTTTGGAGGAAAAAATTACTCTGGAGAAAAACAGAGCGAAAGAAGCATTAGAGGAAGAACAGAGGAGGGTCCAAGAGCTGGAGAATCTCTTAACCCTCCAGAAGAAGGTATGCAGCTCGGGGAGACAGGGTAGTCTGAGCCCACAGCGAGGTCATGTGGCTGGGAAGGGCGGACCCGGGACTCTAGTCGGGACCTGCCTGCTCCAGCCCTGGGTTCGTAGCTGTCCACTGACTCCTGTGCGGTGGCTGGGAGTTGTGCAACGCTAACCAGTGTGGTGTCTGGTGCACAGTCCAGATTCCTGCCACGGTAACTGTGTCTATTAAACAACACTCATTGGCTTTCAGGCTTTGGAGGAAAGCCTTATTCAAGAGAAGAGTAGAGTGAAGGAAACATTAGAGGAAGAACAGAGGAGAGTTCACGAACTGGAGAATCACTTAACACGCCAGAAGGAGGTATGCAGTTTGGGGAGACAGGGTTGGCTTGAGCCCAGGTCCGGCTTGAGGGCCATCGAAGGAAGTTCCATGGTGGGCAGAGCGTGGTGCAACTTTCCTAGAGTGAATTGTCCTTGGGAGGGCTCAGCCACTTCGAGAAGAAGCACAAGAGACTTGAGGAGAGAACCCTAGAGGTATAGCCTTGACAACAAGCTGGAAAATTTGTAAACAGTATAAAATACAGTCAGAGGGCTGGGCTCAGGAGGGAAGTTGAGACTGTAAGGAGATTGCATCCCAAAGCACAGACGTGGAGGGATTCTGGAGTTCTGGGACTTCAGGGTGGGCAAATCCTCCAACAATATCCTAAGATCATCCAGCCTCCAGCTCCACTGACAGGGAACTTTCTACAGCCCCGGGCAGCTGCTCCCGGGATTGTTGATGCCTTAGGCTGGCAGGAAATTCTTCCTTTAGGTAGAGTGAGTCACTCTTTCTCCCAGAGGGTTATCAACCCTACACCTGCCCCTGTGCTCCTAAAAGACTATCATCCACATAATAATCTTTGAGAGGTCAGAAAAGAGAGGCAGCTGCTCCTTGTTTTTCCTTATGTGCCTCACAGGACAGGCACTGGCCAGTCTGGGGTCTTGGTCCCCTCCTCTGCCCAGCCCAACACTCCAAAAGTAACAGGTCAACAGCTCATTGGCTAGAAGGGCCCGTGGACATGTTACCATGTTTCCCCATGGATAAGACATTCCCGTGTATAAGACACACCTTAATTTTGGGGCCTGAAACTTGAAAAAAAAAAAAACATATTGCATAAAGTTATTGAACTCAAGTTTTATTCATCATGAAATTCATACAACTCCTCACCACTGTCAAAACTCCCATCCATTAGCTTGTCCTCGTCTGTGTCTGATGACGAGTCACTGTCTTCCACAATGAGCGCAAAAACAAGTACAAAAAAGCGGGAAATGCAAGTAAAAAATCTACAACCACTGTATAAGACGCACCCAGTTTTTAGACCCCAAATGTTTCGGGAGGGGGGGAGGTACATCTTATACATGGGGAAATACGGTATGTTTGGCCCCAGAGTGATTTATTTTGAATTCATAAAATTCACTTCAAAATCCAGATGTCCATCCTCTCTCAAAGAGTCAGAAATTCTGGGGTTTGTTTCCACTTGGCAAAAGTAAAACAAATGAACCACGTGGCAGCGCCTGGCCTGGTTCCCCCGTTCCCTGTTGCGTTACCATGGCCCACTTCGTTTCAATATCCGTCTGGGTTCTGTAGGCATCTGAGTTTGCAAGCCACCATCTATTTTCTTCCTAAAGTATGGGAGCCCAGACTGTGGCCTAGCGCACCACTCTCCTCTCTCTTGTTGAAGATGCTCTATACTTCTGTTGATGTGCCCACGCTAGCCCTTGGGAGAGCCCTGTTCCATCGCTGTGTCCCTTGTGGGCATGCTCAGAACCCTGAGTGTTTTCCACACAGTGCTTTCCTTAGCTCTCCAACCCTGAGGCAGCACAGAGGAGTGAGTGAGGAGAGCAGGCTTTGCAGCCAGAGAAGACGCGGGTTCCAATCCTTCCTGGGCTACCTACTGGCTGCCGCAGGGCTCTCAATATCTGCCTTCGGAAGGGGTGGCTGTGAGGGTCGGAGATCGTTTACTATGAAGTGTTTGGCCCCAATGCTCGCTTGGTAAATTGTTATTACTGTTCCTATCATTCCCGCTGCTTCTGTTCAGGCACCTGTTTGCTCCACCTGCCCCCACCTCACTCTCAGAGTGAGATTCTTGCCCCAACCCCACCCCCGTACCCTCCACTCCCACCACTGAGGGGAAAGGCTCAGCGGCCTGGAGCCTGGGAAGATGATCTGTTCCAGGGAGGGAAGATGTTCACGTGCTGGGTCTCACTCGGGATCTGTGCACAGCTGTGCTCTGTAAACAGTGTCACAGGGACCTGGTCCTGAGTTATTTCTCCAGGGGCGGTGACCAGGAGGAGGGTCGCACAAGGGCTCATAGGGGCTAGATGCCACCCAGAGGTCAAAGCTTAGAGCTGGGGAAGGCTCTTGAATTTAGAGCTTTCGAGGTCCTAGGGGACTTTAGGAGAGAGATTTAGGGGAAGTTGGATGGGGGACACCCTCATGACAGGGAGGAGCTGTGGCCTGGTCACCCCGGGCCCAGGAAACATCAGCCCACTTCTCCAGACGGAACCACTCATGGTGTCTTGACAGGGGGACTCTGAGAGAAAAGTCCTAGACACAGACATCCCTCAACCTCAAATGTTTATTTGAGTTGTCCTTTTATTAGACCTTTCGCCACATTATCAGAGAAATCTTGAAGCCAAGAGAATCATTAGGTCATAATGTGGTGCTTGAGGTAATGTTAAAAGGTTAATTCCGGCTACCTGCCGAGCAACTCGGGATCAAAGTGGCCAAGGGGACAGGACCTGTGTGTGGGGCGTGCAGGGAGCCACTGAGAGGGAAGTCCCGAGTGTAGACCTCAGGCCAGGTGTACTGGGGCCAACCCTGAGTCACCAGAAAGTGCCTGAAGACCTCCTTCACAAATCGCAGGATGATGTCTTACTCTGAAACCTGCCTCAAACATTCAAAATGCATGTGACTCTCCCATGAGGTCACTGCTCCTCTGCTTAGTTTGGGGCCAGGAGTGGGACAGCTGAGTGCTGGAGTTTCTTACATGACTTTTTACTGCTGAATATATAGTATCCCAGCCATATCGTGGATTAAATACCTTAGGCATGCATATCTGGGACCCTACCCACATTCCAGGTTCCAGACAGCTGACAATCAAGCCGGTTTTTCAGACCAACCCCTTTGAAAGTTGAGGTGTCCTTTCTTGCAGTGACTAGACACAGGGGCCTTGCAGCCATTTCTATCCCTCAGTGATTTACATTAAGCCACTTAACTGCACAACTTATCAGCAGATAGCTTCCAAAATAAAACTTCTTGATAACGGGCACCTCACCACACTTCCCTCCCTATCAGAGCTCTACTGGGGAGGTCCACCCCCAACCCCTTTCTAGCAATTGCTATGTTGTGGCTCATTAATTCAACACACTGCCCTTCTCTGGAAACCTGATTCTCTTTGAGAGATTTATTTCAATAATGGGAAATTCCATTATTGATGAGAGTCGTCTTATCAGGGAGGCTGCCTGGCACAGTGCTAAGAGCTCAGACTCCAAAATCAGCCAGGCCTGGCTCCCTCTGCGCACCTGCTACCCACTGAGGGCCTCCGCAGGCTGCCGTGTGCCTTCCTCCGCGCAGGGTTCAAATCCTGGCCTCGCCACCAATGAACCGCACGACCTTGGGGCTCGCACCAATTTTCTGCTCCTCGGTTTTCTCATCTATAAAATGGGGCCACTGACCTCTCGGATAGGGCTGCTGTGAAAGTGGGTTGCGTGTGGGGCTGCCCCTCCCCCAGCATTTTATCTGCTATCGTTACTCTTAGTATCATCCGCCTGAGCCGTTTCCCCCAAATGTGCAGGCAACCAAAAAGAGCGGTCATTGATTTTCAGGTGTTGGAGAGCAGCATAGCCCGTGAGAAAAGGAAAGCAAAGGAAGTCTTAGAGGGAGAAAAGAGGAAAATTCAAGATCTGGAGAACCACTTAACCCAGCAGAAGGAGGTATGAGGAACAGAGTGAGAAAGTGGGTGGTGGGTGCCAAGACCCCCGCAGGAGGGGCCCTGGAGCCCAATGACGTGAGGCCAGGACTCTGGGTCCTGACAGCGTGCGGTAGCCAAGGGGCAGATCTGGCAGTGCCCGTCAAAGTGGCCAATATTACCTCATACAGCTCACGAGCTCTGTGACCCAGGGCAGATCACTTATCCTCCTGTGCCTCAGTTTCCTTATCTGTAAAATAGAAGTGTTGACAGTCCCTGCCTCATAGGATTCAGTGGGTTACTACTAGATATACAGATACACTGCACCTGCACACAGAGGGTGGCGACCCACAGATGAGAGATGATCTTCAGGACATAGCCCCAGGGTGGAGCCTACGTCAGTCCCTCAGCCAGCATTCCTTCTTCATCACCGAAAGGTATTTATGGTGCAGACCAGAATAAATGCCAGAGTAAAGCTCTCCCTCCCGGCTCTGGCCTTCGGGTCTCAGAAGACTAGCAAGCAGACCCCACCACCACCACCAAATAAGGAGAAACACAGACATGCAGTCAGATGGAGTCGATAGGAGCACAATGAGCTCACATGGTGGTCACAGCAAATGACCGGGGGTCAGTGTCTTCTGGCATAGATGAGAAGGGGAGGTGGGAGGTGGGGGGATGTCTGAGCGCCAGGCCCAGCAGAGCTGGGGACATCCATGTCCTGCCTCCCCCACAGCCCAGGACTGGGCCCAGAGCCACCATGGAAGGGGAACGCCCAGGCACAAGGCAGACCTGGCCACACCTTTCCTGAGTGCCCACTCTAGGGTGGAGGGGCAGACAGCCACCTAAACAAATGCACGGGTGATTCCACAGGAGTGCGTGAGAGAGCGGCCTGTAAGCAAGGAAGGCCTCTCCGAGGAGGCGACCTTTGAGTGAGACCTAGAGAAGAGAGAAAGCACCAATGGAGCATCTGGGGAAAGAGAATGTCACTAGACAAAGCGGCCAAGTGCAATGGACAGGGCTGGAGTTAGCCAGGAGGGTGGGGGCAGGGCCCGAGGAATGGAATTCAAGCTGGAACCAGATGGAAGCCAAACCCGTGCAGGGGGAGAAAGTGGGAGGGAGACGGCGTGTGCAAGGCGAGGCCTGGCCGAGGGCCTGGTGGGCCAGAAGTGTCGATTCCAGTTCAGACCCCAGCTCTGCTCTGCCCTACCACTGTGTGACCCTGGGCAAGCCTTGCCCTCTCTGTGCCCCCATCTGTAATGTGGGGGTAGTGGCAGAACCACCCCAGAGGTCTGTCTAAGAAGTCAGTCAATGCATACATTGTGAAGCACCTGCCCAGGTGAGGTCAGAGCCAGGTGGGGTAGGGAGGAAGGTGTGTCCAGCAGGGTGGGGGAGGGGAGATAGGGAGCGGGTACGCAGCCCAGTCTACTTGGCAGTGGGGCTGTGCCAGTCAATTCAGGGAAGTGGAGTTAGAAGCCAGGTGGGTAAGGGACCCTGAACAAGCCTCACTAAGGGGTCAGACCCAAACTCTGGTCAACAGCTGTCCCCTGAGCATCCCTTACACCCATGGGCCAGGGGCGGGGTCGTAAAGCCCGGGCTCTTGCTGGGGGGTGTAGCAAGCTGTGTGCCAGCCTCCGTGTGAACATGTAAGCATGTCTCCCACCTCCGGGCAGGCAGGCTTTGAATCATGACGGGTAAGGCAGGGTCCAGAGGCCAGTGTCAGAACTGTCATAGCCGGGCGCTGGTGCCCAAGCCTGCACCACCGCTGCCTGGTGTGTGGCCTTGGCATGTTCCTTGCCCTCTTCCTGCCTCACTTGCAGCCTCAGTGACCTCACCTGTAAAATGGGGATAATTGGGCAGATGCTATCTGGGGAGTTGCAGATTAGATGCACTAATACATTCAGTGCATGGGGCCAGGCAGTCACATTGCAAGCCCTTAAAGTGTGCTTAGTGCCGCCATTATTATTTTCATTTGCCATGTGCCAAGCAACGCATAATAAAAAAAAGGAAGGCGCCCTCCCTGCTAGGGCTCTCACAACAGGCAGGACATAGACTCGACAGTAGGAAAACACCAAGCCTGAGCAGGGAGGTTAGTCAGAGCCCAAGTGGGCGGGAGGCCCTTGTGCAGAAAGGGGCAGGTGGACAGAGCCCACCAACACTATGCTGAGACAGTGGGACCGTGGGAAGGTCCTCTTTTCTCCACACATCCCCAGATTCTCATTTCATCCCCAGCAGAGCATTCCCTACAACAATTGCCAGTAGTTGTTGTTGTTGTTGTTTTACCAAATAATGCATGTTCACTGAAGAAAATTTAGAAGATAGAGACTAGTCAAAAGAAGAAAATGTAAATTGCTATAATCCCAACTCCCCCAAAATAACCATGTGTACATCTTGGTTGTGTACCTCTCTAGTCTTTTGTCTGTGCATGTATGCATATATTTAAAATATTTTTCTCGTGAACTTTACATTTTTATGGAGGCATAACTTCAAGAGTCCCAACAGCTGGAGATGGGATGTTCCATCCAACCCCACTCTGGCTGCGCGCCTGGGGCTCATGTGGCTGATGCTGGGCTCCAGTCCCCCCACCACCACCAGACTTACAAGGGGGTGGGAGTGTTCTCAGTTCCAGACTGTCCTGGACATCAATATTTGGACCGCAGCCTTTGTAGGCCGGGTAGAGACTCCCAGTGTCTGTGGAAGCCACAGGCATCAGGACTGCTGGGATGGGAGGTGTCTTCCCCGGCTCTGTCTCTCATGCCCCACCTCTCAACAAGCCACGTACTTCCAAAGTAGGCCCACACTGGTGCCAACACATGCCAGTTTACTCGGTGGCCCAGGGTCAAATGCCTTGAGCTGAACACTCACTGGCATGTCACTTCCTGAACACCAGCTTCAAAATCCTGAACAATGAATAACTCTCCCCTTTGTGCACATGACTCACCGAGATGTGACTTTCGGGTTCTCAGTCATCTCTCTGCAATGGGTGTCCTATTCCTTGAGCTCTTGCTTCCAAACCCTGACGCACTGGTTTCAACAATTACAAACCCAGGCCCCTTCCTTTCTCGTGTGCATGCCCTCAGACCGCTTGTTCTTGACTTCCAGATTTTAGAGAGCCGCATCGCCTACGAGACTCAAAGAGCAAAGGAGGCTGTCGAGAAAGAGAAGAGAAAGGTGCAAGATCTGGAGAACCGCCTAACTAAGCAGAAAGAGGTACGAGTCCCCGCAACACGGAGGAAAGACGCGACAGAGCCGGTGTGGCTAACTAAGAGCGGGCTCGGGAGCCAGGTGGTCTGGGTTCAGTCTGCCGCCGCTGCTCTCTGGCTGGGGGACAGTTGGCAAGTTACCACCTCTGCACCCGGGTTTCCCCACTTAGGAAATACAGATGATACCAAAAGATCAACCTCACTGAGCTGTGAGACTCGATTGTTAATGTCACACGTAAAACATACAGGAAGTACCTGGCACTCCATGAATGCTCTGTGTGTTGGCTGCTTTTATTGGTAGTAGGATGAGCTCACAGCAGGAAGCAGAGGGCCAGAAGCCAAACCCAGCCCTGTCTGACTCCAGAGACCTTCATCGACACTCCTCCTCTCCCTGCTGCTCATGAGCTGTGAGCTGGGTGTGGGCTCAGCGGCCTGGAGTGAGGGGATGGGGGTGAGGGGGGGGGTCAGGTTATGGGTGCCTGAACTTCTGATCACCTCGATGTCATACCTCCTCCAGAGCTTGTCATTATCGTATCATCACCTTCATATTAAACCATTTATGCTTATCATCAATGGGAGTAGCTAGCACAGTAGAGGTAGAAGTTGGTGCATGACCCAGGACACCTCCAAGCGAAGACGTAATTCACTCCTCCTGGGTCCCAACAGTACAAGGGACACACACACACACACACACACTGACCAACATCTCATAAGTCAAAGCAAATAATAAATACAGACTGACAGCAAACAGGGGCTTAAATTTAAATGCAGCTAAAAAACAACAATGACAGCAACTTTAAATACAGGTAAATGCAATTTTAAAAGGATTTCAAACCTGACCAGGCGGTGGTGCAGTGGATAGAGCGTCGGACTGGCATGCAGAAGACCCAGGTTTGAGACCCCGAGCTCGCCAACTTGAGCGTGGGCCCATCTGGCTTGAGCAAAAGCTCACCAGCTTGGACCCAAGGTTGCTGGCTCCAGCAAGGGGTGGCTCGGTCTGCTGAAGGCCCGCGATCAAGGCACATGTGAGAAAGCAATCAATGAACAACTAAGGTGTTGCAACAGCAATGAAAAACTAATGACTGATGCTTCTCATCTCTCTTTGTTCCTGTCTGTCTGTCCCTATCTATCCCTCTCTCTGACTCTCTCTCTGTCCCTGTAAAATAAATAAATAAATAAATAAATAAATAAATAAATAAATAAATATTTTTTTAAAAAAAGGATTTCAAGATCAGGTGGGACAGAAAGTCTATTCATATCTGTCTTGGCTCATTTTCTTCGAAGAAATGTTCCCAGACATCAGCATGTACAGAATCTCCAGGCGATTTATTTTAAGTGCTCGTTTCTGGGACCCTGCTGCCCCTCCCCCAAAATTCTGAATCACTGTCTCAAGGATGGGCCCAGGGATCTGTGACTTTAACAAGCAGTCCAAGGGAGTGCTAGTGCACCGGGGCGTTCCTGCTCGAGAGAAACGCAAATCAGTGTCCGTCCCCAGCACGGTCCCCAGCACGTTTTAGAAGTGTGCCCAGAGAAGGCGGCCCAGAGTTGGGGGAAGTGACACAAGGCCTGCTGGCTTCTGGAGGGCTCCCTGCAGGCCGCCATGATGCATTGGGCTGAGGGACAGCCCAAGGGAAGTGGCCCCGATTCCCCGGGAGACTTGCCATGGGATCTGCCATAAAAAGTGTACTTCACTGAGGAGTACAAGAAAAGGAGAAATTAAAATTTTTTAAGTAGATTAGTTGGGGCATAAAATGGCTCAGGAATAAGACTAATATAAAAAAAATGTGTATCGTGAAATCAATGAATGGGTCACAATTTTTATTCTAACAGATACAATGAAAGGGGAAGCCCAGTGGGTTATACAATTCATAGATGAAAATGGACCAATTGCTCATGAAATTGGACCGTTCTTTGTACTCAGCCCAGAGAGAGGTCTCCTTGGGAACATCATATAGAAGACTGTACAGGTCAACCCACTGTGTCCTCCACAGCAGCCTTAGGACGATGACATCAGAGGATGGGGGCTATGACAACCCTCAAGGCAGGCTGGTGACATCACATCAGAAAAGAAGTGACAAGACTGTGCCCCAGAAGCTTTCTACATACCAGCAAAAATTTTTAAAAAATCACAAAATCGCAGACACACTCAGACAGAGTTGCTTATTTGCATGCTGTTTGAGCTGAACATGCAGGAGAGCAATCAAAAGACAGATTTCATCCTTATAGGCAAAAATGGGATTTGGATAAAAGAAAGAGAAACCTGTGGAGCAGGGCAGTAACTGCAGGCCCTGGGGAGCAGGGAACTTGGTGCTTCTGTCCTGTGTAAGCGGCTGAGTAGCTTGGCAGAGACTGAAGACACCATGGCAGGCCTGGCAGCTTTGGGGCCCATCGGAGGAACCATCTCAGTGTGCCGTGGGCTGCGGGTGACAGGCTGCTCTGTGGGATGCCTGCCAGGGTCCCCAGTGAGCATCTCCTCAGCCCAAGTCCAAAAAGTGTCCACACTAGGATTTCTCAACAGTAACAAAAATATTAAGACCATAAAGACCGTAAGACCATTATCTCCATAAAGATTCAGGAGTTCAGTGGCAATACTAAGATAATGAGGTGACTCCCAGGTCAGGGTATTGCACAATGAAAATGGTATGGGGTTGTTTTTAATAAAATAAAAATCAGTGACCTTCTCCAATGATAAAAGAAGCACCTGTTTGCTCGAGAAATTTTGAAAAATACAGAAAATCAGTTCAGAGAAAATAACTGCCTTTGATCCCACTAAGCAGAGTTGCCACGAGTGGCGTGTTGATGTACCCTTCCCGGCCTTTATGTTGGTGATTACTGTAGACATCGGCACATATTGTTCTATTGCAAAGTGACTTACACTCTTAAACTGTGCACAGTGATTGGGACACTGCTTTTCACTTAACATGTATTATAAAAACGTCTCATATGGCCGAACACCTTCCACCACCTGCCATTTAAGAGCAACCCTCGTTTACACTGTATTGAGTGGACCCAATTCGTTTCCGCCTCCCCAAGATCAGGTGCTGGGACTGCTTCTCACTCCTCATCTGAGTGAAGGATGCTTGGAGGGACCCCTGTGCATCAGTCCTTGTGCACGTGTGGGGTTATGTGCTTTAGATTAATTCCCAAAAGTAGAATTACTGTGTCCCAGGATACAAACCTTATCAGGCTCATGAGACATGTTCCCAAATGACCCCCCAGGAAGGTCATGCCAGTTTATATTGCCACCAACAGAGAGTGCCCAATGCTACATCTCAAGAATATATTTTAGAGTTGATTAGATTCTGGAAGAGATAAAACTATGGAGACAGTAAAACGATCAGGGATTGGGGGAGGGATGGACAGGAGGAGCACAGAGGATTGTTAGGACAGTGGAGACTCGGTGTGACACTATTGTTGGATACGTGTCATTACACAGTTGTCCAAAACCACAGGATGTTCACCAAGTGAACCTTAACGTACTCTCTGGATTTGGATGATGATGCTGTGTCCATGTGGGTTCATGAGCTGTAACAAATGTACCACTAGGTGGGGGCTCTTGATGGTGGGGGATGATGATGATGATGGGAGCTGTTGATGGTGGGGGATGATGGTGGGGGATGATGGTGGTGGGGGATGATGGTGGTGGGGAATGATGATGATGGGGGATGATGGTGGGGGCTGTTGATGATGGGGAATGATGATGGTAGGGGATGATGATGGGGGATGATGGTGGGGGATGATGATGGGGGATGATGGTGGTGGGGGATGATGATGATGGGGGATGAAGATGGGGGCTGTTGATGGTGGGGGATGATGATGGTGGGGGATGATGGCGGGGGATGATGGTGGTGGGGGATGATGGTGGGGGCTGTTGATGATGGGGAATGATGATGGTGGGGGATGATGATGGGGGATGATGGTGGGGGGGATGATGGTGGGGGATGATGGTGGGGGGGGATGATGGTGGTGGGGGATGATGATGATGGGGGATGATGATGATGGGGATGATGGTGGGGGCTGTTGATGATGGGGGATGATGATGATGGGGATGATGGTGGGGGATGATGATGATGGGGGATGATGATGATGGGGGATGATGTTGGTGGGGGATGATGATGGTGGGGGATGATGATGGTGGGGATGATGGTGGGGGGGGATGATGATGGTGGGGGATGATGATGGTGGGGGATGATGATGGTGGGGCTGTTGATCATGGGGATTGTTGATGATGGAGACTGTTGAGGGTTGGGGATGATGATGGCAGGAGCTCTTGATGGTAGAAGCTGTTGATGGTGGGAGTTGTTAATGGTGGGGGCTATTGATGGTAGGGGAGGTTGGTCATGTGTGTCTTGGGGGTATATGGGAAATCTTTGTACCTTCTCCTCAATTCTGTTACACACCTAAAACTTCTCTAAAAATATATAGAGAGAGATAAAATGAAATAAATACATGCAGTTTGTAAAGCCCCCAACTCAGTGCCTGTCACGAAACCCATATGGCACACTGTTAGAGGAGGGACTCAGGAGGAGCTGGGAACTTGGACAGAGATCAGAAGGATGAGCTCTGGGAGGGAGGACAGGATGTCCAAGGTCATGGTGATCAGAATCCAGTCTCACCAGGGGCCTGAGGCCATTCCAGTGCCAAGGCCTGGAGGAACGTGGAGGAGCATCCTGAGCACAGGCCCTGTGACAAGGGGGAGGGAACTCAGAGCATTTGTCCTGGGAAATAGATGTAGAGAGAGACATGACAGCCATCCTCAAATATTTAAAGGGCGCACTCATAAAAAAAGAAATAAAACTTCCTCAGTGAGCACCAGGTGACAGAACTGAGCTCAGAGACCAGAAACCGCAAGGAGACAGATGTCAGCTGAGTAGGAAAGAGAGTTCTGTCACCATCAGGACTTTCCAGGGAGAGAGCATGCACTTTGGACTTCAAAGGCATCAGCAGAACAATAAAAGAATAGAGTTCGCCTCCTGTCTGAAAACGGAGGAGGAGGACGCCAGGGGAAATATATATTCCCAAATTTCTGTTAATTTGATGCTTGTCATTTGTCTAGGAACTCAATTTAAAAGCACAAAAAGAAGATGTTTTAAATAATAAATTAAAGGACGCACTGTCCATGGTAGAGGAGACTCAGAAGACAAAGATGGCCGAGAGTCTGAAAGCAGAGAGCCTCACCAAGAAATTAAGTGAGACGCTAGCTGAACTGGAAACGGCCAAGAGAAAAATGGTGAGAGACAGATGGGAGGACTTTGCTCTCCATGCAGGATCGCAAGGCCAGGAGGCTGCGTGGTCTAGACCAGGGGATTCCCAGCCTCAGTACTGCTAGACACATTCTAGGTCAGATAACTCTTTCTTATGGGGTCGTCCTGTGCACGGTAGGAGGGTCAGCAGCAGCCCTGGTTCCTACCCACTAGATGCCAGTAGCAACTGTCCCCACCTCCAGTGTGACAACCTAAAATGTCTTCCAACTTTGCCAAGTATGTGTGACTTTCTCAGGCAAAGAGTGTACCCATCAGGAGGGAATTAAACATGGAGGCCCAACACGTTCGTGGGAAGAGGGAGCAGAAGGATGAGGTCCCTAGCGAGCAGAAGAAGGCTGGGGAGAGAAGCCAGATGGGGACGTAGAGGAGGCACCTGGGTAGAGGCACCGAGAAGAGCCGTAGGGAGGAGAAGGTGGTCATGGGAAACATCTGACCCACCATTTGGTAATTTTGGGTTTTTAAGAAATACAGATCCATTCACTTTTTTCTTATAAAATTGTTCATTCATTAATTTAATGGATATTTACTGAGCATCTAGGTGCCACATTGTGGTGGTGATCTAGGCACTGATTGATATTGGGGGCATCTTGGTAAATAAGAAAAGATCAGTTTGTATTCTCATGGAGCGTACATTCTATTGGGAGCGAGATATAAAGACACCAGATAATTCAGATAAGTGCCTCTGGGAAAATAAAACAGGATGATGGGATCAAAATTATCAGATTGTTCTTACGGTCAGGTAGTCAGGGAGGGCCTCTCTGGGGAGGTGGCATTGGAGCTGAGACCTGAAACATAAAGAGACAGCCATGCAAGGAGCCAGGGCAGCAGTGTACCACACAAAGGAAATAACACATGCAAAGGCCCTGCGGTGGGACCAAGCTCCATTCCTGTGGGTACAAAGGGGACATGTTAGTGTTGTTATTGTCAGGTCAGGCTCCCAATGTCGCCTTAAGCATGTTTGTTTTCCCAGCTCATGATGGTGGGGCGGATACAGCTGCAACAGCAGACAATCAAGGCCCTCCAGGAAGAACAAGAATCACAGAAACAGGGATTTCAAAAAGAAATCGTGGAATACAAAGAGCAAATCAGACAGCACTCCCAAACAATTGTGAGTCTAGAAAACAGACTCCGAAAAGTGACCGAGCACCATAAGAAAATAGAAGGAGAGATCGCAAGCTTGAAGGATTATGACGCAGGTAGGTCCAAAGAGACCGCCAGGGAATCTTCATGTCAGGGCAGGTCCTGATTGTCCTGTGGGTCCCAATAGGCTGACGGGTGAGAAAAGGCCTCTGCTCATTGAGAAGCTCCCTTGTTCCCTGGAGCCTCCTTTTGTCCTCGTTACACAACAAGGTTAGGGGCCCTCTAGGCCCAGGTTGAGCAGTTGTAACAGCAATGCATCTGGACAGCCTTTGTGCTGAGCCAGTCAGCCAGGACAGGCTCCCCAGGCTGGGGCTGAGAGGTTGTGGGAGCAGTGTGCCAGGGCACCTCTTCTACATGGAAACCTCCGGGACAGTGGCCCATCAAAGGCTTCCCTCTGCCATCAGCAATCTGTGACTCTGTCTGACGCACTTCCATAATTAGCCAGGCTTCGTTTCTTAAAAGATAAACCCCAAAGAGGCTAAAACAGAACTCAAGTAGTGAGCGTTTATTTGCCCTAAATCACCAAGGGATCGCATCTCACAGCAGAGACACCAGCTACTGGGGAGGTATCCTAGCTGCTCCGTAAGGAGGGATTGTTCACTCCACTTACCTGGATGGAGCTCTCCTTCTGGACGTAGAGGCCTCAGGTCAGTTTCTCAGCCTCTGCCCTATGGACATTTGGGACTGGATCATTCTTTGTTGTGGGGCCGACCTGTGCACTGTAGGGTGTTGAGCAGCATCCCTGGTCCCTACCCACTAGATGCCAGTAGCATCCCTCCCCACAGTGTCTAAATGTCTCCAGCATTGACAAATGTCCCCCAGGGAGAACAAACTCACCCCTGGTTGAGAACCATGGTTCTGGTCTCAAGCCAGTTGATGAGCTGTCAGGGCTCACCTCATGCATTTATTTATTCAACACTCTTAATTGAGCAACTATGTTTCTTTTTTTATTTTTATTTTTATTTTTTATTTTTTACAGGGACAGAGAGAGAATCAGAGAGAGGGATAGACAGGGACAGACAGAAACAGAGAGAGGTGAGAAGCATCAGTCATTAGTTTTTTGTTGCCGTTGCAACACCTTAGTTGTTCATTGATTGCTTTCTCACATGTGCCTTGACCGCGGGCCTTCAGCAGACAGAGCAACCCCTTGCTGGATCCAGCGACCTTGGGTCCAAGCTGGTGAGCTTTTTGCTCAAGCTGGCGAGCTCAGGGTCTCGAACCTGGGTCTTCCGCATCCCAGTCCAACACTCTATCCACTGCACCACCACCTGGTCAGGCTCTTTTTTTATTTTATTGATTGATTTTTAAATTTTTTTTAGAGAGAGAGAGAAAGGAAGAGAGAAAGATGAGAAGTATCAATTTGTAATTGCATCTCAAGCCAGCAACCCTTGGGCTCAAGCCAACAACCTTGGTGTTTCAAACCTGGGTCCCCATGTCCCAGGTTGACACTCTATCCACTCCACCACCAGTCAGGCTATTGATTTTTTTTAAGAGAGAGAGAGAGAGAGAAAGAATTATCAATTTGTTGTCCCACTTATTCATGCCTTCATTGATTGATTCTTTTTTTTTATTATTCATTTTAGAGAGGAGAAAGAGTGAGAGAGAGGAGAGAGAGGGGGAGAGAGAGAGAGAGAGAGAAAGAGAGAGAAAAGGAGGGGAAGAGCAGGAAGCATCAACTCCCACATGTGCCTTAACCAAACAAGTGCAGGGTTTCGAACCAGCAACCTCAGTGTTTCAGGTCGAGGCTTTATCCACTGCGCCACCACAGGTCAGGCTGATTCTTTTTTTTGAGGATAGTAAATCATTTATTGATTACACATAATGGATGATACACAAACTTCATTCCCATCTATAATTTTATCTGGTACCATAATTCAATTTAGTGTTTTGTTTTTCTTGTTTTGTTTTGTTTTTTGTTTTTTGGGTTTTTTTTAATTGATTCTTGTATGTGCCCTGACCAGAGATCAGCCCCACAACCTTGGTGTATTGGGACAATGTTCTAAGCAACTGAGCTACTGGCCAGGATGAGCATCTATTATGTTTCAAGCTCATTCAAGGCACTGAGGATTCAATAATGGGCAATCAGGGAGGGTCCCTGCAGTTAACCAAACTACTACCCTGACAGGTGACCCAGGATGAACAAGGCACCATGGCAAGGACATGGAGTGGGACTCAGTTTCCAAACCCAAGTCTAGGTCAGAAGGGGGATGCTTAAGCTGGAACCTGAAGGGTAACATATTTGTCACCCCACACACATGGAACTGTTGAAAGACTAAATGAGCGAGTGAGCATGTGACAGAGTGGAGAGGGTGGAAGTCAGAAGGCAGCAGGCTGAGGAGTAAGTGGAAGATGAAGACCGGACAAGACCCTTGTCTGAGCAGAGAGGAGGAAAGAGGGCAGGAGGTGTGACCCAGTGGTTAAGGCCTTACCTCTCACCGGCTTGCAGAGTGGGTACAAGATCCATCACTCCTCTGCCCATTTCCTCACCTGTATGGGCTTGATCTGTGCCTTACAGAATAGCTGGAAAGATTTCATAAGTGCATCATGGGGACAAAAGGGTCCTCAGCCTGTGACACAGAACCTGTGGTGGGTCCCATTGGATGGAGAGGGCTGCAGGGTGTAGGGGGAGTTTATAAGCTGGAAAAGACGCAGGTGTGTTGACAGTAAGCATCGGGGAAGGAAACCATCTGCTGCAGGGTTATAGTAACGTTAGCTTGCCGCTCTGACCCAGCCCAGGACAAGGAAGCCCAGCAGGACAGTCCAGCGGGGCCCCCACTGGAGAGCAGTGCCAAAGAGGCAGCGTGCGATCACTTGATGTGAGTATCGGGGGGGGGGGGGCGTGCCAGCCCCAGAGCACCCTCGCTGGTGTAGATGTGAGCAAAGACGGGCAAGACACATTCCTAATTCTGGCCGCATTGTCAGAATCTGACAAAAGGGGTTGATTGAGTCTGGTGTCTACTTGCTGTTAGGTGAATTTCTCAATTTTTTTAGCAAGTCAGGGCAGTGTCATGGAAAATCTGGGGGGTGGGAGGACCTCATGTTCAAATCCCCACTCAACCCTCTCCAGTTGTGTGACTGTAGACAAGACAATCACCTTGCTGGATCTTAGCTTAGCTTCCCCGTCTGTGAACTAAGAGGCATGTGCCGGGCGCATACAGGTCACTCGGTAAATGGTAGCTAATGCCACGGTGAGCTGTCTTCCTAAGCACCTGCTCAAGGCAGGCAGGTGGTGGGTGTATCAAACAAAGGAGACCACTCAGTGGAGAGGTCCCAGGGAGGGTTAAAAGTTAAGAGGTTAGACTGAACAGCCTCAAAGAGCCCCCACCCCAACCAAAATGTCTAGATCTTGAGCCTCAAGGAACTGACAGTTTCCAGAGAAACAGCCCGTATGTTTGGGAACACCACTGCCAAGCAGCAGATAAACAAGAAACGGAGTACCTGTGATTCAGGAAAGAATTCAGGAAGATCTGGAAGAAAGCAAACCACCAGCTTGCTCCTTGCACCAAATTCCAGTTACCAAAGTCTAATGTCACAGGGTTCATAGGCCCCAAAAGGCAGACGCACCCAACCTCCACATTTTGAAAGCTTCCTCACTGGCTCCTCCCAGTAGCACGCTCTCTGAAGCCCCGGTGGCCACAACATAGGGAAGTGTCTGCACCCACCTTGCTTTTCCCTATCCCGCTCCACTGTGAACACCTGTGCACCTTAAAGTTTCATCCTCAAGTCGAAAGAGTTATAACCAAGGAGACTAGATAGACAGATGATATAGATAGGTAGATAGATAAATAGATATGTTTGTGTGTATACATACATGCTTATTTCCATCCCATTGATCACCAATCTTTTTATTTTGACCTGCAAGCTGCCACTATCTTGCTTTATTCCATAATGAACGCACACTCTACTTTCAAACATCCTTATAAGAAAAGCCTGGATTTTAAAAGCCTGTCAACTCAAATGAAATAACATTAATTCCTGCCCAAGGAACATATAAGACCTCGGCACTTCCCCCAGCGCGCGCACACACATACACACATGCACACGCACGTGCACACATACGTTCACATGCACACATGTGCATGTACGCACACACATACACACACAAAGTGTGCCTTCCCGAAGGCTGTGGTATCTCAGACTCACTCAAAAACACATCCCCTGTTCTTTCTACTTTAACCTCAATGAAGCTCCTAGCCTATTATTACGTGGGGCCCTTTCCCATGGAACACCCCACGTAGCCATCCCGGTCAACCATCCTGAGCTTCCTGGTGCCAAAGATGCCCTGCCCGCTGAGGTGTGGTGGTGGAAGAAGCTGTCCTCTTCTCACCCTGACTGTGTCCCCGGGGTTATCTGGGTCCCAAAGCCAAGCCTCCCACAGAGGGTGCCATGAACACCATTCTTTCTCTTCCAGCCCCACCTGTGTGTCCATCAGAAACAGAAGCCATACTGTCCTCCTCTCTCCCTCCCCATCTTCACAGAATCCCTGAGCCACTACCCCCCTCACAGACACACACACAGTCTTCCCTCCTCTTTCCCCCAAAAAAGCTAAAGTCCACAAGCCTATCAATTCATGCTGACAGATGCTTGAACAAGAAGAGGTATCACCCTCATGCAGTCATATTTCAACCTCAGACAGAACCCAGCCGGGATCCTTTGTCTATCAATGTATTTCTTTTCTTTTTATTGATTGATTTGAGAGAGAGAAATATTGATTTGTTGTTCCACTTAATTATATATTCACTGGTTGATTCTTGTATGTGCCCTGGCCAGGGATTGAACCTGCAACCTCAGCATATTGGGACAACACTCTAACTGACTGAGCTACCCAGCCAGGGCTGTGTTTCTTTTTAATAATGGCACATCAAAATAAATTTTGTTTTGAGAATTTTTAAAGCATGTGCTTATCCCCTTGCTGGGATCAGTATCCCATGGACTGTATCCCCTCCACTGATGGAGCGTCGCTGTGAGTTTGTACTTGGCTGCTCCCAGGCACTCGGGACATTACGGAGACCGAGTTTATGTGACTTTGCCTGTTTTTGTGAATTTCAGAGTGGATTTATTGACTGCTCAGAAGGAGATCCTGTCTCAGCAGGAGATCATTATGAGCTTAAGGAAAAACCTTACTGAAGCTCACGGCCGAATGTCAGACCTGAGAGGTTTGTGTGCTTGCCTGTGTCTCTTGACTTCCTGACCCACTTGGAGAAGGGAAAGAAACAGAGCTGAGTAGTTGGAAAGTGTGGCGCTAAGAATTCCGCTCAATCTGCTTTCCTGGGCTGTCACAGCACTTGTAACGGGCTCAGCAGAAGCTTTATCCTGGCTCTGGCACTGAGCCCGTACAAGGCACCACAGGGAACAGTCCCCATAGGGCTCCGGACCTCTGCAGTGAAGTGCAACTTTCTGTTTCGGGAAGAATCTGCTTTTTACCACTGAGAATGCATCTCTGGGAGCAAAGCCTCCCTCCTCGGGCAGGGCAACCTACACAACCCTAGCACTCACCAGCTTTGGGACCTATGTCCCGGTATTCTCTCTGGGGTCCCCTTCCTCAGGTGCAAAATCACCTGCAATATACACCTGCTCCGGAGGGTTGGTGTGTACCTCGGGGCTACCTAGAGTGGGGTGAAATAACTAAACTCAAACCTTTGGGTTGCCCATCCAAGGGGGAGGGGGCTGAGCTGTGTGCTCGGCCCCACCTGTCATGGGTGGGAGGCGGTCGCACCTGGTGGGCACATGAGCAGAGCAGATTCCAGAGGCCTCAGAACACCCCTAGACAAACAGATGCAGAAGCAGGCAGCAGGAAGTGGACCAGAGTGCCCTAAAATGGCATAGGTACATGGGCAGGGACAGACAGCATCTGCTGGTTAAGGCAAGAGCCCGTGGTCCTCACAGAGCCAGCACTCGCTAAAAGGTACTGCTTGTGTGCTACTTTGCTGCTGTTTGCTAAGATGCAAGCCGACCTCCTGGCTGTCGCGGAAGCCCCCAGAGAATCCCCGGAGGGTGCACTCTCCCCAAGATTGTCGTACCCTGGCAAATTTGCTGTAGCCCTAGTGGAGACCCAAGGCAGGACACCCCCTCACCAGCTTTCATGTCACTCCCAGGAGAGCTTAGCGAGAAGCAGAAGGTGGAACTGGAGAGGAACATGGCCCTGGTCCAACAGCAGAACAGCGAGCTGCATGTGCTCAAGGAAAAGTTGGCACAGGTGACCAGCCTAGTGCAAAAGAAGGACAGGGAGCTGGAGGTCCTCAAGGAGGCACTCAGGTGTGTGGGAAGGTCTGCATGGTGTGGGGAGCCCAGGCACACCCAGGTGTCCAAGGAACCTTGCACAGAGAGTGGGGATTCAATCAGTGCTGATTGCAGAGTTGGATGATAGATAGATGGATGGATGGAAGAATGAATGGATGAATGGATGCATGCATGGATGAATAGGAGAATGGAAGGAAGGAAGGAAGGGAAGAAGGAAGGAAGGAAGGGAAGAAGGAAGGAAGGAAGGGAAGAAGGAAGGAAGGAAGGAAGGAAGGAAGGAAGGAAGGAAGGAAGGAAGGAAGGAAGGAAGATGGATGAATGGATGGATGACATGTGTTTCATTGCTTCATAGCCTCATAAATTAAAACAGTCCTTTCCTTAGTTTTGTGCTTCCCAAACATTCCTGCCCAGTATTCCAGATCTCAGCTTAAATGCTGCTTCCTCCAGGAAGCCCTTTGTCACTCACCCTCACCAAACAAGGGTGCCTGTTCTGCCTTCACTTCACCTCAGTCGGCCCATGTTTAATTGCCTAATTGTCTGCCTTCCCCATGAGGACAGAGTCTGTATAGACAATACCTGGTATTACCTCTCAGCATTCATGCAGTGCCTAGCACATAGGGAAATTAGTAACTATATATTGAACAAATGTATAAACTGAGGGTGTTAGAGGTCAGCTTCAAATAAAATGTCCCTTTCCCATGGATCGGTCTAAAAAAATGCATGTGCGTTTGCATTTTCATCCATATTTTAACATTAAAATAATGTTTTCCCCAAGAAATTATGAGTAAAATTGATGTCTTGTGTACACCCTGTCACTTCTTGTGCCTCGCGGCGCATGGCCAAAGCAGATTCATACAGTGGTTTAAAGCAGACTCCAGACCCAGGCTGTCTGGGTTCAAAGCCAGGCATTTCCACTTACAAGCTCCAAGACCACAGGCAAATTGCTGTGAGTCTCTGTCCCTGTCTATAAAATGGGGTGGGGCAAGTCCCCAGCTCAGGGGATTGTTATGAAAAACAGACGGGCTAACACATGAAGAGTAAGAAATAGCACGGGCACAATGAATGCACTAATGGGGCACAGCAGGCATCCCCCTGACCCAGGTAGGAAGCGCCTGCACCCTTGGCCACTCTCCTGGAAGCCCCCAGGACTGAATTCTCTAGAAATCTATGGGCAGGAAACTTGAAGGCTGGAAGGCTTCCGTTACCTATAAAAATGGAGTTCCTTCTCTTGTTCTGCTGGGGGAAATTCGTGGTTCCTGGCACACTGCGCGGCCCAGTGACGCATCTTCTCTGCCCTAGAGCCTCCCAAGAGAAAAACAGACTCCAGCTACACAGGGAGAAGGAACAGAAACCCAGGAATAGGACCCAGACGTGTGACATCTCGGTGCAGATAGAGCCAGTCCACACTGATGCGTTTGTGGGCAGGCAGGAGGTGAGTGCCTGCCCAGTCCTGGGCACCTGGAAAGACATGCTGAGGAAGAGAGAGCCCGAAGGTGGCTTTCTTTGCTTTGAAAAGTATTCTCATCCTAAGTTCCAAAAATAGTACTTGTTTCTGTGCTGTGTATAAATAAAAAAGCAGAAGTCCTGCCTCTCCAGTTGCCGTCACCAGAGGTTACAGCTGTCAACAGGCTGGTCTGTGTGCCACCAGACCTCACACATCCTTATATAGCCTCAACGGCGCAGTGGTTGAAGACGAGGCTTGGACCTGGTCTGCCTAGATCCATCTTTCCGAAACTGTGACCTCAGGAGGTTACTATGTGCCAATTCCCTCATCTGAAAAGTGGGAGAAATGGCCATCACTAATCACCTTGTAGGGCTATTGAGAAATATATTTTATTTATAAACACACACACACACACACACACACACACAAACCCATTTATAACATATACTTATTGAATAGACCTTTTTTGAAAAATACTGGTATCAAGCCATATATATTCTATGAATTTTTCCCCCACGTAACACTATTTAATGAACATATTTTCAAGTAAGTATAAAAGATCTATCTCATTCTTTTAAGTGGCTGCATAGAATTTCATTGTGTCCCTTTTGTCCAAGCAGTCCGCTGCGGATGGACAGCTAGGTGTTTCTGCTCTCACACGTTACTGTAGTTAATGTCCTTATACGTATGTAGAACAAATTCCTAGGTGTGACATTGTTGGGCCTGGAGGACACTCTAATTGTGTTTGATGTGGCCAAACTGCCTTCCCAAAGAGCAGCGCCATTTATGCTCCATGGCTGTGTCGTGGTGACTTCTCTCGGGTGCCTGCCCAGAAACCTCTGCGTGCCTGAAGTCCCAGCTGCAGGGCAAACAGGGAGTGTGTCTGAGTGAGAGCAGCCTTCACCACGCCACCCATGAAGGTGGCGCCCACGTTCTGCCCCTGGGGCTCGGGCTGTGATGCACCCATTGTCTGTGGTTGGCTGACTGTGAGTATGGTGCTCCCTGGAGGCCCCAGGTTTCCTGGAGTCCCCAGATGTCACTTCCTCCTCTGCTTTATGGAGCTAGAGAGCAGGGTGTTTCAGTAATGGGCTTTGGATTTTCCCTTGAAAATGGGGCCAATTGTGTCAGCCTGCCTTCCTGCTTCCTCAAAGCTGCCTTTCTCCTGCCAGACAGCCGTGGGCCAGCGCCGCACACAGCTCAACCGAAAGGGTTTGGCAGCCTAGCCGCTGTCCTTGGCACCGATCACTGTCCAGAGCACTGTCACAGAAGTGTCTCCTCGCTGCTCAGGGTGGCCTCGAGCCGTGGCTGCGGCAGGTCCTCACAGCTCAGCTCCGTGGGGCAGACAGAGGGTCTCACTCCTGCTGGAACCCCAGGCTCTCAGTGCCAAGATGCAGCTCATACCCATTCACTCATTCAACAACTATTGAGCGCCTGCTGTACGCCAGGCCCTGTGCTGGGTGCAGAGGAGGATGTGCGGGGTTTCTGCCCACACCGGACCCCCTTCGACTCCGCACATGTTTGTTGGAACGGATTGTTTACTGGTGGCCGCCAGTTTTCATTATGAGGCGGATTAGCTAAGGAGGGCGGCTGCAAGATGAAAGGAGAAAAGTATTTGTTTTTTCTCAGAATGGTCTCCACACTCAGGCCGCTTCCTTGCTCTGTAAGCCAGAGTAGGTCAGAGGGCTGAAGAGTTGTATGAGAAAGAATCTCCCTCTTCTCTAAATAAACAAGTTCCCAGAGGGACCGCAAGTAAGGGTCATGTCGGGCTCAGGCCTGCGCTTCATGCAGAGTGAAGGCTGTCACCAAGCTTTGCTCCACCCCAGGGTCAGGATCTCCTGCCCTCCCCTCCATACACTGCAGACGCGTGCGCACACACATGCACACATGCATGCACACGTGGCACTTCAGGTGTCGACTCTCGGGCAAACACACACCCTCAAGTAGAGCAAGCCCAGTGTAGAACCAACAGGCGAGTGGACCAGCCGTGTATCCTGTAAGCAGGCTGGCGGAGCCAGGGACGGGGCCAAGTGAGGTCCTACTAAGTGCCGCCAGGGTGGAATACCCCTCCCCTCGGCTGCTGAGCCCTGGTCCCGGCTGTAGAGCAGGGCGGGCTCCTTCCCGCTCCTATTTCCGGCCTCAGTTTACTGGGGCTCTGTATTTATTGAGCGTTTACTGTGCTCGGGCATAGTCGACAATGGAGACAAAGATTTTGCTCACAGAGGCCACGTTCTGGAAAGGGAGAGATGGACAGCAAACAAGTCAGTATGGAAGAAAATGTCCAGGGGGGATAGCGCTCTGGAAAGATTTACAGCAGGACTCCGGACAGAGAGTATAGACGGGGAGCTCTTTCTGATCGGGTGGGCAGGGAGGCCTCTCCAAGAGCAGACCTGGAGCAGAGCCTGGAGGAAGTGGTAGAGGAAGAAGTGGAGGGACATGGCTGGGGGTGGGGGCGTGTACGGCTTGCAGCCCCAGAAGGACCTCAGATGGGCTGCTGGGCTCCACAAGGGAGGCCATGGGCTTGTACCAACCTCAGTGGCCAGCGTGGCTACCATAGGGCCTGGGACATATCAGACAGGCCTTTAATAAGCACTGGATGATTCAAAGAAAGGACTTTGTTCTCCTGGTAGTGTTTACCACTTTCTGGAATTATCTGCGTGCCTGTCTGCTTATCTGTCGTGAACCCCATAACTGCAGGGCTTGTCTGCCTGGTTCCCTGCCTTTCCCCAGTGCCTAAAACAGTGCCTGGCTCTGTAGAAACTCTCTCTATATTTTTTAAATGTATGAAGTGAACCAAAATTGTTATTTTTTAAAAAATCATCCTAAAAGAACCAAATTGTCCATTTCTTCCCTGTCTTTCCATCCGACTATAGGACCTTTTCCAGCAGCTCGGTCTACAACTAAAAACCATTCACAGCATCCATCCCACCTCCATTTTTGTCTTTAACACCACATACTTAACTGTCCCCCATATACTCCCCATGTCTGTCTCCCTTATTGTCTGTCTGCCCACACTAGGACACAGAACCCAGGACTGTAGGAAGTTTGCCGTTTTATTCACTGCTGCGTCCCCAGAGCCTGGAATAGGGCTCGGCACACAGAGGGCCTGATAAATCTTTGTCAGATGAGTTCATGTGTGAACGACTGAACTGCTTACCCCAGAGAAGCATTGTTTAACTTGGAGTCCTTGACTGGCCTTCAGGGGGTCAATGGACTCCCAGAAGTGATATGCAACTTATTGTGTGCATGAATCTTTCTGGAGGGAGAAGCCCTGCATTTCTCCGAATCTCAAAAGGGTGCGTGACCCTTGGAAAATGAAGACCATTCCTTGTCTGTGCCCTTTGTAAACCCCTTTCTAGCTATGTGGCTGATGGCTACCAGGTTGGATGGTGCAGATGTAGAATGTTTCCGTCATCACAGAAAGTTCGGTTGGATGGCGCTGTTCTAGGGACTCCTGGAGTCTCAGAGGAAGGCTTTACTTTCTCCACACCAGCCAACAGCCCGTCTCTCAAATTCCCCCTAGCAAATATTAAACAACCATCCTTACCACCAGTTACGAGCACGTATCTTGTGTTCTCATCTAAATATGTCCCGCCTAGAGCAGAATCTGATGTGTTGTTCAGAGACAGGACCAGAAAGACAACAAATGGAAACACAAGCTTAGAAGAAATAAAAACAAAACGTGGGGAGGGAACAGAGAGGGAAACCTTTTATTTATAGTTATGCTAAGTGAATAGGAAAATTAGAAATCTTCCTAGATGGGTCTTTATAGTTGACGTGAAACATTTAAATTCCTACTCTGTTGAAGCCCCTTAATGCTATTTTCCAAAGTACTCAGTGACAAGGTTTCTGCTATATGCGACTTGTTCACGTTTCTTCAAATATGAGGGAAATAGTCTCGTCCTTAGTAAAGCTGCTGTCTCTACCATTCTGGCCACAGGAGCAGTCCTTCAGCGATCTGGGGGTCAAGTGTAAAGGGTCCCGTCATGAGGAAGTCATTCAGCGTCAGAAAAAGGCCTTATCTGAACTCCGAGTGCGAATTAAAGAACTTGAGAAGACCTGCTCATCAAGTAAGCCTCGTCTGCCTGTCCATACTCAGAGTCGTGGGCCCCAATTCTAGGGTTTACTTTGGGAACTGACCAGTTTTCCAGGACTACCATCTTCTATCCTTGTTATTTAATAACCAAAGGATCTTATAATACAAAGAAACGGTCAGACATGATCTCAGTCAAGGGCAGAACTTGATATTAGATAAATAAGATTTCAGGAAAAACCCATTTGTCCTACTTCTTTCTATTTCGCTGTGGCCTAATAGAAACCCTCTCATGGACCAACACTGTGCAAGGCTCGACCATGGGGAGCCTCCTGGAATACCATCTAGAGGGGTAGGGCTGCCCTGATGCTGAGCTAGCCACCGGTGGCACGCTGGGCTAAGACCCAAAAGCCTGGCTTCAGGTGCCATCCCTGTTCCTGTGGTGTTTCAAAGTCATATTAGCTGTGTGACCTTGGACAAGACCAGTCAACGTGGCTGTGGTTATGATATGCAATAACTTCTTTCTGAACCTTTCTTTTGACTCTATAAATTATTTCTGTTCTAGACCCTAAGTACCTTCTGAATGAAACCTTTTTAGACTTAAAGACTCTCAGAATGGAAAAAAATGTCCAGAAAATATTGGACGCAAGACCTGATTGGCCAACTCTCTCAAGAATAGAGACTCGAGCGGTAAACAAATCAAGTTTGTCTCTGCATGACTGACACATGGAGAGGGTGGACACAAGGCCAGACACTAGCTGGGTGCCCTGGCACGGCTGTGCAGATCAGTGGTTCGGGGCTAGGCCTTTCCTGATGGACCGTTGTCTGTACCTCCTGGTCAATGCCTTGCACACCAGTGATCCAGTGTTTGCAAAGAATGGTGGCCTTCCGTTTATGCAAAGCGTGATATTATTTTTGCGTTGGCATTGGGCCAGGTCAACCTCTGGTAGACCCTCCTTTCCACATCGTATGTGATATTCTGCAGAAAGTATTCAATGGGCTAATTTATAACATTAAGCCATGAGTTTGCCTGAAGTTTACTTTTTGCTGTAAGTTGGAAAACATGAACACACAAAGGGTAGCAGAGGGAGCCATGAGTAAGAGGACACCAGCTTGGAGTCAGAGGGACCTGTGTTGGAATCCTAGCTCTGAAAGCTGTGTGACCTTAGGTGAGGCTGCTAACCTTTCTGGGACTCTATGGCCCAGTTGTATAATGATGACAAAAAATTTAAAGGAAGTAATTATGTAAAGTGCTTATCCCGGCACCTAACTCACAGTGAACCCTTAATAAATGATAGCTGTTGTTATTATTAAGTCGTATTTAAATAGTATTATTCAAGAAAGTCTTCCTTTCCTAGTGGCATAGTCTTATTTGACAGGATTTTCAGAAGTAATTTTATTTTCTTCTTTTCCAAGTGAGAGGAGGGGAGATGGAGAGACAAACTCCCACATGCACTTGACTGCAATCCACCTGGCAGCTCTTGTCTGGGGCTGATACTCTGCCCATCTGGAGCCATGTTTGCAACTGAGCTATTTTTAGCACCTGAGGCCAAGGCTCCATGGAGCCATCCTCAGCACAAGGGGCCAATGTGCTTGAACCAATTGAGCCATGGCTGTGGGAGGAGAAGAGAGAAAGAAAGGAGAGGGGGTGAAAAAGCAGATGGTTGCTTCACCTGTGTGCCCTGACCTGGAATTGAACCCAGGACGTCCACATGCCAGGTCGACGCTATATCACTGAGCCAACTGGCCAGGGCCTTCAGAGGTAATTTGACTGTTAAGTTGAAGGTGCCCTGTATCCTTAATGGATACTTGATTAATACATGACAGCAGACAGCTGAGGTCAGTGTCAATCCCAGGATCCACTGGGCAGGGCTTGCTGCTGCAGCTGGATCTAAACCGTACTCAGGCTTGTAGGAGAAATAATAGTCATCCTATCTGTATTAACATTCTCCTCAACAATTTTTCTAGAGATGTGAGTCTTCAAAATTCTGTTGGTTTTCTTGATAAGATCAAACACTCATTCTCCGAGGTTGGGAATGGAGGGACCATCTCCAGGTAGGGAGCTCAGCTGGATCTCAGATCCTGACCCTGCTTCCAAGACTTTCCTTCCCCTTGGCAATGACCCCCGATCCCACCCCTGACACCACAGAGACTGAAACTTCCCAACTGTCTTAGAAGACCCCAGGCCTTCTAGGCCAGCAATAATTAAAATTAGAGAAAGAGAAGGCTTTAAAGAAGAAGCAGCAGGAGAAAGAATAGTGGACGTCTGTTAAGTGCTGACTTGTGCCAGGCACTGAGCAAAGCCCTGTCCACACATTGTCCGCTTCGTCCTCACAGCAGCTTGGGCCTAGTTCACTTTTATTATTCCTGGCTGACCGAGGAGCCAGGACTGTGTCCCTGGTAGTCTAGCTCCCACACCCTGTTAGGCTGCAGCGAAGGGGGTTGAGAATGTGTAACTGAACCCTGTCTCCCAGACTCGCCCTTCGGAAAAGAGGGGGCTGTGTAGAGGGGCGCAGAGGATGCAGTCCAAGGGGGTAAAAGCCCCGAGCAGCGTCTCAGGGTTTTTTTTGCAGCAGATCTGCCCAGTTTATTGTCATCTTCAAATACCCTCTTTGATTCTCATCTCTATAAAAATATAAATAACTATGTCCACTCTTGTCTATCACAGTCCCTTCCGGGGCCTCTACACTTTTGTATTTGGGTCTTTTTTTTTTTATCTCAGAGGTTTACAGTGTGGTGCCTGCAGATGCTATGGGCTAAGAGATGCTACGTGGCAAGCACTGAAAACCCAGGTTACTTTTTTAAAGAAGATTTATTGGCTATTCGTGGTTCCTCAGATTCCCCGATCAGTCCGGCGGCTTTTCCATGCAGCCGGTAGGGACTTTCAGCAGGCAGCTAGCCGATTAAGGTCTGAGTCGGTGCACAGCTATAAACACTGTTCTGCATCGTCTCTGGGACAGGTCTCAAGTGATGCTCACCCACCTGGGTCCAGCACTAGAAGGAGGTTGGGCCAAATCTTGTGAGGAGGGGACAGTTCCCGTGCATAAAAATCAGAGTCCTTTAACAAAAGGGGGGGGGCTATTTTCTATTTACCCTTCACTCATTCATTCAACAAACACACACACTCTGTGCCAGGTGCCGTGGCAGGCACAAGAAATGGGACAGTGAGCAGCAGCACCATGGTTCCCATGCTTTGGGAGCTTGTCGTCTAGACCAGGGTTTCTTGCCTCAATACTACCGACATTTGGGGCCAGGTAATTCTGTGTTGTGGGGGGCCCTGTGCACTACGGGATGTATAGCAACCTCCCTGCCCTCTATCCATTGGATGTCGGTGGCACCCACCACCCCCAGTTTTAACAGTCATAAATGTGCCTGGGCATGGCTAAATACCTGGGGGAGGGACAAGGGTGGACAAAATCACCATTCGTTGAGAACTGCTGGTCTAGAGGGAAGACAGTAACAAAAGAACACGGCAGGGGATGTGTCATTTCGAAGAGAGCCGCACTCTGAAGGGTAGGAACGCAGTTACAAGGAAGCAGTTGATGAAGGAATCAGGCCAGAAGGTCAGGAACGAAAATAAAAGTCAACTCTGCTGGGTTATTCTTTGGTAACTTCACGGGGCTTTAGAGTCTGGCTGCAGAATTTCATCATGGAACGCCAAGACTTTTGAACTCTTATTTCAGGCTCAAATTGGCCTTGCCAACTCAGCCACTGAGAGGTCGGGGAAAATGGACATGGCCGAGGCTCTGGATCTCAGCGAAAACCTGGTATGTACACAAACCTGGGCCCCCTGCAGTCAGCGTGAACCGCGGGATAGTTTAAACACCAACCCTGCACGCATATCTGGTTGTCTAATGGCTCTGCAAGACCCTGCTATTAGCCCAGCATGGGTCAGACAGGGCATAACCAACCGCCTTGCAAACCTGCAGAGCAAGAATGAATGCTTATAGCTGTTGTCATCCCCTCCCCCCACCAGTTCCCATAAAGGTATAGTACAAAAGGATGTGAAGGAAATGGGAGCCATACTAAAAAACCCCAATCAGACTCGTTTCCAAAACGTGTGTGTGTGTTCTCTGTGATTGCCAAAAAATGAGTGAGTCAGAATTAGGCATTGGCCTCCTTAAAGCGGCCACCAGCCGGCTCGGGCCAGGCCTCTCATGTGCGACACGCCTTCCTTGTAGTACATGGACATGAGCAGGACGCTCAGCAGTCTGATGAACATCAAGGACATGGCAGGCCACGTGTCCATGAAACACCTCTCCCCCAAAGAGAGGGAGAGAGTCAACCAGCTTCGACAAAGGGACCTCGACCTGGTGTTCAATAAGATCACCCAGCTCAAGAGCCAGCTGGAGAGAAAGGAGGAGCTTTTGAAAGGATACGAAAAGGACATTGAGCAGCTCAGGTACCGCTCATGTCCCCGAGGAAAGGCCCCCGGCCTGCGTTCTCTTGGCCACACCTCAGGGCAGCAGGACACTGACCTGGGTGTGGAAAAATTAAAAATATGGGAAGTGGGGGGGTGGCCAAGATGGTGACTCAAGCCTGGTAGTAACAAGTCTCTCAGCGAGACAGCAGCCATCGAAGTGCTCAGGATTCTCCACTCTCTACTCTCTCTTCATGAATAAGACGCACCTTTTATGAATTTGCCTCACGCGTCAACATTTGTGAACTTTCCATTAAGCTCCATCCCATTCTCAGCTGCGGCAGGTCTCCCACGCTCTCTGGGGAGTTGGGAGGGGCCGGTCACTCATCCTTTGCGCCCTCTGGCTTCGCTGAGTCAGCTGACTCGCTGCTTATTCTGCCCCCTACTCCCCAGAACCTCTGTCGTCCTGTCCTCTCCTGCGTGTAATGGAAACACTGAGTTAGCAGTAGCTGGGGGCATTTGGAGAATCTCCAGGTTTGGGGACATTGGCGGTGACTGAGAAAGGTGAAGAGAAAAGAGGCTTTGTCTCTCCCACACACTCAGGCAGAGCAAAGTGTCCGCTCAGATGTACGAGTCGCAGGTGGCAAAGCTGGAGGACGACATCTACAAGGGGGCGGAAGAGAAGGCGCTGCTGAAGGAGGCGCTGGGGCGCATGGAGCAGCAGCTGTTCCAGGAGAAGAGGCTCAACAGGGCCATCAGGCAGCAGAAGGTGAGGCCCCTGCTCAGAGCAGAAGCGCTGAGGCTGCCCGCCCTTCCGCTTCTGGGCAGAGTGAGTTCCCTAGGGGAGCGGACAAGTAAAGGAGGCAGAGTAGCTTTAACATCAGACAGACCTAGGTTTAGACCCTAGATCTGCCACTCATTGTAAGATCTCGGGCAGGTTTCTTAAATTCTCTAAAATTCATTTGTATTTTTCTTTTAAATGGTGGCTATTGTTTGTATTTTTATCATTCTGCCAGGTCCTGGGGATACATGGATGATTAAGCTCTCTGAGAACAGAGATTTGGTTTCCTATTCTGATTGCCAGGATTGTAGGAGACACCCAATAAATATTTGTTGAATAGATGGATGGATAGACAAGTGGATAGGAATGGGTGGACGGATGGATGGACAGACAGACGGACAGACAGGTGGATGGGGATGGATGGGTGCCCTTGAAGAACAGCCTTTAGTGCAGAGAAGACAGGTGAAAAGCTGATCTTAGCTGCGTTCGCTGCAGAGGCCTACCCTCCATCCCCACATCTTCCAGACTGCAGGCTCCATGACGTGTAGCCCCAGAAATGAGAGCAGCCACGCTGCTCTGAGAGAGGACCAGATGTGGTGTTTCTAGCGCTCACCACTCTGAGTTAAATTAAACATCACAGACCCATGTCTGCATGTGTCATGGGGTTGCCTCAGGCAAAGGATAGTTTCCTGTCACACCGAGCAATGCCAGGGAGAGCTGGGCCAGTGACAGAGCTCTGACTTTCCTTTGATGTGTTCTCTGGAGAGCTCACCCCTTCTGAGGCACTCCCCCCAACCCTCCAGGGCTTGGCAGGCTAGGTCCCAAAGCAGAGACACCAGACCACAGAATGGGACAGCAAAGGGCCCAAAAAAAGCCATTGTCATGAGCTGGCTAATAATGTAAGACAACCTGAGAATTGACATAATCAGGCTTCACATGCATTATTCATAGGCTGCCCCGTTCATACATAGTGCCGGGGCTGCGCCCGCCTCTTGGGTACTAGACATCCTTCAATGGAGAAGACTCTGAAGCAGTCAAGTTGGACCTGTGACAGGGACTTTCAAAGTTACAGAACTCACAATTTAGGGAAAGATTTATAAGAACTAGAGTCGTTAGCGTGGCAATGCTGATGATACTGTTTACCGCGCGCTCAGCAAAGGACAGGCACCTGCTCCCCGTGACACATGTCCCATCAACCCAGCAAGGAATGCTGGCGAGCGTCAGGTCACTGAGAGAGGGGACCCCTGAGCTTGACAGAGAATAAAGTTCCCTGGCTAATTGGTGCAGCAGGGTTCACACCCACACGTGCTGCCTTTCCCTGCCCCGGTTCACTTTTCCACGGCCCTTCCCCGCCATCCCTCACAGTCTCCCTCGCCAGGGCATCCCCCTCACCGTCCACTCACCACTACTCCTGGGGTTTGCATGCCAGGACTTGGCTCTGCACTTCAGATTGGCTATTATTATGTTGTCAGAAATTCCTGTTTGTCAGGAAAAAAATGATAAATGGATTCTGGTGAGAACTTGTATACATTTGTCTTAGCCTCAGTTCCTTCCAAGGAGTATGTGATCATTTTTTAAATGGAAGTTAAAGGAAAGTAGAATTCCTTTTTGCTTTCAGCTTCACACCTAATATTTCCACAAAGAGCCTTATTTTCTTTTTCCGTCTCCTGTATAAAATTTCACCCATGTGTAACAATGGCCTGGTTGAAGCATTGGGAAATGAAGTTCCTCACCTTGCCGCCCCCACACCCCCCCCCAAAAAAAATGTAGTTTAGTGTTTGAACATCTCTTCTCCAAGCAGAACTTTCCAGAATTGAAAGTCATGATTCCATACTAAGAACCTTTGACTGCAAAAATGATATGAAATGCTTAGAAAACCTCTGTGCTGGGCATCCACAGAGAGCCTGTGGTCCATCACAGCCAGATGCTTCTGAGGCACCCTGGCTCTGCACTCTGTCCATGAGACAGTGACATGCAGAGGCCGAGGCTGTGCTCAGTCTACTTGGCTCCCCATATCACTAGAGAAGGCGGCAGTGTCTGTTGGAGTTTGCAAGAGGGTTTCAGAGTCAAACGATAGGGTTCAAGCTCACCTCTGCCCCTGAGTGACCCTAAGAAAGTGGCTTAACCTCTGTATCTCAGGGTTCTCAACGAAAACAACCAAAAAATGGTAACAGTAGGACCATATCATGGGGAGGGTTCCGTGATATAAAGCGAGCAGTGCCTGGCAAGCAGCACGACCTTGTGGTGGGGCGGGGCAGGGTGAGGGGCAGCCTGTGTTGTTTTCAGAGCCTCCTGCCCGCTGTCCCGTTCAGCAAGCACCGAGCCACTGTCACCCAAAGCTGGCAGCTCTTTTGGGAACCTCTTTTTCTATTTGGTGAATACAGCTAGGGCTACAGCCAAGAAAAGGCCCAGATACTTTTTGGGTTTTTCAATAAGAAATTTTTTAATGCACAGAAATTGCCTTTTGAGATGCATGCAAGCCCTTTCTTAGCCCTTTATTAGGACTCCCCAAGTATGAGAAAGGCTGAATGAAGGGCACTGGCTGCTTCAGGCTGGGGAGGCAGCTCTCTGCTCTCTTGCCAATCAAATCGGCAGCCAATCAAATCCTGGCCAAGGGGCGTGGCTACCACCCTGTCAGTGGTCTCAGCCGGCATGAATCCCTAACCTTTCCTCTGCTTAATTAGCTCAGACCCCCTCATGTTTAAATGAGAATAAAATGGCACCTAAAAAAAAATGGCACCTAATGCAAAGCATTCAGTTCCATGAGAGTGTGTATGCAAAACCCTTAGCACGCGGGTAACACTGGATAGATGCATTTATACCATCACCGTTATCATCACTATTATTTTAACTCGCTGTTTTCCAAGATTTTATCGGGCCCAGGTATTCTCAAGATCCTGGTTCCCTCAGTGCCACTTGTGTGTTTTTGACCACAGAGTAGAAATCGGTAGGTGTCATGTAGGATGGGGGTGGGGCTTGGAGGTGGTACCCTCTGGCCCACACAAGGTTGAAAAAAGTAAAATGTGGTTAGAGTAGCACAGTATATGGATAGAAGACAGTTGAAGAAAAAGACACCTGTCCCCATTCTTTTGCCCACTAACTCCTGAATCCCCGCATCCCCTAGAAGCCTAGAGGTGTGCCCCAGAATGGGACAGGTCAGGACACACCAAACACTCTCTTGCTCACCTGATATTTCCACTCAGGAACGTTTAGAGGATCCTGAACAGAGAAATGTAAAAGAATCAACACCTTGCAACTGTTCCTTCAAAGAGAAAGAGAGGCAGGTACGGAGTGGTTTTCTGATCTTGCAGCCAGACACAAAGTTGATAACAGTATTTACGAAGGGTAAGAGCTTATGGAGTGTGAGGGCCAGGGCATGCTGCCCAAGGAACAACCACGCACACCTCCACTCCCGCCCCTCCCCCAGCCCATTCCAGCCCCTGCCCCTCCCCACCTGCAATCTGAACAAATGATCTAAGAGACAAGCAAGCATCCGACCGAGGATCTGGAGGTGAGAGAGGACAGAGGGGAAGTGAAGCGCAGTTTTGGATGCTAGGGCAACCATTCTGGCCTCTAAATATGTAGGGACTTGGAGACAAGGTCATAAAGAGAAGAAAAAGAGGAGGCATGGGGAGCCCCAGAAACCCCTATCCCAAGAATGAAGTAGGTGGGTGAAAGGAGGAGAAAAGTGGATACAAAATCGAGTCAGGAATGAGGATGAAAATGCCCGTTGTAACCACCTCCTCACCTACCAAAGGGGGAGCCTCATTCGACTGTGGGCTTTCCAGTGGCCGATGGGAGATGGAGACCCCAGCCAGGATGGGTTCAAAGTTCACAGTGTCCATGAGATGAATGGCTACAATGCTCAGAAGCATTTTCAGTACAAAGATGATACTGGATTTTCCCTGGAGAGGACATTATGTGAAATAATAAACAACTCCCTAAGAATAGCAATGGGATGTTGGCTGGGCCACGTCTGAGAACAGCTTGTGAGACAGACTGATGTCATCACACACATCCCGGTGAACGGAGGCAAAGCAGGTGTGTGGGTGCCAGGCTCCGCCCTTCCGTACTTAGCTGTCCGCCGATTGGATCTAATCCAGGAAGCTATTTTGGAACAATGTTCATACTGGGGTTCCCCGGAGCCCTTGGGTGCCATGGAAGGGTATGACTCTCAATGCACACACACACCCCTTGTTTCCATGAGGGAAGCTCTCTATTATCTGTTTAATATGCAAACTTGAAGAGATTTTGCTTGGGTAAAAGGTTTACCTACAAAAAAAGAAAAAAAAGGAAGGTTTTTGGTTTCAGAGCACTGTTTTATAATGGACGGGGAATTTGGATGGTGACCATCTTCTGAGCTTACTTTCTCTCTCAGTTTGTGATAAATATTGAGTAGCTTCAGGCTCAAAGCCTCCTCCACAGAAAATGCCTGGAGGGCAACTGTCAGTTAAGTACAGGTCCTCAAGCCTTCAGAGACTGTTGCCCTGACAGTAGAGTTAGCATCCTTTCATAAGAATGGAAGAGACAGACAGCAGCTACGTCCCAGTCCCAGAGGATGGCCTTACGTCCTCTATGAGTTTTGTGAATGTCCAATTAGATTGCCGGAGTTAAAAGAGTTGGTAAAACAAAGCTAAACACAACAGGGTGCCCAGTTCAATCTGACTTTCAGGTTAACAAGCAGTTATTTAGTATAAGTTTGTCCCAAATATTATATGGGACCTACTTACACTAAAAAATTATTTTGTTTCATTCTGAAAGTCCAGTTTAACTGGGCAGCCGGTAACTTGCCCGGCAACCTCTCCCACAGGTGTTTACTGAGCACCAACTAGACGCCAAGGGTTGGGCTCTGAACCAGATGCTGCAAGATGGCAGTCCACAGATGTTTTCATTTGACTTGGATTTTTTAATTTTGAGTAATATTTCAAAGCACTTGCATGGAATCCTCTGGATTTTTGGCTTCTCTGGGAAACTTGAGAGATGTGGTGACTGAGGCCCCTTAGACAGGTGCTGGGCTTGGGGTGTGCTGGCATCCTCACCAGGTCGCATCACTTCTACTTCCCTGGCCCCCATAGGCATCAGGTTGATGGCCTCAGTGGGTGCTCAGGGCTCTCTGAGAACATACCCTCCCTGACGCCACTGCACAGTCACCTGCCAGAATGTCAGTCCATAAGGGATCCTCTCTTAGTTCACTCTCTCCCTGTTGTGTCCCCAGCGCTAAGGGATGCTCTTTCTTCAGTGAACTGTCCCTGAGAGTCGGGGTCCTGGAGAGACCAGGGTCAACAACAGCCATCAAACCCTAGGGGAAGCTCCAGATCTGTGGTGACACTGGCTTCCCAACAGGCCCCCACAGGCCCCAACAGGGAGGTCAGCTGCTATGCTTAGGTCCTGGGGTGCCCGGGTGAAAACCCATTGCACGTCTACATCCTCTTCCACTGGTTTGGGTGGCTCTGCTTCCAGCTAAAGCAGATCTGTCCGAGGGGGATACAGTGTTCTTCCAGGGCACCGTGGCTGACCAGCCCCCTCCCCGCCAATGCCTCCAAAATCTGGGACGGAAACCCCAAAGGGGCGCACCATTGCTGAGAGCTAAGACCCTGGCCGCAGACCCACATTCTCACCCCCACCCCTGTCCCTAGAAAGGGCCCTACATTCCATCCCAAAAGGTAGCATTTGAAAGTTGAGAAAAATCCATTTTTCTTTGATGCAAAACTGAAGAACATGAGCTAAATGTTGTCACTATTCTTTATTAAAGAGACGCATGTTTGTAGCGACGGTGAAAAACAAGATGCAAAGCTCAAACTGCCAGGTGAGCCTGAAGAAGAGAGCACAGTAAGAGGTCAGCAGAACCCCAACTGTCAATCATCCTATGTCATGTACTGAGCATCTAGTAGGTGCCAGGCACCGAGCTAAGCATCATCTGATTTAATCTTCACAACAACCCTATGCGGTGTTTTATCCCCAATCATCAGATGAGTTGTCTAAGGCTCAGAGACTTTAAGTAATTTGTCCAGAGCAACACAGCTAGGTTAGGTAGGAGAGCTGGCCAACAGCCAGGTGAGCGCTGCTTGGCCTCCTTGAGGTAATAAACATACAGGTGACAAACCTGATGCATTTTGGGTGGCATTTCTCTTGAATTTCAAGGGAGCCTCCTCTAGAATACTCTTTTGTAAGAGTTGAGAATCAAGACTATGAAATCTAAAATCTGCTGAAATATTGCCATTTTCAATTCAGCCCGGGAACTGGAATCCACCCAACCCACGTTCCCAACTTTGCAGACAGTAGAAGCAAGCTCTCAGGAAGCTTGAAAGGAAACACATTTTAGCTGGGTAAGAGAGAGGAGATAAATCTGAGTTTGATAAAAGGTCACAGTCATTTCAAGACAACAAAATTATCCTCGGGGAAAAAATGATTCTAGGTAAGGTATGTTTGGGGAAAAGAGAAACCTCTTCTTAACAAACACTCTTGTTCTAAGACTAGACCAGTGATTGGCAATCTTTTGAGCCTGATGTGTCAAAATGCGCCAAAAAACCGACCATAATTCGGGTGGTGTGTCACTTCGAGAAAAACGGCCTAACCGGAAGTCCCAGAACTAGACGCTCTGTGTTGTTTTGGCCTACAGACCTCCGGCACAGAGTGTCTACACTACAGCAAATGTTTTATCCTCAGCTACTGCACCTGGCCATGCAGGAGCCGAGGATGAAACATCCTTCTCGGCATGCGGCCCCATACTTCTCTGGTATGCAGCATCGTGTGGCCGCGTGTCATTATAAATGGCTACACGTGTCTGTGCTGACACACGTGTCATAGGTTCGCCATCACAGGACTAGAGGTTACTACCCAGGACAGGAAGTTAGGAGAAGAGAGAGCATCCCGAGGGCCCCCCTAGACCTGAGACCTTTGCTACCCTGCAAAGTGGGAACAAGTGGGAACCCTATCACCTGTTCATCCATATAGATGGTTGAGCCCGGGAGCAGGCAGAAGCCGCCCTACAGCTAGGTTTTGTCTGAGGACCACCTGGGGCTGTAAGATGACAGAGGAGCTATCGGGATGGACCCAATATCTTGTATGTCATTGAAACATGTACCTCCCTGAGATGTGCAGCCTCCTGGAATTTCGGGCCACCTCTGGTCTTAACAGAATGCGCGTAGATGGTGCTCATTCCGCCAGCCCCTCGAGCCCACACTTAGAGGCCTGGTGTCTAGAACCTCCTCGGTACAAAAGGGTTTCTTCCAGGTTCCTTGCAAAGTGGAGCTTTAGGCTCCACAGTGTGCCTTGAGTCCCTATGGGCATGGAGTCATTGTGACCACCTTGAAAAAGACAGGACATGTAAAATCCGATCCTTCCGTCCTACCCACTCTCGAAGGCATCTCCACCTCTAGCACGTGTCAGAGCGGGCAGCTCCTTCCCTTTGAGGGTCCTATGGGATTTTGTTTCCTGTCCTCCAAAATGCCATTCATTGATTTGCAGTCCATCTGCAGTGAACAGCTTTTTATAACTATTTGTCAGTTGCATGCTAATGAGGAAGATCTTCTAGTTAACAAATATTTACTGACTACCTAGTCTAGACCACATGCTGTGCGAGGCACTGGGGATGGAGAAGTAAGCAGAAGGATGCTCTGGCGGTCCCCATTCATTCAGCAAACATTTGCTGAGAGCCTACCGGAGTCGGGGGGCACTGTCCAGGTGTTGGGATTCCAGCATGAATTCTCAGTGAGGGCAAGTATCTCACCCCTGAGATGGCAAAAATTCCTTTTTTTAAAAATGTTTAAAGACAGAAATACAAACAGTGCTCTCTGTAACATTAACACGTCGTGACCGTAGGAGCGTTTAGAAAAGGACCATAACAGGAAAACAGGGCGGGGTGGGGGTGAGAAACCCTGCGTCAGATCAACGAAGAAGCAACACTGCCTGCTTTTATGCCTTACGTTCTTGGGCCGCTTTTTATAAAAACTCAAGTAATGATGACATAATTACTTTGTACAAAATGTTTTAAGGACAAAGGCCAGTGGACTGAGCTCAGGAGTGTATGTCACAGGGACCCACCCAGTCCAAGGGCCAGGACAGGCCTCCTGGAAGAAGGGCCATTCAAACCGAGACCTGAGGTTGCGTGAGAATGGACTGAGGTCTTTCTAGAGCCGACACTTGAAGTCCCCTAGAGCAGCCACCCCTCTCCGCCTCAGTGTCACTACTTAAGTGACTGGCTTCTATCCATGCCTTTTCATTCTAAGGGTGAGCCATGTGCCTCCAAACATCCAAACTGTGTGCATGGTGACTGCCTGTAGTCCCAGGTTCAAGGTAACCCCTGCCACGTTTCCCTGCCCTTCCTGCCCTCGTTTGCATTTTCAAATTTCTCATTCCCCATCTCTTCCTCTTCTCAATCACCCATCCCTGCCTTCTGCTGTCCCGCCCTTGTCACCTAAAAAAGTGGACCAAACCTCCAAGTTCCTGGCAGACCTCGGGACAGAGGACACTGGACTGAGGACTCTTAACTTCTAACACAACTCTTGGCTCGAATTCCGATGGCCAGCCCCACACCGGGTCAGAGCACTAGCATTTGGGAGCTATCCACAGCCAGCAATTTTATTGAAAATCAAAAAGAGCTATAAAAGCAAGGTGGTTTCCAGGGGAAAGTTTCCAACATTTGCTGTCTGTTTCCGTTTTCCCTGACATTCCGAGCAAGGTATATACTTCGTGGGCTAGTGCAGATTAACCCTTCTCACTCTGAAATGATTTTGAACACAGTCTCAAAGCACATGCAAGGCTCCTGCCAGCCACTGGCACAGGTCTCAGGAGGGGATGTTTAAACCTGTCTGAAAGTGAACAGAGATCAAGAGATGGTCCAACAGCCCCTTCCATTGAACTCTAACCAGAACCTCCTCTCTGTGGATATTCTGGGCAGTATCTCACAGATGAGGACACCAAGGGTCATGTAGTAAGTGGCAAGGCTGAAGTCTGACTACCCACATCCCCCTTCCCACAGGGGTATTGTGATCTCACTGCGGGAAGTAGGGCTGGAATTGGAAGCTTGTTGTAAAGCTTGCAAGTTACAATCTATCCACAGTAGGTGCAGAACTCAGAGAGAGAGAGATTCTTGGGTTGTAATTAATAAAATGCTATTCAGACAGAGGGAAGGGGCTTTCATAAGGATACTCGAGTGAGTCTCATTAAAACAAAGAGCTGAGCCTGACCAGGCGGTGGTGCAGTGGATAGAGCATCGGACTGGGATACAGAAGACCTGGGTTCGAGACTCAGAGCTCGCCAGCTTGAGCGCAGGCCCATCTGGCTTGAGCAAAAGCTCACCAGTTGGACCCAAGGTCGCTGGCTCCAGCAAGGGGTGGCTCGGTCTGCTGAAGGCCCGTGGTCAAGGCACGTGTGAGAAAGCAATCAATGAACAACTATGGTGTCACAACGGCAACAAAAAACTAATGATTGATGCTTCTCACCTCTCTCCGTTCCTGTCTGTCTGTCCCTGTCTATCCCTCTCTCTGATTCTCTATAAAAAACAACAACAAAGAGCTGAAAGAGAATCTGGCCCCAAAACAGAATGGGTAAGCCATCGGGGTCCCAGGCACCATGTCTCTCTTTCTATCTCTCTCCTCTCTCTCTTTCTCTGTCTGTCTGTCTGTCTCTCTCTCTCTCTCTCTCTCACACACACACACACACACACACACACACACATACCACATCTCTCTCTGTCATCTCTCCATATCTCTGCTGAGCTCTCTCTAGTCACGTGACAGGAAGGAATGACTTCAAGGTCCCCCAGTCCAAAGGACCAGCCCAGGGAGCGGGTAACCTCTCAGAGCCCTTTAACCCCAAATCCTGGGAGTTGTCATCTAAAAAGCCCAGCCTGTGCCAAGTGTCCAATCAAGTGTGACCAGGGCTAGGGTCACACACATGGCTTCCAGGAGGGGGTGGCCAGTGCTCAGCAAAGGGCCGAACAGACTCCCTCCACTTTCCTGCATTTTCCCTCCTGTGACATCAGAGACGTAAGACACCTGCAGTCTGATAACAGCTCTTCAGGAGGAAGATACTCCCTCACAACAAATGTGCATCTCCTAAGAAGCTCTTGGTTTCGAAACACAAATATAAAAAGGGAAAACGTTACCTGTGTATCAGAAGGCTGGAAGCCAAAAAACCTTCATAGCGCTTTCCTTCGGCAGTGTGACATTGGTGGGTCATTTTAGCTTTCTTTTGCTCATATCTATGCGTATGTATACTTTTTTTAAAGTCTTATTTGAAGTTAAAAAAAAAACATTTGTGTGACATGTTTGGGGATCTCACTGCTATGATAGAGTTTACGTACTGGTTTCTCTTGTTCGTTGAAGGTTGGAGCCAGAAAAGCCACCCCAAAGATGAACCAAGAAAGAGAGATGCTGAAGAGAGATTATTCCAGCAGGTCCAGTCAGAGTTTTCTGTCCTCTAAGCCTGGTGGAAGGAACTAGAAACGTCATCCTGCTTGGCCTTGCATGATCCTCTGTGAGTCAGTGAGACTTGTGTCAAAATACTAAGATGCTTTTGTAGGACTTTAAGGGTTGTTACCCTAGTGCCAGGACCACCAAACAAAATAGGAGGAAGAGCCAGAAGTCACGGATATCATTTATGTTTTATTTTTCAAAAGCCACAATAAAAAGAATATCTTGATATTTCAAACCCAAATGCATTCTTAATGCTGATTAAGACTAGACGGAAATGGGAGATTTCCTTTGTGTGATATTCCACGGAAGGTGCGTAGTACACAGGGTTCGGACCTAAAGTCAGTGAGCAAGGTGAACATTACCTGATCTTAAAAAGACTCTTGAAAATTCCAGAAATTTTTTTTACATAGTATTATTTATATTGTACCATATCCCCAAAGTACAAAAACGGCAAGATTTTCTCCAGCATCCGAAAAGATCACTCAGGAAATAGTTCAAGCAGCTGACTCATGTTTGGGATCCAAATTGTGTGTGTGTGGGGGGGGGGGAATGTTGTTTGTTGGTGGAACATGTATATTTGAATTTGCATAAGTTAAATTTGATGCCTATATGACTTCACTATATTTTAGGTCTTTCAGAGGATGTGTTAACTTTTATCATGAACATTGCAACCCATGATTACAATTTCTCTTTTATTTTATTTTTTTACTAAGCGAGAGGCAGGGAGGCAAAGAGACAGACTCCTGCATGTGCCCGACTCTGCAAGCCCCCTACAGGGCGATGCTCTGCCCATCTGGGGCCACTACTCGGTTGCTCAGCAACTGAGCTATTTCTGTGCCTGAGGTGAGGCCATGGAGCCATCCAGCCATCCTCAGTGTCTGGGGCCAAATCACTCAAACCACTAGAGCCATGGCTGCAGGAGGAGAGGAGAGAGAGATAGACAGAGAGGGAGAGAGAAGGGGGGAGCAGGGGAGAAGCAGATGGTCACTTCTCCTATTTGCTCTGACTGGGAATCCAACACAGGACTTCCACACACCCAGCCGACAATCTACCACTGAGCCAACCAGCCAGGGCCGGCAATTTCATTTTTTACTCCATAAACTAGGTAGCTTTTAGGGTATCTCCACAGCCACATCCCCTTTCCCTGAGAATGCACCCCCTCCTCAAATCAGGTTTGCCCTACCTAAGCTGTGTGTGCTCTTAGCCACGGCTGGTTGGCCAAGCAGTAGATGATACCCAAGCCGGACCAATCAGGTTCTCTTCTAACTCAAGCTGGGCCAATCAGCTTCGCTGTTCTGAGTGTTTGGAAGTGGAGCCTGAGATGCCATGCCAAGTCATTAGTGGTGCTAGAGCTGAGAATGTAACACAGTTCCAGGGTTAGGGTGGCCACTTTCCACCTTGTGTTTGGAATAATAATGCCAGTCTTCGGAGAGAAAAGGCTGGGGTAGATACGCCACAAGTAGAGACAAGAAACCAAGGGCCTGAGATCCCCAGAGAGACAGTGCAGCAGATACAACCAGCCCCTTAGTCATCACTTCCCTCGACTGAGGAAGCTGAAAGCTAGCTGCCTTGATTTCCCAGCCTCCATTACTGCTAGAGCTGACCGTATTGTTCAGTTCTCACCAATGACATGTAAGGGAAAACTGCTGGGGAGGGCTTCTCTTCTGCAGTAAAAGGCAATTCTTTGCTAGGAAAAAGCTTTTTGCCCTTTGTCTCTTTGCCTTGTCTTCTTTTTGTCTCCGAGAGCTCAGACTTGGAGCTGGAGCAGCCATTTCGGGACCACCAGGCAACAAGCAAGAGGCCGAAACCCACCGCCAAGGACAATGGAATGGAAAGAGAAGGGCCTGGTGCCGCATCCCTGTGTCCAGCACCATGGCGGACTGCCCACCTCTGTAGTTCCCGTTGTGGAAGACGATGCATTTCTTCCTGTTTAAGCCACTGTGGTCAGGTGTACCTGCTTATGCTGTGGGACAAACTACTCAGAACATAGTGACTGAAAATGGCACAGTTATCTCTCAAGACTCTTTGGGCCAAGCTGGGCACTTGTCCTAGTTTGAGCTGGCTTGGCTGGGGCGAGACAGTTTGAGATGACCTCACTGACATGCCTTGTCACTGGCAGGCAAGTTGGTTTAGGTCAGTGGTTCTCAATCAGGGGCAATCCGTCCTACACACACAAGGGACATCTGGCCATTTCTGGATGCAGTTTTGGTTGTCACAACTGGGTTGGAGGGAGGGTGTGGGGAGGGTACCACTATCGTCTATGAGTAGAGGCCAGCAATCCTGCTAAACATCCCACAGTGCACAGTGCATCCCACACCATGACGTATTTTATCCAAAATATCAATAGTAGTGAGAATGAGAAACCGCAGTCTAGAGAGGCTGGGACTGTCTGTCTCTGCTTGACATGGTGTCTCATCACCCCGCTGGCTAAACCAGGCTCTTTTGTGTGTGGTGGGTCTGGGTTCCCCAGAGCAGCTGGAGAAATCAAGCCCCAAAGCACAAACACTTCTCACCTGCCTTGTGTTCGTCAATATCCCATCAGACAAAGCAAGTCATATGGCCAGAGTCAGTTTGGGAGGGCTCCAGATTTTTACATTCTACCCACATCCACTGTTCTGTTATTTGAAACTGAAGGCATTCCAACTGAGACCGAAGGAGAAAGTTACTTCCATGCCTAATAACTTTCCGGTTCCTAGTAGTCTTGTCTTTCGGAAAGCCAATGATAATGCCCGCCCTTGGGTTCCACTAGGACCCTTTGTATCACTCAAGAGTCTTTGATTGCAAACAACAGAAACCTTTTATGGCTAATGTAAGCAGAAAGGGAGTTTATTGAAAGGAAATGAGGAAAGTTAGAGAATCAAAAGACAAGCAAAGCCAAAGAGCCAGGTACGGGCTTTTCTCCCCCACAGGGGTTCCCCTGGGGTTGTATCAAGGTACCACACGGGACCTGCGGTCCCCTAAACCCTCCCGATCTTCCGATCCCCCAAGAAGCTAAGACAATTTCCTTCCATCCTCGCCACTGGCAGCCCATTCGGGTTCTTGGATTCGTGACTTTGCAGATAAGGTGCCCTTCTCTAGAGACTTGGCAGAGCCACCAAAGCCTGCTGTTGTGGAAACCAGAGTCCTGAAGTGTCTGCAGAAAAGAGATAGCTTCCGGATCTGCATTCCAAAGTGCGCTCCCAGTAAGTGGAGGGCTTTCCAGGTTCTCGGGGTCTTAGGGATGAAAGCCACACTCTAACGATGGGAGGAAACCCAAACCTGCCCCCTGCCTCTGCTGCTGTGTTCCTCTGTTTCAAACGGAGGCCTCCTGAAGCAGTAGTTAGGTCACCCAGTGAGGGGAGACTATTTCAGCTTATCAACCTGGCCTCATTTCCATCAAGATGTGTCGCTCGCATCCGTCTGCTCAGTGTCCCAAGTTATTTCGGGCCAATTCATGACCTTCTGTGCCTGCTTTTGTTTTTAGACATTTTTCTTTGCCGATCTGTTCCCCAGGAATCCACCACAACGCCTCTAGCCTGCGGTGGGAAGCTTTAACAGGCTCTTTGTTTTGAGTTTCCTCTCAATTTTAGCATATTGTTTATATTCCTAAGACCCTAAGATATCAGAGGCAGAAGATTTTATCCTCTGGCTAACTGTGACCTTATCACCATAGAACCCAGAGGTGCCCTCTGCCTGATAAATCATTTTTACAGTTAAACAACCAGCCTTCATTCATGCAGGCAACAAATTCTGGGTCCCCACTATGCACCAGGTACTCAGGGGCACTAGACCTGAGTGCTAGACCTGGTGACCTTGACCTTTGCTCCCCTTTCTGTCCTGGTCGGCTGCTCTCCTGAGTCAGAATCACTCCTTTCCTGGGTATATTGACTGGGGAAGCCCACCTTCAGCGTTCATATACTCTTGTTCGGCTTTCTGTGGGTTTGCTGGGTATTCTGTAGAGAGAACTGCATGCAGCAGTGACCCTTTCCTGGAAGTTTCTTTGTGCCTTTCAACAGTTGAAATTTAATAGCTAATAATAGCAAACTGTTTATAGAGCCCTTGGCAAGCCATCAGACTCTGTGCTAAGCACAGTGCCGACATCAGCCCACTTAGCCCTCACGCACTATGTTGTACGGCTCCTGTTTTACCTGTGAAAACAATAAGTAGGAAGTACCCTGCCTGAGACCAACAGCGTCAGAATCCAGACTTCTTCCCACAAAACACTCGACTATATCAGTTTCTTCAGTGAAGTCCGGGAACCAGCTGATTATCTCTACCACTTGATGAGGACAGGGTCAGCCACTTCTGCAAAGGGCCAGGCCATTACAGTCTTTTTCCGATAAAGGGTCATTTAGCTTGGTGGACCAGAGTCTCTCTGCCTACCCAACTCTGACATGGCAATATGATACCCAAACAAATGAGCAGGCTGCGTTCCAATAAAACTTTATTTACAAAAATAGGCAGTGGGCCAGATATGCCCACTGTATGGCCAGTGGCCAAGGCTACCATTACAGCAGCCTGGATCATGCAGATTCGCATTAGATTTGGACAGTCGGTAATGAAACAACAGAGCCAAGAACTGGTGAGCCATCAGCTTTCATTCTAGCTTGCACCTGGTGGGCAAGTAAAAACACACACTGGGCTCCAAAACCCACTCATTCAGTGCTCACAAAGCTACTGACTTATCCGAGTTTCCTAGAATCAAAGGTTTCTAGCTCACCAATCTTATTCACCTCTGTTCCCCATCTCCTTCACTCTGCACAAACTCTGTACTAACTGACTTCTCCCTCAGCACTCCACCATCTTGGCTGCTTCTCCTGGCCTCCTCCACGTGGCCTTACTCTGCTCTCTTCTCTAATACTAATCTCAGGAACCGAGAGAGAGCAAGCTCCCGGTCTGCCCCACTTTATAGTGTAGAAATCCAAACCTTTAATCCAATCTACAAACAAGGAAGTCTCTGATACAAAGTCATTTTTCTGAGGCATAATGGGAGGATTCCTCATGAGAGTGCACCACCCCACATCATCCAATCAGTCAAGGATGTGGGGAAAAGCTTACTCTTAAAACTAAGCCTTGGGCTATAATGACCCTGCCTATTTATAGCCTGTCCCCCCGCCCACACACACACACAATAATATAATTACACCCATCCCAAGCATAAGGGCAACCAATATCACCTGGGCAATGGCCTTCCCCGTGGGCAGCGCCATCTTTAACAAAGTGAGCATAATATATTTTATCTTCCCAACACCCACCCCTTGTTAACCTCTCCCCCAGGCTAAATTGTTAATATCTACATGGCTATGGTCTGCTGCATGACTCCCAAGGAGGCCGATGATCGGCATCTCCACTACTAAGAGCAACGGGAGCCTTTCCTATGTGCCATGCACCACACTGAACGCTACATAATTATTTTTTTCATTGAATCCTCTCAAGTGCTCCAGCAGGAGATAATTATTGCCATTTTATGACAATGCAACAGAAGTCAGAAAGGTCAAGTCACTTGCCCAAGGTCCCCCCATTGGGATTTTTACACTCCTGTGACACCACACTGCCTTGCACCACCAGAGCCCTACACCTGGACAATTGGGAGTGAGGCCTATGAGTCTGGAGACTTGCCTTCTGCTGGACCCAGAGTGAGAGAACCAAGCCTTCATGACGACATGGCCTTCCTCTGGGCGACCTGGATTACTAGCCCCCTTCTGAGAGTCACCTTCTTTAGCCGATACCTTCGTTCAGGTGTCCCTGGTCTAGGCACTATGCTTTCCCTCCCATCTGACTTGGCCTATGTTGGGCAGATAAAATATATTATGCTCACTTTGTTAAAGATGGCACTGTCCACATGCAAGTTTAAAGAGTAAGCTCTTCCCCACACCCTTGACTGATTGGATGATGTGGTGTGGTGCACTCTCATGAGGAATCCTCCCATTATGCCTCAGTTAAGTGACTTTGTATCAGAGACTTCCTTGTTTGTAGATTGGATTAAAGGTTTGGATTTCTACACTATAAAGTGGGGCAGACTGGGAGCTTGCTCTCTGGGTTCCTGAGGTTAGCATTAGAGAGGAGAGCAGATTAAGGCCACGTGGAGGAGAAGGGAAGTAACCAAGATGATGGAGTGCTGAGGAAGAAGCCAGTTAGTGCAGAGTTTGTGCAGGAGAAGGAGATGGGAAACAGAGGTGAATAAGTCTGGTGAGCTAGAAAGCTTTGATGCTAAGGAAACTCAGATAAGTCAGTAGCTTTGTGAGCACTGAATGAGTGGGTTTTGGAGCCCAGTGTGTGTTTTTACTTGCCCACCGGGTACAAGCTAGAATTAAAGCTGATAGCTCACCAGTTCTTGGTTCCGTTGTTTCATTACCAACTGTATGAATCAAATGCGAACCTACATGTGAATGGCCATGATGGTGGCTCCTGGCCACACAGCCTACCTCTGCATTGTTCTAATTTTACAATCTCCCTTCCAGTTTCCCAAATTCTCAGGCGCACCTGCTGCGACCACGTGCAGTGTTTATCTGTACCCTCCATTTGTTCCTTCCACACCGTCCGCTGAGCAGAGAGCTCTAAATGACCTCTGAGCCACATTGATGCCCAAGGACCAGCAGGTCACACGGTCTCAATCCCTATCTGATGCCGCTGACACTGTACTCAGAGGAGAAGGGGACAGACACTTGAGAGGTTTGTTTTTTAAGAGCTCCTGTTATCTTTTGTGTTGAGTCATGTGGGTGCATAGAGGTGTCACTTTAGCAGCTTTTCTTTCTTGGCAGTGACCTTGAGACCTAAAAATGGGCCACCGGATGCTCTGGAGGGGACACTAAGAAAACACCCAGTCTGTCCCCCCCCCCTGGCCTTACACAGAGCAGGCCATCTTGCCTTTATTCGACAATTATTCCTTCCCAGCCAGGCCCCATGCTGGGCACTGAGGAGCCAAAGTTGAACCAGAGAGATAGGTTCCCCAGGAAGTTGTGTTGGGGAAGGGGGCTGGCGACAGATATTTTATTAGCAGCTTCACTGCGGGTTATAATTCATGCTGAGTCCCAGCCACAGGACAGTTTAGCAGGAAGAGTTGTGGCCTCTCTTAGTCCCCCAGTATGGAGTCCCAACCAGTCTCTCTCTTCCAACTGCCAAAGTCTGCTCCTTCCCCCTACTCCTGCACAAGACCAGAGCAGTTCCACGGCCAGAGCCCGCTGCCCAACACACGTAATAAACATGGCTCGATTGCCCCGGTGCGGGCACGTACTGCTTTCACAGTGGAATACAAAAATCCCAGCCACCGTCTCATATCACTGCCACCCTTGGAAGGGATCCTGGAGAGCACCTCAGATGCAGCCCTGCTGGGTTTTAAGCCAAATGTGCATACACACACACATACACTGAGTTTAAAACAGGCTAAAACTCAGGGCTTTAAACTTGGACAGTGAACTTCTTGGGGTTTAACAGAAGCAGAAAACACTCAGCTTTCTTTTTTTCCAGCCTGCCCAGTGAAGCATATGCAACTAATCTGAAAGGTGATCTCGGTTTTCAGGTAGATTCAGTGCATCCAAGATAACTACAAAAAGAGAGCTCTATAGATAGATGGCTTGGTTTCTAATGACCTGAAAATGGGCCTACCTGCAGCTGTCCCCGTCCGGCCCTTCTCCACCTGCCCAACTCAGCGGTCCCATAAACTCCTGCCCTTCCTTCACACACACAACTTCCAGACTTGGCAGGAGGTGAAAGGGCCTCTGAGACCCACCAGATTATGACCCGTCCCCTGCTGTTACCCCTCCGATCACTCCAAATGAGGACTTGGGTTGTCCCAAAATCTTGACATTTGTGCATCAGCTCAATCCATCAAGGGCTTCCTGATGACCACAGAGTGTCTGCAATGATTAATTAGTAAGCTGGTATGTATACAGAGCTAAGTGTGTACTGCACTTTGAGCTGACTTTACCTCTGCCTGCCTCCCTAATCCCTTCTCGTTACCCCAGCATCTCAGGGTGGAGGGACCACCCAGTTCTGCCAGGTTCTGAATCACCCCTCTATATTCACTCCATCTGCCCTATCACCCAAGAGCTCTTCCCAACCCCTTCGTACCTTCCTCCTCTTCTTCAAAGTGCTGTTGTTTTTCTTAATATGACTTTACCCCTCCCCAAAAGACAGTTACACAAGTAGGTGTGGGAGGAAGGAGAGGAACAGAAGTCAATGATGACTAAGTCAGCCCAGCTCCCTGGACGCTGAAAGACTGTCGGAATTGGCTCTCACTTGCCCCGCCTCTGTAAAAATCCTTTGCCGAGGGTGTGATTTTTCCTGAAGATCATTCTTTCCACATGACCAAATGCTGTCTGTAATGCGTAACCAGTCCAGATCGTTTCTTTCTGCCCAAATCCATGCTTTGGGCATAGCACAGGGTCATTCAGAAGTGATTTCCCTAATGAACAAGCATCTGCTAGTTCCTGGGAATTTTATAATCTCATCAGCTCTCAGCAGTTATACCCACTTTTTCTTTCTTTGCCACTTCTTTAATTGCTAAAGAAGTGCTTTCCCTGAAGTCCTATAGCCTCAGGAGGAAAATGTTTAAATAAAATGAAGCCTCCCCCCTCTCCCTACATGCACCTCTGGCTTTAGAGCAGATCAACAGTTGTCTTCTTTTTCTTCTCCTTTTCCAAGTGAGAGGAAGGGAGATAGAAACACAGACTCTCGCATGTGCCCCAACCGGGATCCACCTGGTAACCCCCGTCTGGGGCCGATGCTCTGTCCATCTGTGGTCATGCTCTCAACCAAGCTATTTTTAGCACCTGAGGCGAGGATCCAGGAGCCATCCTCAGTGCCCTGGGCCATGGCTACGAGAGAAGAAGAAAGAGAGAGAGAAGGGGAGGGGGATGGGTGGGGAAGCAGATGGTCGCTTCTCCTGTGTGCCCTGACCAAGAATCAAACCCGGGACATCCACACACTGGACCAACACTTTACCACTGAACAAACCAGCCAGGGCAACAGTTGTCCTTTATAGGCAGGGCCCAGCCCAAGGAGTGCAAATGGGGCAGAGTACTGGGCAGCTCAACCTCTCTTCCTGTAGTCACAGAGCCTCCGAACTCTAAAACCCAGAGAACCTGTGGGAAACCCAACCCAAGAGGTCTTAAAAAGGGCTCACTCATTGGGGTACCATTTCCCGTGCTCTGACGGCTAGTCCTGGGCATTCCACTCCCTTTTTATAAGATGCAGTAGGTAATGATCTGGAATTCCCCACTATGCATCAGGAAACCCACCCGGTCTCTGGAGGGCGATGTCCACACAAGCTATTGATGGGGGCATTTAATATATACAGCCAGAGTGAATATAATTCAAACTAAACAGGTTTTTCACATATTTGTAAGTTGGTTTTTTTTAAGAACATAAAACCTCACACGATCTCTTCCCTGTTAAAAGTTTGCTCCCACATCCAGCAGATGCAAAGTATTTCATAATGAAGGCAACCCTATTTCATGCAGACCTACTATAAACCATAAGTTAAAGCAAGTCGAGGTTTATCAGGTTTTTTAAAAGTAATTAGGTGCTTTGTGAGGAAAACTAAAAATTTGTCAAACCTGAGCATCTGTAGACAGAATTTTTAAAGTTTCAATCTACACCCTGCCACTCGTCTTTTGCATAATTAAAAACAAACTATTGTACTTTAGTTGGGTCCTTCAAGGCTGCATATGGGAGATATAAAAACCTCTCTTTTGCAAATAGCTGGGTCAAACTGCCTAAGATCAACAGAAGCTTAATTCCAAGCAATAAGGAAACAAAATCATCCCGTTTAATCTGAACATCTTTATTGAACTCAGAAACAATCTCAAAAATAAGTAAATACAAATTTCATATTTTCTGAATGCTGAAGTTTTCTCTCAATTTCATTCTTTTTTCAAAATGCTTTTTAAACTAATTTGGCAATATTTTTACACTATGGCAATCAATAAATATCAATTGAGATCTGTTCATGCAAATCATTTTGTAAGGACATCTGGCTGTACCTTCTCAAATGTTTCTCTGCCTCCAGATCACTGATTTTTTAAGCCCTGTATCCATCTTTTCTCTGGACCTTGACTAGAGGGAGGGGGTCTGCATAGCGGGTCTTCAGCATCCTCTTAACACAAATCACAGTCCTCCTTCTAGATTAGTGATTTTCAAACTTTGTGAGCAAAACTCTCCTGGGTGATTGTTGAAATGCAAAGTTCTGGGCCCTGCCCCAGAGATCAGTTTGGTCTGTCTGGATTGGAGCCTGGGAGTCTGTATTATTCACCCCCACCCCACCTCCCACCCATGCCCCTCCTCCCGCGCGGGTTTCTTTTGCTGGAGGTCCTCACCTTTGCAGTTTGAAGGTGACAGACCAAACCACAGAGAAAAAACCCATCCCATGAGCCTCTGGGGCCCTCACCGAAATAGTGACATCAAGATCACTCTGCAGGTTTCCCTAAAGCAGAGTCACAGGCGACAGCGTGGTCCAGCAGCTATTCTGCCAAGTCACCTATGTGATGTGCTGGGCCAAGGGGAGAGGACCAGCCCCTTGTCCCTCTCGCTTTTTCCCTGTCTCGGAACACCTCTCAGAGCTGAGGCACAGCCCCACCTCCGTCGCAGCCGCTGGTCCATCCTTTTCCAAAATATGAAGCCGCTTCCGCTGTGATTAAATCTAAACTCGGGTTCTGCTCACGGGGTCCACCTTCATACCCATGCGACCCTCATTGACAACACCAGTGTGTAACGAGTCGTTTCCATGACAACCGACAGGGTGTTACGGACACAGGATTACGATTTCACCGCGTGGAGATTCCAGAGAAGGGGTTGGGGGCTGCGATCCCCGGCTCCCCCAATCCACACCCAAACTGCAGGGGAGGACCCCCTCTTCCTTCCCGCCCGGCCCCGGGACTCCAGCCCGATCTCTCCCGCTCAACTTGCGCAGTGGGAATGGAGACGGGGAATGGATTGTTACGGAGACTCCCTAGTCTTAAAGGGTGGATGGTGGCGGGATGGGCGCCAACAGCACGCTTGAGCCGGAGCGAATGACACCAAGTTCGCGCGGGCTGCGCAGGGCCCCGAGCGGGGGCAGGGAGCGGGCGGGCCCCGAGGGGCGCAAGTCCCACCTTCGGGGGCGGTGCTTGGCGCGGGGAGTGTCAGGAAGAGGAAGAGCGCGGCCAGAGGCGGTGCGGGCGCGCGGCGAGCAGGGGCCGGGTCGAGCGAACACCGCGCGGGCCACCATGGCCACGGACGAGCTGGCCAACAAGCTGAGCCGGCGGCTGCAGATGGAGGACGAGGGAGGCGCCGAGGCCCCGGAGCAGCCCGGCCTGAACGGGGCGGCGGCGACCGGGGGGCAGGACGAGGCGGCCGAGGCGCTGGGCAGCGCGGACGAGGAGCTGAGCGCCAAGCTGCTGCGGCGCGCCGACCTCAACCAGGGCATCGGCGAGCCCCAGTCGCCCAGCCGCCGCATCTTCAACCCCTACACCGAGTTCAAGGAGTTCTCCAGGAAGCAAATCAAGGACATGGAGAAGATGTTCAAGCAGTGAGTGCCTGCCCGACCCAAACCCCTCTACCCCCACCCCGCCGGTCGGCCTCCGGCCCGGTACCCCCAATCCCGCGCCGCCCTGGGAGCCCTGCCACCAGCCCAGCTCCCCCGAACCCCGACACACCAGGGCTGAGGACCCTGCGGCCCCTTCCAGACAATCGCGAGCTGCGGAACCCTCCACCCCACTAGGCATATGAGTCAGGGGATTCCCGGGTCTTGGCTTGCGACCCCTCTGCTGGGTGACGCCACCCCCAGTGCACCAGACGCGCGCACCGACTGGGGAACCCCGCGGCTCCTAGATAATCACGAGTCCCAGCTAGCCCCCATCACCACCCCATACATAGGGCTGAACACTTCGGGATGCTGGCCTAGGACCCTGCCCTGTTAGTGACGTTTCCCCCACCACCCCACACACAGATTGAGGACTACCGTGGCCTCCCGCCCGCCCCCAACAAGCAACTAGAATTCACATCCCCACGCCAACACTCACTGGTCACAAACACCCCCCAAAGCCTCAACAAAGGTGACTGTTCCCTGAATTCCATGCCACACACGTCTTTTTCCTTGGAGGTCTCTCCATCCCCCTGCCTGTCTCGGATCCTCCTCCTCTTCCCGTGCAGTTCAGCGTCTTGTAGCAAACTATAGTCAAAGACCCGTCAGCCCCTCCCACCCCTATCCCATCCACTCAGTTAGCCAGGAACCTGAACCTTGACCTTCAGGTGGGTCTCCCTAGGGGGGGGACCCTTCTGTCCTTGCTCCCCATTTTGCAGGTATGTGCAACCTCCCCCCCCCCAAATATCCCTTAAGTGGTCAGCCACCTTTTCTCCCCGCACACTGTCCCTCCCTCCTCTTGCCTTCACCCCCACCACCCAGCAGCTTCTGTCCCCTGCCTCCTGTCAGAAGACCCCATCTCTCATCACCACCTTCCCGGTGCCCCTCCTTGCTACTGTGTGCCCCCTTCCCCACCCATGCGGGGTCCCTGATGCCCCATACCTACCTGACTTCCCAGTTTCTCTCATCCCTACATTGACTCCATATAATTCCACGCCCTGTGTTCTCAGCAGGTTGGACAGGCACCCCCAGGTGGGTGGACTCAGCCCTTCTGCCAAAAAAATGCCCTTAGTATCCCTGTTGAGGGACTAGAAAGAAAGGACTCCAGGTCCTCTCTGGCCCATCCCTGGGTCAACAAGGTTGGGATGGAGATGGTCAGCCACAGTCCCTTCCAGCCATGTTTGGGGAGGTGGGGATGGAGATGCACAACCTCGCTCCCTTTGGTACCCTTCCTACTTCCTGTTGCCCGTCTTCCTGCCCTTGGCTTCTAGAAGGGACACAGCCCAGGAGTATTGGTCATGAGTGGATCTGGGAGGAGGTGGAACTATTCTGAGAATGCCCTGGGACAAACAGCCCCGGAGCCAAGGGTGGGGTGTGCCCACCTGGCCTGGGGCAGGAGGTAGAGCAGTGTGTCTCAGCCACAAGCAGCTGACTGTCCAGCCCACAAGCAGCAGCCCAGGAAGGCGGTGTTTTGCAACCCTAGAGCTTGAGAAAGGCTCTTCTCACTTCTTGCACTTGGCGCAGCTGCTGCTTCTGTATTTGGCCCCAACCACGCAGGGGAAGAGGTTTCTTTCTGGTTTCCAGACCTAGGTGACTGGGCGCCCCATACTTTTCCAGGGGCCAGGCTGGGGGGAAACTAGTCCGTGATTCCCTTCTGGAACTCTGCAGGCAAGTCCCAGGGCCCTGTGGCTGCCTCTTTGACTCCAGGGTCTTGTTGGGAATTCTCCTAAAGTTTCTTCCCAGACAAAGATTGGCACAGTCAGGAGAGCAGGATTTCCAGGAGGTGAAGATTTCCAAAAACCTGGCAGGAATAGATGGAAAGTTCCTTGAGCGCAGGGCTGATGGAGCTTCACTGTCCAGAACTTCCTTGTAGAGCTGCGTGGAGATTGAGTGCAGATGAGATTACTCAACGCAGCCAGGATCTCTGTATCAATAGCAGTACCAAGGCACTAAGGAGTTCAGTCCTCCTCCCAGCAACCTCATGGCAGAACCATCATCATTCCCATGACACAGTTGGGGAGTTTGGGCACAGACGTAACTGGCCAGGATCTGAACCCAGGTCTGTGACTCCAGAACCCATGTATTTCCTTTCTGGGTTTCCACTTACAGCCTTCTGCTTCCACATGGGAAAACACACTCCTCCTACACCCTCTTCCATGTTCATGGGTGGTCTCTGCCTTGTGGACCCACCCACCATCAGCCACCCCTTGTCCCTAGAGCCCCCCTTCTCTTAGGCTTCCACACACCCCTACCCCCTGCCGAAATCCAGACCCGAGCTGTTTGGGAGAGCCCAGACACCGCGCAGGGCAGGGACAGCTAGATTGTGAGGGGCCAGTGACTGGGGGGAATGGTCTCAGAGCAGCGCTGACAGAACAAGAACAGGCTCACTTTTCACCGAGTCTGTTTTCAGCATCAGTTTGACGAGTACTTTAGTGAAGACTTGGGGGAGCGGGACCCATGCAAGCCCCCTCTTGGCACACCTACTGCTTGCCGCTGCTGTGGTGGGAGGGGTGAGGGGTAGGAAGGGGCCAGGGAGCTGGACTTCTAGGGAAGGAAGTGCTGCCCAGCCAGGGGCCCTAGTTTGAATGGAAAGCTGCAGATTTTGTATTCAAAGAAACAAGGCTTCACTGTGCCAGCCAAGCCCAGCCCCTCCGAGTCCGGCTGTGAACAGCCAACAGACAGGCTCTCGGGGAGGACAAAACCCCCGTTCTGCTTCTGCTGAGTGGGGCTGCAATCCCCCGGGCCCCAGCAGAGCCCGAGGACCACAGCCAGGGCTTTGCTGCCAGGCTTCCACGCTGGTCTCCAGTTCTCCCGGCAGGGGGGAGGGAGTCCTGCCCTCCTGGGCAGCCATCCACTAGAGCCCAGGGCAGAAGATAGGGGCTCAGGGGGAGCTGGGACCCCGGCTTTCCTTGGAGGCCAGTAGCCTGGGGTATCAGTCCTCTGTTCCTGGGTTACCTAGTCTGCCTGACCTCCCTGGACCTTAGTCTTCCCATCTGTAAAAGAAGCAGGCTCTATCTGATGATTCCCAAAGGTGATTCTGCAATGACCTTATTTCTGAGGGGTCCTGAACTCTTCTGGGCAGCACAACTGCCTTCCCGGGTCTTCCAGTCTGTCCATTCAGTGTTCCTCAGCACACTCTTCCCGAGGAGGGAGGTGGGGGGAGCGGAGAGGAGACAGAGGGAAGGTGGGCTGTCCACCGCCATCATTGACCTCATGCCACAGTCATGCAAGTTCCGGCAGGGACAGCCCTTCTCCCCACTTTACAGAAAAGGAAACTGAGACCCAGAAAGGTATAGTGATCTGCTTGGGGTTACAGGGAGGTGTTCAATGGCTGGGCAAGAGCATCCTTTGTCTGGACAGTGGGGATAGTGGTCCCCAGTTGGTGGGGGGAGGTGAAGCTCAGAGGTGAGGCATGGTGCTGACACGTGGACACACCCCATCAGTGGAGCCCAGACAATCAGTCCTCCCTCCCTGTGCTGCCCCAGGCTGCATCCACCAGCTCTAATCCACTCTCTCCCCACCGCTCACTGCCGGTCCATTCTTGGCTGTCTCTAGAACCCTCTGGGCAAAAGAGGAATGGTATGGACCCAGAGAGCATCAAGGGGGCCCCTCTGGACTGGTGACAGCCTGCGTGGGACTCTGCAGGGTTCTGTAAAACGAGACCTGCCAGAGACGTAGGCAGCCATGTAATTCTGAACCTGCCGTGGAATCTGAGGAAGTTGTCCTAGTTCCCTGCCTGGCCCGGCCCCGTCACTGCATCTCATGACCTCCTGCGTCAGAAACACAGGTTTCCCTCTCCTGCTGGGCCCTGCCCTTCCGGCCCTGCCCTCCTCCTCTTCACCTGCGCAGGCCCTTGCCTCTCCGAGCACCTCCCTCCCGAAGCTTCCTTCCTGAAAGGCTGTGTGGTGCAGTGGTTCACCGTGGGGCCTTTGGACTGGACTCTGCGGCCCTGGGTTTGAATCCCAGCTCCGGGTCCTGGGGCAGTTTCTGAGCCTCAGTTCCTACCCCTTAGAACAGGGAGAGTAATAGCAGCCACCTCACAGGGTTGTCACGTGGAGTTTAACCCAGTGCTTGGCACAAAGTAAGCACTTACTAAGTTCCTCTCACCGTCATCCCCGGTCCTAGCGCAGGTTGTCTGGACTGTCACCAGGGTAGCTGCACAAAAGCCACTGGCTGCCTCCACTTACCCCCCACGGAGCTGCTGGGCTGGCAGCCACCCTCTTGCTTTGGGCCAGAATGACAGGAACCCAACATGAGGACCCTTTTCTTCTGCTGAACAGACGCTCTGATTGACAGCTACATACGGCTTTGATAAATAACAAAACCGGGGACGGGAATTCATTATCACTTCATTATGTGGAAGGCAGGTGGCAGGAAAAAAGGAAGAGCAAACAGCAGCTCTGGAGTAACACAGAAGGGGGGCTCCAGCACCCCACCGCCGCTGCCCATCTGGGTGGCTCTGTGCAGGGTCCTCAGCATCTCTCGTAGCCTCAGTTTCCCCTGGGGCTAAAGAACCTACCAGGTAATGTTCTGAGGATTAAATTTTTAAAGTCCCACCTGACCAAGCTGTGGCGCCCTGGATAGAGTGTTATCCTGGGATGCTGAGGGGACCAGGTTCGAAAATCCGAGATCACCGGCCTGAGCATGGGGTCGCCGGCTTGAGCGTGGGATCATAGACATTACCCCATGGTCACTGGCTTGAGCCTAAGGTCACTGGCTTGGCTGGACCCCCCACCCCCATCAAGGCACGTATGAGAAAGCAATCAATGAGCAACTAAGGATCCACAACTAAGAGTTCATACTTCTCATCTGTCTCCCTTCCTGTCTCTCCCTCCATCTCTCTCAAAAAAAATTTTTTTTAAGTCCTGAGCCTCTATAGAGTCCACCATTGGGTCCTCTGTGGGCTTTCGGGAACAGGAGTGATAGTTCTGAAAAACCTCAAGTTTACGCCTTTGATAATTCATCCATTTTGGTATTAAATTCCTGCTGTGTGCAAGTCTCAGAAAAAACTCAGAGAAGAATGAGGTTCCTGCCCTCAAGAAGCTTGAAGTCTCAGAGAGCAGTAGTATATAGGGAGGGGCCTTCAGGGGAGAGAGGATGGGCCCACGGGGCTAGAAATGGAAGGTCCCATTTCTTTATTTCTACCAGGAGGACTACAGGTTCTTGTGAGGATTGCCAGGGTGATGGGCTCTCCATAGCCTGCCCCCTGCCTGCATGCCCTCTCCCTGTTCAGTACAGCCTATCTGTGCGTTTCAGAAATTGAATTTAATCTCACAGTGAGGTGAGTTCTATCATTATCCCCATTTGCCTGATGAGGAAATTGAGGCTCAAAGAGCTGTCAGGATTAGAACCAGGTCTGCCTCCAGGGAGCTCCAGAGGTCAAGGGAGGGCAGTGTTTGTGGTTGGGGGACAGGGAACTGCCGACTCACAGGGAAACCCTCAGGGGTGCAGAGGTTGGGAGCTCCCAGCAGCAACCAGGAGCTGGGCTTCCTGGGGAGGGAGGATTTCCAACCTCAGAGCTCATCCTCTGCCTGTCCTTCTTCCCTTCTGATTCTGAGTCACCTTCCTCTCCCCACCCCCAGGGACTTTAGGTTCCTCTTTGGTTTGCACTGTCCCTCCTGCCTTCTCTCCTCCCTGCCCTCTGGGTCCTGGGCTTGGCTTCAGCTCAAAGAGTCCAGGACCTCGAAGGCCAGGCCCTGCTGCTTCGGGTGAGGACAAAGGCCTCTTCTGCAAGGGGAGCCCAACCCACAGAGGAGGGAGTCACTCTGCCACCTCAGCAGGGACAGTCCCCACACCCTGCCACAGCTGCGTTCCCCTGACTGCCCAGCAGCCTCCTCCTTGGCTGACTTCTGCTTTTCAAGGACGGCACAGAAGTGAGGGGTTTGTGCCAGAGAGGTGCAGCCAGCCGGAGCTGGGCCCCGGATTCCTGGCCAGTAGAGACCGGCTCCAGCCCTTCCCAGTACTCAGCCTGTATCTGATCGAAAGGGCCACTCCATTCCAGGCACTTTATCTGTCTATCCTTTCTCAGCATCTTAGGAGATTATCATCACCCATTTCACAGATAAGCAGACTGGGTCTCAGGGAGCTTTACGTGACTTGTCTGAAGAAGCCACACAGCTAGCAAGAAGCTGAGACAGGATTTGAAATGGGGTCTGCCTGACTCCAAGTCCCTTGCTCTTGTGGGACCCCAATAGAGCGGCACCTGCATCACCCTGATACTGGTAGAAATGCAGATGGTCCGGCTCCACCGCAGACTGGCTGAGTCAAAATTTGCACGTTAACAAGTTCCAGCGGGTATACACATTGTTAAGAACAGAGAGGGAAGGAGGAGGCAGCGCAGGGTGAGCTGGTGGGAAACCCGCTGCTGATACTAGGGATGGGGTGGGGTTGCCCCTCCCGGGCCAACGCGAAGGGGTTGAACCCCAGCCTCAGATGTCCCCAGGCCCTGACAGCTCCCAGCAGATTGCCATCAGCCGGTGGGGTCTCTCACTTGATCCTCAGAGCAACACATGTGCGCGCACGCATGCACACAACCCTTGGCTGACGCAGGGCAACAGGTCGAGTTTCAGATTCTGCAGATAGGACCAGCGGAAGTGGGGAGCAGCTGGACTTTCCCCACATGAGTCAGGTGGTCTCGGTTGGGGTGTGCGGGTATGGATGGGCACTGCCAAGCAGTCGTCACCCGGCATGTAGGCATCCACCTTCGTGGGGAGGCAGGCAGAGCCAAGCTGGCTGTAACAGCTAGCATGGCCAGAATTTTTCTGTCTTCCAGAATATTCTTTCCCCAAGGGACCTGCCTTCCCATTTTACAGAACAAAGAGTCAAGGCTGAGCAGCTACTGGGGCCTTTCCAGACAGGCTAGGGGAGGACCAGGTCTGTGACAGCTGAGACCAAATCCAGGGAGGTCCATGCATGCCACCCTCCCCAGCTGTCTATCCCCTTGACGACTCCCAGGGGCAGAGGGGCCATCAGAAAGGCCTAGAATAGGACTCAGAAGAGACAGACTTGGTGTCCCCTGTGCTCCCAGACCACTGCTCCTACCCTCCCCTTGTGCCGTGGCTGTGATGACTCCTTGTTCTGCCATCGGACTGGACAGCAGAGCTGACAGGTGGGGAAGGTCATGCGTGAGGCTCAACTTTCTCCTGGACAGTTCCAAAGCCAGAATGGGCTGCCTGAGGGACAGGAGGCAGTGAGCCTCCCATCCTCAGTGGTATGGAAGACACCAAGCAGGAAAACTGCATTTGGAATCTGACCCTCATGAATGGCTACATGAGGTGGCCTCTGTTATCCCCGTTGCCCCAGCCTGAGGTTTTCTGCTGCAGGGTCTGTAGGCATCGGGACAAAGCAGAGTCGTTAAAAGTGTATGTTTCCGTGAGGCCTGGGTTTGGATCCCAGTGGTGTCCTTGTCACCTGCGGCCTTGGCCAAGTCCCCTCCTCCCTGAGCTTCAGCGTCCTCCTCTGTATTACGGGGATATCAGTGCCTGCTTTACAGAGTCTCTATAAGGAGCTGTGCGGAACACTTGCACAGCGCCTGGCACATGGTAAAGGCTCAGCAGAGAGCAGGCACTAATGACATGAAATGGGGAGAATGCTGTGTGCTGTAGAAGCCACCACTGCCCGCCCGCCTGTGACTCCTGCTTATCAGGACCAGCTGCAGGAGGAGCCGCCAGCTGGTGGGACCTGCTCTCCCCAAAGGGCAAGGTCTGCCCGGGTGGTGGCCGGCTGCTCCACTTTCAAGGACAAATGGGAGGGGATTTTGTCACCAGCATCCGGGGCAGCAGCTGCCAAACCCTCCCTGTTGAGAACTATTCAGGGGGAGGAGAGGAGGAATGTGGGCATGGTGCCAGGGGCAGCCATCTCCCTCCAGTGCTGGAGAAAAGTGCTGAGCTCCAAGCCCAGGAGCTTTGTTGCCGGTCCCATTGGACAGGATCAGCCCTCCCAGGCAGGCAGGCCCCAGGCCAGGCTCTCAGCCCAGCCTCCCCCAGTCCTGCGAGTTTGGGAACGCAGGACCCTCCATGGGACCGGAAAGAAGAGGGAGGCAGGCAGGCACAGAGGAAAGAGTTTGAAATCTTGCAGTCTGCCAACTTTGTGACCCTGGTTGCTGCCCACGCTGGGCCCCAGTGTCCCCACATAATGTGAAGGAGGTGGACCAGGCTATCCAGGGGGCTCTCCTGAGCCAGCCCTTTCCCTGGAACTGCTGAGCCACCTGCAGCCTCAGTTCCAGCTCAGGGAAAGGGCTGATGGATGGGTGGGTCTCCCCAGCCAGGGATATGCTGCTTCCAGTGGTCTTCGAACATCCTTCTCTCCTGCATTCGCCAGTCATCCACCTGCTGGTAGCATACTGACATTCTCCCTCTTTGTCACTTCCCTCCCTGTCAGAGGAGGGACAGGAGCATAATCTAGGGTCAGGGCTCCTCTTTCCCTCTGCCTGGCAGGAGAGCGGAAGGTTCTGTACTGCTGTCTGTCCACCTTCCCAAGTGACAGGGACTTTTAGTCAGGCTAATGGGGAAAGCAGTGGAACCTTCAGAGGAGGGCGACGTGCAGGAGGGACATCTGGGACATCTTGTCCTCCCCCGACCTCCCAGCCAGTCTACAACAAGCATGTCCACCCAGCCATGCACCATCAGGACTGGTGCCCAGGGAAGTAGCTGTTGTTTTCTTTATTATTCTTGTCACAATTACGTGCAACGTACTTAATAGTATTGGACACACAAAAAGTTCTCAGTAGCCATTGTTATAATGAAATTAGCAGGGTTTTTTTTTTTTTGGGGGGGGGGTTGTGTGTGGCAGAGACAGAGTCAGAGAGAGGTACAGATAGGGACAGACAACCAGGAAGGGAGAGAGATGAGAAGCATCAATTCTTCATTGCAGCTCCTTAGTTGTTTATTGATTGCTTTCTCATATGTGCCTTGACTGGGGGTGGTGGGGGCTACAGCAGACGGTGTGATCACTTGCTCAAGCCAGCGACCTTGGGCTCAAGCTGGCGACCTCAGGGTCTCGAAACTGGGTCCTTCACATCCCAGTCTGACACTCTATCCACTGCGCCACCACCTGGTCAGGCTGAAATTAGCAGCTTTTAAACCTACTATGTACTAGGCATTTTATATCTGTAATCTCACCTAATCTTTTATCTTAAAGGTCGATATTAACTATTATTTTTATTTCATTATTTAGTGTGTATTAAGTGCTCATTGTGGACCAGGATCTGTGCTAAAGATCTCTTTGAATCCTTTTCTTACACCTGAGACAGTTCTTTGATATCCACGATGTATATGGGAGGATTAAGGTTTGTGGAGATAGATGATTTGACCAAGGTCACCTAACCAGCAGGTAGCAGATCTGAGGTTTGGATCCAGGTCAGTCTCAGCAGAGTCGAGGTGAGCACAAACCTTCAAGGTCATCTTCAGGTTAACTCTGATACCTGGCTGACCCAGCGGTCCAGAGCCCAGGGCACATGGTGAAGGCCCATTCCCCGGAGGTCTCATGGGATCGGCCTTCTCCAGTGTCACCTCTGGGGGCCCAAGTTCCACTGAAGCACCTGGCCTCTCCCTGACCTCCGTCACCCCCCCCCTCCCGGCTATTGATCCACTGGCACTGCGGCCAGCCCCTGCATTGCCCCCCTGGGGGCTGGAACCTGCCCAGGATGGGGCCCAGACCCAGTAATTGATCGACCCGTGATAGATGCCAGCGGCGGTTCAAGCTGAGGTTTAGGCTGCAGCCCAGCCAGGCCTGGGAGCTGCCAGAGATCAAGAAACCCAGAGGCCACGTTGCCATCCAAGTTTGGGTTCTTTATCTGCACTTCCTCTGAAACTGAGCTGCCCCCGGCTGTGGGAGAAGCCCGGCCACGGCCACGTGAGCAGGAAATAAAGCTGGGCTTGGGAGAGGGTGGGGCAGTGGAGAGAGCGGAGTGTGGGAACCACAGAGATGGGGGTTTGAATCCCTGCCCTGCGGGTATCGGGCCAGTGCTGTCACCCCTATGATCCTGGCTCCTTCCTCAGTCACATGGGGACATACTACTGACCTGCCAGGGTTGCCGAGTGCAGAGGTTGTTAAGAGGAGAATCCCGCATTGAGTGGTAGGAGCTTGCTTATTATAGTGGCGGCAGCTGCCGTTTCTGGAGCCAGCCCCGTATGCCAGGCACGGTGCTAAGCACTCAGCATGTGGGAACTGAGTCCTCACAGTGTCCCTGGGAGAGTCACTGTTGTGCCCCAAGTCTCAGCCTTGGCTGGAGGCTCCAATGGCACAGGTCACTGGAACCCAGGCAGTCTGCTCCTGCCCTGACATGTTGCCACTGACATTCCTTAGAGCCCAAGTTCAGAAAGTGGTAGGACCTTTGTTTTCCTGAGTGGCCCTGAGGAAGGGAGTGCCTGTGACTTGCCCCAGGAAAAACTGTCCCTCTCCAGGCGGCACTCTCCACAGGGCCGCTCCGGCACCTGGCACTGAGGGTCAGGCAGCCACCACCCAGCCTCTGATCAACTGATAAAGAGGCTCCAAAGATGACAGGAGGGGCCTCTGCCTTACTCGCTACCCCACCCCACCCCACCCCGCCCACAGGGCTCCTCCAGCTCTAAGTAGAGCCTGGACCATGCGATCATAGCCCTGCCTGACCCTCTGCCACATTCTCTCGCACCTGCTCTGGCCCAGCCACAGCCGCTGCCCACAGGGACCTCTGGGCCAGCTGCCCCCACTCTGGCCCTCTCCCGTGGTGGAGAAGAAAGCTTCGGGATCTTGTGTTTCCTGTAGGGCTCCCAGAGACCTGTCTTCCCTTTGCTGCCACATTACCAACCACTGACTCACTTGTTCGTGAACTATTTATACGCATCGCACAAATGCTCCGCTCAGCCCCCCAGGCAGACGTCTCTGTTCTGCTGGCAGCCCCAGGACACGTGGAAGGGGGTGGGCAAAGAGCGAATTGTGAGCCTGACAGACATGGGAGGGTAGAGCCCAGCTCCTTCCTTTACAGCTGTGTGGCCTTGGGCAGGTCACTGAACCTCTCTGAGCCTCCAGTATAAAATAACATTCTTTTGAGGATTAAGTAAAATAATGTAACTTCCCTGCACAATGACGGATTTCAGAAAGTGGTTGCTGGCCCTGGCTGCCTAGCTTGGTTGGTTAGAGCATCTTCCCGATGTGCCAAAGTTGTAGGTTCGATCCCTGGTCAAGGCACATACAAGAATCAACCAATGAATGCATAAATCAGTGGAACAACAAACTGATGTTTCTCTCTCTCACCTTTCCTTTCTCTCTAAAACCAAAAGAAGGAGGGGGGAGGGAAACAACTAGAGAAGGGACTGGGGACCCTGAGGAGGGCAGAGGAATAGGTTGTGTGCATACAGGAGCTTGCAGTCATCCGGACGTAGGTTTCTGGAATTCAGCCCTCTATCACACTTATGTCGCCAGCCAGCTTGAGGCCCTGGGGACGGCACAAGGTTCCCCCTTTTCCAGCAGGCAAGTGTCCGCCTAGCCTGATGAGATGGCCCACTGGTCTGTGTGGACACCACACCCGCCCTCCATGGAGCAGAGTGCCCCGGCCACCAGCTGTACCTCCCTCGCCAGGGGACAGGGTCTGGGGGCCAGCTCTGACCCAAGCTCTTGTCACCAGGAGACGTTTAGACCCTACCCCACACACCCTGTTCCTGTCTTTGCCAAGCCGTGGGTGGCAGAAAAAAGACCTGAAATGTACAAGGAAGACATGGTCACCACCTAACCACAATTCCAGCCACTCAGCCCTGTCCCCAGTGCTGGCTGCAGGCAGCATGCACAGTGTTTTCTGATCATGCCCAGTGCCTTCCAGTTAACTAGAAGTAGACCTCTTTTTGTGACCTTTGGCCCTGCCCTGAGTCACGTGGTACCTTCTGCCTCCCTCCTGGGTTGGGGCAGGGAGTAGGGGAGAAAAGAGGCCAAGATGTCCCTGGAGTGCCTGTGGAGACACTGCTAAGCCAGCTGGTCCTGGAAATGGTCAGGGAGTACTAATGTCACAGCCTGCCCCCCAGGGTATTGGGACTTTTCCTCCCTGCTTGTTCAGGTCCCATTCAGTGCAGTGAGGCTAGGGTTTCAGCTTCCTTGTGCAGCAGGCATGTCTAAAACAGAACTACTTAACATGGAGGCTACCAGGTTATGTGGTGAGTTTCCCATCATCAGAAGTAACCAAGCATTTTTTGGGCTACCGATCCAGACTCCACCTAGGCTGAGGTCCCTTTTAGCTATGACAGGATGACATGTTGGTGGGAGGTGCCCTTTGAATCCTGGTAGTCTGGCTTGTGATTGGTCTAACTAACTAACTGGTCAAGTATGAGGTGTCAGGATGTCCTTAGGTCTCTCTTCTTGTGCCCACAGGTACGATGCCGGCCGGGATGGCTTCATCGACCTGATGGAGCTAAAGCTCATGATGGAGAAACTTGGAGCTCCCCAGACCCACCTGGGCCTGAAAAACATGATCAAGGAGGTGGATGAGGATTTTGACAGCAAGCTCAGCTTCCGGGAGGTGAGGCCGACCCCCTTTGTCATTGAGTGACATTGCCCTTGAACATAGGAGAGGGGAGGTTTGCCTTAAGTATGCAGGAGGGATATCTCTTCCCACAGTGACCACTTACTCAGTGACTTCTGTATTCCTGACTCTGGGCGGGCTCTGGGTGTGTAAGGCCCTCTGCACCCATGGTCCTGGAGTACCCAGTGGGGGAAGCCCGAGTGAAATTACACAATACTGCCATTCAGGAGAAGAGGGAACAGGTGGAGGAGGTGACATGTACTGTGGGTGTGAGGCGAGCTGAGCTCAAGGGAACTCCACACTCTGGATCGTACTCAGCCCTGACTCGGAGACGGGATCCAGGGGCAAGCCCGTTCTGTGGAGGAGGAGCTGCACTCACAGCTGGCGACAGTGTCCTGGATGCTGGGAAGCTTAGGGTTCAATGCCAGAGGGTGGCCCCTCGGGGGAGTCAGCTGAGGCCAGGCCTTGGGGAACTAGCAGGAAGCATAGGGGAGGCCGGGCAAGAGAAAGGCCTGGGCAGTGTGGGAGAATGGTTTGGAGTCGGGACGTGGGTTCAGGTCCTCCCGTCAGTTTCTGGAGCTTAGATTTTGGGCAGGTTTTTGCCTTGTCCCTGAATGTTCGTCATTCTGTGAAGTGGACACAGTCATGTGCCTTTAGAACTCAGTAAACAGACGTTAGAGCAAATTAGTGGGGGAACATTGGAGACAAAGATGAGAGGTGGGTTGAGGCCATGTCATCAAGACTCTCGATGGGAGCTGAGTGTGGACCCACAGGCTTGCCGTAGCCCGGATCCTGGGAGGGCAGAAGTGGGGTCCCCTGGTCTCCCATTGTGCAGACGGGCAGACCGACACCCAGAGAGGGAGTGGAGAACCCAGCCCCGTGAGTGTACCTCCTTTTCCCCCGAGGAGGCCTGGCTGAGCCTGGGTTTGGCCAGGGACACTGAGCCCCTTCCGTCCCCTGATGCCCCTCTTTTTCTCCCCACTACAGTTCCTCCTGATTTTCCGCAAGGCGGCCGCGGGGGAGCTGCAGGAGGACAGCGGGTTGCATGTGCTGGCCCGCCTCTCCGAGATCGACGTCTCCACGGAGGGCGTCAAGGGGGCCAAGAGCTTCTTTGAGGCCAAGGTGAGGAATGAAAGGAGGTGCAGAGCCCAGGCTGGGGTGCCCTGACCCTGGCTCAGGGACAGGGGTGGCCGGAGTATCATAGGACTGTGGGTCAGCTCGAGAGTCAGCGCCAACCCTTCCTGCCCCTGCAGACAGGAGAGGAGAGCTGATGCCCAGGCTGAGCCGGGCAAGGCCCATGGCACTTCTGGCTTCTGTGCCCTCCCATCCAGCTGCCCTCTTCTCTTCCTGCCTCTAAGGGCTGGTATTTTTGAAGAGGGGACCAAGTTCACTTGGAGCTGCCCCTGGCCACTAACTTGAAGGACCAGGCCTTAAAGGATAGGCCCAGAGACAGCAGAACAGGCCCAGAAACAGACACTGGCTCCTGGGGCCCATTGAAGACAGTGGCCCAGCTGACCCCAGCCTGGAGGACCAGTGGCGTGCCCCAGAGGCCACCTACACGCACAGCACCCTCCCCTTTCATCACAAGCACTTAGATGGAGGGAACAAGTGTGGTTCCTGGATCCTGCCCTCCTAGGGCCCCAGGATACCTACCTTTCCATGTTTCTCCCTCTTCCATGTTAGCTAAGAACATTCCTTCCAGAGGCTGCCTCCCTCCTCCTGCGGGGTTTCTAGGGTTGAGTGGATGTGTCAGAGTTCAGGGGGGCCAGTGCGCAGCTGGGCGCCCCCGGACAGGAAGCAGGCTAAGGATGCAACATCAGAAGCTCCCGCGTATAGGACCATGCTATGCAGCAGCCCCTGAACTTGTCTGATTTCTTCCACCGAATCCATCAGGTCAGAGTGATTGACAGGCTTTCAGTGGAGAAACCGAGACTGTAAGAAGTGAATGTAGTTCCCGGTCCAGGGGTCCTGGTCCAGGGTTGGAGCTAGTGAGAGGGGGAGCTGTGTGGGCATTGCTGGGAGGACCCCAGAGGAAGCTCACGTGGGGGCACAGAGACCCCTCCCTCCCTCAGCCAGCTCTCCCCCCCCATCCCGCAGGTGCAGGCCATCAACGTGTCCAGCCGCTTTGAGGAGGAGATCAAGGCGGAGCAGGAGGAGAGGAAGAAGCAGGCCGAGGAGATGAAGCAGCGGAAAGCGGCCTTCAAGGAGCTGCAGTCCACCTTCAAGTAGCGAGGGGCTGTGGCCCGACTGCCTGGCCCCGGCACGGAGCCCAGTCCGGCCGGCGAGCATGGGTGACGGCGGGCAGACTGGAGGCTGAGCCAGAATCCTCGGCTTCACCTGAAGGGACCATTCCTGAAAACCTGCAAATGTCTGTGAAAGCAGCCAGTTGAGAGCTCACAGAGGTGACCCAGCCTCTCCCCGCTGCCTGCCACTGTTCCTGAGGCCGTGACCCCAGCACTGGCTCCTGCCTGGCCCAGTCCTCCCTGGTGTCCCGGGGTCTCTCTCGCACCCCCAGCTGTCCCCTGCCTGCTCCAATGCTGCTCTCTGCCCACGAGCCTGCCCTCCACATACCTCCTTATCCTCCCCGTGCCCAGAGGCCACCCGCCTGTAACCTGCAGGCTGCTCTGCCTCTTCCTAGACTGGGGGGGTGGTGACAGATAGCAAGAATTGCGGCTGGCTCCGTAGTGAGCTGATCAGAGGTACAAGGGGGCCCTACCCCCTACACCTGTTCATCCAACCCGCCTCCTCCCTGCCGGAGTTGGGGGGGGGGCAGAGGAATGACTTCTATTTCTGTGAAGGGACCCAGGCCCCTGGCACCCCACCCACGCAACCCCAGCGTTCTGGGGCCCAGCCAGACAGGGTGAGGGGACAGCTGTGTCAATCTACCTCACGGGTCCACATTCTCCCAGTCACGGCAGGGAAGGCTCTAGGGGCAGAAACACTGCTCCCTAGTCCCGCAGGGACAGCCTGAGGGTCCCAGGGGCTCTGGAGAGAGCAGCGTGGGGAGGAGGGACTGACTGACCCCTCATGAGGACAGAAACCAGTGACATCTCCATTCTCCAGGAGACGTCCAAGAAGTGCTTTAAAGAGGTTTGCATGGACCAGGCAGTGGAGAGCAGGGGGCCTCACTTGGCCCTTTCACACCATCCTTCCCCAGAGTGACATTTACCACCTTGTCACCAGCGATGGGACCTATCCTGTCACACCCACCCCCTGAGGAAGCATGGGGACCCCAGCCCTCCCTGTGCCACCAGCCCGGTCCCACGCAGCTCCCATATGCTTGCTCACGTGTGTGCGTGTCTGTGTGTGTGTCGCCGTGTCGTGAACCTGTGCCTGTCCTCCAGTCCAAACACGTGAACGGCCGTCGAGGTCACAGTTATGCAACTTCCGGTGTGTCGTGACAACATCACTGCTTTTTAAACTTGATAACTCTTTATTTTTAGTAAAACGCCCCAAGAGTCTGCGAAACTCCCGTCGGACTTGCAGAGGTTTTATTTTTTGGCTTTAGAACCTGCAGAAAGTAGGAGGTACTGACCCTGGCGCGGCAGCCTTGGCCCTGGGTTGCGTTTGCCTTAGCGGATGTGTTTATACAGATGAATATAAAAAGTTCTTTTCCTTTGGGCTTATTGCTTTTTTCCTTCCCCTCCCCCCAGAAAAGCTACTTCTTCATTCGGTGGTACAATTATTTTTTTTAACTAAAATAAGATAAAAATTCTATATTCTTATGTATGTGTGGTTCTTGGTTGGTGAGGAGGGAGGAGATGGAGAAGGGGGAAGAGGGTGGTCCCCTGGGTGCTAGGACACATTTACTCAGGTGTCTCCCATGTCACGTCAGAAGCCAGGCAGAGGGGACTGCCTAACAAGAGATGGAGTTTGGTGTCCACCCACTATCACCGGGCATTAGTCTAAGCATTTTATGTATATATTTGTTTATATATATATTAATTCAGTTAACCCTTACCACCAGCCCGTGACAGGGAAGCTATTTCTTTCCCAGATAAGAACAGAGAGACCCAGGAAGTCTGGCAGCACACAGGTAAGCGGACTGGTAGAATGCAGGCCAGGGCCACTGAGCCCCTAACCTGATCAGAGGGGACACCAAAAGCATGTAGATTTGGGGTTGATGTGCTCTAGAGCCCACACAAACACACACACGACCCACGCACAGAGGGATGCCCCAGGCTTTCCCCACGGGGCACAAAGTCTGGGATGGGGTGGGGGTGGGGGGTGGAGAAAGAGACAGAATATTCCCTGTGTGACTTTGGACAGATCACTATCCCACTGGGTCTCAGTCTCCCCACCTATTCAATGTGAGGCTAGGCTAGGCTAGGTCCCAAGGCCTTCCCAGCCCTGTGTTTTCCAGGTAGAACACCCCGCCCTCCCAGGTACTACTACCTAGGGTCTCTGGATTTGGGGCTTAGGCTGTGGATTACTGCCCCCAGGCGGACGTGGCTGGTACTACAGAAGCCAGGAATCCCTCCGCCTGGGCTGAGGTCATTAACAGCTGTTGGCCTGGGACAGCTGCGTCCTTGAAATGTATTTCCTCGGGAATGGCACCCCCCACATGCCACCTGATGCCTGAGATGCCATCCCAATTAACACAGCATGTTAGTTTAAGCATTGCCTTTCAATGGCCTCCCCAAGGGAAGAACATCAGATCCCTAACATCCTAGTGAAAAGGGTCTCAGAACGGAACGAGCGATAAAGGATACTGACAGGAAAGGGCTAAAATTCAAGTCCACACGCCCTGCCCAGCTGGCTGGCGGGCGATGGTGTGGGCCTTGAGCCCTGGGGAGGTGAGAGACAGGGTCCAGCTGTCCCAACGGGTCTCAGCTGGGAGGGGGCTCTTGGCCTCTGCCTGCACAAGAGCCCCCTGACTTCCTGTGGGGGCAGACGGCACGGGTTGTGGAATGAGGAGGCCCGAGGTGATTGAGGGACCAACAATGAGAAGGTAGACAGCTCCTTAAAACCCTCCCCTGGTCCCATCTTCTCAGTAAACCTCTTCCCAATGAGTCTTGGCCCCCAAACCCTCTCTGCACCTCCAGTACTTCCATCTGGTTTTACAGAGAAACCCCGGCCAGCCCCCTCAGTGGACCTCACCTGCGGTGTAACAGCTGCCACCTGAGAGTCCTGTCCCAGCTGCTAGAAGATGGGGGTGGGGGGAGCACCTGCCATTTTTCAGGCTCTCGCCACTGCTCCCCATCCCCAAACCTTAGCATTGCTTCTCCTGAGGTTGCCCCTCCCCTGAACCCAGCATCCCTTGAGTCACCATGGTTATTTTTCCATCACAGTCTGACCCCAAGTGGCTGGGGGTCACTGAGGTCCCAGGTCCTCCAAGGCCCCATTCCAATCCTGGGAAACACAAGGTTCGGTGGGATTGAGGTGGGATTCTAGCATCTTCCCACTCAACTCCTCACGGTCATTCTGGAATCTATCGAGAAGGTATCCTTTCCAATGGCACCCCAGCAAGCACCCACCCAGAACTGACTTCTCATTCAGGGACCCTCCAAGGAACACATCAGCCTGCCTGGAGGGGCGCTGCAGAGACGCTGACCAGGGTCTTAGTGTCTCTAGCCCCAGCCCTAGCACAAGGCCTATACACAGGGGGTGCTCAGTGAATGTGGGAACAGGGAATGAATGAATGAATAGCCTCCGGGTATGTGGCATGCCATTTCCTCACAGTCGGGGCAAATTAGAGTCACATTCTTTAAGAACTCAGGTTCATCCAAGCACCCACCCCTCCAACCACAGGAAGTCCACTCCCCCATGGCTCCTCCTTGCAGATACACACAGCCCTCCCTGCTGGGACTGCTACTTCAGTCTCAGCCACCATGGCCAGAAAACCAGGTCAGCCAACCAAGTGTCACCACCGTAACTTATGCAGTTTGAGCCCCTGCAGTAACAGCGTCCTCAGACCCACTGGTCCCTGCACCAGGACCAGGTCAGGAGGTGCTGCCACACACCCAGAGGCCGCTCCCACCTCTGCCCAGTTGCTCCCAGTGAAAACCCAGGTTCTATTCTCCAGCTGGCCCAGGACACAGCTAAAGGTACCTCCAGGGCCGAGAAAAGACGCTCACGAAGATCCCACGAGCATTCCCCAAATTCTCTCCCAGCCGCATGTAACCTGACCCAAGGAGGGGCCTCGGCCAGGACTGGTCGTCCTTCACTACTGCGCCCAGTGTCCGGAAGCCACGGTACCTGTAGGGCCCGCAAACATGTTTGGTTTCTTTTAAAATCAACAGAGAAAATAATGAATATAATTTACCCTGGAGTTATTTTAGTCTTTATACCCATGCAGTCATAAAACCTAATTTTTAATATATGTTGATAAGGAAAGGGGCCCACAAAGACCAACAAACCTAGTGACAGTCTAGGCTCAAGCTTTCTCATAAGAACCAGATGACGACAACACTAATAACAGCCTACACTCAATAGTGCGTGCCACAGACCGGGCGCCCCTCATCATAACCCTATGAGGCAGGTATCACCTCCCCACACACTTTATAAGCAAGGGCATGGAAGCACAGAGGTTGCGTTGCTAGCAAACGGTCACACGGCTAAGAAGCAACGACTAGGCTTTCCTCCTTCAGATGGACGGCCCAGCGCAGGGCAGAGAGCTCAGCAATCCCTCTTTATCTGAAGCAGAGTGAGGTGACCTCAGTTCTATCCGGGCACAATCATGGGTGCTACCTTACATCAAGGGCCACCTGCTAACTGATTCAAAGCAAAGGTGTCCCCTAAAGCAGATGCTGTCTGCACCTTCCAAAGCACCATCAGCCTTCAGTTTTGTTTAGAAACAAACATTTCAATAAAGAAAAAGAATTAACGGCTCTATCTGGTACCTTACTACCTAATTGCACACTTGGGTACATGTTTGTACGTGAGGCACATGACTCTGTGTGTGTCATGTATCACTGCTTTCTATGTATGACATTGAGGTGTACGGATCTGTAGGCAAAGGTGTCTGTCTGTCTACCTGTCCCTGCATTCTTGTGTGTCTATGGGCATGTGCACATGACTACAATGGGTACAAAGACACTGTTGTGTCTTTCTGAGTGTAAGTCGGCGAACTCTTCCACACAGAAGCCCAGTTAATCCTTTTCCCAGGTTGTTCAAGAGAAACTGAGGCCCAAAGAGGTTGCCTAGGTCCAAGCTCATCTAGCAGGTCACTCACTGACTGAGACAGAAACAGGAAGTCTTCCCTGTCACCAAATCTCTGATTACGACGACAGTCCCCAGGTCCTGGTGACCCTTTGTAGAGTTTGGCAACCAACAGCTTTGAGTGTCAGGTGTATAAGGCAGCAGTAGCCACTGACCCCACTGTCAGGATCAGCCTCTAGAATGCAACAGAAAGTTCCCACAGCCTCAGATTCCCAAACACCCCAGGCCTGGGCCCTGAGGCCACCCCACAGACCCCCAGCACATCCTCACACTCCTGTCTCCACATCTTTTACCTTTGTCAAAACTCGATTGATGTTTATATTACCCAAGTGAGGCATGCTTGTTTCTAAGAAAGATTTAATCTGCATAAAATAGGTTAGAATCCTCTCCACCCCTGGATAACAACAAGGTGCAAAGCATTCTGAATGAATTTCTTTACTGGGAAATAATTCCCAAGGAGACCAGTTGCTCAGAAAGCAACTCCCAAGGAGTACACAAAAGAGGAGAAAGGGGAGCAGAAACATCCCAGCTGGCTGAGGTTGTGTCTTGGGGCAAACGGACGAAACCAGACTCTCTAAGGGAAGGACTGACCCCAAACTGCAGGGACTCCGCAAACACCCTCTGGGCATGCAGTCCCTGGACTCCCACCAAGTGCAATAAACCCAGATCTGCCACTCAACCTTGACATTCAAGTCACGGAACCTTAGGATGGAAAGGAGCCTAAGAGTGTGTCTGGGCCAATGTGCCCATTTTAGCGATGGGGGTTCTGAGGGCCCTTGCACGGAGACAACCGTGCTGGCTCCGGGTAGGAATCTGGCCAACCAGCCACCTTTCCAGGGGCTGCCCACACCCCAGTTCCGTCCACACCCAGGCAGGAGGCGCTAGAGAGAAGGGGTGCTCCATGCCCTGACAGCACTAGTTGAATGGGGAAGAAAGAGAAAGAGAGAGAAAACAACAAAATGAGAAGAAATAAAAAGGGACGAAGCTATCGAGACAGAAAGAATCCGTGTGTCACAGCAGTTTGAAGCCCCAGACCGGTGTTAGAAGCACTGACCTCAAATCCTGGTCCTGATGCCCAGCTGTGTGACCGTGGACAATCTTTGACCCCCAAGTCTCAACTGCCTCATCTTTAATGAAAGGATGCAAGTGTCTGCTTCGTGTTGTTGGGAGAAGTAAGTGCGTGCACGAGGCAATGAACACACTGACTGCCACATAGTAGGCGCCCGGTAAATAATAACTAAAAGAATGAGTTAGGCCTGACCTGCAGTGGCACAGTGGATAAAGCGTCGACCTGGGAACACTGAGGTCGCCAGTTCAAAACCCTGCACTGGTCTGGTCAAGGCACATATGGGAGTTGATGCTTCTAGCTCCTCCCCCCTTTCTCTCTCTCTCTCTTTCTCTCTCTCTCTCTCACTCTGTGTCTCCTCTCTAAAATGAATAAATAAAAATAAATAAAGTCTTTAAAAAAAAAAAGAATGAGTTAGGGACAGAGAGGAGTACTGGGGGCCCCCCAAACCTGCAAACCTCAGAATCTGCCCTGTCTCGGTTTATTTCGGGAAATCTATGCCTCCAGCCAGCCCTATCTCCTGCCCAAATTAAACAGTAACCACCCAAGGTCAGGGAAAGGGCCTTGTAAGAACAGGTTTCTTTCCGAGGGGTGGCTCAGCCTTGACAGGGTGGGTGGACCCCGGGCCCACCCCACTTCTGCCTATAAGTGTGCCCCACCTGCTTCGAGGGCCACTCAGTGCTGAGCACAGACGACATGCTGAGCATCACGGTCCTCGCCGCGCTCCTGGCCTGCGGTAAGCTGAGGGTCGACACCAGCTGCAGCCCGTGGGCTGTGAGCTCGGCCTGGCCTCCCAGGAATCAAGACAGGAGCAGGGGGCCCTCTGCTCTCCGGGGGTCCAGGAAAGGAGCTTTGGGATCCACTGTGGGTTCAGATGAGCCACTTTCTGACCTCCCAGGATGAGGATTAGAGATGAGGAGGTGTGGAGAGCGTCAGGTCCGCACCTCATCCTGGGTCACTCCAGGGACCATCAGGGCTTGTCTTTCCTAGAGTTGGTGTCTCTCCCTTAGGGATTCTTTGCTCCCAGTGTTGGTGGCCTTCTCCATATTAGGAATCAACAAACCTGACTTGAATGTCACTCACTCAGCAGGACCTGGGCAAGCCGCTTCACCTGCCTAAATCTCACTGGCTCTTTGGCAAATGAAAGCACCTGATTAAGAGTCCTTCTAGCTAATAACCCACAGCAGTAATAATAATAGCAGCTCCTGTTTCTTGCGTGTTTGCTATGTGCCGGGCACTCTGCTAAGCCTGTTACATGCAGGAGCTAGTTCAATCCTCACAATTACCTTGAATGGTATAGTCTATTACAACCTCCGCTTTACCGATGAGGACTCCGGGGGCTCAGTGAGGCTCCCTATGTTGCCCAGATGACATGGCTGGTCAGTGGAAGAGCCAGATCTGAGTCTGGGTCTGTCCTATGGTGGGACACATTCTCTTGACCACTCCACACAGCTCCCAGCTGTGACAGTCTGCAACTCTGTGGACTTAGGGCTCACACACATACCCCCATTATGCTGTGGTATAAAAAGGGATAGCAGGGTAAGGATGGAGGACACAGGTGTCCCTGGGCGCTCACACACATGCCAACCACCTTTTATTTCTTTCAATGCATGAAGTGTGCCCCCTGTACCAGACCTTTCACTAAACTCTTTGTAGGCATTGTCAAACTTAATTCTTGGGACAAACATACCAGGTTGATGCCATTCTTCCCATTCCACTGAAAGGGATGCTGAGGCCCAGAGAATTAGATGGCTTCCCCAAAGTCATGCAGTAAGATCTGAACCCAGGTCTTCCCAGCCCCAGAGTTCTACCTGCCCCTTCCCCATTGGGATTGCCAGCCCCCCTGACCTGTGATCTTCTTCTTCTGTCTCCCCTAGCCTCCAGCTGCGGGGTCCCCACCTTCCTGCCCAACCTTGTGGCCCGGGTGGTGGGAGGAGATGATGCCAGGCCCCACAGCTGGCCCTGGCAGGTAAGTACTGCTGCAGGGGTGGGAGGTGGGTGGCAAGGGGAGTGGGTTGCGGGTCCCTGTGGGCTGACATGTGCCCCCTCCTCCAGATCTCTCTCCAGTACCTCAAGGATGACACGTGGAGGCATACATGCGGTGGCACCTTGATCGCCAGCAACTACGTCCTCACGGCTGCCCACTGCATCAGGTGAACGGGGATGATGCCAGAGAAGCTGGTTTTACTGAGCACCTACTACACACTCAGGCACTGGGCTTAACAATCTACTTATAAGCAATCATTTTGTTTTTCTTTCTTCATTCAACAATATTTATTGTGCACCTACTATGTGCCAGGGAACACAGCAGTGAGGACCAAGTCTGTGCTCTCAGTGAGCTTATATTCTGGCAGAAGACAGAGCAACAGACCGTTAAACAAGTAAATACTGTATATAAGATATCAAACGACAATGAAGACAAAAGGCTCAAAGAGAATAAAAAGTGTAAGGGGTTCTATTTTAAATGAGGTGGCCAGGGAAGGTCTCTCTGCAAAGGGGACATGTGGGGACAGACCTGAAAAGGTGAGGGAAGAACCCCCAGTCTAGGAGAAGGGTACTACAGGTAGAGGGAACAGCCAGTGCTAAGGCGGAGCATGTCTGAGGAATGGCCAAGAAGCCGATGCTTCAGGAGCAGAGTGTGAGGGGAGGGCGGAAGCAGAAGGGTGTTAGAGAGGAAAGCAGGTGAGATGATACCCAAGGAAACTGAGGCCCGAGGCCACCCACCTAGGAATCAAAATGGACTTGACCAGGCTCCTTTCCCTGCCCCCTGGGAAGGATCAACGGAGATGGACACTCCCTTCCCCCAAACGATTCCCACGTGGCCACAGAGCTGAGTCCAAAGCTCCAAGTTCCTCTCTTTCCCACCAGCTAGCAGGTGGCCGCCCTGACTCAGTCCCCTTCCTCTCTGTTCAGCAATGCCCGGACCTACCGCGTGGCCCTGGGGAAGAACAACCTGGCAGTGGACGATGAGGAAGGCTCCCTGTTCGTGGATGTGGACCACATCATTGTCCACGAGAAGTGGAACTCCTTCCTGGTGCGGTGAGTGCCCAGCTGAGCATCGCACGGCCCCTGGGGGCAGCACAGAAAAAGGGTCCCCGAGACAGAGCAGCAGAGCCTGCCCTCACCCTGTCCCTGAACCCCATCCTTAACCTGCACAGCCTGCAGGTGACTCTTTGCACAAAATGACAAAATTCTAAGAGGAGATGGACACCCCTTCCATCTCCCTCATTGGCCAGGGGTTTCCAGAAGGTGCACAGGGGATAAAGACCCTGAGGTCCCCACAGTCTCTTGCCTGAGGTCTCTGAGCCAGAGGTTGAGCCAGGACTCACCTTTGGAGTGCTTACACATAGCAATAAGCACTTTATGTGCCATTCCTTAATTAATCCTCACAACAGCCCTGGACAAGGAACTGAGACTCAGAGAGGTTAAGGAATATGCCCCAGGTCACACAGCCCAGGACATGTTAGAACTGGGAATCAAACCAGGTCTGCTAAGGTTGCCAGCTTTCATCCTGGTAACATGAAAAGATTTTTTAAAATTGCATCCACACATGACCAGGCGGTGGCACAGTGGATAGAGCGTCGGACTGGAACGTGAGCACCCAGGTTTGAGACCCCGAGGTCGCCAGCGTGAACGTGGGCCCATCTGGCTTGAGCAAAAGTTCACCAGCTTGAACCCAAGGTCGCTGGCTCCAGCAAGGGGTTACTCGGTCTGCTGAAGGCCCGCGGTCAAGGCACATGTGAGAAAGCAATCAATGAACAACTAAGGTGTCGCAACAAAATGCTGATGATTGATGCTTCTCATCTCTCTCCGTTCCTGTCTGTCTGTCCCTATCCCTCTCTCTGTCCCTGTTAAAAAAAAAAACTGCATCCACAAGTGTCTCTCCCTTATCGTTGTAATTTCCTGCTTACCTTTACTTAATTTCTGGTTGACGCCTAGCCTGCAGTGGTCTGAAAGGCTTCCGCCCTAGTCTCCCCTCTGTTAAGCTTTCACAATGTGAAGACACAGGTGGGAGAAGAAGCTACATCTAACGGGGCAGGCAACAGTGTTAGAAGGCGGGCCACCTGTCCTCTGACATCTCTGGCAGTCAGTAAGAAGCTGGCAGTCAGGATGTTTAGGGAGGACCCCTGGTCACCCTTGGCCTGAATCACAACTCACAGTCTGGACCTCTTAGCATTGGCTGGGGAGGCCAAGACCTCCTGCTCACTGAAGCCTCCCCTTTGAATTCCAGCAATGACATTGCCCTCATCAAGCTGGCGGAATCCGTGGAGCTGAGTGACACCATCCAGGTGGCCTGCCTGCCGGAGGAGGGCTCCTTGATGTCTCAGGACTACCCCTGCTATGTCACTGGCTGGGGCCGCCTCTGGAGTGAGTACAGCCTCTGGCAAATCACAAAAGCCTTCCTGGAGGAAGTGGCTCCCACAACAAGTACAGCATCTGCATCTGGCCATCACTTTTCCTTTTTGCCCGAACATCTTCAGATTTTCTTAACTTTGTAGTAACAGCAGCTAACATGAATTCATCACAAAGTGTGTAACAAGTGCGTACGAAGGGGTGCTGTAAGGATTACACGGATTAGAATTTGTCAAGAGCTTAAAGCCGGGCTTGGCACATACTAAGTGCCCTGTGTGTGACTACTAAATAAACGAGACAAACTGCTCTGGGGTAGGGGATTAGATCCTGTGGTATACCATAGGCCCGATCAATTCCAGCCAAATTAAAAGGTGAAATGCAAATAAATGAAACTACGGAAGTCTTAGAGAAAAATGCAGATTAATGCTTGGGAAATCTTGGGGTGAGAAAGACCTTCCAGTGGGTGACATTAAAGGCAGAGTCCTACAAGGAAACGAATGCCAGTTCAAACCCCAGGATCCAGATGAAAGGGAAAGCACCTTAAAGGCATTTCTGTGGTTAGTTACGCCTCCAGCCTGCTCTCTCTTCCCCGCCCTCATGGGGGTCTCTGACCCAGACAGTCTGGGACCAGCCTGCTCTCCCTTCCCCGCCCTCATGGGGGTCTCTGACCCAGACAGTCTGGGACCGTTGGCTCAGAGCCTCTGCTCTCCATCAAGGGCATATGTGTGGTTCCTGTCCCAGCCCCATCCATCCCTGTCCCCTGAAGGCCAGCTGCCCAGGCTGCCGCCCCGCTCACCACCCATTCTCTCCCCAGCCAACGGTCCCATTGCCGAGGAGCTGCAACAGGGCCTGCAGCCCGTGGTGGACCACGCCACGTGCACCCAGAGTGACTGGTGGGGCGCCATGGTGAGGGACACCATGGTGTGTGCCGGAGGGGACGGCGTCACCTCAGCCTGCAACGTGAGTGTCCAGGCCCTGCACCCCGTCCCTATTCAGGTGGCCCAGTAGGAGGGGATAGCGGGGAGGACAAAGGAGGGTGCTGAGTAGGGAAACCCACATGACTATACCCTTCCCCTGGGAGGAGGCTGCGCTCCGGTTGGGCCCAGGAGGCTGAGGAGAAACTGTCATCCCTGCCTACTGACCTCCCCACCCCACCCCACCCCACCCGAGCACTGTGGTGAGAGTGTGAGGGTGGAACGTATCTTCGAGTCCCAGTCCCACCACTGAGTGACTGCATAAGCTTGGGCAGCCTGTTGAACCTCTCTGAACCTCAGTTTTCCTATCTATAATATGGGGATTTAGTAAGCACTTCACAGGTTGCTGTGCAGACTGAAGGAGTCTAACAGGTGTTGAAGAGATGTCATTGATGTCTTTACACATGTTCCCTCATGCCATCAGCTCCATTCGTCCATGGAGACAGAAGACTTAAGGAGTCTGACGCAGAACCAAGAAATATCTAGGACAATCAGGGACTATCCTGTTTTCAAACACATGATATCCCCGCCCCCCACTGCCTCCCATTCCCAGCTCTCCAACATAGCTCCCAGCATCCTCGCCTCTCTGGGCATCTCATAGTCTTAGACATGGTGACCTGAACAGCTAGGGGAACCGAGGCACAGAGAGGGTTATCGTCATCCCAAGATCACACAGCACATCAAGAACTAGTTTGACACCCCAAGCCTCCCAGAATGAGGCCAAGGCAGCCCCAAGCCATCTCTTCTCTGCTTCCCTCACCATGGACAGGCTGAGGCCAACACAGGAGGGACTAAGGCTTGGAGGAACCCATATCCTCCACCCTGACCCACCCTTGCTCTCCAAGCCTGTCTCTGGGGGAGGCCTGGGGACTGATGCCCATCTGGTCTGGTGCAGGGGGACTCCGGCGGCCCACTGAACTGCCAGGCTGAGAATGGCTCCTGGGAGGTGCGGGGCATCGTGAGCTTTGGCTCTGGCCTGGGCTGCAACACCCACAAGAAGCCCGCGGTCTACACCCGCGTGTCTGCCTATATCGACTGGATCAACGAGGTGGGTGCCTGCCTCCAAGCCCTCTTTCCTGCATGCACCAGCCCCTCACCCTCACTCACTCATTTATTCATTCACTCATTCATTTGCTGATCCCATCATCCATTCATTCACATATCCATCCATTCATTCATTCACTCACTCAATCAAGAAGGACTGAGTGCTTACTCTGTGCAGCCTTGAGTCGGATGCCATGAAGGACACGGTCATTACCTTCTCCACCCATTTGTCCACTGGCTTCAGCAAATACTCATGTCCCGATCCCAGGCACCACACCAGTGTCCCCTAAACAGAAATATGATCCGCAGAGGAGAGGGCGCAGCATGGCTGGGCATATCTATCTTGAGGGCAGGGCAGCAGAGGGTCACTCGAGCTGGGGGCTTGCCCACCAGGGGCCAATGTGTCCTGTGCCCCATGTGCACAGTGGTCTGAAGTGCTGAGGGGGTGCAGAGTCCTTGGGCAAAGGCGAGCCTGCCTTGTAAAGTCAGGGGGCTTCCCACGGTGCCCCCTTGTTCCTATTCTCCCAGCAGAGCCCCAGAAGAGACATGGGCACATGAGCACGTGTGCACACTCACCCTGTTCTCTGCTCTTGCAGAAAATGCAGCTGTGATTCATCCTTGGGAGCCACGGCCGCCAATGCCTGAAACTACAATAAACCACCTTCCCCTCACACCGCCTGCATTCTTGATTTGTTTCTCCCCAGCAGTTCCCAGGCTATCTTGGGGTCGCCCCTTTCCACATGGGGAATGCAAAGGGTGACACCCCAGCCAGGCTGGTTAGGCCTTGGAGTTTGCTCCTTGGGCCGCTAGTGGCGGGGGGGTCCTAGGAAGCCACCTGGTGCCTGGGGGGTGTACAGGTTAAGGGTACATGAGATACTTGTGCCCAATATCTCAAAGCTATGAATCACTGTGGCCCTGATCAAGTCACCTCTTCCTGATCCTGCCCCCAGAGGAGTCTGGTGGGTCCTTAGGCCACAAAAGGATGCCCATTGAGGCTCCCTGAGGAAGAGGCTCCCTAACAGACCCCACCCCGAGCAGACGCCATGGCTGCTGGCACCCTGCGCTTGCTGAGGTAGTGCGGTATTTAATGAGCCCGGGCCTGATGCTAGCCCTGTGCTGGGCACAGAGAGGGTACAGGAGGAGGAGGCCACAGCCCACCCTCGGGAAGGGACAGGTGTGAGGAAAGCAATGGTTTCCACGCATGGTCACAGTAGGAGAGGGCTAGAAACACTTTCATTGTATTAGGCAGGGAAACTGAGGCCCAGAGAGAGAGAAGGGCTGGACCAGGTCCCAGGAATAGAGTGAGCCAGTAATGCATGAGCCATGGAGGCTCAGGGAAGAGACAACCCTCCTGAGGCTCATGGGAGGGCAAGTGGGCCAAAAAAGAGGGTGATCCAGTGTCCAGTAAGGGACAGTCCAACTGGAGACCCCAACCCTGACCATGCGCTTTTTTTTTTCCCCCAGGGACAGAGAGAGAGTCAGAGAGAGGGATAGATAGGGACAGACAGGAACAGAAAGAGGTGAGAAGCATCAATCATTAGTTTTTCGTTGCCGTTGCGATACCATAGTTGTTCATTGATTGCTTTCTCACATATGCCTTGACCACGGGCCTTCAGCAGACAGAGCAACCCCTTGCTGGAGCCAGCGACCTTGGGTCCAAGCTGGCGAGCTTTTGCTCAAGCCAGATGGGCCCGCACTCAAGCTGGTGAGCTTGGGGTCTTGATCCTGGGTCTTCTGTATCCTATTCCGATGCTCTATCCACTGCGCCACCGCCTGGTCAGGCAACCATGCACTCTTGAGAATGTGCTGATCTACAAAGGGAGATGCCCCCACCCCAGCTTCTGAATTCCGCCCTCTCAACTCAGAGAGCCCTCAGCTATGACTGCCCTCTGGTTGGTCCATGAGTCACCCCGGCACACCTTGCATTCCTTGCTATGCCAAAGCTATTCTCAGGGAATACTTGACTCATTCAACAGGAAAGACATCTCCAAGCAGCTGGCATTGCCGGAGCATAAGTCACGGGACAGGAAAGGGGTGACCAATAGTCCTGGTACTGAGTAGTTTTCTAGGACACGAGACTTTCAGCACTAAAACCAGGACAGTCCCAGGCACACTGGGATGGTTGGCCCCCCTAGCAGAAAAGGGCAAGCAATGTGGTTGAAGTATGAACAAAGGGCTCTCACAGAAGGCCATGGTAGGGGTGCTGGGATTTTATTCAGAGGGCAATAGGGAGCCATAGAGGGTTTTAGAGAGAGAGTGGTGACCACTGTGATCAGATGTACACACTGAAGTGTTTGACTGATAGCTGGGTAGAGGGTGACTTGTAGCAGGCGAGCATGAGGGCAGGGAGGCCAGGTGCAGTGGTCTAGGCCAAAATCAACGTGGCCCCCACCGAGGCAGTAATAGAAAGGAGAGAGAGGGCTCAGAAACTCAGTAATAATTCAGTACTGATTTAAGAGGTATATGTGTATTGGGTTTTTTTGTTTGTTTTTTTGTTTTGAGAGAGAGAGAGGCAGGGGGAGAGAGAGACAGGAATGTCGATCTGTTCCTGTATGTGCCCTGACTGGGGAATCGAACCAGCAACCTCCATGCTCTGGAACAATGCTTTAACCAACCTAGCTATCCTACCACTGCGAGGTATATGTGTATTGTTAAACAACAGACCCCTAGTCCGAAATCTATATAAACCTTTGGGAATGTGATTGATTTAGCTAAAGTACTTTCATTAGCCAATAAAGGTTGAAACATAAGCCATGGCTCTGTTTGTTCGACAAGAACCCAAAATTCTCAGATTCAGGGACAAGATCCATTGTTGTTTCCAAGGGTCAATGTCTACGTGAGGTAGAGAGAACACTAACCCATCAAAGATGTCCACGTCCTAGTCCCCAGGACCTGTGTGAATGTGCTATCTTTTGTGGCAAAGGGATTTTGCCAGTGTGATTAATTTAAGGATTGTGGTCTGGGGCGATGACCCTGAACTACCCAGGTGCGCCCAATGGAATCTCAAGGGTCCTTATTAGAGGGAGGTGAGAGGATCCGCATCAGAGGGGGATACAAGAACGGAAGCAAGAAGTCAGACTCGGAGGGAGGTTTGAAGCTGTTACCCTGCTGGCTTCGAAACAGAGAAAAGGGGTCACTAAGCCCAGCAAGGCGGCGGCCTCTAGAAGCTGGGAAAGCATGGGAAGGGCTTCTCCTCTAGAGCTCCCAGAAGAATCCAGCCCTGGCTCAGCCCAGTGAGACTGGTTGGGGCCTTCTAACCTCCAGAGCTGTAAAAGGACAAATATCTGCATGTCAAGCCACTGTATTTAAGGTAAGTCACCAAGCAGCAATAGGAAAACTCTCTTCTGGCAAAGTCTAGAATACGCAGTGGAGGTGTAGGGGAGAAGGAAGGTCGGGCTCAGGAAGGGCACTCTGGGACCTGGCTGGGGTGACAGCAAGGATTTGGAAGCGGGAGAAAACGGGTACATAGGCATTGACCCTCCCACCTCCACCCTCTGAGTGCCCACCAGGCCAGCAACAACAGTAGAATGCCACTGTGTCTGATGTAGCCGCCATGGCTAGCTAGCGTGTGTTGAGCACTACGTCATCTGGCTGCCAGGCACCAGCCAAGGACTTCACATACACTATCCCATTTAATAACCGTGACAGCCCTGATTGTTATCCCCCTTTACCGAAGAGGAAACTGAGGCTCTGAGAGGCTTAAAAATTTGTCCAAGAGCACCAGAGCCTGTGAGGCTAGCAGCCGTGTTATTTCTGCCATTAATCCCCAGATCTTAAGGATCCCCTCTACACTGAAGTCCTCTAGTAGTCCTGCCAGTGGGTGGGGGTTGTGGTGACAAGACTGAGCAAAGCTGGCAGTGTGCCCAGACAGACGGAAACCTGAGAGGAGAATTATTGCTCACAGATGTTCACAGAGGACTCACACCCACTGTTCCGGCTACTGCTGGCATGATGAGTAATGCTGCGTGACAAGCAACCACAAACCCTTAGTGGCATCCAATGAAAGGATTTATTGCTCACACATCTGGGGTCAGCTGGGGGTCAGATAGGTGGCCCTGCTGATTTTGTCTGGAATCCCTCATATGTCTGGGGGTTGGCTGATCAAGTCAGGGTCTCAAGCTCCACGCATCTGTTGTCTCCCTCCTGGGAGGACACTGCCAAGTTATGAGCCAGAAGTTGTGGATACAGGGAGAGGTCAAGAATCAGAGCCATATTGGCAATCTACTATACCCACATTATGTCAGCCACAAGTTAACAGCATGAACAGTGGGAGGGAACTCACTGGGCTGGAGCTCTGAACTCTGCCACTGACAGGCAGTGACAGTAGCTGTGCCACTTAACCTCTCAGAGCCTCTCAGTTTTCTCGTCTGGAAAATGGGCACCTGCCCTCCCTCCCGTTGGGATCCAATGAAATCACAGGGGCAGCCCTGGCCAGTTAGTAGATAGAGTGTTGACCCAGCATATGAACATCCCAGGTTCAATTTCTAGTCAGGGTACACAAGAGAAGTGACCGCCTGATTCTCTCCCCCTCACCCTCTCCCTCCTCTTTCTCTGTCCCTCCTGCAGCCAGTGGCTCATTGGTTTAAGCGTGGGTCCTGGGGCACTGCAGATAGCTCAGCTGGTCCAAGTGCATCAGCCTCAGGTGCTAAAAATAGCTCAATTGATTCAAGCATTGGCCCGAGACAGGGGTTGCCAGGTGGATCCTGGTTGAGGCACATGCAGGAGTCTGTCTCACTATCTCCCCTCCTCTCACTTAAAAATAAAAATAAAAAAGAAATCACAGAGGCTTGTGATAGGAGTCATTACTTCTACTGACCTCACACCTGGACTCCTATTAGTCTCATTCCCAGCATGCCTAGTGGCCGGCTGGCTCCCTAAAGCTCCCTCTTATGAGGTTGGGACACATGTCTGCAACAGTTTTCATGGTGGTGGACCAGGAGGGCATACAAAGAGAATAAACACAGAGCATCTTTCCAAAGCATTGATTTTCCACAAAGATTGAATGGGAAGAAAAACAATTTACATTAAAATATACCCAGGTAAGCTGCAAAATTCAGATTGGGATTTCCAAATGAAGAAGGTGACTTCAGAGACATTCTGCTGTTGTGGTGACTGCTTTGTGCTAGACCTCAGATCATTACTCTGCTGCAAATTGGAGCCTGCAAACCAAATCTGTTTTGTAAATAAAGTTTTATTGGAACCCTGCTATGGCCAGATGGCTGCTTTTGCAGAGTCGACTGCTTGCAACAGAGACCATATGGCCCACAAGCTAAAATATTTACTGTCTGGTCCTTTGAAGGAAAAGTTTGCCAACCCCTGATCTACTAGGATTCTTTGACAGAAACATTTTGAAGAGTTCTATGCTAGTCTGATAAACGAGGCCTGCGATCTAAGGATTGAAGTGTGAACATTATATTGCACGTTTACTATTATCAGTGTTCTACATGAATAAACTGTTTAATGTTGCCCACAAACCCAAGATATGTGGAATGCCTATTGTTTCCACTCGATAGGTAAAGAAACTGGGAAAAGAGAGATGAAATTCGCCCGAGGTCAGTTCTTCCCACATTTCCACACGTGGGAGAACCACCTGCGTATCTCGCAAGCCTGCAGTTGCTGAATCAGCAGGTCTGGGGCGGGGGGTGGGGTGGGGGTCTGCATTTCTCACCAGCTCCCGAGCTGCGCTGCTGCTGCTGGCCCACACCAGTCTCTGAGTAGCAAGCACCCAAACCACAGAGTCAGTACACAGAAGCACCGGGTTTAGTACACAGAAGCACCGGGTGTAAACCCCAGCCCCTAGCCACTGAGCCATATGGCTTCTCAGAGGAATCTTTGAATGAGTCATAAACCGCATGACAAGTTCACACCTACATCTCCCTGCCTCTACTGAGACCTCAAGGACTCAACCCGGTTTAGAACTTTACAAACCGCCTGTGGTCCAATGAAGTACAGACGGGGAACCGAGCACCAGAGGGGAAAGTGGGCTGTAGCGGCTATTTGCCCTCTTCCTCCTTGGCCTCCATTCCTTCTCTAGAACCCTGGATTTTTTTGTTTGTGTGGCACCTCTTCCCCATTCATTCTGCACATGATCTGGGTGGAGCCTCAGGCCTACATCTAGGGGCGGGACCTGTGCTCAGGCCTGGCCAATCAATGTGTTACATCCCCTTCCTCACCACAGCAATTGGCTCAGAGATGGGCACATGACCTAAAACGGCTTCAATTAGAGTTTCAGGTCTTCTGGATCCTAGAAGAGGGCTCACTCGCTCCCTGCTGGGTTTAAGGATGAGAGGGTGGGAGGGGTCAAGAACAAGTTGGGGAGAAAGGGAAGAAGGGGTGATTTTGCACCCCAGAGTGTGTTTGGCGATGTATGGAGACATTCCCTATTGTCATGAATTGGGGACAGAGTAGAATGTGCTAGTGGGAGAGTGCCAGGGATGCTGCCCAACTTCCTGCAATGCAGAGGACAGCCCTCATAACAAAGAGGCATCACCCAACATGTCAGAAACTCTGGGTCAGAGATCCTGTAGTCATCTTGTTCCCAGGGAAGGAAGAACCTGCTGCCTCCGGCCACTCAGTGGAGATGAGAACAGGCCTAGTGGAAGGCAGAGCCGAACAAGGGAGAAAAGCTAAGTCCTGGGATGTCATCAGAGCCCTGGGTCCAGCGGGACCTCCAGTTAGCACTGCTCCTGGGCTTTCCCATTGTGTGGCCCAATCAATGACCCTATGACTTAGCCTGTTTGATGAAGTTTTCTGTCCCTTTTAACTCCTCAAAGCAACGTGGTGAAGCAGACTGTACATATGTACTCCTCCCTGTGTTATAGATGGGCAACTCCAAGCCAGAGAGCCTGTGAAACTTGCCCAAGGTCACACAGCAAGCCCATGGCATGTGTCAACTGGTATTTATTTGTCCAGTGACTTCATACAGGACAGATTGTATTTTTCTATTAAAACAAACAGAGCTACATGAAGCAGAAAGCCAAATTCATATTAATTTTCAAGATAAAATAGAGTTCAGAAACAGTTTGTTGTTGTACTGACTATTACAGGCTCTAAATAAGAGTCCAAACACTTGTGGGGAGTTAGGGTTACAGCAGGGATTAGATCCCAGGGGTCTGACATCCAGTTTGATGGATTCTGCACCTCAGCCTCGCAGACCTTCACATGATCTTTGGGCAATTACAGAATTTTTTCACGCCCATATTCTTGCAGTAATCTTGCAATCCAAGCCTGGGTTGCTATCTAGGAAACACAGGTTAAGTGCTAAATGTCTTGTAAAAGATAGAGCGTTCAAATCTGCCTGAGCAAAGACTTGAACCCAGGTTTTAAGAATTGAAGTCCCTCTCTCCTCTGATCTTATGGCTGGGTCCCAGGATACAGTCTGTGGTCACAGAGCAGAGCTGTCTCACCAGAGCCTGGGCTGCCTGGTACTGTACTCTGGCCATGAACAAGGAGAATGAAAGTCTAAGAAAGAGTGAGGAAAGCCTACTCATTTTCTCCACCCCTCCTATGCCAAAAATGAGGGGCTTATTGCAATAGATTCAGAATGCCATCTCCAGCACCATCAAGCAAGGGTCTTTGAAACCAGACCAACCTAAGTTAGAATTTCCATTCTGTCTTGGAAGTTGTGTGATCTTGGTGAGTCACTTTAGCTCTCTGAACGTCCGTTTCCTTGTCTGAATAGGGGCTCCTCGTGCAGGATTTTGTAAGGTTCAGATTAGACATGTGAATGCATCTGACATATGTAGGTGTGTTGTTCGGTATCTGTCTGCCTTTCTAGGAGGTTCCTGCTTTGACCCCATTTAGAAGATGGGGTTATTGGAGAATTCAGACTGCTGTTGTCTTGGGAGTAGACAATAAAATATGTCCTGATCCATCTCAGCAGAGCTCTCTTTTGCCAGCACTCTCTCTTCCACCCTGTTGCTGGGGCTGCCAAACCCCAATTGTGTGGCTCTGTCTTGTGCTTCTCCTTGCTAAGCACGTCCCCTGTGTTTATCAGACCCTCTTCACAATGTTGCAAAACAGACCGGGCACCTGCTTCTCTCCCTGTTTCACAGATGGGCACACCCCAGGCCTAAAGGTTTTCGTGACTCGTCCAAGGTCACACAGCAAGCTATGGCCTAGAGCAGGGTTTATCATCTTTGGCACCATTGACATTGGCAAGGAAATCATTCCTGTGATGGGCCATCCTGTGCATGATAGGATGCTTAACAACATCGCTATTCTCTACCCACCAGATGCCAATACCACCGCATCCCCAGCCAGGACAAACCAAAAATGTCCCCGGGCATTGCCAAATGTCCCCTGGCAGGCACTACCAGCCCCGTTGAGAACTACTGGCCTAGAATGTTCTTTGTCCAGCCTGCCAGCTGTTGTTGTTGTTGTTTTTTTTTTGAAGACACGGTTCCAAGGACCAACAAGCAATATTTCTCTTCTTCCCCAGCACACAATATAATCTCTTGAAAGCAGGGAGAACCCATATTTCCATATCTACTTCTGGCATATTTTTGAATTATTTCCAGGGTGACCAGTGGGAGAAAATGGAAAAAAAATATTTGAACACAGGCCCTGTTTTCCACGGGGCTTTGAGAAAATGTCCACCTTGTGCATTCCTAGTATATCTCGGGCCGATAAGCCTGCTCATAAAGCCAGGGCCTCAGCCAAGTCCATGATTCCTGGACTCCTGCAGACGCACCATGATCAGGGCCCTGCTGTTATCTGTGCTGGTGGCTGGAGGTAAGCCCCATCACCCAGAGGCACTTTTTCAGTTCCCTGGTGGGACTGGGGAGGGGACTCCCCTGCTGCCACTGGACTCAGTCCTCTGGCTATAGGAAAGCTGGAGTGACATTCCAAAAAGGTGGAGCAATGACCTCTTGGGATCCTTCTAGAACAAGGATCTTCTCTTTGGAGTTTAGGAATACAGCAAGTGCAGGTTATGTTGTTGGGGTCACTGCTACCCAGACTCACAACCCTTCCTCTTTCCACAGCTCTCAGCTGTGGGCTCCCCACTTACCTGCCACACCTGCCCAGGGTGGTCGGAGGAGAAGATGTGAGGCCCAACAGCTGGCCCTGGCAGGTGAGTCACCCACACTACGCTTTTTCCCTCCCTGCCCCCACCACCTCGTCTCTCTGCTTTGCCCTCCACATGGGGTCTAGTGTACAGGCAAGGATGGGAAAACTCACCAATAAGATACGTTTCTGTGGCTTTGGGCAACTTCGGAGGGTAGAGGAAGCGGTCCCTTCTCCAGCTGTGATAAGGAGCCACCCCACCCAGCTACCTGTACACATGTGTGTCCATGTATGTGTAGAAAAGAATGTGCACATATGTGTGTACAGGGTGGTCCTAGAAGTCTTCTTGGAGAAGGTAAACTTGACCATACACCTGTAAGAAGTGAAGAAGAAAATTATGCTAATACCTGGGAGAATATTCCAGGTCAGGGAAACAGCAAGTGCAAAGGCCCTGAGGCAGAGGTGAGCTTGGTATATTTGCAGAACCTCACTGAGGTCAGTGTGGCTGGAGCAGAGGAGAGTGGGAGCTGACGAGGTCAGGGCAGTCATGTAGAGCCTTGTAGGCCATTGTACAGTTTTGGATTTTTACACCATATAAGATGAGGAGCCACTGGAGAGTCTGAGCCAAGAAACATCATCAGACTTACATTAGAAAGGATCGTTCTGGCCGCTGTGTGGAGAAAATATGGGGTGAGGAATGGGCCAGGCTGAGAGCTGGGAGAACGATCAAGAAGCTACTGATACAATAATAATCCAGGTGAGAGATGAAAGTGGTTGGAACTAGCCATGGAGACAGTGAGAGAGGTAGCATCCTCTCCATGGATTCTGGAAGTGGAACTGGTGGGTTTGCTGGTGAACTTCAGGGAGGAATCTGAGAGAAGGAGAGGCATCAAGGTTAATGACAAGGGTTTGGTGCTGAGCAGCTGGTTAAGGAGGATTGTCAGTTACTGAGAGAAGGAAGCCTGGAAAAAGAGCAGCTTTAGAGGTCAAGTCAAAATTTTGGTTTTAGATTTATTAAATTAGAGGGTTATGCCCTAAGGAAATAGCCCCCAAGAAGGGGGAAATCCCAACAAATCACATTTCAGAAAGATGTTCAAAAGAATTGTTTTTTAATAGTGTCTTTATTGAAATCTTTGATATTTTGTTCATCATGGATTTTTGTGTTAATTTTTATTTTTTGATGTTGCATTACAATGTTATTTATCATGATTATTGGGTTTCTTGGTGCCCCTTACCTTGTGCACCTGCGACGTATGCCACACTCACCTGGCCTCGGCCCTGCTCTCGGGGGAGGGGTGCGGACGGTGGGTTGCAGGGGGAGGGGTGCTGAAGGCAGGAGGCCCGGCTTTTTCCACTCCCTAAGCACCCACACTTGTTCCCAGGTCTCCCTGCAGTTCAACTCCAATGGCGAGTGGCGCCACACCTGCGGAGGGTCCCTGGTGGCCCAGGACTGGGTCCTGACCGCCGCTCATTGCATAAGGTAAATGCCATTCCCTAGATACGCAGCTTGTTCCCTGGTGTCTCTGAAAGTGGGAGCCCAAATATCCTGAACCACCTTCTATAAAGAAGCCTTGCAGATAACCCCTAACCTGGCTCAGAAACAAGCCTCAGTCGACCTTTAGTTCAGTCTGTTGGGCAATTGGGTTCAGATGGGTCAATACATAACATGGACCTAGCGCCCTGTGCCAGAAAAGGAGCGGGAATCTGGGAAAAGGGGAGGCCCATTTCCTGCCCTCTTGCGGTACTAGATGTGGCCTCCGGATCTGGAATTGTGTTCCTTCCCTTGAGCAACTCGAATGACTTCTCCAAGCCTCAAAACCATCACCTGCACAAAAGCAGATAACAGAATTTAATGGAGATTAAATGAAATGATGTGATAAAGGGCCCAGCACTTTGTAAGTGCTTGATGAATGCAAACTGGGACCATTACAAAGGCCCACAGGGAAAGATAAAGTCCTGCGACATTCATCATTCACCTGGCTTTTCCCCTCCCTACATGAGACCTCTGCTTATCTCACCCCAGTCAGTATTCAGTGGAGTTTCCCTTGGGTCAGTGTGATTCTCTCTTTGCCAGGGAGAGGGTGGCGGGGGACCCTTCTCCCCACCTAATTTATTAGCTTTATGAGATGATGGGGGAAGTAATAGAGGCCTGGGAGTTGGGAGCCCTGGCTTCTAGTACTGTCTTCTCACCAATGAGCTGTAAAACTCTAGACCAGTTACCGTACTCTTCTCTCAGCCTCAGTTTCCCCATCTAAAAATGAAAGGTGAGATTAACCTAAAACATTCCCTGGAGGGCAAAGGACTGTTGTATTCTCTGTGTCCATCTCATTTCCCCCACAATAACATAGAGTTTACATTATTATAATTTTTATGTTATAGTTTATTGTTAGTATACTGTGGGTATAGTTGTTACATAGATATAGTCATGTTATATTAAAACTAACCAGTTGCCCCAAGTGCCAGCTAGTGGCGTACTTGGGCCATCCCAGCATTATCCAAAGCCAGACCTGCCCATGGGGGTGGGGCAGAGAAGACAACACAGCGACGAGCTGAGAGATCCTTTCCACCCCCCTGTCTCCCAGCTCCTCCAGGACCTACCGTGTGGTGCTGGGCCGGCACAGCCTCTCCACTGAAGAGCGCGGCTCAGTGGCTATCAAGGTCTCCAAGCTTGTGGTGCATGAGGACTGGAACTCCAGCCAGCTCTCCAAAGGGTACCTCTGTCTGGGTGCACTTGGGGGGGCGGTGGCAGAGGTGGCAGGGGCACAGACGAGGGATCTTGCAGAAAGCACCTCCTCCTTTGTAGGATAGGGGAAGGAGCTCTGACCTTTAGAAGTACAGCCAGCCCCAGAGATGCCTGGGATGAGGTTGGGAATGGGGGAAGGGGAAGGAGGCAGAAACTGAGAAACTGTCAGGCCCACCTGGGCCTCCTGCCAAGTTGAGCCTGCAGATCCGCTGTCCACCCCAGGTACTCCCTAACAATGTGTTTATTCCACGCCAAGCCTGGAGGACACAGGGATGGGTCTGCAGGCCCCACAGCTGTCAGTGGAGTAGAGCTCAGGGCCTCCTGCCTTCCTGCACTCTCCAGCCCCTCCCAACAAGGTCTTTGATGTTTTCAAAGATACCCTGATACCCTACAGGGACAGCCTGGGGATAACTACACAGAAAGAATCTCATACCTCTCCAAAGCCCACCAGTAATTATCCCCCCTAACAGGGAAATGACAACAGCCCACCCCACCTTTCCCCTCAGATGATCAGATACCATCCTATGCCCACGGCTAAACCTTTACAGACCCCCCCCATATGCCATGCTGGGCACTGGACTCTGGGTTCTAGACACACAGAGAGGCACAGGCCACCATGCCAGCTCTCACAGAGCTCAGGGGCATAAGTGTGGCAGTGAGGCAGTGTGGGGGAGTGGTTAGGGACTGAGCTTCGGTCGCCTCATGGATAAGATGTAATGACGACGTGACCCTGCATGAGTTCCTCAGCCTGTCTGTGCCTCAGTTTCCTCTTCGGTAAAATGAGGGCATTCACAGTGCCCACCTCTAGGGTTGTTGTGAGAATTAAGTGAGATAATGGACATAAAGCACTTAGCAAAGGGCCTGGGAGGGCGCTAGTCCAGGCTCCCTGGGGAAGGTGACGAGAAGGTGATGAACAAAAAGTTCCCACGCAGAATCCACCACTCACTCCTGTCCGTTCAGTTGTTCGTGCGAGGGTCAGGCCCAGTCAAAGCACAGCGTTCACTGCCTTAGTGACTAGTCATGTTTGATTCCTCTTTTAGAATTTTGCAAGGGCTGGGCAGTGCCTGATTCATCCCTGAATCTCCAGCCCCTAACCTGGGAAAGGGGCACATAGGGCCAGAGAATATGTGCTGTGCTACCATGCTTCTTCTGTGATCCCTAATCCTGAGATCCAGGTGGTGCCAAACAAAATTCAGAGCTACAGGTTCCTTCACATCCTCATTCCATAAATATTTGTTGAGCACCTACTAAGTGCCAGGCCCTGTTCTAGGCACCTGGAAAACAGCAGTGAGACACACAAGATCTTCAGCCCAGTGAGGTTTAGGTAACCCTTACACCTGAGCAGTTCATTGCAGTTAGAGAAACTCCTCTTTCTAATCCCAAACACATAGGCAGTCTGGTGACCAATGGTGTCCGTGCCCAGCCAATGTGGTCTTCCATGGAGACAGGCAGAAATGTCAGGGATCTCCAACTCTCCATTTAAAGCCAGTAGCCACGGCCACCATCACAGCTGCCTGGCCAACACAGGTTCGCATTTGATTTGGACAGACGGTAATGGAACAACAGAGCCAAGAACTGGTGGTCCATTAGTTTTATTCCAGCTTGCGCCCAGCGGGCAAGAAATACACACAGTGGGAAAACACTTCCCTTTATATTCAGGGCTCCCAAAGCCCCACTGACTTATCCGAGTTTCCTAGAATCACCAGCCTTATTCACCTCTGTTCCTCATCTTCTTCTCTCTGCACAAACGGCTTCTCCTTCAGCACTCTGCCATCTTGGCTGCTTCTCCTTTCCTCCACGTGACCTTTTCTTGCTCTCCTCTCTAATGTTAATCTCAAGAACCAAGAGAGAGCAAGCTCCCAGTCTGCCCCATTTTATAGTGTAGAAATCAAAACCTTTAATCCAATATACAAACAAGGAAGTCTCTGATACAAAGTCACTTATCTGAGGCATAATGGGATTTCTCATAAGAATGCACCACCCTCTCTCATGCAATAGTCAAGGGTGTGGGGAAAAGCTTAGTCTTAAAACTAAGCCTTAGGCTATAAGGACGCTGCCTGCTTACAGTCTGTTTCTCACATCCAATGCAAACTAAAAGCGAGCAAACATATATCATATTTAAACATATATATTATATTTACAAACTTATTGGACCAACACTCCAGAAGCTGCAGTCCTGGGTACCTCCTCCCAGTGAGCTCTCTGCCAATCCAGGAGTTAGTTTTCACAGTCATACAAACTAGTGCTTCCCTTGTGCCAACCGTTTCCATGTATCACCTTATTTATTCCTCACAGCGTCCCTAGGAGGGTGGTACTATTCTTATTCCCATTTCACAGATGAGGAAACCACGACCTAGAGAAGTGAAGGAACTTCTCCAAAGTTAACAGATCTAGAAAGGAGCATTAAATGAGGTGTGAGGCGCTTGGCAGAGAGCCTGCTCCTAGCGATCCTTCAATGCACTCCTATCGTCATGGTTGTCATCTCCCAACTGGACATCAGAAGTTATCATTCCTTCTCCCTGCTTCCCCATCACCTTCCCAGAGCTCAGAGGTATCTGTCATCCCCTCCTCTCTTAATTCTAAAGAGCAGGTCTGCTGTTCCAGAGGGGCCTCCAGAAAGAAGCAGCCCAGCCATGACTTTAAATTTGCATAATGTGTGCAAAGGCACAGCCTCTTCTGCTGCCCAACAGGCCACGCCTGGCTCCTCAGCACAGCCCCAAGGTGCATAGCCTGTGGCCATAACGTAACACATAACACTGAGGGTTCCTTTCTTTGTGTGTGTGTGTGTGTGTGTGTGTGTGTGTGTGTGTGTGTGTGTGTGTGTGTGTGACAGAGACAGAGAGTCAGAGAGAGGGACAGACAGATAGGAAGGGAGAGAGATGCGAAGCATCAATTCTTCGTTGCAGCACCTTAGTTGTTTATTGATTGCTTTCTCATATGTGCCTTGACCGAGGTTACAGCAGAGCCAGTGAACCCCTTGCTCAAGCCAGTGACCTTTGACTCAAGCTGGTGAGCCTTGCTCAAATGAGATGAGCCTGTGCTCAAGCTGGCGACTCGAGGTCTTGAACCTGGGTCCTCTGCATCCCAGTCCGATGCTCTATCCACTGCGCCACTGCCTGGTCAGGCAACACTGAGTGTTCCATCATTCAGTCAGCCTGCTGTGGTCCAGCGGTGCTGATGGCTCTCAAAGAATGCAGGGGGTCCGTGAGTCCGGAGATGGTCCCTGCCCCACATGGGTTTGTCAAGGGTGACACACACATGCAAAACACCGGAAAGCCATAAAACAACCCAGGCTGAAGAGTATCTACATCACATCCTAACAAGTGCCTGTGGAATGGATGATCTCATTGCAGCCATCGTGGAAAATACAACCTGCTATTTTAAGGAATCACTAGTGATTTCCCAGACAAGAGAGGGAGATGGAGGGATGAACCTGGTGGCAGACTCAAGGTGCAAGGGGAAGTGAAGAGGAAAGAAAGGTAAAAGACCTTTCCGTCTGAGCGTCTCTGGCTGTTTTCTAACTGATCACAGGAAGTATACAGTCAGAACAGACATCACCAAGCAATCTAGATGTATTTCCTACCTGGCCCTGGACAGAACCTTGGAACCCTTGTCAACACGGACCCCCAGGTCGCCATGACTAATTCATCAGAGTGGACATTGCAAGACAAAACCTACCTGCCCTCCCTGTTCTAAATAGTCCCCCTGAAAGAGCTCAGGGGAATTTGGGTCTCCGAGCCCCACGGGGGACAAAATGCAGCCCTGGGGTTTAACCCTAGCTGATCCCCAACCCCTCTAGCCCTGACAGAAGGAAGAGTCACAGTCAGGCTGGCCAAGGAGGGGCCTCAATGGTTCCAGTGGGGACTAGATCAGAAATGAACTCAGGGCAGGAACAGTCAACCCCCTCTTTATGCTCTACCTCTCTATCACCCCAGGAATGACATTGCCATGCTCAAACTGGCTGAACCTGTCTCCCTGAGTGACAAGATCCAGCTGGGCTGCCTCCCTCCCGCTGGCAGCATCCTACCCAACAACTACACCTGCTACGTCACAGGCTGGGGAAGGCTACAGAGTAAGTGGGTTCCGGGAGCCCCCAGGCTTGGAAGGGAGGGGGTCAATGTCACCTCTGTCCAGCCAGGGGATCTCTCCACACTCACCATTCCAAGGTGTCTGGAAGAAATGATGGTTGCCTTGGAGAGGCTGTATAGCATAGACTGATAATAGGTCAGACTGCCTGGGTTCGAATCCCAGTTCCTCCACTAACTAGCTGTGTGACCTTGGGTACATTACTTAGCCTCTCCATGCCATAGTTCCCTCATCTGTAAACTGGGAATGATACCAGCACCTGCATCACAGGGACTTGTGAAGTGGATTGAAGGAGTGAATCATGAGAAGCACTTAGATCAGTGCCTGGCACATAGTAGGTGCTGTTTGTCAGTTGTCACTGTCACTATGACAGAGTGAGGGTACGAGTGACTGCATGACATCTGGCAAAGAAGTTCCTCTGTATGGCCCAAGGCAGAAGTCTAGGACAGCATTTACTCTCTGACCTCAGGCTTCTGGGGCTCCACAAATATCCCTGGGGCCCTCATCAGACCCTCCTCTCCCCACATCAAAATGTACCTGTGCCATGCGCCACCTGATTTCACTGCCCAGAACCTGGCTTCATGTGAGTCTCCTTTTGACATAAACCCCAAGGGTCACAAATCCAGTGATGGTAGGTCACCCAGGAGGAACAAAGGACCTGCCCTTCCCTTGTAAATATCACCAGAGGTTTGGAAAACTCTAGGAAGCCTCATGCAGGTGCTTGTTCCTTTCAAAATTACAGAAACCTATTGTTATAAGTGATATATTTTTCCAGAGGCACATCAACACACATGCACTCAAAGAAATTAATATTACCCTCTTGACTGGCTCATGTGCAAAAACAAGGACACTTGGAAACTCAGCAGAAGTGAGAAGAAGGCGAGGCAGCTCATGCTTATCAAGATGCAAGTTCAGCCTCTTGTTCATTTACCTAGAAAACACCAGGGCACAATGCATTTCTCTGGAGGCAGCGAGAGCCAGGGAAAGGTCCAAGTGCTTGGCTTTTAGTCCCAGCTCTGTTAGTTAGCTATGTAACCTTGGGCAAGCCACTTTGGAGCCTCCGTTTCCTCTTCTGGTTACATGAAAATACAGTTGGTGAGATGACAAGAGAGATGTGACAGTGCTTTATACATGATAAAATAGTATACACGTGTTCGTTACTTATTAATTAAAGTGATCTTGGCCAAGTTGCTTAACTTCTCTCAGCTTCAGTACCTCATCTGTCATATAGGAGTATATACTTACTAAGGTTTAGCAGGTTTTGAAAAGCCTAATAAAGCACAAATGAAGAATTACATTATTAATCTTAATAGTGATGATAATAGTTACGGAGGTGATGGTGACAGCACAATTAGGGGTAAGGACCATTAGGAAAGTTCTACCTTAATCACATTAGAATAATTTTCCCAACTTGGGGCTCTGAATGTCAGCAGGTTCACTGTTTTCTGTTTTTGTTTTTTAGCGAGAAATACAGAGAGAGAGAAACAGAGAGAGGGACAGATAGGGACAGACAGGAAGGGAGAGAGATGAGAAGCATCAATTCTTTGTTGTGGCTCCTTAGTTGTTCATTGATTGCTTTCTCACATATGCCTTGACGGTGGGAGGGGGGGGGAACTGCAGCCAAGCCAATGACCCCTTGCTCAAGCCAGCGACCTTGGGCTCCTACCTACTTGAGGTAGGAGACCTTGGGCTTCAAGCCAACAGCCTTTGGGCTCAAGCCACTGACCATGGGGTCATATATCTATGATCCCACACTCAAGCCAGCAACCTGCACTCAAACTGATGAGCCTGTGCTCAAGCCGGATGAGCCTGTGCTCAATCTCAAGGTTTCAAACCTGGGTCCTCTGTATCCCAGGCCACTGCACCACCGCCTGGTCAGGCAGATTCACTGTTATTTTTTTAAGATAAGTGATAGAAACCCATGAAGCTAGCTGGTCTCAACCAAGGACAGAGACACAGCCAGTTTTCTGGAATAAGACAGCATTAGGAGCTGCAAGACTAAAAAAAAAAACTCTGGAAACCCTTTCTCAAATTTTCTTTTTTATTTTTTTGAAAATGTACTTCATTATTCTTTCTCTAGAAGAAAATAGCAGCCACTGCCAACAGCTCCCAGGTGTATATCCTCTCTGGCTGGGATTTTAAAATTCTAATCCCAAATTTCCAGGGAAGGAGCTCATTGGTTTAGGTTGAGACAGATGCTCACCCCTGAACCAATCAACTGTGAAGACACAGTATAGACAAGCATGACTGCTCCCATTGCAACCATAGATGGATGGGAAGGATGACCAAAAGCAAGGTCTGAGAAGAAAACCCAGTAGGTGTTCACTACTCCCTCTATTCTCAGGAGTCCTTTTAAAAGTCCCTGTAATGTCTTCTATCTCATCTCATGCAGCCAACGGGGCTCTTCCTGACATCCTGCAGCAAGGCCAACTGCTGGTCGTGGACTATGCCACATGCTCCAGCCCTGACTGGTGGGGCAGTTCTGTGAAGACCAACATGATCTGTGCTGGGGGTGATGGCGTGATCTCCAGCTGCAACGTGAGTGCAGGAATGGGGCTGGAGTGGGGAGAGGCTCTCGGGGGTCCTAGAATCTATCCTTCTGCCTGCTGGCAAAAGCAGGAAACAGCTCCAGACATTTGAGACCCTGACCTTTGTTCTTGTAGTCTCCAGAAAGGATGACTTGAGATGCTTCTCATAATATCCATCCGTCTCACTGCTGGGAAGTCTTTCCCTGGGTATCATTGGGGTCTCTTATTACCATCATCTCTCTTATTCTTTCCTCTGTGTAGGAAGGGAGCCAAGGGGATGCATTCTATGGGTTAGGGCCTTTTTAAGGTGACTTCGGGTTTATCTGTTGAATTAATCTCATTAATGACCCAATGTGTCCCCTCATGGTAGCTGCCATAGAGCCTTCCTGGATACAGTGTCTTAACCAAAAGGAACTACTATGGGGTGGACTTTGTAGCAGAGTGAGGACAGAACAAGAAGCACCCTTGCATGTCCTTATGATCACACCATGCCCCTACAGTCTCTGTCCCCATGCAGACCTGCCCCCGGGAAGATCCCTCATCATGGGTGGGAATGGCCGGTGGTGGATGAGCACGCAGCATTCTAACTATGAGGGATGCAGTCTCAGCTCCCTCGCTCACTGCATGTACAACTCTGGCAAGTCACACCCTCTGAGGGCTTCAGTGTGTCCTCTTCAGTGGAACAGGGACACTGACAATCCTGACCTCCTAGGTTTCGGTGAGGATTATATGAGGTAAGGTATATAGAAAGTGCTTAGCTCAGTTCCAGGCACACAGAAAGAATAGATGTTAGTTCTCGTTGGTATCATGGTGCCGTCTTGTGCTGTGACCCCAGAGACCAGTCAGAGAACATGACGGCTTGTGGTGGGACAGTATAAACATACTGCAAACACGTGAGACACAGGCCTCTAATGGCAGCCCCTTCCCCTCCCAGCACCCACCCAAGCCCCCCTGACAGAGCTCTGGCCTTCCTCAGGGAGACTCTGGAGGGCCACTGAACTGCCAGCAGGCCAACGGCCAGTGGGAGGTGCACGGCGTTGTCAGCTTCGGGTCTTCCCTCGGCTGCAACTACTACCACAAACCCTCTGTCTTCACACGGGTCTCCAACTACATTGACTGGATCAATGAGGTAAGAACCAGCCACGCCCTGGGCCCCCTGGGCCCTGCCATTCTGACCTGGCCTCCCAAGGGCAATGCCCACCTAGGGTTTAAGAACCCTTTCCTTCCTGAGAACCAGGCAGGAACCCCCAGAGGAGGCTGCAGCCTAGGCGAGCCCTGCTGTGGGGATAAAGTTGAGTGAAAAGGCATGTTGAGGGTTTCCATCCAAAGAGGTTGATAACCAAGGACCCCCATCAGGCATTAAGAGGGATTCCTTAGGATTACTGGTGTATTCTAATTTTGCTGATCTGTGTGTAAACCCAGACCCCACCATCCAATGTTATAAACGTATTTATCTGCAAAATCCAAAACCTGATAGGTTGAAACCCCTACAGTCTTCATTATTGGGAACTATCCCCCTAAAGAGTCCCCTACCTAAATGTATCCCCAAGTGCAGATGGTAGGTGACAGCCATCTCGGTTTGCAACTGGACTGGAAGGTTTCTTGGGATGCAGGACTTCATATTTTGGATTGGGACAGGCCAGGCAAATAGAAGTGAGTTGGTCCCACTATTATTGTGAATGTATCCCCAGAGACCTGTCACCTGGGAGCTCAAAACTAGTACCTTCTAAGCTTCCACACCAGCACCGTCCCTATTTTAACAAAAGGCACACAATTATAATAAAAACCATAAAAGTTATTTTTTAAAAACTGGCAGCAGTCTTGAGAGAAGCCACAGTGACAACCAGCATCAGATCTAAGCCGTCACAACAGGAGAGTCATCACAAGAAAGGTGTGCCGTGGGTGTGTGGGAGGCGTGGGGAAACTGAGGCAGGGAGGAGGACGCATTGTGCCTATTGATGGATGCTGGCAGGGAAGAAGACAGTCTATGCTGATTAGGGGCACTGTTTACTCACCTCGTGGCCTCATCACTGCCTCAGTTTATTCTTCTGTAAAATAGGACTCAAATGAGACCAGGATTCCTCCACGTGTTTAGGAGCCAAAGCAAATGGAAGTCAGTTGTTTGTGGAAGAGCCCCCAAAGAAGGGGAAGCTGGCATCTGAATTCATGATTTTAATTTTCAGAGAACTATTCCCACTGACTCAAACTGACAATCTGTTATAAAATCCAGTAGGAAAGCACAGCCGTCAGCATGTGGTCATAGGGGAAAGTACACTGTCACATGGGCACTGTCAAAATAAGCAGGTGGCTGCCTCCAAGTTTGCCGTTAATGCTTGCCGGCTCCTTGCTCACTTGTTTGTCTGCCGGCTTTTCTTTACCAACAAGTGGTCACAGACCCCAGGAATTCTGAAAAAGTTTGTTGGAGAAAAGTGTAAAATCTCTACTTGTCGGGTTTTGTTTTTGTTTTGGGCACACGGGGGGAAAGCCACGATTCCGTTTTGGCAGAGGAAAATTGAAGCCTGGCTTTTAAAGCGCCACCAGCATTTCAGAGGGGCCTGACCCGAGACTGATTGGATGGAAGGATGCGTAGAGGTCTTTCCCCAGACACATCCTAGGATCCTTTCTCAGCCCCAGCTGCTGTGTGAGTCATGCTGCAGCTGGTCCTGGCTGCACCTTGAGAGCCCAAGGCCAGGGCCAGGGACAATTGTCCTGATTTCTTGTCCCAGCATCAGCTGTTCCCAGACGAAGACATGAGCACAACAGAGCAGGGCACAGCCGAAAGCATAGCCAGATGTCGGAGGGGATCAACGGGGCCCATAAGCCTTTTGAGACAGCGAGGCAGAGGTCCTGGGCTCATGGAACAGCAGCCAGGCCAGGCACATAGGCCTGGTAACAGGTTCCAGGAGGGGCAAAGCCAAGCCACCAGCTGTCCTCTGGTGGAGGCTGCCCCGGCAGCTGCAGAGAGGCTAGTGGAACCTCACAGTGGCCCCGGCCCAAGGGCACGCCTGGAGTCACACACAGGTGCTTGGCAGCACCCGCCCAGACAAACCCAGACAGGTGCCAAGTCAAGGTCAGGGAGCTGCCATCCAAAGGCAGGAGCAGGAAAGCAACAGGAGGAGACAGGTGGCCGAGGACATTGATCTTTTCAACAACTGGCCACTGAATGACAGCCACACGTGCATTTCCAGCATTCACCACCTTATCGTTTATTTGGGAGGTAACAGGTACTCTTTATAAAAACATTAAAAGAATGTAGGAGTATATCAAGTAAAATATACAAGTGCCCCCTTGTCTTGCATCTCCAATTACACACACACACACACACACACACACACACACACACCCGCCCTTGCAGAGATAATCATTGATAACAGTGCCCTCTTCTGGACTTTGTTGTGTACCTATATACATACGGCCTTCCAACCAAAAATAAGATTTTAGTCTTCACACTGTCCTGCAATGTCATTTCCTCACGTAACACCACACCACATTTTACACATGAGCACCTGTATCTATGGCATCCTTTTGAACGGCTAAATAATATTCCATAGCATGAGTGGAATGAACCAAGCTTTCCCCCTGCCGCAGCGGATACCCCGGAACACACACTCTTACACGCTGAGTGAGCTTGTGCCACAGATAGAGATACAGCCGCCTCTGGGTCACAGAGTCAACGTGCAAAAACGTTTGAGAGAAAAACGGCTGAACAGCCTCTGAGAAGCGGTTACGGCCCCGCCCACAGTGCAGAAGAGCCCTATGCAAACAGTAGTGCTCATTCAAAGTGTTGGGGCGGTCACCCTTTGAGAAACAAATGAAATCTAAAAATGTGCCACTGGTAGGAGTCCCTTAGTAGAAATACGGTTGCAACGACATCTTTTTGTCCCGGCTACCATTTGAGCTCCTTGGGTGAGAGCAGCTCCATCATGGCCACCTGGTCGACCGAGCAGTAGGGGAGCGTGGACGGAGAGAGAGCTGGGACACCACCAGGTGCCACTCTCTGCTCCGCGAGGCTGACCTGGTGGTTATCCTGTGTGTATCCTGCAGATGATGGCAAATAACTAACCCCCAGGAGTTCCCAGAACTGTTTCAGACTTGGAAAGGCCACGGAGGAAAATAATAAAGTGACAACGATGTGAACCACATCTGGGTTAGAGTCTTATTAGCAAACCGTCCTCACGTCCAGGGTTTGAAAAGCAAGAAAGAGGCCAGATCAGGATAGCTTAAAAGACCTCAGTGTTGGGCCCTTCTCTGGGGAAGCCCAACATGTCACTGTCCCATAGCATGGTCACCCTGCAGCGCAGGGTCCTTTGGCCAGGAAAGCATACAGAGGCACAGGCTGGACTCGGATGACCCAGGTACAGCCAGGTCTCTCCACCAGTTAACGGTGTTCCCCTTGACAAGCAATCTGACCTTCCTGAGCAAATGGCTCCCACCCCAGACACCTCCTGGAATGGGGTCAGAGTGAAGATTAAATGAAATGTTTCCCCAAAAAAAGCAAAAGTCTCCTTTATAAGGAAGAACATGTTTAAGCAAAATGAGGGGGGGAACAGGCAAAAGAGAGTTCATATACACCTAAGGTTTATTTCTTTAAGAATACTGTAATACAGAAACAATTAAAATTTTAAGACTTTGGTTAAGATCTACAGATTCCAGCCGTTCAGCCTCCAGTAGCCCTAAACTTGCTGATCTAAGAAAGATGCTGGTTTGTTTGTAGCTTAAAAAAAGTCCCACAGTTCGGTGGTTCTCTAGTGGGGGCCCACCAGGGGACACCTGACAATGTCTAAAGACATTTCCGGTCGCTCTTCAGGAAGGTGTGTTCCTAGCACTTAGTGGGTAGAGGCCAGGGATACTGTCAGGAAAGCACCCAACCCCCATCCCAGCATGAATTATCTGGCTCCAAATGTCAAAAGTGCTGATGTTGAGAAGCACTGCTCTAGAGAAAATATAAGGATGTCAAACACGGTCACTAGCCAGGCAGCCAGCCACGGGCCAAAAGCCACACGTTGTCCAGGGCATTCTTCCGCTCCTCTTCCTCCATTGGCAGTCATTGGTCTCTGATTTGGATGCTGCCAAGAGTCCATCTGCCACCAGCTGAGGAAGAGCCGACATTCAACATACTACAAAGTCCTCCAACGCAAGACGGCTGCAGTGGAAGGGAAGCCCAGGCCTCAAGTCGACCCCGGGACGGGGAGCAGGAAAGTTTTGAGGTGAAAGGTAAGGCAGGGGGTCTTGGGCTCTGACTTCATTAAGTTTTAAAGAAGAGTTTTTTCCGGAGGAAATTAAAACAACCAGGAATCTGTTTGTAAATCCCTTTCTCCGAAACGGCATTGGCGACCTGTGAAAACACGACCACAGGGAGGTCTGTGAGTTCTCTCGATCGAAGTAAGGATTCCTTCGATTTCCGGAATCAAAGAGGAGCTTGGGAGCATGTGCCCTGAATAAGCACTTTTAAAAGGCTCTAACTGCAGCCTCCTTGGGGGTGGGGTGGGGGGGAGGGGTGTTAAAGAATAAGCATCTCAAGCACAAGTTAAGAAAACTCAGAATTCAAAATTTCAAAATTCAAAAATTGACAAAGTTCAAATCAGAATAAAAGGCTTGCCTGAAGAATAGAGAGAAGCGATGGGCCCCAGGACCAGAGTGCACTTCTTGGCCTTGATGGACCCCCGCCCCCACCCAGGCTGCCTGACGTTTACCTGCCCAGGACCATGGAACGTGGGGACCCTGCACTTGGCTTTCTTCTCCACTCTGCTCAGCAAAGCACAGAGCCAGAGCCTCCTCAGAAGATAGGAGGTGTCCCAGCCCATACAACCCCTTCTCATAGCACAGGAGCAGGCGGAGCCCATGTGAGCTGGGGGACTCTCGGAGGAGTGGCATTTCACTCAGTGAGTCTGGGGCCCCATCAGACTATCCTTCCCTGTTCTCTCACTGGGGCCTCCCAAGAAGGGGACATCCTAGAGAGGATTCATGATTCTTGGGGGTTAAGAGCAGATGACCATGCAGTGGGGCAAAGGCTACAGGGACAGCCCACAACCTGCCCTCGGGAATGCCATGCTGTCTGGCCACTGAGCAAGCCAACCCTGGTGCTGAGGACCAGCTCTGTCAGTGGGGAGAGCAGAATGTGTCAGGCTGGAGACCTCAGAGAAGTGGGGGATGGTGGCCCTTGGAATAAGGGGCTAATGTCACCGTAGGTAGTGACATCTTGCATTAGAGAAGCAACAGCCCTGACTCACAGCAAGCTAAAGTGCAGAAGCAGCTGGGGTTTCCTTATCTTTCACCTGTGGTCTACCTGCCTGCCCACGCCTATCCCTCCCAGCAGCCTTCCATCCCCTCCCCCTCCCAGAAGGCAGGGCTCACCCTGAGCAGGAGGCTCTGCAGGTCTTCAGAGTGAGCCCACTGCTCAAAAATGCCATCCAGGGTCTCAATGTACCAAGAGCCACGCTTGGGATCCCTCCAGGAGACAAAACCTTTGGAAAGAGAAAGGCTGAACTTTGTCGGAGAGCGGTCCACTCCCCAGGCCTGCAGGCAGGGACCACCTCTGGATGCTGACCCATTTACATATCCACCAGGAACAGCCCACATCTCTGTGCTGTCCCACTTGTGAGCTTATTTCATCCTCTCTGTCACCTCCTGACCTTGGTTATGATTCCAGTTTCCCAGCAAGGAAACCAAAGCTCAGAGAAGTCAAGTGACTTCCCTGAGGGACAAGAAAGGAAGAAGACTAACACCTGTCCCACTGCTATGTCCCAGGCACTGTGCTCAAGTGATGTCCAGCCACCTTGTTAATTCCCATGACCACCCCTGAGGTATGATGATTATTCCCATTTTAAAGATGAGAAAATTGAGGCAAGGCCAAGCAGTGGGTGAGACATACAAGCCCAAGGGCGCATACCTCCTTAAATTTTTTACCCTAGCACCTCGTTTGCCTTGACCCGAGACTCAGCGTCACACAGGTGGCAAGAGGCAGAACCAACACTCACACACAGGTCTTTTCTTTCACAGCACAATTGCTTCTAGGACAGGTAGCGGAACCCACTAGCAGATGCACTCACCTGGGAAGGTGGAGTAAGACACAAAGATGTCACTTGGTGTGGGTAAGCTAGACACAGCATCTGGCTGGTCGCAGTGGCCTGGGTCATCCTGGAATGGGGCAGCATCTGACTCGGTGTTACTGCCAAGGATCCTGTCCTCAGGGTAAGTGGAGACCACCTCAAACCCATGGTCTTTCTGCTCTGCAGGGAGCAAAAACAGACACATTTGTCACTGAAACACACAGACCAGCTCCTGCTCCATGTAGCCTGTCCCCAACCCAAGACTGCCTGAGTCCTTCTAGAGTAGGGCAAACATGAGTAGGAAACCGAAATAGAAGCTTTACTTTTTCCTACAACAAAAATTGTACATATGCCTGACCAGGCGGTGGCGCAGTGGATAGAGCGTCAGACTGGGATGCGGAAGACCCAGGTTCGAGACCCTGAGGTTGCCAGATTGAGCGCAGGCCCATTTGGCTTGAGCAAAAGCTCGCCAGCTTGGACCCAAGGTCGCTGGCTCCAGCAAGGGGTTGCTTGGTCTGCTGAAGGCCCGCGGTCAAGGCACATATGAGAAAGCAATCAATGAACAACTATGGTGTCGCAATGGCAACAAAAAACTAATAATAATTGATGCTTCTCACCTCTCTCCGTTCCTGTCTGTCTGTCTCTATCTATCCCTCTCTTACTATGACTCTCTCTCTGTCCCTGTAAAAAAAAAAAAAAAAAAAAAAAAAAAAAACAGCTATAAAAAGTTACAAGGTAGGCTCTGGCCGGTGTGGTTCAGTAGATAAGAGCATCAGCCCAGGCATATGGGTGTCCCGGGTTCAATTCCCAGTCTGGGTACACAGGAGAAGTGATTATCTGCTTCTTTCCCCTGCCCTCTCCCCCTTCTCTCCCTCTTCTCCTCCCACAGCCAGTGGGTTTGAGCGTGGCTCCAGGCACTGAGGATAGGTTGTTTGGTTCCAGTGATCAGCCTCAGGTGCTAAAAATAGCTCAGTACTCGAGCATCAGCCCCAGACAGGGTCGCCTGGTGGATCCCAGTCGGGGTGCATGCGGGAGTCTTCCTCACTACCTCCCCTCTTCTCACTTAAAAAAAAAAAGTTACAAGGTATACAACCAAAAGAATTGAAAACAGGTATCCAAACAAAAACATGTACACAAAGGAGCACACCAGTATTATTCACAGTAGGCAAAAGGTGGAAACAACCCAAGTGTCCACCCACATATGAACAGGTAAAATGTGGCAGACAGTCAACGGAATACTATTCAGACTTAAAAAGGAACGAAGTACTGATCCATACATAATACATGTGGATCAATCTTGAATGCATACCAAGTGAACGAAGCCAGACATAAGAGGACTCCTCCTGTGGTTCAATTTATCTGAAATGACCAGAATAGTAAATCCATAGAGAAGAAAGCAGATTAGCTGTCACCAGGGGCTGGGAGAAGGCAGGAACAGAGAGTAACTGCTCGTGGGTACGGGGTTTCTTTTCAGGGTGATGAAAAAGTTCTAGAGTTAGATAATGCTGATATAAAGGTACTTATTAATGCACTGAATTATATACTTCAAAATGGCTAAAATGTCACTAAAAAATAAAACAAGTCACATTATTTCAGCCTTTAAAGGGAAAGAAACTCTGATACATGTCACAGCATGGATGAACCATGAAGACATTAAGCAAAGTAAAATAAGTCAGTCATAAGAAGATAAATACATGATTCTACTTATAAGAGGTGCCTAGAGTACTCCAAATCACAGAAACAGAAAACGGGAGAGTGGTTACCGGGGTTGGGGAGGGGTAGGATGGGGAGTTAGTGTTTACTGGGTACAGGGTTTCAGTCTGGCAGAATGAAAAGCATTCTGGTCATGACAGTCACCCAACAACGTGACTGTGTTAATACCACTGAGCGATACACCTAAGTTGTATGTGCGCTGTACCACAGTGTTTTTAAATATTTTAAAAATTACCAAAAAAGGGCCTGACCAGGTGGTGGCACAATGGATAGAGCGTCGGACTAGAATGCGGAAGACCCAGGTTCAAGACTCCGAGCTCGCCAGCTTGAGCATGGGCCCGTCTGGCTTGGACCCAAGGTCGCTGGCTCCAGCAAGGGGTGGCTCCGTCTGCTGAAGGCCCGCGGTCAAGGCACATGTGAGAAAGCAATCAATGAACAACTAGGGTGTTGCAATGGCAATGAAAAACTAATGATTGATGCTTCTCACCTTTCTCCGTTCCTGTCTGTCTATCCCTCTCTCTAACTCTCTCTCTGTCCCTGTAAAAAATAAATAAACAAATAAATAAATAAATCTTACCTTTAAAAAAAAAAAATTACCAAAAAAGGTCACAGAACAGTATATAAAGTATGATCCACTTGGCATATGCAGGATGGAAGGATGGATGAGAAAGAGAAAAAACCAGGAAGAAAACATGCCAATTATTAAAAGTGGCTACTACCTCTGGGGAACAAGATTGGGAACAGGGATGACAGAGGACTTTTACTTTCATCTTCATATACCTCTAAAGTCTTTGATGTGTGTGTGTGTGTGGTTTAATGAGTATGAATTACTTTCGATCTCATAAGTTTACAGTGGTTATTTTGTAGTTGGCTGGGTTTTTAAAAATATTTTATTTATTAATTTTTTTTTAGAGAGAGAGAGAGAAATGTGGGGGAGAGGGGAGGGAGAAGTATCTACTCGTATGTGCCCTGACCGGCCAAGCTTGGGGTTTCGAAGAGGCGACCTCAGCATTCCAGGTTGACACTTTATCCACTGTGCCACCACAGGTCAGGTTGGCTGCTTTTCTAACCACATTAATGGTATCTTCCCCGCCACACATTAAATCTCAACGTGATGATTCAAAACAAAGCAAAGCCCAGCCGGGTCGGCAGCACCCAAAGGCAACCATGGCCAACAGCTGGCTGCATCTCCTTCCAGGTGTCTGTCGACTTGTTTCTACCTGCTTATTCACAGGTTCACCTAATCATGCTTTATTCCTCGATCACAGCATCATGAGGCTTTTCCTCGGATCATTACAGAGCTTTCTTTAACATCACGGTCTGTGGCACAAGTGGCAGGCGCACACGCACACACACGCCATGCCCCTGGCATGCAGAGCATCCACACAGGCACTGAGGGAAGACACAAAGTAAGAAGATGGGATCCTTCTTTCCAATGCCCAAACTTAAAAAACATGCAGTAAGACTTGGATTTTAAAATAACACCATATAAAATGTATCTTTTTTTCTTTTTCTAGGGTTATAGTTGAGGAGGCTGTCCACAATATCATACAGCGCCCCCTTTAAGACAACCAAAGGAAGAAAAATTGCCATCCTTGGTTCTGTCTTAGGAATATACCAGGGGGACCTCATGCATGATTCTACCTTGCCCTGTCCCACCTTGGCTGCTGGGAAGCACAAGCCACGTCTGCAGGCCGGCCGCCACAGGTAGGCAGGACCTCCCAGGGGGCATCTCCAGACTCCGAACCTGCTCTTCCTTGCACCTCCTCTATCTTGTTCTGCTGCACCACTCGGACCTTGGAAGCTACTACCTCAAGTCCTTTTATGGATTCGAAGGAGGCATCAAGTCACAGGTGACAGGACCCATGGAGATGTTTACAGCTTCTGACCCAGGAATTCCCTAAGGAAATGTAGTCATTCAGGTGGAGCCAGAAGCCCTTTATATAAAGATATTTGTGGACATGAGAGCCCAAAATTAGATATTCCCTAAGTGGTCAACATTAGGGAAATGGTTTAGTGAGCGTGCAGCACTAAAGCAGAAGGTTAAGGCACTGTCTGAACCAGAGGAAGAGTTATTGTCATGGGGCTGCTGGAACTATCCTGCAGATGGGAGCCCAGTCTCCCTAGGTGGACGTGACCTTACCCCCTCCTTGTCATTTACACAGGGAAGGCTGTGGAGGTGTGGGGCCACGCAGAAGGGATTATGTGAGCCTGACCAGGCGATGGCGCAGTAGATAGAGCGTTGGACTGGGATACGGAAGACCCAGGTTCGAGACCCCGAGCTCACCAGCTTGAGCGCAGGCCCACCTGGCTTGAGCAAAAGCTCGTCAGCTTGGACCCAAGGTCGCTGGCTCCAGCACGGGGTTGCTCAGTCTGCTGAAGGCCCGCGGTCAAGGCAAATGTGAGAAAGCAATCAATGAACAACTAAGGTGTCGCAACGGCAACGAAAAACTAATGATTGATGCTTCTCACCTCTTTCTGTTTCTGTCTGTCTGTCCCTCTCTATCCCTCTCTCTGACTCTCTCTCTGTCCCTGTTATAAAAATAAAAACAAAAATAAAACAAGAAGGAATTATGTGAGAGGAGAAATGAATACTGGGGAGTGGGCCAGGACCAAGGTAAGAGGCTAGAATGAGACGTCTGTGTCAGGCTGGCTGGGTTCGGGTGACTTTAAATTGTCACAGTCTGTCTTTTTGGTGTTAAAATCCAAATGCTCCCAAAGCAGTAGAAGGCCTGGGGAACAGAGGGGTCAAGGCAGGACTTGGGCCACACACAGCTCAGCCAGAGGCACCAGGGTGGTGACCCTGCGGAGGTCTCCTAGGATGAGTTCCTGGGAAGTGGAGCCCCCTGCAGGGTATCACAGGCTACACAGGAAAGAAGGCAGCTAAAAAGAGCTTCAGGAGAACAGGCAGAGGGGGCGTGGCCCAGAGGGTTCCTGAGGGGAGGGTTTCTGGAGCAGGGGACTGGGCCCCAGCCTCCAATGGGAGACTGAGAGCAGTCCTGGTGGGAAAAACAGCCCCTGTTGGGCAGGCCCACGGGTAAGAGAGCCGGCAGCATGAGTGGCTGGATCTATGGTGGGAAATGACAAGGAGGGGGTAAGGTCACGTCCACCTAGGGAGACTGGGGTCCCATCTGCAGGATAGTTCCAGCAGCCCCATGACAATAACTCCAACATTGACCAACCTCTGTCCCCATACAGCTGAAGCTCAGGGGCCAGGAATCTGTCTTATCCCTGTCTGCCTCAGCCCCCTGCTCTGCTCCACGGAGGCTGCCACGCCCTCAAGGGGGGCCTCTGAGGTGTGTGCAAGCTGGACCAGAGCTTATTCAGGTCACTGCTTCTGGTTATTTTCTTGGCTGAGATTCTGGGATCTGGCCTAGGTGTCTGAGAATGATTTAAATGGAACAGGGGAGGGGACCTGAGATGTGAGCGTGGGACTTCTGCCCATGCAGCAGGGGGAGTGGGCGCTTCGGTTGGGGGATGACAAGAAGGCCCTAAGGAGACAGGGGTGGGGCAGACACAACAGAATCCAAGAGGGGCGTATGGGGAGAGAGAGTGAGTCAGCGGACGCTAGCCGTGTGTGCATTCACATGGCATCCTCATGCTACAAATCTGATGTGACAGCCTGGCTTCGGGGTTCTGCACTCTATGCACAGCTTTGTCCTTAAAGAGCCCCACTGACTCAGAACCAACCCCCCAGGGGGCAGGGCTAGCTTCCCCATCCAGGAAGAGGAGTGGGTCCCTCAGCACACATAATCCACAACCACGGTAACATATTGTGCTTCCTTCTGCCTTCTCAGCGTGAGCCCTAAAATTCTGAACAGGCGTCACCCAAAATGAACAGCTTGGCCACACAGAGGCCCATCCGCTTCGGTCAAGTGCATCATCACGCTGTGTCACCTCAGATCACGCTATTACGGACATTCCACCCCAAAGTGACTGACGCGGACACACATTCTTCCACCCTGGTACCTGCACGGCCTCTTAAGGAAGGGGGTGAGAGGACTTTAAAATTTTTCCAATTGTAACAACAGTGGGCTTTAAAATAGCAAACTAACAGTCACCAAAATCCAGAACAGATTTTCGGATGCATGTAAACCAACAGGACACCCTTTGAGACACACAGACCGCGGACATTTCCGTATTCCTGTTCTCAGCGTACAGACCGCCCCCATGTGGCAACAGCGTTAATCACAGCCTGCTGGGGGCCGAGCAAGGACCAGGACTCCAAAGGCAGCTGCATTCCAGAGTTGGAATCTTTCTCTCCCCGGTAAGTTGTTTTGCTTTTGAATAGCAGGAGTCTACGTTATGTCCAAGTTTACTCACAGGTATTTATATAGGGTTCTATTTCAAATTCAAGTTGAAATAATTAGAATCTAGATAAGATGCAACCAAACTGTGAGCTCTGTGCCAGCTGTAAGCAGACAGGCCTGGCCCTGCCTGTGGACAGCTAACCAGGGGATGAGGCTGTGTGAACATCAAGAGAAGGTGCTGTGATGGAAAAACAGCAGCTGCAGGAGCACAAGGGCCAGCTGACCCCGACTGTTCAAGGAAGCAGGTGTTTAGGGAAGACTTCCTGGAGGCGATGACAGAAAGTTATAACCAGAAGGATGGATGCTTAAGAGTTGGCCAGGAGACAAGAGAGGATGGCACAGGGAAAGGCTGAGGCATAAGCCAGAGCCTGTGACATCCTGGGAAGGTTGCACAGTGCTGGATGGGCACAGCATGCCAGGGTTGGGGAGGCAAAATGGCTGGGGCCCATTAACCAAGGAACTTGTAGGTCCCACTAAGGAGTCCAAAGACACCGTCAAGATCTTCCGTGCTACTGAAAATGGATATACTGTGTGGGCACAGGGCTGAGGGTCCCCTGACTGTAACTTGCCCAGAAAGCTGGCCTCCCTTCCTTGGGGTAGTGGAAAGGAGGTCTAGTTGATGAAGGTCAGGAGAATGACGACAGAAAAATGAAGGAATTTTTCTTTCTCCTCCGCTGTGTTTATTTTTGTTGAGCCTCTGCAGTCCAAGCTGCCAAAGCTGCAGGAGCCTCTGGCTACAGCCCTGTGGGACGAAGACCCTCACCTCGAAAAGCTGAATGAGCTAAGACCCACTCTATCCACATGCAGGTGCTGCCAGCTGGACAACAGTGACCACGCCTGGGACACTCTGACTGCCTGAAGACCCCCCGGGACATCGCGAGGAGCTGGATGGAGAAGCAGGAGGTGGCGGCCCCTCCCCCACCAGATTCCTCTGCAGGGACGCTGAGGACCTGCTTACCTCCACCGCAGGCCTGGATGAAAAAGAGCTTGGGCTTCCCTCCCAAGCTGGGGCAGCTGGTTCCATTGAAGATGTTCACTATTCTCTCGATGGACACAGGACACCCATCTGTGCCATAAACAGCACCCGGGAACTGGAGGTGGCTGGCCTAGGAGACCAAGAATCCTGGTTACAAAACCAAGATGTCAGGTAGAATCCCAACAGCCTGTTCAGAGGCTCAGAGGAGGTGGCAAGGGAGGCCAGCGTTCAGAAGGTCCCCACCAGGGGCACAAGGCTGATTTAGACAGAGCAGCTTGGTTCTGGATGGGCCCTGGTCAGCTTCCATTCCAAGAGTCTCAAACTCACAGGTTTATAGGGGCCAAAAAAGCCTAACTGGAGAGTGCCAGCCAGCTTCTTCTAGATAAATGGCTCTCCCAGTGTGGTCCCCAGAGCAGTAGCATCAGCATCACCTGGAAGTTGAAAGACATCCAAATTCCTGGGCCCCATCCAGACCTCCTAAATCAGAAACCCTGAGAGAGAAGACCAGCAACTGGGTCCTGCAGGTGCCCCTCACACCGCTCCACCACTGTAGATCAAGTCTTCTCAAACATATGTGCATGGGGAACCTGGTCAAGTGCAGGCTCTGGGTGGGGCCCGGGAGTCTGCATGCTCACCAGCTTCCAGGTGGTGCCCATGCTGCTGGTTTAGCGGCCACACTGTGAAGAAAACTACCTAAGGGACATCCCCTGCCTGGCTACAGGCCATACAGCATGCTCTGTGAAGATGCTGGCCTGGTAAGGCCAGAACTCAACTTAAAGATGAGGAAACTGAGGCCCAGGAAGGAGAATAACCTTGGGCACTATGACCCAGCACATCAGTGGCCATGCCCCGAGTGAGCCTCAGTGTCCTGACTCCCAGCCAGCAGCAAAGGACCTGGAGCAATGCCCAGCAGGACCAAGGCAGGAGCTGGGAGCTCTTATGTGCTGTGCCAGCACGGAACAAAATCCAGGGGTAGCAGCTTCGTGAGCAGAGCTTGTCTCCTCCCTGCCTCTCCCAGGTGGCTTCTCCCAGGAACACCATGCCACCCAAGAGGAGACTCCAACTCCTCAGAGAGCCAGGTGGCTCCCAGGGAAACAATGGGAGGCAGACAGGGCCCATGACTTCCCACAAAGCCAAGGGTGTTCTGGGCACAGGAAAAAACAGCACTCCCGCATGCCTGTCAGTACAGCCTTGCCCAGGTGCCTGCCGGGAAACTGAGGCCTCCTACCTGACAACCGTGAGAGAGGATGACCACCACACAGCAGTCCAGAGCCCCATGGTCCCGACGGGACAGCTCCCCCAGAACCTGGACCATTTGCTACAAAGAGACGGTTGCAGGTGAGCCAGAACACAGATGGACCAGGTCTCCATCCTGGGCCCACTATAACACCTGGGCAGAGCACCTTCCCTGCTCCCAGGCCCAATACTGAAGTAATGACAGTAGTAACAGTCACAATAGTCAACGTCCTTGGGGCAAAGGTGCTTGGGCACTGATCATTTAATCTTCACAGCGACCCTCGGAGGTGAGTCCTGTTCTTGCTGTCTAGACAATGAAACCGAGGCTCAGGCGTGATCTAGTAGGTACCAGGAGAGCCCGTCCTCCACCCAGGTCTCTGAATCTGAACCTTACACTGGTAACCACTGAGCCATACTCCTTCACTTGGTCTTACAGACTTAAGGGCGAGTCTGGGGGATTCACTTGCTTCCAGGGCCTCTCACAGGCCACTGCCCCGCCTCACCCCATCCCTCAGCATGGACAGTGACTGGGGACAGTGACTGGGGACAGTGACCGGACCTTGGCCGACAGGTTGCACTTCGCCTCTACAGTGAAGTGTAGCAAGCGGAAGCGTCGCTGCAGCTTCTCACAGTCGATGTTGGAGCCGGTGCGGATTTGGAGCCTCGACTTCGGGCAGAAGCTCACGTTGTTGATAATGAGGCAGTAGCCACAGGGATCTGCGTTCATGACGTAGGCCTGCCCAAGCAGAGGGACTGGCGTTAACCGGGGTCTCCCGGCATTCCTCAGGAGGGAAAGCGACCACCTGGTTTTCACTCATGTGGTTGACAGGCTGGATCAATGAGACAGAAACTGGGGTCTGCCCTCCCTCTGAAGGAAGAACAGGGTCTGCACCCAGCATTGCAGGCACAACCAAATAGATAGCCAACCAGACCCGGGTGAGCACGAGTGGTGTGACATATGAACACCTAGAATTGGGAGAGGAGGTTAGCAGTGGGCTCCTGACCCAGCTGCCAGAAAGGACCTGGGGAGTGAGGTGCAGAATGACCCAAAGCCAGTGCCACCAGCCCCAAATCATATGAAGACTCACCAAATCAACATTGCTCATCAATGTCTCCTGAGCACCTGGGAGAGAGACAAAAAGGGGAAACGGGAATGTTGGGGTCCAACAGGGGAGGGGCCAGTTGTCCCTATGTGAGGGCAGCCCCCACAGCAACGTAGGAGTGGGAACTTGGGAACCCTCAGACACTGATGACCGGAAGGAGTCAAGGGCACCGCCACTGTGGAGAACTGTTTAGAAGTTTCTCTTGATTAAAAAATGCACCCCTGCCTGACCAGGCTGTGGTGCAGTGGATAGAGCGTCAGACTGGGATGCGGAGGACCCAGGTTCGAGACCCCGAGGTGGCCAGCTTGAGCGCGAGCTCATCTGGTTTGAGCTAAAGCTCTCCAACTTGGACCCAAGGTCGCTGGCTTGAGCAAAGGATTGCTCGGTCTGCTGAAGGCCCATCGTCAAGGCACATATGAGAGAGCAATCAATGAGCAACTAAAGTGCCACAACAAGAAACTGATGATTGATGCTTCTCATCTCTCTCTGTTCCTGTCTGACTGTCCCTTTCTATTCCTCTCTCTGACTCTCACTGTCTCTGTAAAAAAAAAACCCAAACAAACAAAACAAACACACACCTGCCCTCTGACCAGCAATTCCACTCCCAGGTGTGGACCCAAGAGAAAGGAGCACAGTGAACACAAAAACACTTGGCCACCAGTGTTTGGTGAAGCCTTTACTCATGGTGCCCAAAATGGGGAGCAACGCAAAGGTCCATCAACAGGTCAAAGGAGCGCCACACAGCCTGCACGGGAGTGGCGACCCATACATGCAACACCATGGGTCATCTCAAAAACATTATGCCGAGTAAATAAATAAAAAGGCCATCGAAGTATATACAGTGCACTTCCATGTATGCGGAATACTAAACCAGAGGGGATGAGGGAAGCTCTAGGAGAGGAGAAACCCCCACCTTGTGGAACCCCCGGGGCCTAACACACAGCAGGTCCTTGGAAATGTTTACAGAATGAATAAATGAGTAAAATGGTCATTTCTTCCTTCAGTGTCAAATATTTTTAATTTGAATTAGCTAAAAATCAACTAGCCACCAGCCCATAAGGTCATCGGACACTTTTTTTTTAAGCAGAGAGAACATGGTGGCTACCTCCAAGACATGTTGGGAGCCTACACGCGTGATCTAACAATGGCGACATTCATTGCTCAGGGCAGGCCTGGACCCCTTGTTGGGAACTATTTTCTCACCAATTTAAAAGTTATGCGAGAGAAGCATTCACATCCCGTGTTTGTTTGTTTTTATTGTTTTACCTAGCCTGAAGGTTTCTATTAGTCCACAGACTTGATTTTAAAACAATTGCTCATTTCCAAAATTCCACTTCACCCCCAAAATATTATCCACTACTGAGGAATGTATTCATTTCTCAGATTAGCAACAATGATCCACAAAGTGAGAAAGTGACAGCATCCAGATGGCAGAATAGGAATTTTCTACTGCCTTGCCCCAGAGAACACCAGCTCTGACAATGACCCACAGACAAGGGTGCCTTGGCAAAGTTTGGGAGTTCAGTGGAGAAGTCCCACCACCTTGCTGATTCAAAAAGAAAGAGGCTAGGCCCTGGCCGGTTGGCTCAGTGGTACAGTGTCGGCTCAGCATGTGGAAGTCCTGGGTTCGATTCCTGGCCAAGGCACACAGGAGAAGCACCCATCTGCTTCCCCATCCTTCCCCCTCTCCTTCCTCTCTCTCTCTTCCCCTCCCGCAGCCAAGGCTCCATTGGAGCAAAGTTGGCCTGGGCGCTGAGGATGGCTCCACGGCCTCCGCCTCAGGCACTAGAATGGCTCCGACTACAGCAGAGCAATGCCCCAGAGGAGCCAAGCATTGCCCCCTGGTGAGCATGCCGGGTGGATCCCAGTTGGTTGCATGCTGGAGTCTATCTATCTGCCTCTGACCCGCTTCTCACTTTGGAAATAAAATAAAATAAAAAGAGGCTAGTCAGTACAGATTGGAGGAGGTGATACCTCCTCAAATGTAAAAACAGTAACACAAGACTTTAAGGAACATGAAAAATCAAGAAAGCGTGACACCACCAAAGGATTGCAATAGTTTCCAGTGACTGAACCCAAAGAAAAGAAAACCTGAGCTTTGTCCAATAAGGAATTCAAAATCATTGTTTAAGGGAAGCTCAGTTAGCTACAAGAAAACACAGACAATTCAATGAAATCTGGAAAACAATATACAAACAAAATGAGAAGTTCAACAGAGAGATAGAAACCAAAAAGAGAACCAAACAGAAAATCTGGTGCTGAAGAAGACAATGAATAAAATAAAACAATGCAATAGAGAACATCCATATCAGACTTGATCAAACAGAAGAAAGAATCTGTAAAGCAGAAGCCAAGTCATGTGAAATTATGTTTAGGAAAAGAATACATACTTATGCTTTTTAGAGGAGGGGCTGCCAAAATTAAACCACCTAAGGACGTACTAGAATATCCCACTCATCCCCTAGGAGTTCTCAGAAAGACAACACTAAAATTAAATTCTGAATTTCAGCCTGCCCGACTATACCAATGGTCACGCCCACCTGACAACCATGCTTTCAGTACTCACGGACATCACGGATGCCGCCAGAACCAATGTCTCCTGGCCTGGGCACCTCTGGTCTGAGAACCTCTGGACGGAGCGTGGCCGGACAGAGCTCCTCTGGCCCCAGCACCACTGGAGTAAGTTTGCCTGGATCCCACTTCACCGTTCTCAGCTCCTCGGGTTTGCGGCCCATTGGTCCAACCACCACAGGCATGAGGTCTCGGGGTCTGACAGCCTCTGGATCCCACTGTGCTGCTTGGCTTCTCATTCTCAGCAGCGAAGCCAGGCTATTCTGGCCTGTGTCCTCTAAGCAGGAGATGAACAAAGGAAGAGCCTGACTCCCTCGAGTCTCCAAATCTATGATCAGCTGCCTGGCCTGATCATGCCGAGACCCGGAGCCTGCCCTCTGTTTGGAAAGAAAGACATGGCACTATTACTCAGGTACTTTCCTGTGACTTTCACCTTTTTCCCCTCTTGCTCAGATAGCACAAATCTAAACAATGAGGCATGTGGGAAAAAATTGAGCCTGCCTTTGCTTTTCTATTCATTCAGTATTTTGGAGCCATCTGCTATGTGCCCAGTGCTGTGCTAAGGGCAGCACAAAACCTCAGTCCTCAAGGGACATACCTCACATGGGGAATGCAAACAGGCAAATCAACAATGACACAGAAAGGAGAGATGTACCACAGTGAAAGCATATGGAATTGGGAAGGTATGGGGCACCCAACTCAGTCCTGGATGGTAAGAGAGAATTCCCGCAGGAGATCTTAGCTGAGGCCCTATCGAACATTAGGAAGTGAATAGCGAGATGCAATAATGGAAGCTGGGGTGATGTGGCTACAAGCCAAGAAATACTGGCGGCCTCTAGAAGCAGTAGCAGGCAAGGAACAGGTTTTCTCTTTAGCCTCCAGAAGGAAACAGCCCTGCTGATACCTTGACTTTAAACCCTTAGGACTCACTTTGGACTCTTGACCTCCAGAAATGTAAGAGAACAAGTATGTGTTGTCTTGAAAAGAAAAATGAACATGAATAGTGAATTCAGAGAATCAGGAAATGAAAGTTGGGGTGGGGAACAGTAATGAGGGATGAGGCATTTGTGTCGTCACGCCAAGAAAGCCACTCTTCTGTGGCTTCTCACAGATCTGCCTTTTAGAAAAATCAGCCTGCGGGCAGGGTAGACGATGAAGGGAGCGAGCCCCAGCCAGGTCAGGTGGCGGCCAAAATGGCACAGCTGGAAGAGAGAGAAGTGAAAGGAGAGACCAGAGGAAGAAGAAAGGAGAACCACAGGACCTGGCCATTGATGGGTGGACTGTGAAGATGGAGAAATGGCCAAGGTTGACAGGTGTGGGGATGGTGAGGCCAGTCACTGAGACAGGGAGCAGGATGGGAACAAGAACAAGATACTGGTTATCTGTGGTTGTCCTTTGAGACCCAGCACTGGGCAAGTCCCTCAGGATCCACAGGAATAAGATGCCACCCTGTCCTCAAATGTCCTTGTTTAAGGGAAGCAGTGCTGTCTGAGGGAACTTTCCGAGATGATGGAAAGGGTCTTAATCTGTGCTGTCGAGTACAGCAGCTCTCCAACACACATGGCCGCTGAACACCTGGGTCCTATGACTGGGGCACTGAATTTTTATTGCTTAATTTTAATAACTTCATTAAAATTTAATGGGTATTACAACATAATCAAATGTCAAAATAACCTGGAGATGTTTTCTCTGAACCTATAAATCCTGATTGATCTATGACACCCGCCCCCCCAAAAAACAACAAAAAACAAAGCTGTTATAACTGGCAAAAAAAAAAAGAATTTTAATGACTTCAGATTTACATTTAAATAGTGACATGTAGCTGCCTGACCAGGCAGTGGCGCAGTGGATAGAGCATCGGACTGGGATGCAGAAGGACCCAGGTTTGAGACCCGAGGTTGCCAGCTTGAGCACAGGCTCATTTGGTTTGAACAAAAGCTCACCAGCTTGGACCCAAGGTCGCTAGCTCCAGCAAGGGGTTACTCGGTCTGTTGAAGGCCCGTGGTCAAGGCACATATGAGAAAGCAATCAATGAACAACTAAAGTATCACAATGAAAAACTAATGATTGATGCTTCTCATCTCTCTTCGTTTCTGTCTGTCTATCCCTGTCTGTCTCTCTCTCTGATTCTCTCTGTCCCTGTGGAGAAAAAAAAAAAAAAAAAATAGTGACATGTAGCTAATGGCTACCTGGAACAGCACCAACCTAGAGTGTCACTAATAAGCTAATTCTCAGTAGCCAAACAGCTTTCTGCCCGCCTTCCAAAATAGATTGTGGTATTTTGATTTCTCTCAAGAGTTACTCAACACTCACAATAAGACAGACAGTTGTTAAAAGCATCATTTTATTCAGTCCCTCTCGACAACCTAAAATTACACTTATCCCCACTTTACGGAAGAGGGAAACTGAGTCATGGAAAGTGTTGCAACTTGCTAATATATAACAAAGCCAGGATGAGGGTCCAGATCAACGTGGCCCCAAAGCCAGTGTGTTTATCCATCATACCAGGTATGGTGAAATGGTACCCATCATTCACACAGCATTCTTTAAAAATTCAGAATTTTTGCTAACATTTTAAAAATGCATTTATTGATTTTAGAGGGAGAGGGAGGGAGAAAGACAGACACATGGCACCGTTCCTGTATGTGTCCTGACTAGGGATTAAACCTGTAGCCTTTGCATACCAGGACAATGCTCTAACCAACCGAGCTATCTGGCCAGGGCTGCTAACATGTAAATCGGGTAATATGACATGAAAATGCCTGTGAATGTACTAAAGGGCAAGGCTATAGCCTCAGCCATTTCTACTCCTCAGTACAGGCCATGCAGCAGCTGCTCATAAGACTTCTTTTAATATTATTCATTGGTAATTTTTATATGACATTTGTTCTGCTGAAGATGTCCTCACTGGATCAGGCCAAGCTCCTGAGTGATGAAGACACTGGACACTTGGCCTGCAAGCAGCCCACAGGGCACTGGCCAGGGGCCTGCAGGGAGCCATGCACCTCATGGCAGGAAATCCCTCCTGTACCCACCTCACCTCACAGGTCTGTGGGGAGGACCACATAAGACAAAGATAGGAATGCTTTCAGAGAGACAACCTCCCCTGTTTATGATTCCCTCCATTACCTGCATAAGACCATTCATCTCCAAAACCCCTAACAAAACATAAACTGAACACATGAGGGTCTGGCCAAGGAGGACAGGGCACAACCAACCACTCCATCGATGAGCCCTCTGTGCCTGACCCTCTACTGTCATCTCATTTAGCCCGCAGGCTAATACTACCGTTGTCCCCATTTAACAGCCCAGGAAAGTAGCTCAAAGAGGGTAAGGGTGCCGGGCAGGGTGTCAGGCAGTTTGCCGCCTAAGGGTGCACACGACACCTCCGTGCTAGAAGAGAAAAAATAAACGTGCCTCCTTGCTGGCGAAAGCACAGCTCTGCCGCAGCTGACAGTGCACGCTGATTGTGCGGGAGCAGAATCGCGTTAGCGAGCCCGCAGGAGGGGCTGGGAGCGTTCGCTTCGGCCAGGCAATGTAGTGGGCTCGCCGCCGCGAGGAACAACGGGGTTCCCGCACAGTGGTTCCCGAAAGGGGGTAGGGTACTGGTTGGCACAGACGGAGGAGCTTGGCCATTAAGTTACGTTGTGGATCCAGGAACCCCCTCTCTGCGCGACCTCGCTGCGAGGAGACCGAAGTCTGCGCACGACCAGGGCAGCGGAGAGCGCCGTCTGGGAGCGGGCGGTGGCGCACCTGGATGTCCTCGATCATACGGGGCGTGAAGAGCTCGCGGTTCAGCAGAGCGTCCCAAAGCGAGGCCACCTGCAGCTCGCTGACCAACTGCACGCGGTACCGCCGCAGGAGCTGCCGGTCGGCCTCGTCCATGGCGGGCAGACAGCGGGGACCCCGGCCGCCTCCGTCCGCTTCCGGGCCTCGGCTAGTGCTCCAGGCCGGCTCCCCAGGAACCGCCCCTGGGCGGGCCACAGTGTATCTTTCTCACCCCTAAGGTCCCGCCCCCAGGCCAGGCCACCTCCGGTCCATTCGGCTTCGCCTCCGCGCCATACCCCGCCCCTAGGACACCCCCCGCGCACGAACGCCCCGCCCCACGCAGCTATAGTGCCCAAATTCAAAACCACTAGCTTTTACCGAAACACGGAGGGCGTCACACTGCTAGTAAGTGACAGCTATGCCTGGAGTCACGGTCTATCCCGCCCCATTCAAAACCCCTTCCCGCGGATATGACTTTCCTTGAGCCCCCTCCCCTGCCACCCATTAAAACCATAAATCTGTCGACCCCTTGCCCGTTTCTCATCGTTCGCTGTTCCAAACTAGCATGCCTCATCCAACCAAGCCCACCTTACACTGCTTTCCATTCCCCTCTTTCCTCCCTCCCACCACAAAGGAAAAAACAAGCTGAACTCTAGTCTTCTGAACTCCCAGTTTGTATGGCTCATTTCCACGTTTGAAAAGTAATTTCTTCCCTGGCTGGATAGTTTGGTTGGTTAGAGCATCATCCAGAAGCTCAGAGGTTGCTGGTTCGATCCCGTGACACATACAGAAACAGTTTTGATATTCCTGTCTTTCCATCTTCCTTCTTCTCTAAATCAACAAAAATAAACATTAAAAAAAAAGTAAGTGCTCCTGTGTATTGAGCATTTGCTAAGTCCCAGCCATTGTGCTAGCACAATGCATTCCATTATCTCATTTATTGATGACTACAGTACTACCAGGGAAGTACTTTCGCCCATTTTAGGTATGTGGACATTGGGGCCCAAGAAAGTAAAGACTCGGATCACCAGCACAGAGTTAGTAAGTGGCAGAGACAGGTAGATTTAAACTCGAACCTGACTCAAAGTCCACACTCTTAACGGAGTTCACCTTACAATACTCTTGAGCAGCAAAATCTCAGCCCCACTCATTTATTTACACCACAAGTATTTATTGCGACCCTGTCGGTACCAAGGTGTGTGTAAGCATCGAGAATAAAGTGGTGAAAGAAAAAAAAACACAACAGATAAAAACCCTGCATTAGGAGTTTACATTCCAGTGGGATGAGACAAATGATAAAAGATATAGTATGTCAGATAGTGATAAATGCAAATGAAATTAAAATAATTAAAAAACAACACAGGGAGTATATGAACTCTCTTATATCCCTAAGGAACCTATATCATTGGCCTAACTTAAGTTTACCTCCTTCACCTGTGCTTCTCCCGCTCCCCAACAACCACCACCACAGACACACCGATTATGGGCAGGGACTGGCACATTCTAGGGTCGAACTCTCTTTTTGGTAAATTGATTTAGGAATCCTAGGTTCCAGGCTTTGGGGAAGTCATTGCATGCCTCTGGGCCTCAGCCTCCCCATCAACATATAGAGGAGTTGGACTAGAAAGGATCCCTAAGGTCCCTTGCAACTTTGACGCTCTAGGAGTCTATGAATAGGCTTAAAGAGAACCGGGACCAGTGATTGTTTCCCCACCCTAGCAACAGTTGCTAGATCACAGCCATCTCCGGGTAGGACTGGAAACGGCTCCCTGGCTCGGGGAGGTCTTTCTAGCATCCCATCCTGCACCGCGACTTAGCCTCGCTAGGAGGCACGTTTTGACCTCTTTGGTCACGATCATCCCTTTTGATCCAGCCAAAGAACGCGCCTCGTTCCCATAGTAACCGCGTTAGGTCCATGCGCAGACGGCGCGTGGCAAGGGTCAAAACACATTCGCAAATAGAATCCCGCCACCGTTCAGTCCGCGCCTTGGAAACGCCAGGCCTTTAAGTATCACATGACTCCCTTCAGACTTGTTCCCTCCTTCTTCCCCTCCTCAGGCCCGGGCAAGAGCTGGTGTGGACCGGAGGCTCTCGGCCAGCGGACTAGCTGGATCTCGGACGCTGCAGCCGTTTAGGCTGGTGCCCTTTCCCGGTAACTCCTTCCCGGCGTGACGCGCGGAGCCGCGGAGGCAGCGGGGGCCGGGCAGGCTCAGGGATCTTGCTTCAGTTTCTCCTCGTTTCCGGCCCTCGCTGGGCCTGGGGGGAATCAGGAGCCTGCAGGGCCCGACCCGGGGCTCGCGGAGGGTAGCGGAGGAGGCTTCCGCCTTCTGGTGGATTGCGACCTCCGGCGGGAGCTGGAGCGGTGCTCAGACCCAGAGCGTGTCTCCGGGAGCCGCCGCCGGGTTTCGGGGGCATTGCCCGAGGGCGGCAGCCTACCTGTTGGGCAGGTTGTCCGCTGCCCGGAGGCCTGCGCCGTCAGCCCAAATCCTTCACCGCCCCCCGCCCTTGGGCCCTCGAACTGGAGGCGAATGACAGTCGAATATGGCAGTGTTTGCACAGCACGGTAGAAAAAAATAATAACAAGTAGCACTTTCCCCTGTGCCTGCCCAGTAAATACTTTACATACATTTAACTCCCGTGTTAAGCCTTTCAAGATTGAATTATTCACCCCCCCCCCATTTTTTTAGAATAAGGATACGGAGGCTTAACAAGTTTAAAGTAATTTGCCCGAGGTCATCAAGGAGTGGAGGATGGATCCCAATCTTAGTCTGATTTCAGACTCCATGTGCTTAACCGGTAGCAACATCACCACCGGGTTTTTAGCAGACTTTGCATGGTTTGTAGCCAGAATAGGTTAAAAGTTGTCTGAGAAAGAAAGAAACTGGTTTGTTTTAGGATTTTATCCAGCATACACGCAGTCCTAAACGTTAGCCATTGGGTTAGTCCGTTTTGTGAGGGCTCTCAAGCAGCATTGAGACCTCTACCTGTCTGACTTCAACGCTGTCAACACCTTTTGCCCACGCTCTTAAGTGAGGTGTCAACAATAGACACTTGAACCTTAGAACTTAAGCAATTTATGAGACGTCAAGGTAAATACGGCCCTTGGAAAAACTTGGCCTATCACCAAGGTCCCAATCCTGGGGTGCATCTGTGGAACGCAGCGCTACATTGTTCATTAACAACCCAGGATTATTTCCCAAACCCACGATAAATTAATTCAGTCACTAAACTCACCAGAAAGGGAGCATTGATAGGGGAAGACCATGTCTGGTCTGCAGTCTTTGTCATTGATTCCCCTGCACATGGAAAATTAAATTTTCTCTCACCACTTTTTCTCAAAGGGAAGTTAGAAAGTTGAGCATTTCCTGAAGTTTCCATTTATAATAACCATAGTGCTAATGATCAAGTTAATGAACAGCTTCCTTTTCCTGTTCTTATGGGCTTGGTGAGAAAGACTTGAATTGGGGCATAGTAAGTCATAATTGCAAAGGTTTTTAAGAGTATTTCACTTTTGTATTTGTACTGATTTAACTCCTGGTAATGTCACCACTATCTCATTTTGTGATTCTGTATATGGTAAATTGTATAATGTCATAAATTTATATAGCATATACCCAGTGAGTTATTCTCAAACCTCCTATTTTAAGTACACTATGATTGTCAAAGGGAAACTGTATTTGAGATGTAATCACCTTGATTTTCCTTTGTATGTCTTCCCACATTTGCTTATTATTTCTTCATCTCATTCATTTTCAGTCATTTCTAAAGCTTTTCTAATCCAAGGATTCTGGAGAGTTACTATTCTTATTGCTCTTTTTTAAAAATCTTTAATAGTTCTTATTTGTGATATAAATAATAGTAAGATTGTTGACTTTTAAAAAAATATAGTCAGCTTGATACTTTTCCTGCAAAATAGCTTTGGTTGGTTTTGTTTTTCATCTATCTTATACCTCTACCTAAAAAAAACAAGACTGTCCAGGTTTCTTCCACTGAAACTTGTTGCCTCTTCAATTATTTCAGCTCTGGAAAGGAAGAGACATGGAAGTGAAAAAGTTGAGCATTTCCTGGCAGTTCTTGATAGTTCTGGTTCTGATCCTGCAAATTCTGTCTGCGTTGGATTTTGACCCATACAGAGTCCTAGGGGTCAGCCGAACAGCCAGTCAGGCTGATATTAAAAAGGCTTATAAGAAGCTCGCCCGGGAATGGTAGGTGAAACAAAGAAATAGTTTCATGTAAGCTAAGCAGTTTTAGCAGGGAAGTGAAGTCTAAATTATGATCAGCTTTTACTTATCTGTTTCTGTGTTCAATAAATATATAATATATATTTATTTTATATAATATATATTTATTTAGACAGATGTCTAAAGGATTTTATTTGGAAGAACTAATGTTTGTGTTATTTTATCATTTTTAGTGACATGACCCAAAGCCTGTGTTACTATGAAACCCCCTTAGTGGCCCTAGATATTATTAGCATATTTAATGTTAAAGTAAAGTAAGAGAAAACTTTAATTTTTAAAATATATATGTACTCAACAATGGATAAGCCACCCTTCCCATGATGTTTTTCATAAAGTAATTCTTTATGAATGCCGTTGCTAAAGGGCACACTATCCAATCCTGTTTTCTAGATTATTAATGTTTAAGCTTTGAATACATATGTTACAATAACAGCTTGTTCCCTCAGTTTTAAATGAATATTCAGGAATTGAGTGTTTTACTTTATAGAAAAATCAGAAGTTGACCTATAGATGTTCTGTATGCTAGAGAATATGCACATGTTTATGAATTAGCAGGCTAGCGATTAATTAAAAACTTATTTTGGGCAGACATCATCAGCTTCTTCCACAAATGGTATGGTCTTGCCAGGGTTGAAGTATGGATTCTGTTAGCTGAAGGGGAGCAGCAGGAGGAGGGAAAGCACACAGGTGACAATCTGGGGGAACCGAGCACAAGTACAGAGAGGTTTGGGGAGGGAGCCATCACTGAGCACCTGCATGCTAGGCTCCAGGTTCTTTGTTTTTTTATCTCATTTAAACCTTATAATTACACTGTGAGGGAGGTTATTGCTGTTCCTATTTTATGGGTTGTTCAGTCTATATTACCTCCGGCTTCCACAGTGTGACCTTCTATACCAACCATCTATTGTTTTTTTTGTTTTGTTTTTTGATCACTTACCCATCTGGGCAGAAGAGTGGGTGGGTTAGTGTTTGAGTGGGTAGGAAGTTAGGCAGCAGCCAAATTGCCACATGCAGGTGACATTGCAGGCTGTGATGATTGTCTGCCACTGTTATTCTCCAGTGAAACATGCATCTTAGTTTTAAACTGGTTGCAGTACAGGCAAAAGATAATTTTAAAAATACAATGTTTTGAATAGATACTTTAGATCCTATTCATATCACAAGGAATCCAGAATTGGTTACTAAAACACAGTCTCTAATTGTATGTGGCATCTTTCCAGGGACTCCTGACATCAAAGTTGCTTTCTGCATCATTTCGAACTCTTGCCTCTTTATGTTTAAAGCAAAATTTATAAATCTGCAGTGTACTCATAAAGTAGTAACATTCTTTTTGACAGGTTATGGTCTTTGACATTTTAAAAGCAGAAAGAGCAGCTTGGGTACATAGGACCTATTAAAATACATGTACAGCTTTGACTTTGCTGTCTTCCAGAGCTAAAAAGGTTGTTATATTACTTAAATGAGTCATGTGCTTTTCTTCCTTAATTTTATTCTCTCTAGGAGTAATTCCTCACCAAAGAAATATATAGAGTATCATCCAGTGAACGTCTAAAATTTTACTTTACCTTTGTATTTTCGCTGTGTTATATTTTCTGCCATTTTGGCTGTGGCCACGTTTTATCACTGAAATTCATTTCCTTTTCTGATGGTTTCATATGCACTGAAAATAGTAGTGTTTCCCAGCTTACTTTCCAGATGAACTATAGCAGGGAGAAGTGGTTACAGTAATTGTCAAATTGAACTTGTAGCCTTTCTCTACTGTGTTTTACAACTTAAATGTGTCGTTTAGACCTCTCAAGAGCTTGCTCCTTGCTTGGTGAAACCATTTAAAATTACTTTTTCTCTGAGAAAATCTGTTTGTCTCCCAATAATGAAGTTGTACCATAGGTTCTTTTCTTTTGTCCTCTACACTGGCAAAAGAAACAGTCCTTCCCACTCCAAGAAAAGGCCATCAGAAAATTTGATTTGAAGCAAATGGGTATAACATGGTCAGACACCTGAACAGTAAAGTGATTTGTCTAATATTTTCCTAAGTTACTTTTTTATTTATTATCAACTTTTTAAACTTTTTAAATTACAGTTGGCATTCAAGCTACCTTATATTACTTTTGCTACCTTCATTTTTATTTCCTGAGAGGTAGCTAGACCAGCAGTAGATACCAAGTACAGTATATTCTTCACTTTGCAGTGTAAAGGATGTGTATATATTGAAGTTTGTGAAATGTTTCGCATACACTGAAAATAGCATTAGACAGTACTTTTCTAGAGCTGAAGTTATTGTTTTCTGTTTTCAACTTTATGCTGTCTGCCTATGATTATAAAAATATTCCTTTTAAGCTGAAATGTCCTGTGGTTTCCTCCCAATTATTGGGCCTTGGTTTCCTCTGTTGCAGGGTCTGGTTTTAACCCAGCTGCCCTCACATTCTCTCTTTGGGTCAGTCTCTTTAAAAACCCCTCCTATACATCCCCCCCTATAGAGTTCTGTGTGTTAAATCTTCATTTGTCTATCACATAATTTTTATCTTCTAAGCCTTTAGCCTAAGTGTGAATATTTAAAGCACTTTTTTTTTGTCATCCAGAAACATGCTTTAAACCACCATCTTGTTTCCTTAAATCATACTATTTTCATTATACGTAGCTGAGACTTCTTCCCCACTAATATTCATAACAAGGACTGAATAGTTAAGGAGTGATGCCCAAATTCTACAGCCAGCCATTTTAAGTTTTTTTATTTTTAGAGAAATCAGAATATGTGATATAATTCATTCAAATATGTTCCTGCTACATTAGGTTGTAAATTTATTTTCTTTCTTTATTTATTTTTTTTACAGGGACAGAGAGAGAGAGTCAGAGAGAGGGATAGATAGGGACAGACAGACAGGAAGGGAGAGAGATGAGAAGCATCAATCATTAGTTTTTTGTTGCCATTGCAACACCTTAGTTGTTCATTGATTGCTTTCTCACATGTGCCTTGACTGCGGGCCTTCAGTAGACCGAGCAACCCCTTGCTGGAGCCAAGCAACCTTGGGTCCAAGCTGGTGAGCTTTTGCTCAAGCCAGATGGGCCCGCGCTCAAGCAGGCGAGCTCGGGGTCTTGAACCTGGGTCTTCCACATCCCAGTCCGACACTCTATCCACTGCGCCACTGCCTGGTCAGGCTGTAAACTTATTTTTTATTCTGATGTACTTGGTGCTATTTTTAGTAGTCATTTGCTTCCCGGTGGATTCAGAACCTTTGCTAGAACAAATTTACTAGAAGTTAGCAGAAGTGATTACATAAAGAATAAGGTCTGTGATAGAGTCTCAATAGAATGAATGCTGAAAAATCAAACGCTGATTTAGATCTTAGGGAGTTCTAAGGACATAAAGCCCAGCCCCTACTTTCCTACAGTCCCTACTTTGGGACTTCAAAATGCCCAAAGCTGAATTGATCGTAAACACAAGCAGACTACTGGATAGTAAATGACTACAAGATGGGTAATTGCCGCCTGTGTATAATAGCAAATATTTGTTCTAATATTAGTTGAAATCACTTTGCTTAAACTGTACCTTTCTCACATCTTAAAACATGCGGCCTTGAAATTATTATCCATATATAGGTAAAAGGCAATCATAGGTAGAAAGGGTAATAATGAAAACGAAAATGTTCTAATTTGAACATCAGCAAGATTCTGGTAGAAACATGGTTGTCACTAACAAATTCATGTTGCATCCTTAAAACTATTTCCTATGTCTACCTGAATTGTCAGAAGAAATTGATATCGTTGACACGTTCTCACATTGGGATGAAATGCTGCCATCCCAGGGAAAGAAGGTGGTTCTCACAGATAAGTGACTTTAGCCCTGAGCCAGTTTAACAGTGTGTGGGAGCAGCATTAAGGCACACACACGTCCCACCTCTCCTAGAGAACTGCCTCAGTGCAGTCTCCTGTTTGCTTTGAAACTGTGCCCAGCCGAAAAAGTTTTGGAAGAACTTGCCAGTTGTAAAGGTGCATTATTTTATGGTTATGTAAAGCAAGTGACTGCTTCTACCATTTTTTTTTTAAAGAAACCATCCTAACAAAATAGCCTTCCATTTGCCTCTGATATAATGAACTCTGTGGACAAGGATGTTAATTGGCCGTGTGTAAAACGTTGAATCCATCCTCACTGCCTGCTCTTTTGTGTTTCAGGCATCCTGACAAAAACAGAGATCCCGGAGCAGAAGACAAATTCATTCAAATTAGCAAGGCTTACGAGGTATGGTGTGAGACTGTGGGAGGCATCCACTAGCTCTTATAAAACATGTCTAAATGTTTTGTAAAGTCATCTCTGACAGGGCATGTTCCCTGTGCCCTTGACCCAGTTTCTAGCTGATGGTAAAGGGACCATTTTTGGTCATATCCAGTGTGTTGAAACTCATGCCTGAACACTTCAGCTGTTTTAAGAGAATGGCCTATTTTAAAAGCTGTGATTGGATGATAGAATTGCCCTGAAGGTATGTTTCTGTTTCCTTTTTAGAAACTTATATTATGTACTCACTTCTGCAGCACATATGCTATAAACTTAAAGAACTACAGACCAATTTTCCTATATTTGTTAACATGGCACAAAGTTATAAATACATTTAAACCCAAGATTTTCTATAGTTTTCTAACAGAAGCTTAAGTAGGTCAGTCTGGAAGACAGAAAGAGCAAGTCCATGGCTTGCTGATTTGTGTAGGGTGATGCTCTTCAACAGACAGTGGTTAGCTCACAGAATGACACATCATCCTAAAACAGGTTCTCGAATTTTATACTTCGAAGTTATTTCCAAGTCAAACAAAGTTGGCTAACATCCAAGACACTGAACTCAAGTCTGTGGTTATCTTTTTGGTATTCACAGCTTTTCACATTTTGGTTTGAATCATTCCAACTTTTTTTTTTTACAGAGACAGAGAGAGGGATTGATAGGGACAGACAGGAACGGAGAGAGATGAGAAGCATCAATCATCAGTTTTTCATTTTGACACCTTAGTTGTTCCTTGATTGCTTTCTCATATGTGGCTTGACCTCTGGCCTTCAGCAGACAGAACAACCCCTTGCTGGAGGCAGCGGCCTTGGACCCAAGCTGGTGAGCTTTTGCTCAAACTGGATGAGCTTTCACTCAAGCTGGCGACCTCGGGGTCTCAAACCTGGGCCCTTCCGCATCCTAGTCCGATGCTCTATCCACTGCGCCACCGCCTGGTCAGGCTGAATCATTCCAACTTAAATGACATGTCCTAGTCAGTTTTCTTGTGGTTCATCCCCGGTGAACAACATTAATTTTCATTTGTTTTACTGATGTGCTGCTTACTCTTAACAATAGTTCAAAATCTTTAAACCCAAAATAAGCATGAGTATCTGGGTGACTGAAGTAATTTGGTCTTGAAATATTTAATGTTTCTACTGAGAGAAGAATTTTCTGGTCTGTTAAGGACTGTGTTTCAATGATCTAATCATGTGTTATCTCTACATTTATTTTCTTCCTGTCTCTTCCAAGCTGCTTATAAGAAAGTTCTTTGGGTAAACTTTTTTCATTCTATACATTTCTTTCTTTCTTTCTTTCTTTATAGATTCTTTCCAATGAAGAAAAGCGATCAAATTACGATCACTACGGAGATGCAGGGGAGAACCAGGGCTACCAGAAGCAGCAGCAGCAGCGGGAGCATCGCTTCCGCCATTTCCATGAGAACTTTTATTTTGATGAATCCTTTTTTCACTTCTCCTTTAATTCTGAGCAACGGGACTCCATTGATGAAAAGTACTTACTGCACTTTTCGCATTACGTAAATGAAGTGGTCCCGGATAGCTTCAAGAAACCCTACCTCATTAAGATCACCTCAGACTGGTGCTTTAGCTGTATCCATATTGAGCCTGTTTGGAAAGAAGTAGTTCAAGAACTGGAAGGATTGGGTGAGATCATTTTATTCATTGGAAAATGTTTTTCTGGGAGAAGGTCACTCTTCAATATTGAATTTTATGGGATGCTGGGGAGAAGGAACCGTGTGATTTAGGTTCACAAGTTCATGGTGACTGGTGTTTTCCAAGGACACATTTCCAGAGAGGGGAAGTGTGTCAGCCTCTTCGTTTCGCATTACTAACTTGAAGCTTTATCTGTATATTCTCCTTACATTTAGTTGGGGGCCTAATGCATAGGAGAAGCTTTACACTGATTGGTGAACAAAGCAGCCCTCGAGCATCAGTGTTAAGGCTGGTAGGATTTTCAGATTATTTGTATGCTATTTGTGATTTCACTCTGCATGTTAGTTTGCTAGGGATGCCATAACGAAATAGCACATAAACAACAGAAATTTATTTTGTCACAGTTCTTGAGATTAGAGGTCCAAGATCAAGGTGTCGGCAGGGTTGGTGTCTTCTGGGGTCCTCGGCTTGCAGATAACTGCCTTCTCCCTGTATGTTCCCATGGTCATCTCTGTGTATGTGCATGTGTGTGGTATCTCTCTCTTTCTGGGTCCTGAACTGTTCTTATTTGGACACCAATCATATTAGGACCCACCCTGATGACTCTATTTTAACTTAAGTACTTCTTTAGAGGCCCTATCTCCACAAACGGTCACATTCTGAAGTACTGGGGGTTGGTGCTTTGCCAAGAGGGACACACAGTTCAGCCCATAACATTAATGGTCATGGGTTACCACTCTGGGTGGCAGATTAGCCTTCCCTTTGTATATAGTTATCTCTTAGTGCCAGGAAGACTTTAGTGATCCAAGGAGGACATTTATTTTAATAATTCTTAAAAGTTGGAATTAATGCCTGACCTGTGGTGGCGCAGTGGATGAAGCGTCAACCTGCAATGCTTGAGGTTGCTGGTTCAAGACCCTGCACTGGTCTGGTCAAGGCACATATGGGAGTTGATGCTTCCTGCTCCTCCCCTCCTTTCTCTCTCTCTGTCACTCTCTCTCCTCTCTAAAAAAAATGAATAAATTTTAAAAAATTTTTAAAAAAGTTGGAATTACTGAACTAAATATGTGCATATTTGTGTGCGCATGCACATGCGTGTGTGTGTGTGTTATAGGCATTAGCAGACCTATTTTTGAGTAACAAAAAAGAGACCCAACTGTAGGGATTTGGGGCCTGTATTTCTCTGCAGAGAGCATACCACTGAAAACCATTGGATCACTTATTCTAAAACAGAAATTTTCATCATGTTGTTTAGAAGCACTCAGTCAGATTGCTAAAATGCTTTCCTGAGATTGAATATTAAATGAGAAGTTGTTTTATTAAGCACCTGATATACATGAAACACTTAATAAATGAACCTTGGGGAATTTTTTAAATTTATTGGGCTTACATTGGTTAATACAATTATATAGATTTCAGAGGTAGAACCTTAGAGAATTTCTGATTAACTAGGTTTTCTAGTTTACCAAAGTAAAAATTTTGAAAGCACCGATTTTATAAACTTTTAATATTTAAAATTTAATTTTAAAATCTTTCTTAATATATTATTCTACTTTCTTCTCACTGACAATCAAACACCAACTTTTTACTTATTCTTAGCTAAGTCTTGAAAGGTGGTTAGAAGTTGCCTGGGCAGGAAACGGGGGTGGCGTTGCAGCAGAGGGAACAGTGCAGGCAGGGAAACAGAGCATGCTCAGAAGGGCCAACAGCAGGTGTGACCTACGTGTAGGTGAGACAGGAGGAAACAGGTAGAGCTGGAAGCCCAGTAGTAAGGAGCCTTAAATTCTATACTAAGGAAGCTGGGCTTTATTTTACTGTATGTGATAAAGCCAAGAAAAGTTTTTACATAGAGGAGGGACTTAAATAGATCTACTCTATAGAAAGCTAACTGTTAAATCTACATGAAGGACAGATTAAAGAAGGTAAGAACAGAGGAAAGGAAGTTACCCACCCTGGCAAGACAGCAACCATTGGCCCAAACTAGGGCAGTAGAAATAGAGAGAGGAGAACAATTGTCAGATATTCCCTCTTGGTTGGTCAGAATGTCAATTTCACACCAAAAAATTACTTAGTAGGATCTCTTCAACTGTTGGGGGACACAGAAAGGCCTCATGTAGGTCTTCGTACTTTTCAGGTGTAGGAATCGGCGTGGTCCATGCTGGATACGAGCGTCGCCTGGCCCATCACCTGGGAGCACACAGCACACCTTCTATCCTAGGAATCATAAATGGGAAAATCTCCTTCTTCCATAATGCAGTTGTCCGTGAGAACCTGAGACAGTTTGTGGAGAGTCTTCTTCCAGGGAACTTGGTGGAGAAAGTACGTACCTGGCTGAGAAGTAGTTGGCGAGGTGCCTGAGGCAGTTGGTTGCCCGGAACTCTGCCGATGGTTCATTTTGAGCAGGGCAAGACACATTAATTAATCAATTACTCAGACTAAATCATTTCAACGAAGTCTGTCAGAGACTGGAAATTGAACAGATGAAGTAGAGAGACTCAGAATTCCCCTGTTAATACCACTGTGCAAATTTACACTGTCATAGGAATCTGAGCCTAGAATGACAGGGACTCTTATTTTCTAAGCAAATAATTTTAGACCACAACATAAGATAAAAGGTTTCTTTCCAACTTTCGACCTTGCTCATTTGAAGATACTTTTCTTATAAGTATTCAAATTCAGATATATTTGATTATATAGTTCAGGGGTCCCCAAACTTTTTACACAGGGGCCAGTTCACTGTCCCTCAGACCATTGGAGGGCCGGACTATAAAAAAAACCATGAACAAATCCCTGTGCACACTGCACATATCTTATTTTAAAGTAAAAAAACAAAACGGGAACAAATACAATATTTAAAATAAAGAACAAGTAAATTAAATCAACAAACTGACCAGTATTTCAATGGGAACTATGGGTGTGGATGCATCCTGTGCTCCTCTCACTGACCACCAATGAAAGAGGTGCCCCTTCCGGAAGTGCAGCGGGGGGCGGATAAATGGCCTCAGGGGGCCACATGCGGCCCCCAGGCCATAGTTTGGGGACCCCTGATACAGTTAATCATCATAATGTGCAGGAAACACCAGATTCCATGACAACATACTATTTTTGATACTTTCAGTACATGTAATGATGCAGCAGTATGGTTAAATTTTACAAACACAAGGCTGGGCAAAGCAGCCAGGCACAAAGAGTTCATACTAGTTTATGGTTTTTGTATTGAAGGAGCATTTTCCCCCCAGTCTTTTAAGTTAGGGGTCACAGGGACTGGAATAGGATTCTTGTTTTGCTTTAAATGATTCATTCGTTGAACAATACCAGGGAAAGTGAACATACAGACGTTTCCCTCATATTTCTACATGTACCTTTATTCGTAGACGGTCCTGCCAAGATCATTCCCCTCAGAAGAAGAGTATTTGTCAGAGTTAGCCTGAAAGGAAATTGTCAGCATTGAGGACTAGGTCCCTAAAACTGTGATGGGTCCTCAAAACTCCATATAATATCTGTTCTAGGCCTGGTACTAGGGTAATTTTCAAGGAGCTTATAGCCTAGTGCGTGATTATTTACATTTCATATGTTACAAGCTCATCCTAAAGAGTTGGGAAAGGCTTCCTGGCAGAAATTACCCCTGCCCTGAGTTTACCAGATAAGGAGAGAGAAGTAGGCAGTGTTTTTAGGGTCCACAATCTTCATGTAACGTCAGGGTGATTAACTCTTTCATGGACCGGCAGCCAGTTTCTGGCGGACCAACAGTTGGAAACCCCTGAAGTAGGGCATCAGTTCCAGATGGGCAGGGATCTTTGTATGACATCATCATTAGCGAATGGAAGAGGACGAGAGAAGAGCTTTAGAAGGAACCTCACTGTGGGGACCTCAGAGGGGCTCTTCCCACTTTAAAGAACTTGGGCCTTAGCCTTCGGGTGGTGGAGCCATTGAGCAACGGGGAGAAGTGATCAGATTAAGGTGTCACAGATCATTCTGCAAGCAGAATGGAAAGGTACCTTTTTTGAACTACTATAAAAAATTTCTAGACAGAAATTTAACTATTTGTGCTTTTTTAGTTTGTTCTCTTGGTAGGATTATTTTAAGGCATACACAGGGAAACAAAAGGAGCAGCAATTCAGATGGCAATAAATGAAATTATGTAGTGAATAGATGAGGCAGACCCACTTATTTTTATTTAAACTATTTTAAAAGAGCAATTGTTATATTATCTTCTGAATTAGATTACAGTTAATAGATTAAGAAGTACAGTCTGTAATTAAGCAAGAACCATCTTTGAAAGCTCAATGTTTTAAGACAATACGGTCAGCAATTGTTTTAGGAAAGATTATGATTTCAGGTGGTAAGAGTTGGAACATATGAAAATATGAAATCATCTTTGCTCTTTTTCTTTTTTTTTTTTTTTTTTTTTTTACAGAGACAGAGAGAGAGTCAAAGAGAGGGATAGACAGGGACAGAGAGAGATGAGAAGCATCAATCATCAGTTTTTCGTTGCGATACCTTAGTTGTTCATTGATTGCTTTCTCATATGTGCCTTGACCACAGACCGTCAGCAGACCGAGCAACCCCTTGCTTGAGGCAGTAACCTTGGGTCCAAGCTGGCAAGCTTTTGCTCAAGCCAGATGGACCAGCACTCAAGCTGGCAACCTCGGGGTCTCGAACCTGGGTCCTCCGCGTCCTAGTCCGACGCTCTATACACTACGCCACCGCCTGGTCAGGCCATCTTTGCTCTTTTTAACAGTTTTAGTCAAATGAAGACAAAAGATTAGCTGTCTGCATTTCTTATTTTTTATAAAGTAATATTTTACACATTTGATTTTATCTACTGACTGGATGGTAATACAGTTATTGAATATTAAATGTTGAAACTAACATCCCCTTTTCAATTGAAGGTTACAAATAAAAATTATGTCAGATTCCTCTCTGGCTGGCAGCAAGAGAACAAACCACACGTCCTTCTGTTTGACCAGATGCCTGTTGTACCGCTGCTCTACAAGGTACTTTATGTGCTGGGGTAATGTTTCCTCTTATTTTGGTGGGAAGGACTTGTAGCCCGATTGTCCATTTTGTAAGTAAAAGCTTATCCCATAAAAAATGGTCGGAGACCAGAAATTTGCCTTAAACACCATACGTTGAACACTACTGACGCTATTGCTATGCTATTAGTGCTTTCCACACACATAATAGCATTGACTCTTCAGAAGAGCCCAATGATATAGACATTATCCTTGCCTTATGGACCAAGGTAATAAAACTAGAGCGGTTACATAACTAGCCCAGGGTCTCCCTACACTATGGGGACTATTGATTCCCTTGAAACCTGTCTGACTCTAGACCTGCCCTCTGAATGATACACTACCTGGACACCTCTAGGTGTCACTGTGACCTGAGATGGTCACGGCCATCTTACATAACTGGGCTACAGGTAGTTCCTCCAACACTCCATGCTTCCTGCCCAGTGCACCTCTCAGTAAGATGAATATTTTGCTCTGAAATAAAAGAATTAGTTGTGTTCAGCTCTGTTGGTGCATTTTTCATGCATGGAGCACCATAGAATTCCTACAAGTGTGCAAGGGCGTAACCGCCCACGTGGGGCTGTACAATAAGCTTGTGTTCATCTCCACTCACTGATGTGAACAAGTCACACTGGATTTGTAATGTATGTGGTGTGCTATTGATTTCTTCTCTTTCTCTCTGTTATGCCCTAACAGTTGACTGCTTTTGCATACAAAGATTATCTGTCATTTGGATATGTCTATGTCGGTTTGAGAGGGGTGGAAGAGATGATGAGGCAGTACAACGTCAATGTCTACACTCCCACCATCTTGATCTTTAAAGAACACATAAACAAGCCTGCAGGTGTCATCCAGGTATGTGGGAGTCCATTGATTTCAGGATTGCCCTCACATTAGATCTTGGGCCTTCCTGGATATACTAAACAGCAAAACTGAACAAACAGATGAGAAGAAATTAATTTTTCGTTTCTTCCTTCAGAGGCACAAAATTTAAAAACAAGTTTGTTTTTCATATAATTGGTAGTCTTTGCTTAAAAAATAATCTTTAGACAGAAAGTAGAATGGTAGTTGCCGGGGGCTGAGGACAGAGGAAAGGGGATCAGTGTGGGATGGGCGCCATTTCAGGGGAGCAAGATGGAAAGGCCCGGGAGGCAGGTGCCGGTGAGGGCTGCAGAACAATGTGAAGATACTTAATACGCAGGATTATGCACTTGAAAAGAGTTTCAATGGTCCATTTTATATTATGTATATTTTACCACAAGAATTAAATAATGAAACTCCTCCCCATAAAATGAGCTAAGAACATGAACAAAATTATGAGAAGAGATTCAAGTGACTGATAACCCTTTTAAAAATTAAATCTTTCAGGCCTTGGCTGGGGTGCTCAGTCAGTTAGAGCATTGTCCCGTAACACCAAGGTTGTGGGTTTGATCCCCGGTCAGGGCACATACGGAATCAACCAATGAATGCACAACTAAGTGGAATAAAATATGAGTGCTTCTCTCTCCCTCTCCCTGTCTTCCTCTCCCTCTTCTCTCTCCCCTTCTCCACTTCTCCCTTCTCCCTCTCCCTCCCTCCTCTCTGTCTCTAAAAAAAATCAATAAAAAATATTTTTTATTAAATTTCACTTATAATCAGAGAAAAGTAAGTTTAATGTTTTCTTCTCCCATCAAATTAGAGATTTTCAAAGTAAAACTCAGAAGTGTTGCAGGTGGAAAGAAGCATACTCTTTTTTTTTTAAGATATTTATTGATTTTACAGTGAGAGGAGAGGGATGGGGGTGGGGAGAGTGAGACATATCAACTCATAGTTGCTTCACTTTAGTTGTTCATTGCTTGCCTCTTGTTTATCGTACGTGCCTTGACCAGGCACGCCCAGGGACCCGTGACCTCAGTGTTCCAGGTTGACACTGTCTACCCTGCCACCACAGGTCAGGCTTTTTTTGTTTGTTTGTTCCCTTTGCTGGAGGAAGCTTCAAGTTTTTCAGAAAAGCGATTTTTTATCAACTACCTAGATTCATTCATTGAGAGTACTCATGAGCCTAGCCTGTGGGGGCGCAGTGGATAAAGCATCAACCTGGAATGCTGAGGTCGCCAGTTCAAAACCCCAGGCTTACCTGGTCAAGGCACATATGGGAGTTGATGTTTCCTGTTCCTTCCCCCTTCTCTCTCTCTCTCTCTCTCTCTTTCTCTCTCTCTCACTTCTCTCTCTCTCTAAAAATGAATAAATAAAATCTAAAAAAAAAAAAGAGTACTCATGAGTATCTGATACATGCCCAAACACTGTATAAGAGGATCCAGCACTGAGCAGAATACCTCATTCTGTGTCTGGTGGGGACAGCAGGCAGTCAGCACAGCATACTACTGTGCTGTGACATGTTAAGTAGCAGTCAGTGCAGCGGAGGGACATGGAGCAGGGAAGCGGCATGAGGGGTATAGGGGTAGAAGGTTCACATATTTAAGGTAAGGAGGCGTCATTAAGGTCATGCTTGAGTTAAGACCCGAGGGAGACGAAATTACCTTTTAGGGATCTGTCCTAGGGTAATAGGAACTCATACAAAAAATTGCATATAGAGATGTTAAGGATCACATAATAGCAAAAGTGAGGGGAAAATATAAATTACCAACGGTAGGATAATTATTGGTATGTTTCAAACAGGGACCTTATATAACCATTTAAAAATGGCAATTCAAGAATACTTAGCCTGGCCCGTGGTGGCGCAGTAGCTAGGGCATCGACCTGGAACGCTGAGGCCACCAGTTCGGAACTGTAGACTTGCCTGGTCAAGGCACATATGGGAGTTGATGCTTCCTACTCCTCCCTCCCTTCTCTCTCTAAAAATAAAATCTAAATTTAAAATAATATAATATTTAATGATGGGGATCTTCATAATAGAACATTAAAGAGCAAGCAGGATGCAGAATTGTGTGCTGTTTAAACAATGATCTCAAGTTTATAACATGAATGTGTACATATATGTGCATACCCATAGAAAAGCTAGAAATAAATACATGAAGACATTAGTGGTGGTTATCTCTTGATAGCAAATTATTTATTAATATTTATATTTTCAAATATCCCTATAATAAATATATATTCTTTTATAATTTTTTTTTTTTTTTTTACAGGGACAGAGAGAAAGTCAGAGAGAGGGATAGATAGAAACAGACAGACAGGAACGAAGAGAGGTGAGAAGCATCAATCATTAGTTTTTCATTGCCATTACGACACCTTAGTTGTTCATTGATTGCTTTCTCACATGTGCCTTGACCGCTGGCCTTCAGCAGACCAAGCAACCCCTTGCTGGAGCCAGCGACCTTGGGTCCAAGCTGGCGAGCTTTTGCTCAAGCCAGATGGGCCTTCACTCAAGCTGGCGAGCTCAGGGTCTCAAACCTGGGTCTTCCACATCCCACTCCAACGCTCTATCCACTGTGCCAGCACCTGGTCAGGCTCTTTTATATATATATATATTTTTTATTCATTTTAGAGAGGAGACACAGAGTAAGAGAGAAAGGGGGGAGGAGCTGGAAGCATCAACTCCCATATGTGCCTTGACCGAACCAGTACAGGGTTTTGAACTGGCGACCTCAGTGTTCCCAGGTCGACGCTTTATCCACTGCGCCACCACAGGTCAAGCGTCTTTTTTAATTTTTAAAGACAGAAAAGTGAGACCAACAATGGTATGGCAGCAGTGGGGTGTGTCTTTTATAATTTTTTTATGTTATTTTTTTAAAATCAACAAGGACCCTTTGGCCTTCTCTTAAAGAAGGCTAGAATGAAGAAATTGAGAAATTCTTTAAAATCCTTTTTGTCATTTATTCAGTAAATTAATTGCCTGCCTGCTATGTAGTAAATACAGAGACAGCTCTGACATCCAGAGTTAGTCTCTGTCCTCATACAACTCACCGTTTGGGAGGAGAGAGACCCAAAGGCAATTTCCACCCACCGTCATAGACGTCCCACGTAGATGTGGGGTGAACCCTGGGAGCCGTGGAACACAGAAGACAGGCCCCCGAGACCAGGGTAATGAGGGAAGGACAGTGCGTGTGACAGAAGCAGACGGGGAAGGTTAATCGTAAGGAATGGAGAGCAGGTGGGGAAGAAGCTGTGGACATAATGAATTATGAATTGAAACTGCCTACAGGAACTTGAAGGAGAGATATCCATCAGGCAGTTGGGTGCAGGGATCCAGAGCTGGGGCTAGAGCGTTAACTCATCAGTGAATGGTTAGGCATTCAACTATGAGTGTGGGGCGATCTTCCAGGCATCATATGTGAAGTAAGGAGAGAAGGGTCCAAAGACAAAGTCGGGGCAAACACCAGCAAATAAAAACGGGGTGCCTGATGGCAGCCGAGAAGGAGTTGAGAGAGAGGAAGAACAAGTCCCAGTGAAGGGAGAGAGAGCAGAGGGTCCTCTGACCCCAGGGTCGATCGGTGAAGGTTGCCTACATTGCTGTTTCTACTCTTGAGAATTGTTATTTATTTCTTCCCTAGAGAAAACTAAATCAAATACATTCACAAAATTACTGGTACAATGCATGCTTTACCAGTTTGCTCTTTAAGGCTGTAAAAATGCATGCTAAACTTGAAAAAAACAGGTTCTCCAGCTGTTAGTGGTATAGCATAATGCTAGAAGCACCAGTATTTCATGTGGCCCTTTGATATGTTTTCATTTGCAGCACAGCGTTTATGGCTGCGTTGTCGTTTGTTTACTCATCCTTCTGTCAATGACCATTTTGGTGCTTTAGGATCAGTGATGCCATGAGCACCTGAGCACAGCTTCTCTAGGACAGCAGCTTTCAGAAGCTGGCTCACACACCCCTGGGTGGCGGGCCCCATGGGCCCTGGAAAGGAGTCTGTGAGATCAAAACTGCGTTCATAACCTAAGACGTAATTTGTCCTTCTCAGTGTTGACGCTTACACCAATGGTGCAAAACAGTAGTGGTTAAAAACCTGTGTGTAAACCCAGACCACCTGAGACCATGTTCTTTCTAAGCACCTGCTGTAAAAACAAACAACACTCCTTTCACTTCATCACCTTGATGAAGCAATAAGAAATATTAACTTTATTAATAAATAGACCCTTGAGTACACATTTCTTTTTATTTTTAATATTCTGCATGACAGTGTGGGAAGTGTGCATAAAGCAGCGTGTTTCATGCCAAAGTACAAAGGTTGTCCTCAGGACAAGTATCTGTGATTGTGAGATTTGAACTAGAAGGAATTTTTTTTTTTTTAACTTCTCAATTTAGGTAGTGGTTCTGCCTTGTCAGCCTTGATAATGGTTATTTGAGCCTTCTCTTGTTTTCAGTTGGTTTTACCAGAGTTTTGTCAATTTTATTAGCTCTCCCAAAGAACCAATTCTGGCTTTGTTAATTCCTCTGTTTCTTCTCTTTCTCTATTTTTTGTTTCATTGATATCTGTTTTTACCTTTATTTTTTTAACATATTTAATTTGCCTTTGAAGATAGAACACAAATTTTAAGTACACGTCATAAGTACATGTCATTAACATCCAATTGGTACACAATTACATGAGCATTATTGATTTTAGTTACTGAAGTTGAAAATGTACATTGCAGATAGCAATTTCATAAGCATTTTGCTAATTAACAACAAAAGGCATTAATTTTTAGAGGCTTTCGGCTTCAGAGTAGTTAAAGACTGCATGTCTAAGGTGACATTTCCCAAAGAACATAGAGCTGGGAATCTGTCAATTCAGAAACATCCACGTAGCAGCCCACCACCTCTTGCTCCAGGTCTAAAACAATACTTCTCCAAGTGTGGTCCCCAGACTGGCAGTGTCAGTTTCACCTGGAACTTTCCCCGTTGCGTTGACATTGGTAGAAAAGCCATGGTGGGTACTGCTAATGTTGGCACCAATCAAGGCGGGAGCATCTAACTGTACTAGTAGCCATCATGTCCGTCCAAGTCATGCACGCCCCAGGCCCTGTGTCCAGGATATCCTTGGACTTGATCATTGCTCCTCCCTCCTGAGAGCTGTGTGCTCCGAGGAAGCCAGCGCTCTCTCTTCACCAAGAGCTGCCTGGCCTATTTTTATCTTTATTCCCTTCTTTCTGGGTTTATATTGTTGCTCTTTGTTTTTAACTTTCTTTTTTGTTTTTACAGGGACAGAGAGAGAGTCAGAGAGAGCAATAGACAGGAACAGAGAGAGATGAGAAGTATCAATCATCAGTTTTTCGTTGCAACACCTTAGTTGTTCATTGATTGCTTTCTCACATGTGCCTTGACCACGGCCCTTCAGCAGACCGAGCAACCCCTTGCTCGAGCCAGCGACTTTGGGTCCAAGCTGGTGAGCTTTTGCTCAAGCCAGATGGGCCTGCTCTCTAGCTGGTGAGCTTGGGGTCTCGAACCTGGGTCCTCCACTTCCCAGTTCGACGCTCTATCCACTGCACCACCGTCTCTGTTTTTAACTTTTCTTGATACGGATACCTAGTTCATTAATTTCTGTTACATTCATTTTAACATTACCCTCTAAGTACTACTTTATTTACATCTGAAAGTTTTGGTAAACATATAGTATTTTCATTAATCATTCAAATTCAAAATATTTTCTAATATCTGATAGACTTTGTTAGATCAATAGGTTATTCAGAGTGTTTCATAACATATGTGGGTATTCTGGTTTACATTCTTTTTAATTGAGTTTATTGGGGTGACGCTGGTTAACATAATTATACAGGTTTCAGATGCCCAATTCTGTCTGGTTCACATTTTTTTAATTTTTTTTTTTAATTTTATTCATCTAGAGAGGAGACACAGAGTGAGAGAGAGAGAGAAAGGGGGGAGGAGCTGGAAACATCAACTCACCATATGTGCCTTGACCAGGCCAGTGCAGGGTTTTGAACTGGCGACCTCAGTGTTTCCAGGTTGACGCTTTATCCACTGCGCCACCACAGGTCAGGCCTGTCTGGTTCACATTTTATATTGATTTCTAGGTTGTGGTCAGAGAACCTGCAGTATACAGAGTGGGTAAAGTAGGTTCACAGTTGTTCGTATGTAGAGATATAGTGTGTCTGTAAAGTCATGGTGCACTTTTGATCGGTCACAGGAAAGCAACAAAATCTGCACCAAATAAAAGGAAAACTCTCCCAGTTTCATACCTATTCAGTGCAGTTTGATGTGGGCTCCATTTGTTGCCCTACACACATCCAAATGATAGTGAAGTTCTTGCCACACATGGGTAAGGACATCTGGTGTAACAGAGTGAATAATGTCTGTGATTCTCTGTTTTAAGTGATTAATGCCGTTATGTTCAATGTACACATGTTGCTTCACATAACCCCAAAAGTAAAAGTCTAAGGGCGTCAGATCCGGGGATTGTGGTGGCCATGGCTTGACAGAACCCCTGCCTATCCACCGCGGGGGAATGTTCTATCCAGAAACTCACAAACAATGATGGCATAGTGTGGAGGAGCGCTCTTTTGTTGAAAGATGACACCTGGAAATTGTGGCACTCCATACAATTCCAACATGTCAAGATAGGTGTTTGCTGTCACAGACTGCTCCACGAAAAAATGGGCCTATCACCTTATGCATTAGGCCACACCACACGTTCACTTTAAGGGTATGTTCGTACTCAACGTAGGCATGAGGATGTTCAGCAGTCCATATTCGGATGTTATGGCGATGAACATGTCCACAGATATGGAAGGTTGCCTCATCGCTAACAAAATCTTCTGCAAAAATCTTGCATCATTGTCGATCTCATGAAGCATATCTGTAGCAAACGCACATCATGTGGGTCTATCCGCTGGTTTGATAGCGTGCAACAGCCGCAATTTGTACCCCATAAAACAGAGATGTTTCTTTAACACCTTACGAACTGTAGTCTTGCTTAAGTGTAATTGTCAAGTACATGCACGCACTGATTTTTTAGGGCTCCTTAGGTAGCTATCCCGTATAGCCTCTACAGACCTGTCACTGACTGATGGCCTACCAGGTTTCTCCACCAAACTGCTGGTTTCCTTCAACTGCTTATCCCACCGAGTAATGTTATTCCTATGTGGTGGTGCTTCATTATAAACGCGCTGATATTCACGTTAAACTTTGGTCACGGATTAGAATTTAGCAAGCCACAGAACACACTGAACTTTCCTCTGTACCGTCCACATCTCGACTGGCATGGCCATGGGCTGCTCCGCTGTATACACGGTGTTACGTCATTATCTGCGCATGCACACATGCTGCCACATCATCCTACAGAAACGGAGAGTTTTCCTTTTATTTGGTGCAGATTTCACATTTCTATCGTCTTTTGTTGCTTTCCTGTGACCGGTCAAAGTGCACCATGACTTTACGGACACACTGTATAATACAAGAATAAACTGTGTTTTGCATATTCAAAAGTATAAGCTCATTTTGCCCAGCCTGTATAATTTCAGTCCTTCAAAATGTATGAAATTTACTAACAGTGGTCATCGTACAATTTTATAGTTTTGTTACTTTGGAGTTTTGGGGTTTTTTTGTTTGTTTGTTTTTTATTTTAGAGAGGGACAGAAACATCAATCTGTTCCTGTGGGTGTCCTGACCAGTGATCAGACCCACCTTTGCATGTCAGGATGATGCTCTAACCAACCAAGCTCTCCAGCCGGGGCTGGACTATATTTACTTGTCCTGTTTGCTACAAATCTTAAATGAAAGTAAACTTGCCTAAAATGTAAAATGATTAGTTTTTATAAAAATCTGCCAGCATAAAGCAGTATACAAAGGTCTCCAGTGGAAAGAACCTTTGACTCTCCTTTGACTTGAAGTAACTAGGGCGCTGCTTTCAGCCCAGCCTGGTTGAAGTGGATCACGTGTTTGTTTGCTCAAACAGAACTTTCTTTTTTTGTTTTGTTACTGTAGCCAGGTCAGCCACATTTTCATTGAGCTTGTAAGTAAAGCTCATTTGCCGTGAGAAAACGGGATAAAAATCAACTGTCTCTTGGTTTTCCTCCAGGCCAGGGGTATGAAGAAACAGGTCCTTGATGACTTCATCACCCAAAACAAGTATCTATTAGCAGCCAGGCTCACCAGCCAGAAGTTGTTCCATGAACTCTGCCCCGTGAAACGGTCTCACCGACAGAGGAAGTAAGGACTCCAGGCTTCGCTCTGCTTGTCATTGCAATAGAGGGGCCATGCCACACTTTACTACAGGGCAATTAAACATCTACCCTACGACAGTCAGAATTTATTGTTTAGGTAACAAATACTGACTGACGACTATTATCTTAGTGGGGTATATTAATTCAGGGTCCGTTAGGACCAAATTATTGGATGTGCTATGCTATCTTGGCCCAGGGGTCAGAGAAGATCTCCCTAAGATGTAACACTTTAGCCGAGACCTAAAGAATGAGCAGACGTTATCGAGGTGTCAGGGGTGATGATAGCTTTAAAGGAGCACAGGATATGAGAGAGTTACTATTCCTACTAGAGTATTCCATGCAGGGTGAGTCTGTAGGTCTCGTATAAGCTCCCCAAGAGCAAGAACATCATCTTTCATACCAGCATATAGTAGGTGCTCAGGAAATAGGGAGTGAGTGAATGAATGATAAATTAAACTTTCCATTGGAACCATTGCAAAGGAAGCCCTTCATAATGAGGCTCAGTGGCCTGTGTGCTGAGAGGCTTGGCCAACCCTGCCTGTGGTGGAAGAACTGACCAGATGACTTGTGAAAGGTCCTTCTGTGTCAAGGACTCAGTGACCATTGTCTTAAAAGAAATTCCTAAGTGTGGTAGTCTGGTTTGGGGAAGACATGACTGGTCTGGTAAAGAAGCAGGTCATGAATGACTTGGAAGTTTTCTCTCATTAGAGACCTTGAACGTAGTGTTTTTATTAGTAAAATGTATTCACTTCTCTAACATGAGTGCACCCTCTCTCCTGCACCTGCATCTGCACCTGCCACCACAGCTTCTAATCACGGCCTCAGGGATTGGTTATGTCTCCTGTTGTGGCACAGGTACTGTGTGGTTTTACTGGCTGCCGAGGCCTCCAGATCCAGTCAACCCTTTGAGGTCTTCCTGTCCTTTGCCCTGGCAAACACGCAAGACACAGTGAGATTCGTGCACGTCTACAGTGATCGGCAGCCGGAATTTGCCCACACCTTCCTGCCAGACAGGGAGGCGTTCCGAGGAAAGTCAGCAGTGAGTCATGGTTTCTGTTTTGATCCCAACCTCTGCACAAGCTGTGGGCACCCGATTCTGCTTCCTCCTTCCTCAGGAGTTTTGTGTACAAATTCCAGGAAATCCAGAAATCTCTGGGCCTCTTTTTGAAAGCCTACTCTTAAAACAGTCTTACCCTGTTAATTTCACCTCCTAAATTTTCAGGCTTGGGCCTTCACAGAAAGCACCTTGCCTATGAGTAAAGATTGAAGGGCATCGGTCCTTTTCACCAGTTTTGCCCCATGGCAAGTCTAGTCTTGCAGTATCTATTTTGCAGAATCTTCCTTAGGCTAGCAGTAATATGCTTTCGGAATTTGCTCTCCTTGACTTTCACGGCATCCTAACTGATCTCTCCTTCCTCTCCCCTCTCATCAGTCTCTACAGAAGCATGAAATTCTTCTCTGTCTTTTCCATCATTTTGGTAATCATTGAAAATCGCTCTAAAAAACAAGGGGTCTCTTTGTTATAAAGAGGTTATCATACCAAGTTTATTGAGAAGAAAGGGCTTTAACTTTTAACAGACGCTTTGGAAAGTCACCATAATTTCTTTTGTCACAATAATTTAAATCTCTTGCAAATGTTTTATAATCATTCATATTTGTGTCTGCCTTTATTGCTGACTTCGCTAGACCCTGTTTTCCGTCCTTTCTGGAAAGAACCCAAACAACGGTAACTTAGGATCATCCTTTTGAGAATTCTGATGGCTTTCGCTCTTTCTCTCCCAGGTATCTATCTTAGAAAGGCGCAACACGGCAGGCAGAGTGGTATATAAAACCCTGGAGGAGCCCTGGACAGGGAGCGAGAATGACAAATTCACCCTTCTGGGTTATCTCGACCAGCTGCGCAAGGACCCAGCTCTTCTGTCCTCAGAAGCTGTGCTCCCGGACTTGAACGATGAACTTGCCCCTGTAAGCATGTGGCCCAGGAGAGGGGGCGCTGGGCAGGGCTGGTGAGCTCCCAGGGCCCGAGCAGAGGTTCAGCAACAGCACTATGTGGGGGACGAGGGCTTCCAGGTCCTGGCATCCACTTCCTCTCTCAATAGGTTTTTCTCCTTCGGTGGCTTTACTCTGCTTCTGACTACGTCTCAGACTGCTGGGATAGCGTCTTTCACAACAACTGGTAGGAATATTGCTAGATTGAATTTCTGTTGCTGCGTTAATAGCAGGACCACTGTTTGTCTTTTGAAAAGAGTCTGTCCTCCTTTGAGTGTATTTTCTACATGGGCAGTTGGCAGAATGTTTACACATTTTCAACACTGTTCCCCTTTTACTTTCTTTCTGTAACTTCACTTTTTTTGTATTTGCTGATTGACTCCCACTGGTTGGAAAAGAAAGGATCACCCCTGGATGCCCTTCCAGACAACAGAGCTTGGGACTGTCCTCTTCATCAGGGCACCTCTGGTGCCCAGCCCAGGGCCTGACACACATGGAGTCCAATGTAGCGGTGTGCACACCAATCAACGAGTTCATGAGAGAAGGGAAACTGGACAGAGCACATTTCCTTCGTATTCATGATTGCTAATGCCCAGCCCACTCCCGAAAAGCAGCAGACCCTTAATGAGTGTGGGTGAATACAGTTTTAGGATATCAGTTCTAGAGGAAATTGTGAAAGGTCAACGTTTTTTCCTACTCCACCCCTCTGAGCCATGTCTGCATTATTCCAGTCAGGAAAAATATCAAATAAAGTAACTTCATAGACTTTTTAGGCAGTGCCGTTAAAGGTAATGACATTCCCCTGTCCTGATAAGCATCTTAATCTTAACTACCCTTGATGTCAGAATGTTCTTCCTTGCTCCCCTCTGACATCCTTTATGGCCCCTCTTACTGTTTCCTTCTACAGAATATGTTAGCACAGCCTGTGATACTGAGACACAAAAATCAAACTCTTGCCTGACCAGGCGGTGGTGCAGTGGATAGAGCATCGGACTGGGATGCGGAAGACCCAGGTTCAAGACCCCAAGCTCACCAGCTTGAGTGAGGGCCCATCTGGCTTGAGCAAAAGCTCGCCAGCTTGGACCCAAGGTCACTGGCTCCAGCAGGGGGTTGCTCGGTCTGCTGAAGGCCCGCGGTCAAGGCACATGTGAGAAAGCAATCAATGAACAACTAAGGTGTTGTAATGGCAGTGAAAAACTAATGATTGATGCTTCTCACCTCTCTCCATTCCTGTCGGTCCCTATCTATCCCTCTCTATCCCTGTATAAAAAAAATAATGAAACCCTTAAAATAAGCTATCTGTGAATTATAACAATAAAGGGGAAATCTCTGCTTTCCCCACCACCACCCCTAGAAACCTCTATTTGTATTAAATCAGACAATGTTCATTGCTATGAACGCTGCATTGGTTTGGGGTTCTCTGGGGTGTTGTTCTTTGAGCCAGAGGGAGGAAACCTAAAACCATTTAGTGGTGTGTCACAGCAGCCCAAGCCAAGCTGAGCGGCTTATACATTTGTCCCTTTGTTTCAGGCGGGAAGTCATGCCCCTTCTGCTGTCCCTGGTCTTCTCGGCCCTCTTCATCCTCTTCGGCACGGTCATCGTGCAGGCTTTCAGGTCGGTACTGCGTGGTGTCTCGGCGCGGTTTCCGTAGGGGGAGCCCAGACCCCGCAGTTGTTTGTCCTCTTCTCATGTGAAAGCCGTTTTCCTCACTTCAGTGACTCAAACGACGAGCGGGAATCGCACCCTCCAGATAAAGCGGGAGCCCAGGAGAAGGCCGGGAGGACGGAGCCCAGCTTCACCAAAGAAAACAGCAGGTTTTTAGCACACCCACCTCCTCTCTGCAGCAGACCCACGGGCCCCGTGGTCTCACACAGCAGTGCTCAGTTGTGGGGCATATACAGAACTCCTCCTCTCCCGGGCCTGCCTCCTGGGTGCGAGTGTGGGCACAGGGAAGTCCCCGCTGGTCCTGTCTACCGAGACCCTTTCCCCCTAAGACACAGACCCCCTTCTACTTGGCTTCTCACTCTGGGTTTAATGATGAGGGCAGGAAGCGAAGAAGCTTGTCAGAGCGATGCTGGATAGCTAGAGCAGAGAACGGAGCATCACCATAGCTTCGATGGCCTTTGTCCCGTCCTGAAGCAGCTTGTCCACCGGCCGAATGGCAGCATCTGAGAGGCTCTCTGTAGGCCGGGGGTTGCCAAGGAGGGCCTAACCCCAGCCCCTAGTGTGTCAGGCTCGGGAATATTAGATAATAGATCTCATCCCGTTAGAACGTACTGTTTTCTTCCACTTGTTCCTTTTAAAAGTCATGGCATTTTCCTACCCTGATAACATCTTAATTCTTCAATATTTCCCACAGCAAGATTCCTAAAAGAGGCTTTGTAGAGGTAACTGAGCTCACAGATGTAACATACACCAGCAACTTGGTCCGCCTGAGGCCAGGCCACATGAATGTGGTCCTCATCCTGTCAAATGCCACCAAGACCAGCCTCCTACAGAAGTTCGCGCTGGAGGTCTACACGTTCACCGGGTGAGCTCGAGTGGTGGTGGTAGGAAGGGGAGACAGCATGCCCACTTTGGGTAAGGAGGGGCACAGAGGAAACGACTTCTTTTCTCTCTGAATGTGTGGCACTCTACCCGTGCATCATAATGTTGGCTATGACCTTCCTAACCCAGCAATCTAAGCCATTGTGAGGGGAACTTTTTCCCCTCTTGACCTCATGTCCTCTTGGTTCTATTTTCCAAGGCTGAACACTGAGAGTGACAAGTAGCCCCCAGCAAGGGACAGGTGGCAGCTGTTGTAGAGGTCCTTCATGTTGTCTGTACTCCAGCCCTGCCTGACGTGAAGCCTCTTCTCATTACTGGAGGTCTGATGGAGGTGTTTCTGCCCCTGCCCTTGACCGTGTCAGATGTCCCCCTGACCCCTCTTCCTCTCCTTCCTCAGGAGCAGCAGCCTGCACTTCTCCTTCCTGAGTCTGGATAAACACAGAGAGTGGCTCGAATACTTGTTAGAATTCGCCCAGGATGCGGCCCCGATCCCCAACCAGTACGACAAGCACTTCCTAGAGCGGGACTACACCGGCTACGTACTGGCTCTGAACGGCCACAAGAAGTACTTCTGCCTCTTCAAGCCCCAGAAACCAGTCGGAGAGGAGGAAGCCATGGTGGGGTGCGGGGACCCTGACTCTTCCCTCCACCTGGGGGAATCCCGAGGGAAATCATCCTGTGGCCCAGGGTCCAGGCCCATCAAAGGGAAATTGAGCAAGCTGTCCTTATGGATGGAACGCCTGTTGGAAGGCTCCTTACAGAGGTTTTATATCCCGTCTTGGCCTGAACTAGACTGAGAGCACTTCAAAAAGAGACTTGAACTCTTCAGACCTTTTATAGGCCCCTGGGAACAGGTATTTTCAGGACTCAAAACTATCACAATGGACAGAGTATAGATTTTAGATTATTCTTCTAGAACAATGGCTAGAAGAATCTTTCCTTTGTCCTGTTCTAACCTAGGAGTGAAAAATACCGCAAGTTGAATTCCTTAGATGAAAACATTTTCCTTTGGGTTTTATTTTCCTCATCTGAATGCCGCACTATTTAAAATAGACTGCTCCTTCCCTCTTCTGTTATGGTCCCTGTCACGCGCTCACAGCCCCGCCCCTGCCCTGTCTCTGCTAGAGGGAAGCACAGGTGATCTCTCTGCAGCAATACCCATACCCGTACTGATGGAGCTCAGCAGCCCGGTGTGCTGGTCGCTGGGCAGGTCCTTGGCCACCACCCCTCAACCCCTCCTAGCCCGCTGAGCTTCTGCCATGGTGTATGCTGGGACAGTGGGACCACCCACAGCAGCTTCCAGGTCCTGCTTCCTGAAAGACGCCTAGATCCAAGCAATCTGACATTGAATGGTTTTTCTGGTAGGGAGTGGCTAAAGTATATTTTGGGGGTATTCCCCTACAGCAGTTTTTCAGCCATGGTTTTAAAAGTGTAGGGCTGAGTGGGCGTTCTGCGTGTAAGTTTGATTTTCTTCCCAAGGCAAGAGAAGGGAGGACTGGGCAGTGACTGAAGTTCCCCTCTGAGTGTCCCATCAGTCACCTCCCCGACTCTAAATGTAGCCAAGAGGGATCCGCACGGCAAGAAGTACTGTAATGACTTGAGCCATTTACATGTATGTCTTCAAATGCCTTTCTGCCTCTGTCAGTTTTAGGGTATGGATATTAGGAGCCATAACTTTAACCTTGTTCTCTGAACATAGAAAGAAGCTGCTATAAGCCAGTAGATGTTAAGCTGAAGACTCGTTCCCGACTGCGATTAGTGGTGTCTCTTTAGTAGAATACACGACATGTCTTTGTATCAAGGAACCTAACTTTTCTCAACAATTGTGTTTTGAACACTGATTCCTCAAATGTGCTGTATCTTCCAAGTCCTCTTTCGTGACAAGTGAATCAAGACTTGTTCTAGACTCCTGTTTTGCAGAAGGCTTACTTTGAGCTTCTGACCTATATTTTGATGTCTCACCTTAATCATTTCCCTCTTAACTCACAGCTGCTGTGCCAGTACCAGGGTCAGACCTGTCATCAGCTTGCTGAGCTGCAGTGTAAGATGGACGCCAGGCGGGATTGTTCCAACCAGCTAGAGAGCTTCCCTTTTCTCTAGGGCAGATCCATCAGTGGAGTCTGGACAGCCTCAAAGACTGGTCTGTTCAAATGTCAAAGCAAACTGCCCTTTCAAGGCAGTTTGTAAAATGAAGGGTCAAAATTAGTGACGGGAAGGAATAAGTGAGTATTTTCTTTCATCATAACTGCTTTAAACTAAGCCATTTGGATCCTAAATAGCTTAAATATTGAGCTACAGTGACAAGTTGTAAATTCTTTAGCCCAGGAACTTCTGTAGTTGTCACAGAATCCATAGTTTTATGAAAAAAGTGACCTTCCGACGGTGGCAGCTCACAGGCCTCTCGGCGCCTGCCAGGTAGAAATGGTCATGGAGTTCATGTGGCTCCTCGATGCACCTGTCCTGAAAATTATTTTCTGGGTCTTTTATGGCCAGGTTGCTTAAATGAGTTTGTTTTGGTTCAATGGTAGGTTTTTATTATTAATTTCTGGTACTAATGGGATTCCTGATCATAATTTCTGAAAACCAAAACCTCCCCAGACTTATATTTTAAAATTTCATCATTAAAATAAAAAGCACCATCAGACAGCTGTACCCTTCATTCGTACTAAGAAAGGAATGTAATAGTAGGATTGAAAATATTCCTGGCAAGTACATTAGTCCAAAAATTCTTTTTTTTTTTCTTAAGATTTTATTTATTGATTTTGGAGAGATAAGAGAGAGAGGAAGTGCAGGGAAAAGCAGGAAGCATCAGTTCATAGCAGTTGCTTCTTGTGTGTGCCTTGACTGGGTAGGCCTGGGGTTTCAAACTGGCGACCTCAGCATTACAGGTCGATGCTTTTATCCACTGCGCCACCACAGGTCAGGCTAGTCCAAAAATTCTGCAGATCTGTTTGGGGGCAGATATATCTGCCAAGAGGATACAAGAGAGCTTATTTTATCATTTTTTTTCTTCTTTCTCTTTAGGGAGGGCTCTTATTTTAAAATGAACTTTAGCCTTGACACCCTAGCCTTTCCTCCTCAATGTTGTTCCTATTAATTTGTTTACTTTTGTGTCAAATGTATGACCCATTGTCATGCTCAGCCAATGCCACCATTTCTTTTTCTGATGTATGTAACCACACAGACCTAGTTTCAGTTTTTACTTCCTGGTTTTCGAATATATATCTTAAAAAGACAACATTGACGACCTTAGAGGTAGGTTTTCTGGTTCATAGAGACTGCGTCATGTTTAGCAGGTGGGTATGAAAACTGGCCTTAAAAGTCTTTGTGGAATACACGCCCATTATATTTCTTTATTGCCAAGGTGGCATTGGCACAATTTGTCTAACACAGAGGTCAGTAGCCCTGACTAATCAAGTTCAGTGAACAAGGCTGCCCTGACTTCTGTCAGTCATGTGGTCCCGCAGGTCTGGCTGCTCTGGCTGCCATCCCTTACCGACTCTGAAATTTTGGTTATGGTTTTCAAATAATAGGTTGATTTCCTCCTCATTTAGCACATAGATGTTTCCCTGATATAAAGAGAAATGGGATCCGAATGTGTTTTAAGTGATTTCTTTGTTTGGGAAATGGGATTAGAAGCAAACACTCAAGACCTTTTTTAAGGAAAATTCTTTAAAAGCTGATGGAAACCATTCTAACAAGTGAAATGTTGCTCACATCCAAATACCTGCCATTGTCCCTTGAAGGCACACGCAGTGTGGCAGCTGCTGACTCTGTTCGTTCAGTTTGTCAAGGAAAATAATTATACTTTCAAAACAGACCTGAAAAGGAAGTGAATATTTTGCACTTTTGATACTCTTAGGAACAAATAACTTATTTGGCAAATGGTGTCTTTTTTATGTTGATTTTGTTTTGTATTGTGAACAGGCACTAAAGCGGATGTTATTTTTGTTTTAAGAATATTACCTATTGGAAACAAATAAACTATTTTAATGTGTGATGATTATGGGTAGCTTCTGCATTATGAGATGATGATTGGATCATGGACACATTATTAACAAAGCTGAATTTGCAGTTAACTCAGCACATGGCTGGATCAGCACGTCCTAACTGCAGATTTGGGGGACTTCTCTCCACAGGGTGTGTCAGCTAGCAGAGTAGATAATTCAGAACAGGCTTCAGGAAGTGTCGCGAAGGACTGACTCTTCAGGAGGCCACTGGGTGTCTTCTGGTTTAGAAAACATTTCATGTGCCCTCCTGAGCTTTCAACTGGGACATTTATTAGTATCTTTGTGTTACTTTACTTTTTATTTTCCCCCTGAAGTGAGAAGTGGGAAGGCAGACAGACAAGACGCCCACATGCACCCGACCGGGATCCACCCAGCATGCCCACTAGGGGGAGATGCTCTGCCCATCTGGGGCATTGCTCTATTGCAACCAGAGCCATTCCAGTGCCTGAGGCGGAGGCCATGGAGCCGTCCTCAGTGCCCAGGCCAACTTTGCTCCAATGGAGCCCTGGCTGCGGGAGGGGAAGAGAGAAAGGAGAGGGGGAAGGTGGAGAAGCAGATGGGTGCTTCTCCTGTGTGCCCTGACCAGGAATCAAACCTGGGACTTCCACACGCCGGGCCAATGTTCTACCACTGAGCCAACCGGCCAGGGTCTGTGTTTCTTTTTTAAAAAAAGATTTTATTTATTGATTTTAGAGAGAGAAATGGGAGTTGGGGAAGGAGTGGGAAGCATTAACTCATAGTAATTACTTCTTATATGTGCTTTGACCAGGTAAGGCCAGGGTTCAGAACTGGTGACCTCAGCATTCCAGGTCAACACGCTATCCACTGCACCACCACAGGTCAGGCATGTGTTAATTTCCTTCAAACTTTTTGTTTATGGTCCTAAAACAAAGACGCAGCCCCTCCATGATCCTTGGAGGAAGAGCTGTATTTTAAAGGAAGACACTCTGGAAACGTAGGTATATAGAGTATTATTGCATAGTCCTTTTATTTCATTCCTCCAATTTTTAGGTAACTTTGAACTAAATTCTTCATCCCTTTTTCCTTTATCCTCCATTGAATTTCATTAAAGGAAAAAAATCAGCACAGCACAAGCGCTTCTGTTTTTGTAAGTGAATTCAAACTCCTTAGAAATATTAGCTGTTTGGGTTAGAGTTCTACTCTAGGCCCTAATTTTACAGCTGCCGGAGATACCTGGCAGAAAGTTCTATGGGCATAAATTCTTCAGTACTAACTGCTTGCTCATAAATTCTTGAGTTTTGTCATTGATCCAGTCTGTTATTTTATCTGGAAGATCACAAGGTTCAGACGACTGTCACTTTGGGGAGAACGCACAGCATCTCAAACAGAAGGTTAGCCGCCAGGAGGGCCGTGTTTCCTACAAAGAATCAAAACCCTCCATGAAGACCGCCTCCCCCAGCCCAGGCCACGCCTCTCTCGACTGCTCAACCTTCTTCCCTTCGTCTTTCTTCCCACGTCCCCCCTCCTACTCTTTTGGGGGGCTGCCCAACCATTCTACGACCATGCTTTCCCTGGCATTCTGCTCCATCAATCATTTGGAAATGGTGCAGAAGATTCTGGCCCTGGCCGGGTGGGTCAGTAGATAAAGTGTCATCCTGGCACACTGAGGTCACACGTTCCATCCCCAGTCAGGGCAAATAAAATTCAGAAGTTTCTTTGTTTACTCTGAGAACAGAGTTCCCCCAAAAGAAAACCTATTTAATAATGGTGTGTTCCTTCTGAGGCTAATAGGCCTCACTCCATAAGGTTTTCTTTTCTTTTTTTTTTTTTTTAATTTACTTATTCATTATAGAGAGGAGAGAGAGAGAGAGAAAGGGGGGAGGAGCAGGAAGCATCAACTCCCATATGTGCCTTGACCAGACAAGTGCAGGGTTTTGAACCGGTGACCTCAGCATTCCAGGTTAATGCTTTATCCACTGCGCCACCACAGGTCAGGCTCCGTAAGGTTTTCTAAACTAAAACTGTTGGGATGGCATCTGCTTTGAGCATCCCTCCTGAGCCAGCTAACTCCCCACTTTAGCAATATAAACAAATATTATATTATTTACCCTTTAAAAATTCACTTTTCCATGAAATATTAAGAGGGTGGCAGTGCACCACCCTGTCACTAAACTGCAGACTGGCTTCCTTTGCTGACTGGTGGGCAAGCTTATAACATTTCACTCCCCTCCCAGGGGTCTTGTCAGGGCTCATTAGCTCGTGCTTGTGAGTTGTGCAATAATAGGTTTATTTTCTTCACTGTAGGACCTACTCAGCGAGTTCCCGAGTTACGCAGAAGGACCCATCCATCTGCTGCCTGTTAGCTAGATTAATCTAGTTTAAACTAGCAGCTGCCTACGGATCACAGCTTTCTTGTGTACTCACCAAAAGGATCATATGGCGGTGAAACTTCCACAAGGTCACATCCCACCACGTTCAAGCCTTGACAACCCCGGATGATCTCCAGAGCCTATTCGTGGTCCAGCCACAGCAGCGAACATTTACAATGGAAAGCAACCAGTACAGGCCTCAGTGGATTTCTCCCAACATGTGCCCACCTTTTGACTTGAAACTATTGCTTTCCCTCAGTAAACAGCTACTGACTGCCAGGTGGGCATCACAGATGCACAGTCCCTGTCTCTGTCCCTGCTCCTGGAGGGCTCCACAGTGTGATGGCGGGGACAAGCAAACCAATCATTTCAATATCATGCGTTAAGGACTTCAAGGAAAGCAAGCGGAGGATCAGAGAGGAACACGTAACAGCCCACAGAGGCAGGGGGAAGGCCTCCCCACAGTGGAAACACTTAGCTCAAGAAGTTGACCAGCCTGACCAGGTGGTGGCACAGTGGATAGAGCGTTGGACTGGGATGCGGAAGACCCAGGTTCGAGACCCAGAGGTCGCCAGTTTGAGCGCGGGCCCATCTGGCTTGAGCAAAAGCTCGCCAGCTTGGACCCAAGGTCACTGGCTCCAGCAAGGGGTGGCTCGGTCTGCTGAAGGCCCACGGTCAAGGCACATGTGAGAAAGCAATCAATGAACAACTAAGGTGTTGCGACGGCAACGAAAAACTAATGATTGATGCTTCTCACCTCTCTTCGTTCCTGTCTGTCTGTCCCTGTCTATCCCTCTCTCTGACTCTCTGTTCCTGTAAAAAAAAAAAAAAAAGTTGACCAATTCCTGATCAGGCGGTGGCGCAGTGGATAGAGCATCGGACTAGGATGCGGAGGACTCAGGTTTGAGTAGACCCTGAGCTCGCCAGCTTGAGCACAGGCCCATCTGGCTTGAGCAAAAGTTCACCAGCTTGGACCCAAGGTCGCTGGCTCGAGCAAGGGGTTCCTCGGTCTGCTGAAGGCCCACGGTCGAGGCACATGTGAGAAAGCAATCAATGAACAATTATGATGTCGCAACGGCAACGAAAAACTAATGATTGATGCTTCTCACCTCTCCGTTCCTGTCTGTCTATCCCTATCTATCCCTCTCTCTGACTCTCTCTGTTAAAAAAAAAAAAAAAGAAGTTGACCAAGCTGATGAGCAGGAAAAGGGCAGCCCGGGCAGAGGAGAAAGGTACCAAGATGGAGGAAGTACCCGTAGTTAGACATGGCTGGAAGACAAGACAAGTGAGGGGATGGTAGGAGGAAGCGCTTGGTTTGAAGGAGTTTCCACTGTGCAAGTGAAAAGCCCAGAAGAAGCAGCTGAGGAAGGAGTTTTAGAAATCTCTGTGATGGGACCGGAACTTGGCTTTCAAGAGACAGTGATGGCCATTTTTCCTTAGAGAAAATAAGATCGTTGATTAGGTTTAAGCAGTCTTCATGTCCTCACAAAAACTCTCACTACCCAGGATCGGGTAGTGAACAGACCAAGGCCCTGCCCTCCTGGAGCTTACCTTCTCATTATAAACACACCCCAGTTCTGCCTCCCTGTGTCTGTGCTCGGCACACCCTATCGGAGATCATTTGGGTGTCTCTAAAGATCTTGAGCTACCTTGGTAGCTGGCCAGTCCCACTGTGTGCACTTCTAAAATTAAAACTCCAAAATGATAAGCTGAGTGTTCTTAATAGGGGTACCAGAGTATTGTCCCCATGAACGGACTATAGGTGGGCCAGCAGAGGAGATATCAAATGAAGGACTGTGATATCCCAGATATGAAATGAAGGCCCTGGCTAAAAACATCCAGGCCTCAGTAAGTTAGTATTCAAAGCCAGGCTGGCCCTGAGGACAGTAAAGGCCCATGTGCTCTGCTTTCTAAGTCCTGTCCCAATTCCCAAAGTCTTACCACAAGGCCCAGGAAAGGAGGGAGTTAAAAATCTTCCCCCACCCCAGGAATGGTCACTGGTGGAGCCTCTCCGTACCTGACTAGGGGTGAGACCAGCAATTTCAGGTGTCCCTGTTCCTGGGGCGTAGGCAGGATCTAAGCCGTCAATGTCAAAGCTGATGTAAATGGGTTTGCCTCCCATCTGCTGCCTCACTTCTGCCATCAGAGGCACCAGCGACTTCAGCCAGCAGTCTTCAGCCAGGACTACCCGGAAGCCCTGAAGGAGGTAGGAATTACAGAGTGGGAGGTCCAGGCGTCTGCCTGGCAGCATTCACTGAGCATTTCCTATGTGCCAACCCCACGCTAAGCTCTGTGCCCACATCACCTTGGACTCCCAATCAGAGAGAAGCGTGGCTAAAGTTCGAGAAACGTTAGCCACTCTTCATGCTAGCTCTTCCTGAACAGCTGTCTAGACAACTGGCCTTCGCATGGGGACTTGGGCCTTTCCTGTTAGCTCCTTCCTCTTGTTGAATTTAGTGGGATGACGTTGATTCCAGTTGGGTCTTACTGAATGTGTTTCCCTGGGAGGCACTCTGCCCAGCGGATAGGAAGGTGAGAAGGGGGCCACTTGCCTTGGGTTTGAACTCCCCTGGCTCTTTTCCAAGCCAGCAAAGTCCCAGGGGTCGGTTCGTTTCCAGTAATCTTCCCCACCCAGCAATAAAAGGCTTCCTCTGCCTCACGAACTAACATGCTCACTCCTCTCTGCTCCACACGGCCCTCTGGGTGCAAACTCAGTCTTTCACCCCCATTTTCAGAACTTGATTATCAAAACCCCTGTTGGGTAGCTCAGTTGGTCAGAGCATCGTCCCAATATGCCAAGACCATGGGTTCAATCCCTGATCAGGGCTCATACAAGAATTAACCAATGAATACACAACTAGGTGGAACAACAAATCAATTTTTTCTTTCTCAAATCAATCAATACTTTTTTAATTTAAAAATAAATCCCCTGTTGAATCCATAGCCACCATTGAGTGAGCAATGGAGAGGAAGGCACTGCAGGCAGAGGACAGAGGAAAGGGCATTTGGTCTGTCACCTGGCTCCGGCTGTATCTGCAGGGATCCAAGGTCATGGAAGAGCCCCTGATGCCAATCTGTACTACACGCTTACAGTCCAGAAGTCCCTCGTCCACACAGCGGCGGAAGGGCGTCCCGTGATAGAGCTTCTCTCCCAGGGCCTTGTCAGCTGTGTCCATGTGAGCGTCCACGTGCAGCAGCCCCACAGGGCCATGCCTGATGACACAGGCAGCTCAGAGGCCAGGCCTCCTCATGATGACTGAGTACGGCCACCCTCCAGGCAACCAAAACTTGAGGATAGTTCACAGCCAAGGAGGGGAGACCTGGCATCAGTGAAAGGCCCTGCAGCTGGTTTCAGCCTTCAAATGACTTAGCAGCTCAGAGAGATAAACTCAGAGACGTCGGGCCAAAAATAGACATGTGCTTTAGTTGACACCTACTACCTATCACCCAGAATTGTCCTCACAAATGGAGAGTGCTGGGCGGATGACAACGAAAGGCCAGCTCAGCTGAACTAATCAAAGCCACCCTTTCTCTAGCTGGGGTACCGGGAAGCAGCTTGGATCCAGCTCTCTCGCCATAATCTCCATCAACCCTGCTGCTCACCCCGAAAAAACATTGAATTCAAAACAATGCTAGGCAAACACAGCTTCAAGAAGAGACTTGTACCCACCCACCCCAAATTAGAATCCTACCACCCTGGCTGGTGGTGGCGCAGTGGATAGAGCATTGACCTGGAGCACCGAGGTCACCAGTTCGAACTCAAGGTCACCCAAGGCTGCCAGATCAATCCCCAGTCAGGGAACACGTGAGAAGCAATCAATAGGTACACAACTAAGTGGAGCAATGAGTTAATGCTTCTCTCTCTCTCTCTCTCTTTCCCTCTCTCTCAAAAACAATTCTACCTGGAGCTGTCACTGACTTGGACCATCTGTCTCTTGCTCAAATTAATTCATCAATGAATGGGCCCTTGCAGGAAAAAACCGGAGCCTCTCCTCGGCAAGCAGCACCATGGAGCCTGTCGGTATTTGGGTTTGGCCTTTGAGCAAAACAAACGAGTTAACTGGGGTTGTGTATTTCACTAAGGACTAATCTTCCAAAACAGAAGCAAATGCTGAGCGTGCATACCAGAGCAGATCTAGGGCAAGGGAGGATGGCAGGAACTGTTAATAATAGTCTTGGCTTCTAGCTAGTGATTGACGGAGGCACCTGGAGCCCGACCTTCTGATCCACAGAAGTAACTCAGTTGTGAAGTTCCTGTCAGCTCCCCCCACCAATAACCTGAGCCAGCACAGGTCACCTGATGCCCTCTAGCAGCAAACAACTTATTCCCTAGTGCCCAGACATTGGGAACTTACTTTTTTGCCATGGCTTGCAATATAGGATATGTGATTGTGTGATCTCCACCTGCAGAGAGAGAAAAGGAGAAAACATCTGCAATGCGGTTAAGACCAGAGGCCTGTGTGTTACATAGAACAGTCTCCACTTTGCCCAGTTCTGCCAGCCTTTCTATGAGACCGAAGAATTACAGCCCCAGCTAAAATAAGATTTTGTTCAGTGGGGAAAGGGACACTGGGTGTTTGAAATGACATTGTCATTTAAAAGGAGAAATTAAACACATTAAGGTTTACAGGTAAAATGCCCAGAACAGCTCTGTGCAATAGAACTATCTGCAATGATGGACATGTTCTAAAAATGCACTGGCCAGTATGGTGGCCGCTATCTACAGTGTGTCCGTAAAGTCATGGTGCACTTTTGACCATGTGACTGGTCAAAAGTGCACCATGACTTTACGGACACACTGTATATGAGGTAATTAAAAGAGGGCTCATGCAACTGAGGAACTGAATTTTTTATTTTATTTAAAGCAATAATTAAATTAATAATTGAATACTTATTTAAATAATTTAAATTCATTTAAAATTAATTTTAATTTAAATAGCCCCATGCAGCTAGTGGCTACCATGTTGGACAGCACAGGCCTAGAAAAATATTACTATGGGTAACTAATAATAATAATAGCTGATATTTATTGAAGCTTAATTTCTGCCAAGCACCATGCTAGGCCTTCTGTGTATGCATTGTCATTAAATGTCCCTCACAGCATAGACTGTGGCAGGTGGTGATGTTGTTATTCCCATTTTACAGACGAGGAAATGAGGCAGAAATAGCTAGTGGGAGGTGGAGCTGAGATTTCAAACCAGGCCATCCAGAAAGCCACTATTCTCTCTGCTGGTCGGCCTCTTTAATTTGGCAAAAATAAATATGCTATTTAGAAAATGGTCTGTGTCATTTTAACTATTTGTGAACCAGACGAGAAAGAAATGCTACAGTGGAAATGGGCGGGGTTGGGGACAGGAAGGGGAAAGCCACCAGATACACTGATACAGACCCTGACAAGGACTACCCTGCCCTGTGCTGTGCTCTCAAAGTCATTCACACAATGTCCTTCAACTAGTTCAGCAGTCACACTGAGCCCATGTTGCTGCCTTCCCTGGGCCTGGGATCCAGGGCAGAGACAGAGGTGGAGAGGGTGAGGTGAGGTGCAAAACTTAAGGGGTGCCAAAAACCTCAGTAATCAAGATAAACTATTTTAAGGTAACATTTTCAAAAGTAAAAATTCATTCACGGCCTGACCAGGCGGGGGCACAGTGGATAGAGTGTTGGACTGGGACAAGGAGGACCCAGGTTTGAAACCCCAAGGTCGCCAGCTTGAGCGTGGGCTCATCTGGTTTGAGCAAGGGGTCACTCGGTCTGCTGTAGTCTCCTGGTTAAGGCGCATATGAGAAAGTAATCAATGAACAACTAAGGTGCTACAACGAAGAACTGATGCTTCTCATCTTCCTTCCTGTCTTCTGTCCCTATCTGTCCCTCTCTCTGACTCTGTTTCTGTCACACACACACACAAAAGCATACACTATTATAAAAAATTAAAAAAATTCATTCAAAAACAATCCATGGTAGAAGTTGCTCTCTGTCCCGGCAGAAGAAGCGAGGGTGCCGAGGGTCCAGTCACCAACTTCCTCCCCCCCTACATCAGTTGGAGGAGAAAAGTTTGTGAATTAGGTCTCCAAGTTTTGGGGCACCCGGGCTTGCAGCTTGGGGTAACAGAAAGTTTGTTGGCACTTCACCTTCAGAGCGTAGCCAGCCTGCAGAGAACCCCAGCCTGACCCAGCAGCTCCACACTGCAGAATCTGGGGAGTATGAAGACCCCAGGGACAAGGCCCTGGATGGCTCCGATACAGTGGTGCTCAGCCTCTTCCCCTGCACCCTACAGCCTGGCAATTCTGAACCAGATGCTGGCGCCTCGCCACCTTGGGGCTACCACCTAAAGCACTCCACCCTCACTATCCGGCAGCGGCTCCCCCCCACTCTGGGCCTTAGCCTTCGGAAACATTGAGACAGTCTGCTTCTTGCTGGTGTGGGTTGCCAACCCCTAGATCCTGGCCAAGGAGCAGGAGAGCACACTATACTGGCCAGTGCAGCTGGCTACATGGACGTTGTAGGCTGCTGCTCAAGCATGACGTGGACATCAACATGTATGACTGGAATGGAGGGATGCCACTGCTGTATGTCGTGCATGGGAACCATATGAAGTGCGTGGAGGCCTTGTTGGCCCAAGGAGCTGATCTCACCACTGAGACCGACACCCCAGTGGACCTCACAATGGCTATGGGATACCAGAAAGTGCAACCAGTGATCGTGAACCATATCCCCAAACTCTTCCCAAGTAACCTGGTGCCCAACAATCCCTACTGAAAGCCACCTGCCCCTCAGGGACTTAGACACTCAGGGAACACATGGTTGACCCAGAGTTGGGGGAACCCAGAACTGGCTTCAAAGGCAGCTCCTGGATAGACAGTGGGAGGGAGTGCTTCTCAGGAAAAATCCATAAACCTTTTATGCAGAAAAATTAAATCCATGATAAATTTTAAAGAAAGATGGGACCATTAACTATGCTGTTCTGAGCCACTGAAGCCCAAGGCAAAAGGGGAAGTCAGTAATACTTACAGTTGACTTTTTCGGCATCCCCTAAATTTTTTACAGAGGTGCATGCCTCCCCTGCCTCCCCCGTAGCCCAATCCTGTCCATCATACTAGTCCAACATTTAAATATCCTCTCCCCTGGGGGTTAATACTGTTCTCTGTCCTGCTGTCCCCACAGTCACAGTGGCTTGCCCTGGAGAAGTAGCTGTACTCCAGCCCACCGTAAATAATCCCTGAGCACAGCAACCTGCACTTGCCCTTGAGGATGTCATTACCCAAGGTCAGGGGAACACAGCCAGCAGCTACAATCTTCTGATAGGACTCTTGAATTAGGCGGCAGCTGTCCTGAAGGTTGTAAAGATTCACATTCACATCACCTAGGTCTGCAACCATGAGGGACTGGAAGGGGAGGGACCCTGTGCTAGGATTGATTGTCCGAAGCATCACTGATTCTTCCCGGATCCGTCGGGGTCCAAATCTGGAAGAAGAAGGAATATCCTGTGAGCATCCCTGAAGGCTTAGAGGCCCTGCCTCGTTAGGTCTTCTCAGCCTCTGCACTGGTGACACTTGGGCCTTGATGTTATGGGGGGGGGGGCATCTTGGACATTGTAGAATCTTTAGCAGCATTCCTGGTCTGTCCCCACTAGATACCAGTAGTACCGCTGCCCCCAAGTTCTGACAACCAAAAATGCCTCCAGACACTACCAAATGTCCCCTGGGGACAAAATAACTCTGGTAGAGTATCACTATTCCCAGCTGGATAGTAAGAGATTAAAGGAACAGATTTAGGAGCCCACCCATCACCAATTTACTAAATGGTATTAAATAACTTCTTTTATTTTTCACTTTTTTTTTTTTTTAATTTAGAGGATTTTTTTTAAGAGGGAGAGAGAGAGAGAAACATCGATTTGCTCTTCCATCCATTTAGGCACTCACTGCTGTATGTGTCCTAACCAGGAATGGAACCCGCAACCTTGGTGTACCAGACAACTCTCTAACCAGATGAGCTACCTAGCCAGGGTTTGGATAATTTCTTAATTTCCTTGAGCCTCAGTTTCCTAATCTGTAAAATAATGATATTTCCCTTACTTTATTGTTGTAAGATTTAAGGTAGATGAGATTATCTATGCAAAGTGCCTAGCACTTAGTAGACCAGGGATCCCCAAACTACGGCCGGCAGGCTGCATGTGGCCCCCTAAGACCATTTATCCAGCACCCCCGCCGCACTTCCCGAAGGGCACCTCTTTCATTGGTGGTCAGTGAGAGGAGCACAGGATGCATCCGCACCCATAGTTCCCATTGAAATACTGGTCAGTTTGTTGATTTAAATTTACTTGTTCTTTATTTTAAATATTGTACTTGTTCCCGTTTTGTTCTTTTACTTTAAAATAATATATGTGCAGTGTGCATAGGGATTTGTTCATAGTTTTTTTTTTATAGTCCGGCCCTCCAGCGGTCTGAGGGACAGTGAACTGGCTCCCTGTGTAAAAGTTTGGGGACCCCTGTAGTAACATTTAATAAATGGTGGCATTCATCATTTTAGACCAGTAGTCAGATGTGTTGTTGCTGAGGTGAATCAGAAATAGCTAAAGCTCCATAACTTGGAAAATGGATTTTACTTCCACTGACTTGAATTTAGGAAATTGCCATAATTTGAACAATTCTTTTTTTTTTTAGGTAATTTGAACAATTCTTGAAGCAGGTGACATCTAGAGGTTTTGGAAAGGGGCTGCCAGCTTCTGTTCCTAAATGTCCCCTGCCACTGGATGCTGACGATACCCCCAGCCTGTGTCCCAGCAAGGCCTGGGGATCAGGGTGTGGAGAGGCTCCTGTCACAGGTCCCCCTTTCTTTGTCACATGTGTTGAGCCCTGGGGGTTACTTGATGAAAACGGAGGGAAATAAACTCTCAAACAATCAGGGGCTCTTTGGAGCCAGGCACCAGCTTCCAACCTGACCCCAGATGAGCAGAGGCCCCTATGCTGTTTACATGCCCACTGGCCCTCAGGCTACCCAGACACGTGTCCCTGAGTCCTCCAGACCTTACCTGGCCCCGGGCCGGTTGGAGGTCCCAATGTCCAGAGGCACCCCGACGAAGGCGGCGTCCAGCCCCTCAGGGGAGGTTTGCACTGGCAGCCGCATCATGGAACAGACGCCCACCGGCCGGGCCACAAATTGGGAGTTGGGGGGCTGGTTCAGGGAGGCGTCGGAGGCCTGGCGGCTGGCGCTGCGGCAGTAGTCGCCGAACCCCGCGGGAGGATGAGCGACCGTGCGAGCCCTCGGGCCCGGGGCGCAGCGGGACGCCAGCAGCCGCAGCATGTCGCCCCCGCCTGACGCGCCTTGTCCCCCACAGCGCCCAGGGCGCTCGTACTAGTAACAGCCGCGGGGCTCAAAGGGCAGGGGCGCCGGGCGGATCAATGGCACGGGAGGGGCCCTAGAGACCGGGCCGTTGTCTCCCTACCGCCTTTCTGGACTTTGGCCTCTGGCTTCTTTAGTCAATAAAGCCAGGCCAGGGGCTTCCTACGGCGCTCACATCCGGCGCTGCCCAGGCGCGTCTGCGCCCCCCAAAGGCCCTTGGCAGCTTTTCTCCTATTCAGTGTAATATTTTCTAAAACCCGAAAATTTTGAAGGGAAAATACCTTTCCCTAAGCGAGAGAAATTAGAAGTGCATTTAAAAAAAATAACGTATCAAGAATGTCTGGATGGGATTCTTAGGAAGCAGCGAGTGTTTCTAAATAACATTTTAAAAAAAGAGTCTTAGAGGCGAACCCACTAGTCTGCCGTCTTCTTTTTTTTTTTTGGTTTTCTTGTTTTACAGGGACAGAGAGAGAGTCAGAGAGAGGGATAGACAGGGACAGACAGACAGAAACGGAGAGAGGTGAGAAGCATCAGTCATTAGTTTTTCGTTGCTATTGCGACACCATAGTTGTTCACTGATTGCTTTCTCACATGTGCCTGGACCACGGGCGTTCAGCAGACCCAGCCACCCCTTGCTGGAGCCAGCGACCTTGGGTCCAAGCTGACGAGCTTTTGCTCAAGCCAGATGGGCCCGCGCTCAAGCTGGCGACCTCGGGGTCTCGAACCTGGGTCTTCAGCATCCCAGTCTGACGCTCTTTCCACTGCACCACCGCCTGGTCAGGCTCTTCTTTATTTCTATAGGGGAAAAAGTCACATGGGGGAAAAGGAAGTGATTTGTAATGAAGTTACATGAGCCATTTGGTGGCATTATATATATTTTTAATCGCTTAGAGGCTGAGATTGAATGGGAAAGGCTCGAGTTTGCATTAAATTATAACCTTTACAGGAAAGTCACACATTAAGTCCCACCCCACCCAGCCTCCACTCTGCAGGATGGTGCCAAGTTTCCTAACGATCCATAAGGGATATTCAGAGTCTGAAGAGGCTGCGTAGGAAGTAGGTCCCCACTGTTTCTGAAACAAATGCAACAATCTCTTGGTTACTCTCTTAACCCCTCCCCCGCCCCATGCTTGGATTCTACCACTATTTATTTTGTGTCACTTGTTCTGAATGTATCCCTTTTTTACTCTTGGTTTGGTTTTTTCTATTCTTCTCACAAATATTTTGGTGCCTACTATGTTTCAGGCACTAAGTGACAATGACTCTCCAACCTCTCTCCAGCATTCACTATCGCTGATCACACCGTTCCATTAAACTTTCCTCAGGTGGCCTCTTCGACCAGGTGTGCCCCTGCTCTCCTTATACCTATCTGACCTCGGGGTGACAGTTTTCACCTGCAGGCAGGTCATTCACAAGCCACATTTCAGCGCTGGGCTCCAGTCGCCGCCCGCTTGCTAGCTCCCTACCCAGATGATTTGACAGCACGTCAGGTAGGCTGCAAGGTCAGCCAGAGACTTTCCACCGCCCTGTCTTGGACCCTACGCCCCGCCCCAGGTAATCCCCACGAGTAGGCAAGCAGGCCCTCTGCTCCTGCCCTCCGCAGCTATCCTGATTCGGGCCTCCCCACCTCCCGCTTTCTAACCCCACGTCTCACCACCGCTGCTGTCACATGGGCTTCTCTGCCAGGTCACGCTTCCTGAAGCCAGGCCGCCTTCCCAATCGTATTTCCCTCCAATCACGCGTTTTCACGTACTTGTCCCTCCAACCACTGTTCACTTTCCGCGGTCCCATTTTCTTGCCCCCTAACTTTGCCCACGCCATATCCTCTGCCTGAAATGCTCTCTCCCCGCTCCACACGCCCCGTTGTCAACTGAAGCCCACGCTTAAACCAGTCTGAACTCTCTTGAAACCTGAACAGTTTTCTACCTGGGATAAGTATGGGTCTGGAATCAGAAAAAAAGTTGCATTGGTGTATCTCAATCACTGATGGCAGAAGACAGAAGTCATCCCCACCCCCGCAGATCTGGGGCAAGAGGTGGGGGCGGGGTGGGGTGTGTTACATAGCTCTATGTTGCCCTCCATTAAGCACAGTACTTCTTTGAAGTTTCATGTTTGATCTTGCAAATTTGTGCAAAGTTTTCATTCAATTTCATAACACATATCTATTTTAGCATAACAAATATTTTATATTATTTACTAGTTAAATTGCCGCCCAAAACTTTCTAGTAAAGCTGTCACTCCAACAACTTGTTTAACTCAGCCCACCAATGTGTACATCCCTGAGGGACCCAGTTGCGGAAGTGTGGACTTAGCACATCAACCTGAGCAATTCACCCTCTGGAACCTATCTTCTATTCTGTAAAATGGGATAATAGTCCCTACTGGTTGTTCTTATGAGGATTAAATGAGGGCCACTGCGAGAGAGCACCATAAGCCACACATTGATAAATAATAGGTAGTATTGTCACTGTACGTTTCATTTCCTCTACGGCAGTGTTCTGACCCGTGGTCATAGCACACTGGTATATTGCAAATGGGTTACAGGTGGGACACCACATTAAGATCCCATGGCCCTTGGGGCCAGTCACTTCTGGGCGATCCAAGAAGAAAATGATCCAAGCAGAGCAGAGTGTGACATCTTGCCCGTAATCCCCACGAGTAGGCAACAGGATTGGTATTGTTTGCTGCTTGCCACGTGTCCCCACCTGGACACGTACCTCAGTGGCCAGCTGCAGTATGAGCTGTTGTATGTCCCTGGCGGCCTGCTAGAGGAGCTGGGGCCCAGGGACCCAAGGAGGAAGAGCAACAACAACCCAAGGTACAGGGTCGTGAAAGGGTAAGGAGACGGGTTGGTTGCCTGACCAGACAAGCGCCTGATAGCTGACCCAAATCTCTCTTTACATCATATCAGATGTTTCCATCCATTTTTGGTTGGTATCCAAGAAATTGCCACACTAACTTCAGGGTGACTACTGCTCACAATGCTTCTGGGCAGAGTGATATGTAAAATATTTTTAACATCTGAGATGGCACAGACATTGATCAATCAGGACAGAATCCAGGCCCTCACAAACAGTGAAGGGCACCTACCACGGGGCTATCAAACCTGAAGGAGCATGTTTTAGGGGTTTTTTGGGTTTTTTTTACAGGGACAGAGAGTCAGAGAGAGGGATAGATAGGGACAGACAGACAGGAACAGAGAGAGATGAGAAGCATCAATCATTAGTTTTTTGTTGCTGTTGCAACACCATAGTTGTTCATTGATTGCTTTCTCACATGTGCCTTGACCGCGAGCCTTCAGCAGACTGAGCCACCCCTTGCAGGAGCCAGCAACCTTGGGTCCAAGCTGGCAAGCTTTTTGCTCAAGCCAGATGGGTCCGCGCTTAAGCTGGCGACCTCGGGGTCTCGAACCTGGGTCTTCCGCATCCCAGTCCGACGCTCTATCTACTGCGCCACTGCCTGGTCAGGCAAGGAGCACATTTTATTTTTATTTTTTTTAATTCTTTTTTAATTCATTTTAGAGAGGAGACACAGAGTGAGAGAGAGAGAGAGAGAGAGAGAGAGAGAGAGAGAAAGGGGGGAGGAGCTGGAAGCATCAACTCCCATATGTGCCTTGACCAGACCAGTGCAGGGTTTTGAACTGGCGACCTCAGTGTTCCCAGGTCGAGGCTTTATCCACTGCGCCACCACAGGTCAGGCAAGGAGCGCATTTTAAATGAAAGCTCTGTCATTATTTTAAAAAGCTTGACATGAGTCTAATTGGATTCAAAACCCATTAATGTTATCACAAGAAATTTCAACTGTGCACTTGTTAATGAAAGATAAAGAAGACATTTCTTTGGCTTGACCTGTGGTGGCGCAGTGGATAAAGCGTCAACCTGCAAACACTGAGGTTGCCGGTTCAAAACCCTGGTCTTGCCTGGTCGAGGCACATATGGGAGTTGATGCTTCCTGTTCCTCCCCCCTTCTCTTGCTCTCTCTCTCTCTCTCTCTCTCCCCCTTCTCCCTCTCTTTATTCCACTCTCTCTCTTCTCTAAAATGAATAAATTTAAAAAAATTTTAAAAAGAAGACATTTCTTTAAATATTTTAACTTTTGTAACTTTATTTTTACCAACTATAAGAGAAAGTTTATTTAGAAAGTCACAGAGGCTACCTGACCAGGCAGTGGCAAAATGAAGAGAGGGTTGGACTGGAATGTGGAGGACCCAGGTTCAAAGCCCCAGGGTCGCCAGCTTGAGTGTGGGCTCATCTGGCTTGACCACGGGCTCATCTGCTTGACCACGGGGTCGCTGGCTTGAGCATGAGATCATAGACATGACCCCATGGTCGCTGGCTTGAGCCCAAAGGTCCCTGGTTTGAAGCCCAAGGTGGCTGGCTTGAAGTCCAAGGTCACTGGCTTGAAGCCCATGGTTGCTGGCTTGAAGCCCGAGGTCGCTGGCTTGAAGCCCAAGGTCACTGGCTTAAGCAAGGGGTCACTTGCTCTGCTGGAGCCTCCTGGTCAAGGCACACATGAGAAAGTAGTCAATGAACAACTAAGATGCCGAAACGAAGAATTGATGTTTCTCATCTCCCTCCCTTCCTGTCTATCTGTCCCGATCTGTCCCTCTCTCTGTCTTTCTCTGTCACACACACACACAAAAGAAAGTCACAGAGGTAGAAGAAATGGGCTTTAGGAGATAAGTTACAGAGACAACAGAAGGGGAACTTAGGAGAAAGAGCTGCACCTGAGGGAGGGGGCGGGGAAAGGTGAGAGAGGGCTCCCTGGAGGGAGAGCACCCAAAAATTTTTTAATGTTAAGATTTTAAAAATTATTACCAAGTTGGGTTTCTGATTATTTGTGGCTGTTGAGAACCCCTCCTAGGGCTGACAAGAGTCCCTCCTTAAAATGTCATGGTCAGCCTGACCAGGTGGTGGTGCAGTGGATAGAGCATCAGATGCGGAAGACCCAGGTTCGAGACCGCGAGCTCTCCCGCTTCAGCGCAGGCTCATCTTGCTTGAGCAAAAAGCTGGCCAACTTGGACCCAAGGTCGCTGGCTCCAGCAAGGGGGTGCTTGGTCTGCTGAAGGCCCGCGGTCAAGGCACATGTGAGAAAGCAATCAATGAACAACTAAGGTGTTGCAACGGCAACAAAAAAATAATGATTGATGCTTCTCACCTCTCTCTGTTCCTGTAAGTCTGTCCCTATCTATCCCTCTCTCTGATTCTCTCTCTGTCTCTGTAAAAAAAAAAAGTCATGGTCAGCACTTTATATAGCCCTTTCAAGCATAAAACCTGATATTAAAAAGTTATATTCAGCCTGACCAGGTGGTGGCGCAGTGGATAGAGCATCAGACTGGGATGCGGAAGACCCAGGTTCGAGACCCCGAGCTCGCCAGCTTGAGTGCAGGCCCATCTGGCTTAAGCAAAAGCTCGTCAGTTTGGGCCCAAGGTCACTGGCTCCAACAAGGGGTTGCTTGGTCTGCTGAAGGCCCGCGGTCAAGGCACATGTGAGAAAGCAATCAATGAACAACTAAGGTGTCGCAACAGCAATGAAAAACTGATGATTGATGCTTCTCATCTCTCTCCATTCCTGTCTGTCCCTATCTATCCCTTTCTCTGACTCTCTCTCTGTCCCTGAAAGAAAAAAAAAAATCTAAAGAGTTATATTCACAGAAGAAAGCTAAATTTTTTAGATATTTTATTATGTTAAGAGTCCCTCCTTAAAATGTCATGGTCAGCCTGACCAGGTGGTGGTGCAGTGGATAGAGCATCAGATGCGGAAGCTTGTACAAAATTTCCAAATTTTGTACAAGCTCAGTATTTAATGCTGTCTCTAATACTTTCATTTTATATTTCAAATCATAATTATACAACATGTAGAAAATGTCATTCATTTCTCTTTTTTTACCAAAACACATGAATGCTGCCCCCCCGCCAGTTTATTCAGTGGAACTTACAGATTGTATGTGTGTACCGTGATTGGAGTAAAGGTTCCAAAGCACATTTTGTAAACTGTACATTCCAATACCTGCTTCATCCTTTATTAAGCCAGCCTTTAAGCGCAGTGCCTTATAAAAAAATTAAAAAGTAATAAAATAAATGTTTGGCGAGCAAGTAAATGACTGAACAGACCTCCTGGAAGCTGTGGAGAGTGGCTCTGGGGAGATTACTATTTCAGCCAAAAGACTGCGACAGCCAAAGTGAATGAAGAAAACACCATGTACAGTTCAGCTGTCCGCGTGGCTTCCCTTTGGCCTGGTGCATGATGCCAGGTTCCACAGGAGGCGTCTACACTTTCAACTTGTCAGTGCTTGCACGGGCTCAGCCGTGATCTTGGAGCAACCTCAGCCTCCCCAACACACCTGACATTTACCTTTACCTTCCTTGCTCCCTGGCCCTAAAGAAAAAGACAGATTTTTTTTTAATTTTATTCATTTTAGAGAGGAGACACAGAGTGAGAGAGAGAGAGAGAGAGAGAGAGAGAAAGAGAGAGAGAAAGGGGGGAGGGGCTGGAAGCATCAACTCCCATATGTGCCTTGACCAGACCAGTGCAGGGTTTTGAACTGGCGACCTCAGTGTTCCCAGGTTGACGCTTTATCCACTGCGCCACCACAGGTCAGGCAAGACAGGTATTTTTGAGTGTGTTCAGAATATGTTTATCAAAGTTTGTCTAAATCTCCACTCTTCCTACTTCTTTTATAAACGTATGCACTCAGCAATGCTTCAGGGAATACTTGACACACTCACATGGAGTAATCCCCAATAATAGCATCGTTTTTGAGTATAGGAAATAAGAACAGCCTGGCCTGTGGTGGCGCAGTGGATAGAGCATTGACCTGGAACACTGAGGTCGCCGGTTCGAAACCCTGGGCTTGCTCAGTCAAGGCAAGCAATGAACAACTAAAGTGAAACAACTATACTTCTCACCCCTCCCCTCCCCGCTAAAATCAAGAAATAAAATCTTAAAGAAAAGAAAAGAAGAACAGGTACTATCTGAACATGATACAGGTTGTTTAGTCTCTCTCTTCAGCTTGTTGAATAGACATCTGGGGCCTGATTAATCTGACCACTTTTATCCAGACACCAAAGTAGTTGGCCCCTTTGGTCTCTCTCTAGCTTAAAATGGGAAAGGGAGGGCCAAGCATGAAATTTATCTAAGGAAAGACCCACCCAGTGAAGTTTCAAGAATACCATGTTATGCAGTTTCAAAGTCAAGCCAGGAGAGGGCACAGAAAGATGAATAAAGAAAAGGCGAATTCAGGAAATGCACACAGCTCTCCTTCCATCATCCATCAGGTGACACACACAGCTCAGGTTGTTTAGTCAGTCGGCTTTCATCCTGAGAGCTCAAACAATTGTCCTATAAAGTAGGCTATCTTAATGTAATGTTGGCACCATTTAATTTGTTCTTGAAGAAGATGTTCAGATTCTTGCAAGCGCCAGTTTCCTATTCATTTCTTCTAATCAGTGTCCTCTTTGCTTCTGTAAGAAAGCCAGCTGCTTCTGAGTAGCTTGTCTTCATATGCAAAGTGGAGACTGTAATAGCTGACCTTTCCTGACCTCCTTGTTCAGGATGCACAGCTGCGAGTACACCATGAACCTGGTCCTTAGAGAGAGAGGCATTAGACAAATGCGAGGGCTGATTATTAATTATAAACTATATACTCTGGGTAAATAGATCTGACTCAAGTCATTAGTAGAACTGAATATTCAATAATTGATGATGAAAGGGACTGTAGCTTAAAACTGAGGTTCTAAAGTGACAAGCCATGGGACACTTGGGAAAATGCTGTTTAGACTAATCCATCTATGAACCAACTAATGCTAGGCAGTTCCACATCATTATATGTGTTTGAAAGGTAAGAATGAATGTTTCAAGTAGAGATCTCATATAAACAAAGCATGTGTGCTACAATGTAGTATAATCAAATCAGTGGTATGATAAAGTATTTGTTGTCTTAATATGACTTGCTTTTACATCCTAATTTCCTTTTGAGTTCAACATGATATTTATCTTATTTGTCCTTCCATTATCCTAGAAAACAAATAATACATATTATTTATATCCAATAAGGAAACTGAAGTGCTAGGTCAGTGATGTCATTGTATATTGCACAGCAACTTCCTGTCCAGGATCCAGAATTAGAGATGGTCTTACCTGTCAAAGAGGGAGGGAGTGTCATTGTGTACTGGATAGCTAAGAGTGTAGAAGGATTCTCCTGTATGATTCTCCTGTAAGTCTTCATTCCCATAACTGTTATCAAAATTGTTTCAGAGCTTCACCTAAATTTCAGATCCAGGCTTTAAATGTTCACTTCATTATTTAAAACTGATTTCTGGAAACATGGCTAGCAGCAAAATAGTTTGTCTCAGCTCAGAGTTTATTTTATTTTATTTATTTATTTTTACAGGGACAGAGAGAGTCAGAGAGAGTGATAGACAGACAGGAACGGAGAGAGGTGAGAAGCATCAATCATTAGTTTTTCGTTGCTGTCACAACACCTTAGTTGTTCATTGATTGCTTTCTCACATGTGCCTTGACCGCGGGCCTTCAGCAGACTGAGCAACCCCTTGCTGGAGCCAGTGACCTTGGGTCCAAGCTGACAAGCTTTTGCTCAAGCCAAATGGGCCCGCGCTCAAGCTGGCGAGCTCGGGTTCTCCCGCATCCCAGTACGACGCTCTATCCACTGCGCCACCACCTGGTCAGGCTCAGCTCAGAGTTTAAACAGAACTGGGATGCAGGTTTTCTGATATCTAATCTAACATCGTCTCCACTACCTTGTAGATGGGTCAAACAGACACCTTTTTCTCTTGGCGTTTCCCTTTACTTATTTTCTCTCTTTTTTAAAGAAGATTTTATTTATTGATTTTATAGAGATGGGGTGGGAAGTGAGAAGTATCAAGTCATATTTGCATCACTTTAGATGTTCATTTGCTTGCCTGTCGTATGTGCCTTGACCAGGCAAGCCCAGAGTTTCAAACTGGTGACCTCAGCATTCTAGGGTGATGCTCTATCCACTGAGCCACAACAAGCCAGGCTATTTTCTCTCTCTTTTAATTAAAAATTTTTAATCTTCCTTTTAAGATCTTTTTTTTTTTCTGACTACAAAAGCAATACATGTGTGTGGGACAAAATGAAAGGCCACCATAGTCTACACCAGGGGTCCCCAAACTTTTTACACAGGGGGCCAGTTCACTGTCCCTCAGACCGTTGGAGGGCCGCAACATACAGTACTCCATACACTGACCACCAATGAAAGAGGTGCCCCTTCTGGAAGTGCGGCAAGGGCCGGATAGATGGCCTCAGGTGGCCACAATTTGGCCCGCAGGCCATAGTTTGGGGACCTCTGGTACACTTACTGAATCAAAGTTATAGTTCAATATATATAAGGCTTTTCAAAAAAATCAAAGCTGGGTTTAGCCTATATAAAGTGGTTGGCAACTTCTTTTTTCACCTTAACATGTCTTGGAAATCTTTAAGATATGCTTTTTTATATATATATTTTTAACTTTATTTTTTTCCAAGGACAGAGAGAGAGTCAGAGAGAGGGATAGATAGGGACAGACAGGCAGGAATGGAGAGAGGTGAGAAGTATCAATCATTAGTTTCTCGTTGCTCTTGTGACACCATAGTTGTTCATTGATTGCTTTCTCACATGTGCCTTGACTGCGGGCCTTCAGCAGACTGAGCAACCCCTTGCTGGAGTCAGCGACCTTGGGTCCAAGCTGGTGAGCTTTTGCTCAAGCCAGATGGGCCCGTGCTCAAGCTGGAGAGCTCCGGGTCTCGAACCTGGGTCTTCCGCATCCCAGTCCGATGCTCTATCCACAGCGCCACCGCCTGGTCAGGCGTAAGATATGCTTTTTAAAAATTACTTAGGTATAATTTATATACCACAAATTTTACTATTTTTGAGTATATAATTCAATTATTTTTGTAAACTGATGCATCACGACAACCCAGTTTTAGGACATTTCAGTCATCCCAAAAAGTCCCCTTATGCCTGTAAATACACTTTTCTAATGGGTGCATTTTTGTGGATAATTGTAATCATAAACAACAAGTCCCCAAAATTTCCAATTTGCCTCACTTTCATTTCCTGCTGGCAGACAAGAAGAAAATTGCAAATGCCCATCAACAAATGTTGAAAGAAAACACCATAAGCTGATTGACAGCTGTTTGCTCAAAATAGTTTCTTCATTCACTTCAGCTTTACTGGGTGTCAGCCAAGCGCCAGGCTATTGGCTAAGATATAAAGACAAGACAATAGCTGTCTTCTAGAATAAGTTGGATTTCAATCGCATGCTACCTAACTTAAAAGTTTCAATATTCAATGATTTTGAGTAGTAAGTGTTCCTGATGGTTGTGATAGTTGGACTTCCACTTCTAGAAGTCAAGACAGAGATAGAGGGACCAGATTTACTTTTCCGCCTAAAATTGCCAAAAGAGCAACAAAAAAATATGAAACAATGAGTTTGCCACGCAGTAGACACCACACCCCTAACAGCGGGAGCCCTGAGGAAGGGAAACAAAGTTAGCCCTAGCACTGCCCAGGTTATTGCTTTGAGTTTCTAGGCTCCAGTGCGGGAAGGAAAACAGGCAGACCTCAGTGGAATGCCTGGTTTGAGAAGACAGAGCTGACTGTCCAGGGAGACCAAGAAAGCTAGAGCTCATAAGACAGAGTACCAGGGAGGAGAGAGTTGTACAGGGAGAGAGAGAACCCCAGAGACCTGTAGGTTGTCCTCTTCTAGTATTCAGAAAAGTACTGGTTAGCACATGTGTGTAAGAAAACTACCTGAAGCTGGGGAAAGAACCACTTGAAAGGATAGGAGGGAAAAGTGCTTGATGCACACACTGGGCTGGAAATAGCACCTAGCCCCACCACCAGGTTAGAAGAACTCATAGTTTATGGAGCACTGGGAAAAGGACTCATGAAGGTCTTGCCTCAGGGACAATAATTGGCCTTAGAGTGCCACTGCTCTAGTCCTAACAAGTTTGAAAAGCAAGACCCAAAAGAATCAAAGTAGCTGACCAAACATTGGGCTGGGACGCTGAGGACCCAGCATCAAAACCCCAAGGTCACGAGCTTGAGCATGGGCTCATCTGGCTTGAGCATGGGGTCACCGGCTTGAGTGTGGGATCATAGACATGACCCTGTAGTCACTGGCTTGAAGCCCAAGGTCTCTGGCTTGAGCAAGGGGTCACTCACTGGCTTGGCTGGAGCCTCCGGGTCAAGGCACATATGTGAAAGCAGTTGATGAATAACTAAGGTGCTGCAATTCTGAGTTGATGCTTCTCAACTCTCCCTTCCTGTCTGTGCATCTCTCTCTCTCAAAAAAGAAAAGAAAGAATCAAAGTAACTTAACTGCACCCCAAAACAAAACTCAAGTTTTACAGGAATAAAAAATATCCAACACTGAACAAGTTAAAATTTATAATATCTGACATCCAATCAAAAGTTACCAGGCAGGCAAAGAGACAGGAAAATGTGACCCATAATGAGGAGAGAAATCAATCAATAAAAACTGACCCAGATGTGACACAAACATTAGAATTAGCAGCAGACATTAAAACACTTATTATAACTCTATTCCATATGTTCCAAGTGATAGTAAAGTCATGGGGATATAAAAAATATATAATTGGAATTTTGGAGATAAAAATGACAATATGGGGGGATAATTATCTCATTTATTTTGAATATAACCACTTTTTTTTAGAGAGAGAGAGGAAGGGAGAGAGCGAGAGACAGAAACATTGATCTGTTCCTGTGTGTGCCCTGACCAGGGACCACCCTGGCAAGCTCTGCACTTCAGGACAATGATCTAACCAACTGAGCTATCTGGTCAGGGCTAGATATGACCACTTTATTTATTTATTTGTATGACCACTTTATATGTGCAATATAAAGCTGCAAAAAAATTTTTTCTCTTTTCTTTAACAAATACATCAAGTGTGCAATCAGCCAAAATCACTGCTTCCATTTCTCATGCATGAACTCAAGACTCCCTTACCTGGTACATCCAATTGCTTGTACTTAACTGGGAACTCTTGTTGGTTTTGAGCCATCATTTTAACCTGTCTGAATCTCTTTAACTTTTGTTCCTATAAGCTGATTCATTACTGCTAAGTCTTGACTGTGTCAACTGAACATTTGACAAGACTGCTCTTTGACCTCATACAAGTTGTCCGTAAAAATGCTGAGCACTTTAGTACAATCTAAATCAGTATTTTTCAACCACCAGTCCTCCACAAATTTCATGCAGGTTCATGAAGGAGTTAATCACCCTGATGTTGTATGAAGATCGTAGAGTCAACTGGTCAAGCCAGTAACCTTTGGGCTCAAGCCAACAACTCTGGGGTCATGTTGATGATCCCACGCTCAAGCTGATAAGCCTGCATTCAAGCTGTATGAGACCATGCTCCAGCTGGCGACTTCAGGGTTTCGAACCCAGGACCTCAGTGTCCCAGGATAATGTTCTATCCAGTGTGCTGCAGCTGGTCAAGCTAATTTTCATTAAGTTTTTACATATATGAAACCCTATCAATCTAAAAATCATTGACCTGGGTTCCTAGATATCTATTTTTTCTTACATCATTTTAAATTTCTTCTTGTAAATACACCATAATTTGGAGAGCCTTCACTGCTTAGTTTCTGTGTTCAGAACTTCAGGTGTGTTTTCAGTGTTGAAACTTTTTGAAGAACCGAAGGACGGCAGATGCGTAGCGAGTCAGTGAGAGTCAAGTCTGGATCTATGGATCCCATGAGTTAAGTATGTTGTTCAATGTCAGAGGGATTTCACCTTCTCTATATAAAGACTTTTTTCAATAAAAAGTTTGATAGTTTTAAGTCTATTATTCCAAATATTGTGAATTCTCAGATGATCAAACTAACAAAGTAACCGAAATGAACAGAAATTTGAATTCTGAATAGAAATTTTATATGAACTATATATGCTTTTGATCATTTTTATCCTATGACTTTCTCTTCATGTGTAATTAAGTTTGCTGATGTTAAATTGTTGTTTGGCCATAAAATCAGATATAGAAAGGAGGTAGTTGTGCCATTAGCAATTACAATTACATAGGGCTATTACTATTCATGAGGCCAACAGCCTCATTATCTGCACTTGGGAGCTTGTTAGACATGCAGAAACCCTCAGATCCTCAAACCTTAAGATTCATAACACACATTTTAACAAGATTTCCCAGGTGGTTGCTATATACATTCAAGACTGAGAAGCACTGATGTTTGGGAAATAATTTCTCTGATCATATTTCTTTATGCATGACAAAAAGGGCAGTGAAACCTGCCCACCTAATTCACAAGCTCGTGATTAGAATGAAAATGTGATACCCAATCCAAACGTAAGTTAGGTACATGTGAAATATCAAACTTTCTAATAAATAGTGAGTTACATACAAGTCCCAGGTACACCACAAGTACTTCTGGATTGAAAATACTGAACAGCAAAAAGACTGTCATTGTTACTAGAAATCCCCAAAACAAGGGATTTCTTATTTTATTATTTTTTAACATGTCTTTTTTATTTTTATTGATTTTAGAGAGAAGAAGGGGGAAGAGAGAGAGAGAGAGATCGATTTGTTGTCCTATTTTTTATGCATTCATTGGTTGAGTCTTGTATATGCCCTGACCGGGACTTGAACCTGTAACCTTGGTATATGGGGATTATGTTTTAACCAACTGAGCCAACCAGACAGGTCTCAAATACATAAATTTTTTTAAAATGTAGTTAACTGTTTTTACTTCTGGGAATAGCTTTTTTTTCTTTTTCTCGAAATATGTTATCCTTCAGTATACAACTGTTCAAGGCAATCGTTTCAGGAAAGAAGCACATGTGATACAGAGTCCTTGTGACCATTTTCCTTCTCTGGCCAAAGCAACAAGCCTATAAACCTTGACGCAACCGCTAGGAAGCTGCAAGATGCCGCTCCTAGACTTCCAACAGGCACCAGCTCCTCCGCCCGCCACTGTCTGGGCCACACCTCTTCCCGAACCACAGTCCACCGGTTCTCCTGAGCTGCGCTGGCCAAGGTAGGGAACTCGTGAGTGAACCGGACCTAACCAGCGCGGCCCTGCCCTACCCAGATGCCAAGTTGGTCCCGGAATAACAGAAGCCTGCGGAAGCCGGCACGCCCGGGTTCAAACCTCGAAGGTGCAAAGTGGTAGGGGCCGCCACCAGAGAGAAGACCGCAGCCAGCCGCTAAAATCCCTCGCAGGAACTAAAAGTATGAGCCGGGTCTTAAGCTCCCACCTCTACCTCCCAGGATAAAGCCAACCAGGTGATGCCCAGCCGGCGCTGGGGTCGCCTAGCAACCAGGATTGGAGCGCTGACGCCAGGCACTGGCCAGCGTGCATCACGTGGGCAAGAGCCCTTGCCCTTTGCGAGAGTACGCAGCAGGCACGTGATGCGACGCAGGCGTATTTTCACCAGGTTCTCGGTGGTGGTGGCGGTGGCGGTGGCGGTGGTGATGAAGGACCCTGGAGTACTTTCTGTAGGAACCACTTTGGCATCCCAAGAAATCTTGGCCTGGCTGGCCTGACCAGAGAGAGACAAAACGGGAAGTTGAGACCTTTCTGCACCAGCTATAGAAAAGTGCTGCAGCGGTGGTAAATTGCACCTGTGAGGGTAGTGTGGTCATGCAGGAGCATTTCTTGAGAATAAGACTCTTAGGATGCTCAAATCTGCCTCCCCGAACAAAGTTCTGACCAACCGGTCCAACACCTGCACATGTTAGGATGGAAAGAAGAGTCGTGACAAATAGTGGGTGGAAATTAGGGATATTAAGGATGTTGAGTCGGGCAGTGTGTTCAGCGCTGGCTGGAAGAGACAGACTGTTTCGGGGGCCAAAGGAGTTTTGCCGGGGAGGCAGGGGCCCGCCTTGCCGAAATAGTTTTTGGAAAAGTCGAACTTCAGTTGTGAATTTAGAGGGCAACTTCAGCTTCGCTTCTCGTACGCGAGGAGCCAGAGCCTTGTCATCCTCCTGTCAGTTCATGAAATCTAGGTCCCAGCGTGCACACCAGGATGTGTGAGGCCTGGCCAAGAAAATGTCCAGTTTGGATGGGATTTGAGATCATTGGAATGACCTAGCTCCTCTTCCTCCTCTTCTTCTTTTTATGAATTATTAAACTTTCTTTTTAAATTTACTTACTGACTTGCGCGATAGAGGAAAGGAGAGACAAATATGAATCTGTTCCTGTTTGTGCTCTGATGGGAAATCAAACCCACAAACTTTGCCTGTCAGAACTTCCCAGGAGGTGCTCGGCAATACCATCCTTTCATTTGAATCATTTTTCCTTCAGCAAGCAAAGAAGAGTTTAAAGTACTGTGCCTACTCTGGAATACTGCCCCATACCCTGTAGCCGTCTTTGGTTCCTTTCTTTCAAACCCCATATTTAATGCATCAGCAAGGCCTATTGGCACTACCTTCAAAATGAGTTCAGCATCTGACCACTTCTCACTACTGCACAACCCACTCTGGTCACAACCCCATGATCTTCTGCCTGGATTATTGCAGTCACCTTCTAACTAGACTGCTCTTGCCTTCCTCCACAAGTCAGCCAAAGTGATTTTTTTTAAAGATTTTATTTATTCATTTTAGAGAGGAGAGGAGTAGAGAGAGAGAAGGGGGGAGGAGCAGTAAGCACCAACTCCCATATGTGCCTTGACAGGGTAATCCCAGGGTTTTGAACCAGCAACCTTAGCGTTCCAGGTCAACGCCTCATCCACTGTGCCACCACAGGTCAGGCCAAAGTGATTTTTTTTTTTTAAGATTTTATTCATTTTAGAGAGAGGAGACACACACATAGAGAGAGAGAGAAGGGAAGGAGGAGCAGAAAGCATCAACTCCCATATATGCCTTGACCAGGTAAGCTCAGGGTTTCAAACTGGCAACCTCAGTGCTCCAGGTTGATGCTTTTACCCACTGCGCCACCACAGGTCGGGCCAAAGTGATTTTTTTTTTAACACGCATGTCACATGTCCTTTCTCTGCTCAGCACCCTCCTGTGTCTTCCTTTCTTAGTAAAAGCCAAAGTCCTTATACATAATCTAGTCCTATGGGCTCCTATCCACTCTCCTCATTCACTGGTCTCCAGAAGCGCTATTCTTCATGCTGTTTCTTGAACAGGGTAAGTATGCTTCTGTGTTTAGGTCTTTGCACTTGCAGTTACCTGTGCGCAGTGTTCTTTCCTGATGTCCACATGACTTATTCCTTCACTTCATCTGCTTAGAGGTTGCCTTATAAGACACACTTTCCCTGACCACCCTGTATGAAGTAGCAACCATTGCATGCACCAATTTCCCACCCCCTTCCTGGCACTCCATATCCGCTGCTTGCTTTTCCCCCCTCTCTTTTTTTTTTTTAATTTTATTTTTTTATTTTATTCATTTTAGAGAGGAGACACAGAGTGAGAGAGAGAGAGAGAGAGAACGAGAGAAAGGGGGAAGGAGCTGGAAGCATCAACTCCCATATGTGCCTTGACCAGACCAGTGCAGGGTTTATTTTTGGGTTTTTTTTTTAAGTTTTAATTTCTTTTTATTTTATTTATTTTTTTTTAGAGAGGAGACACAGAGTGAGAGAAAGAGAGAGAGAGAGAGAGAAGGGGGGGAGGAGCTGGAAGCATCAACTCCCATATGTGCCTTGACAAGACCAGTGCAGGGTTTTTTTTGTTTTTTTTTTTTAAGTTTTAATTTCTTTTTTTTTTTTTTAATTTCTTTTTTTTTTATTTTATTCATTTTAGAGAGGAGACACAGAGTGAGAGAGAGAGAGAGAGAGAGAGAAAGGAGGGGAGGAACTAGAAGCATCAACTCCCATATGTGCCTTGACTGGACCAGTGCAGGGTTTTGAACTGGCAACCTCAGTGTTCCCAGGTCGACACTTTATCCACTGCACCATCACAGGTCAGGCTCCCCCTCTCTTGAACGCTTATCAACACCTGATCATTTTATATGTTCTTTGTCTGCCTCTCCTCCTAGAATGTAATAAGTTCCCTGTGGGTAGGCCCTTTGTCTTGTTCCCTGCTATACCAATAGTACTTGGAACAATGTCTGGCTTTGTTAATTGTTTACTAGCAGGTGTTAATTGTTGAAAGAATGAATAAATGGTCTATGCCCCATATGCTTCTATTGCTGATTATGGTGAGTGGACCAAAGTTGGTCCAGGTGGCTAATATTGAACACGTCCACAATATTGTCATGATTTTGACATTGGCAGTGCCCACTCTCTTTGTAGCTTAAAAGCTTGCTGTGTGCTCTTAGCCATGAATGAGATTTCTCCACATGTGATGTTCTAAGAAGAAAGATATTCAAGCTTTACTTGAAAAACCAGGAGTTTCTTGAAGAGAAAGAACAGAAAAGAGCAATTTCACCACCAAGGTGGGTACTGAACTAGGTGTATATCAAGGATAGATCAATAAAGCACTGCTCAAATGTCAGCAGAGTAGATGAAGTAGTCTTGGGTCAATCCAGAAGGTTCTTGGGTTAATTTGCCTTCCTGGCCAAATTCCCTTAAGCCTGGAAATCTACAGCTGATGAATAATCCTTTATTCCTTATTAAAATACAAATAGCCTGAGAAAGATAATACTGAGTTTCAGCAGTCATTAATACCTCAGTGTGAATTACTCCAGATCCTTTCTTGAGAACAGGTTTTGAAAAGGCAAGGGAAGAAAGGAACAAGTGAGAACTAAGAGGAACAAGTGAAGAGAAAGTTCCGGAGCCAAGAAAGGAGCATAAACTTTGTACTTGCCAAGGACAAACTTTGACCTATTTTGTAGGTTTGCCCAGGTTTGTCTCTGGTAATAAAAATACAGCAGGTCCTCAAATAATGTGGTTTCTTGATGATGTTGATGAGAAAAAAAAAAATTGAACCCCAGCTGGGGCCACAGTCTGTGTGGAGTTGACAGGTTCTCCCCACGTCTATGTGGGTTTCCTCTGAACACTCCGGTGTCCTCCCATATCCCAAATATTCACATGAATTGATGTCTAAATGGTTCTCCTCTGAGTGTGTGTGTGTGAGCGTGCCCTACGGTGGAAAGGCGACCTGTCCAGGGTTAGTCCCCACCTTTCACCCTGAGCTGCCAGGAAAGTCTCTGGCCACCCACAACCCTGAACAAGAATAAGTGGGTTGGAAAATAATTATCTTTCTTGTTTTTATTAATCTTTCTTAAATGTGTGCATAGCTCACATTTATTTCAGTGTTTAATATTAGAGTGTTTGGGTATTTACTTAGATTTTTGGTGATGTTTTTGTGACCAGAAGTGAACTCTTGTTTAATATTAGCAAGCCTGTCGTTAAATTGTTTTGCTTGAAGTCACAGTTTCCAAGAACCTATTGACAAGTGAGGACGTACTGTACATATGATCTCTAGCTCCAGATTTCTCAGTAGGCAAATTATGGCACTTCAAATTATTATCTGAACCTGACCTGTGGTGGTGCAATGGGATAAAGCATCGACCTGGAATGCTGAGGTCGCCGGTTCAAAACCCTGGGCTTGCCTGGTCAAGGCACATATGGGAGTTGATGGTTTCTGCTCCTCCCCTCTGCTCTCTCTCTCTCCTCTCTAAAAATGGAATAAGATCTTTAAATAAAATAAAATTATTACCTGAAATGTTTCGATAACCCAGTGGGTATAAGATACACTGGGAATGAAGAAGACAGGTTGACCTAGAATATAGTGGTTCTGAAAGGCTATCACGTTTTTGGAAAGATAAGCAGGAAAGGGAGGAGGCATTGCATTATACATATGCACATGATCCTGCCCTAAGAAATAGGAAACCGAATGAAAAGAGTTTTTGTGTTAAGGTAAAATGAGTAAAATGGAGCGCTCTCTACTCTCCGTTGACATGTCAGAAACAAGAAAGAGAGATGGCCTTTCCTGAGCAACCAGCAATGGATGATGAAGGAAAATATTCTAATTCTAGAACAGTGCATACATGCTTTTTAAAAGTAACAGGTCACAAATATCAAACAAATACTTCAGTATTTGGGGAATTTGGTTCTTATTGTAGGGAGTTTTATAAACACTGGGGAACAATGTTTTTTCAATTTCTGTTGCATGAGGTTTTAGAACTGTTTCTATATATTTCTGCATCACTGATTCGAAAGCTGAAATCCGTTTTTAGGTGCATGCTCTAGTTTTTATGCAAGTTTAATTTATTTTTGTTACAGTTAATGGAGTGCATTGGTTTTTAAATTGGAGTTAAAGGGTAATGACTCTTGGATTGAACATAACCACAAGGCAATTAATGTTTTACAAACATCTCTTTTACATAATTGTAGTTGTTTTTAGATTTTTTATTTATTCATTTTTTAGAGATAGAAGACAGAGAGAAAGAGAGAAGGGGGAGGAGCAGAAAGCATCAACTCCCATATGTGCCTTGACCAGGCAAGCCCAGGGTCTCGAACCAGTGACCTCAGCATTCCAGGTCGATGCTTTTACCCATTGCACCACCGCAGGTCAGGCTGTAGTTGTTTTTAAATGTAAAAAATTATTATCTGATAAAAACACCCTCTTATTTTGTTTTAAGATTGAATCATGGCTTCTTCGAGTAGGCATAAATGTAAGAATAGTCCTGACACCTTCTGTTATATATGTGGCTGTTACACACTTAAACGTCAAAAACGCAATATTTCATCATTTGTGACACATGCATATATTGCCAATTTTCAAGTTCCCCTTGGTGATCAAGACAAGAATTGGGCTCCTCATATTGTGTGTCATAATTGTGAGGAAGCCTGACCTGTGGTGGCGCAGTGGATAAAGCGTCGACCTGGGAACACTGAGGTCGCCAGTTCAAAACCCTGCACTGGTCTGGTCAAGGCACATATGGAAGTTGATGCTTCCAGCTCCTCCCCCCTTTCTCTCTCTCTCTCTCTCTCTCTCTCTCTCTCTGTGTCTCCTCTCTAAAATGAATAAATAAAAAGAAATTTTTTAAAAAAAGAAATAATTGTGAGAAAATGCTTCGTGACTGGACAAAAGGAAAACGCAAAGGAATGCTTTTTGGTATTCCCATGGTTTGGCATGAACCTAAGGACCACAGCAGTGACTGTTATTTCTCTGTCTGATCCATACAAAGGGCATCGGCAAGAAAAAATGGCATATGATCACATATCCTAATATTCCTTCAGCAATACGGTTTATTCCACACTCTGAGACACTCCCGGTTCCAGTTTTCAATGGTTTTATTTCTTCTAAGGATGAAGAAAGTGAACATGGTGATCAAGTGTATTTTGATAACATGCATGAGGAAATGGTTGTAGAATCTGAAGGGTCTTCTTCTGATGCCAAGCAGTCATTAACCCCTCAGCAGTTTAGCCAACCTGAATTGAATGACTTTGTAAGAGATTTGGGCCTATCAAAGAAAGCATTAGCCTCCAGGCTTCAAGAAAAGAATGTACTTTACGGGTCAGCTAAAGTATCCCATTTCAGGAAGCGTGAACAGATTTTTGTGGACTTTCCTCTGAAGACAAACACTTTGTTTACAGTCATGATATCAGTAGTCTTCTCAGCCTGCTAGGTGTTACCACTTACAGTCCAACAGAATGGCGGCTATTTCTTGACAGGTCTAAACAGAGTCTGAAATGTGTTCTCCTACACAATGGTAATGTTTATGCAGCAGTTCCAATTGGTTATTCAACTCATCTGCGAGAAGATTATAATGACAATAAAAATTTTCCTCAACTTTCTGAAGTATGAGGAGCATAACTGGATCATTTGTGTGAATCTTTTTTTTTAATTAATTAATTTTTTAAAAGTTTTTTACAGGGACAGAGAGAGAGAGTCAGACAGAGGGATAGATAGGGACAGACAGACAGGAACGGAGAGAGGTGAGAAGCATCAATCATTAGTTTCTCTTTGCCATTGCGACACCATAGTTGTTCATCGATTGCTTTCTCACATGTGCCTTGACCGCGGGCCTTCAGCAGATCGAGCAACCCCTTGCTGGAGCCAGCGACCTTGGGTCCAAGCTGGTGAACTTTTGCTCAACCCAGATGGGCCCACGCTCAAGCTGGCAAACTCGGGGTCTCGAACCTGGGTCTTCCGCATCCCAGTACGACGCTCTATCCACTGCGCCACCGCCTGGTCAGGCTGTATGAATCTTAAAATGATAAATTTCCTACTAGGACAACAAAGAGGTTTCATGAAGTATCCTTGCTTTCTGTGTTTGTGGAACAGCAGAGCTCGGGAGAAATGACACAGAAAGGGTGGCCAAAACATGAAGCTCTGGAAGTAGGGATGCAAAATATTGTGAATGAACCTGTAGTTAATCGAGACAGGATTATTTTTTCCCCACTTCACATCATACTTGGCTTAATGAAGCAGTTTGTTCAGGCTTTCAATAGAGAAAGTGAATGCTTTCAACATATATTATTTCTGCTTTTCCTGCCTTGTCTTTTGAGAAGATAAAAGCAGGTGTATTTGATGGACCTCAAATTTGAATCCTCATATGTGACGAAGAATTTGCCAGGAAGATTAATAAGGAGGAGAAAGCAGCATGGCAGTCTTTTGTGGCAGTTACAAAGAACTTCCTTGGCAACAAAAAAGCAGAAAACTATAAACTTCCGGTTCAAAGGATGCTGTTGGCTCTCTGCGACATTGGATGGAACATGAGCATTAAGATTTACTTCCTGAACAGTCACCTTGATAAGTTTCCCGAAAATCTTGATCTGTTAGTGATGAGCAGACTACTGCTGGAGCATCAAACGAGATTGTCCTCAACAAGTACACAAACACAAGAGCTACAAACGCTAATTTTTGCCTGAATAGAATTTAAATAAGTTTTGCGCAAATTTTATGATTAAATTAAGTGTTTTAATATGTTCTATTTTGAAATTGTAGACAAATTCTGATGCAGTCATACCTTTTAGTGTATTAGTGTATTTACTGCATTATATAAATTATTATATTTTCAAAAGATGATGCCCAAGAAAACATTCTACTTTATTATGTTAAACCAAATATTAAAAATTTTACAATAAGATGAAAACCTAAAGTCTTGAATCGCAAAACAACTGTAGCTCACAGAAAAAAACTAATGTCAGATTTGAGATCAGCACACTTGAATTAGGTAAGGACAAGTGTTTTTGTGGATGCAACAAAAATTTTGTTCCCCAGTGTAATCAATCAGGGTAGATGCCTTTACTGATTTGTTATTTCTGGTGGAAAAGAATTAGACAAGAACCTAGAGGTAGACAAAAACTTTGCTGGTAGTGACGGAAATCAGTTTTGAGACACGGCAAGGTGTGTGATGTCCAAGTAGGGCATTTGTGCTTTAGTTAAAGGTTTGAAGTAGATGTTTTCACTCTTAAAGTTCCTTCCAATTTGTAGAACCTGCTACTCACTACCTGTATGAACACGGGCAAGTTTAAAGCCCCCACCTGTCAGTTTCCTTATCCATGAAATGGGAATGAGTAGTAAGAGTACCTATCACTGAGGTCTTTTTGTTTCTTATTCTCTCTGAGGTCTCTTAGAAGGTTGAAACGACGTCTTGCATCTGGCAGTGTGAAATACTCGTTAAAATTGTGGAGTTGAGCCTGACCTGTGGTGGCGCAGTGGATAAAGCAACGACCTGGGAACACTGAGGTCGCCAGTTCAAAACCCTGCACTGGTCTGGTCAAGGCACATATGGAAGTTGATGCTTCCAGCTCCTCCCCCTTTCTCTCTTTCTCTCTCTCTCTCTCACTCTCTGTCTCCTCTCTAAAATGAATAAAATAAAAAGAAATTTATAAAAAAAAAATTGTGGAGTTGAGTGAGATTGCCTGGAGTGAATACTGGAGCTGCCATTTACTACTTGTGTGCCCTCAGGCAGGTCACTGACCCCTCTCCATGCCTCAGTTTCTTCATCTGTAGAATGGAGATAATACCTCACAGGATTTTTGTGAAGATCAAATGATTTGTCCATAAAATGCATAAAGTGGGTGTTCAGTAAAAGTTAACAATTATTTACAAGGTTCTTGACACACAGCAAGGATTAATACATGGGACCCCTCTTGTTGGTATCCCTCCTTGTCTAGGCCTCCCTCAAGATCCCCCTTACCCCATCCTGACTTAGTACGAAGTGCTGGAAATATCTCAAGCCATCTGTGGTCACAAGTAATAGAGGTGCAAAGTCTATCTCACAGAGCAGTAATTTTCAACCTTTGTCATCTCAGGGCACACATAAACTAATTACTAAAATTCTGCGGCATGGCACACCAAAAATATATTTTTTGCCAATCTGACCAAAAAACTAATTATAATTTTGATTGATTTACTAAAAAAATAAAGGAAATTACCTATCCTTTTTGCTCCCAAGTGATTATTTTTTATTTATTTAGTGAGAGGAGGGAAGGCAGAGAGAGACTCCCCCATGCGCCCTGACTGGGATCCACCCAGCAACCCCACTAGGGGGCGATGCTCTGCTCGGCTGGGGTCCTTGCTCTTTTGCAACTGGAACCTTTTTTTTTCTTTAGTATCTGAGGCATAGACCATGGAGCCATCCTAAGTGCCTGGGGCCAACTCGCTCCAATTGAGCCATGGCTGCAGGAGGGGTGGAGAACAGAGAGAGAGAGAGAGAGAGAGAGAGAGAGAGAGAGAGAGAGAGAGAAGCAAGAGGGGGAGAGGGGAAGAAGTAGATCGACACTTCTCCTGTGAGCCCTGGCTGGGACTTGAACCCAGGACATCCACACACTGGGCCAACACTCTACCACTGCACCAACAGGCCAGGGCCCAAAGTGATTTAAAAAAACACAGGAGCCTATACTTATATATAAGGATTTCTAGTACCAAGAATTATCTAATCAGACACATTATTATGAAACATAACCAATAAGATCCAACTCATATTATTATATGACCTGTGTATTTATGGTTTAAGACAGGGCATTCACACCAGCTGGCTATTGTTGTTTTGGCTGTTGTCATTTTTTTTTACTTGACAATCTAAGGGAAAAGAGGTCAGTGTCCCTGAGTAAATAGTCAGATATTACGTGTCTTAAAAATTCTTGAGGCACACTGGTTGAAAATAGCGGTCATAGATTGGTGCGAGAGAGTGGGAGTCCACAGTGTGAGAGCCAGAGCCCAAGAGAGAGCAGAGTCTGAAAAGTGTGAGGCCTGGGAGGAGAGGAGCTGATTGGTGAAAGCTGTAGGAACTCTGCTCCAAAATTGCTTCTCTCAAGAGAGGTAGGAGGGGAGGAAAGGAGGAGTTCAGGGAGATTAGACCAGTGAGCAGAGCTGTTGGCAGAGGGCTCTGCCACACAGTTTGGTGGATCCCGTGGAGTGTGTTGTAAAAAGTCCCTGCATTCCTAGAACTAGGACCTTGGGTCTGAATCCTGGTGCAACAGAGAGACAATGCATCTTGGTTATTGGGATATGTTGAGTGTATATTGTTTCTTCTTTTTTTTTTGTATATTCTTACTTAAGTTTCCTTTCTCTTAACTTGTGTGTCATTCCTCCTTCTCCCTTGTCCTCCCAGTCCAATCTATTAGCATGTTCTGAATATCTCTCCAAACCAGCTGTCTCTCTCAGTCTCGACTGTCACCTCTCTAGTCCATCATTTCTCTCATCTAGACTCCTGTTGAAGCCCCCTAAACATTTTCCTGTTGCCCTTTTTGCCCCAGTAAAATCCATCATCCACTTAGCAGCCAATATGAACTTTAAAACATTTTAATTGCTTTATTGAGATATAAATCACATATCATACAAATTGTCCATTTAAAATGTTCAATTCAGTAGTTTTTAGTTTACTCACATGGTTGTATAACCATTACCACATGAATTATAGAACATTTTTATCACCCCAAAAATAAACTGTACTCATTAGCAGTCACTCCCCATATACCCCCATTCCTCTGTCCCCCATTAGACTTAGGCAACCACTAATATACTTTCTGTTTCTATGGATTTGCCTTTTCTGGATCTCTCTCTCTCTCTCTTTCTTTCTTTCTTTCTTTCTCAATCTCTCTCTCTCTCTTCTTTTTTTTCTTTCTTTCTCAAGGTGAGAGGAGGGGAGCTAGTGAGCAGACTCCCACATGCCCCCTAACCAGGATCCACCTGGCAACCCCATCTGGGGCTGATGCTTGACTGCTGAGCTATTTTTAGCATCTGAGGCTGATGCACTCCAACTGAGCTATCCTCAGTGCCTAGGACCATGCTTGAACAAATCAAGCCACTGACTGTGAGAGGGGAAGAGTGAGAGAAGGGGGAGAGGAAAGGGGGGAGAAGCAGATGGTTGTTTCTCCTGTGTGTTCTAACTGGGAATCAAACCCAAGACGTCCACACACCGGGCGGACACTCTATCAACTGAGCCACTGGCCATGACCTCTGGATATTTCATATAATTGGAATCATATCATATGTGTCTTTTATGACTGGTTTAATTTAGCATAATGTTTCAGGTTCATCTGTGTTGTAGAGTGTGTTAGTACTTTTTTATTTTCAAATAATATTCCACTGTATGGGTAAGACCACATTTATTTATTAATTCATCAGGTGTTGCATGCTTGGGTTATTTCCACTTCTTGCTTATTGTGAATAATGCTGGTATGAACATTTGTGTACAAGATTTATTTTATTTTAGAGAGAGGGGTGGGTGGGTGGAGAGAGGAGCAGGAAGTATCAACTCATAGGTAGTTGCTTCTTGTATGTGCCTTGACTGGGCAAGCCCAGAGTTTGTTTACTTATTTATTTATTTTAGATTTTATTTATTATTATTTTTTTTACAGGGACAGAGAGAGAGTCAGAGAGAGGAATAGATAGGGACAGACAGACAGAACGGGGGAGGAGCAGGAAGCATCAACTCCCATATGTGCCTTGACCAGGCAAGCCCGGGATTTTGAACCAGCGACCTCAGTATTCCAGGTTGACGCTTTATCCACTGCACCAACACAGGTCAGGCTGTGTACAAGTTTTTTTTGTTTGTTGTTTGTTTTTTTTTGTGTGTGTGTGTATATGTGTGTGTGTGTGTGTATGTGTGTGTGTATATATATATATATTTTTTTTTACAGGGACAGAGAGAGAGTCAGACAGAGGGATAGATAGGGACAGACAGACAGGAACGGAGAGAGATGAGAAGCATCAATCATTAAGGTTTTTGTTGCCGTTACGACACCTTAGTTGTTCATTGATTGCTTTCTCACATGTGCCTCGACCGTGGGCCTTCAGCAGACCAAGCAACCCCTTGCTGGAGCCAGCGACCTTGGGTCCAAGCTGGTGAGCTTTTGCTCAAGCCAGATGGGCCCACGCTCAAGCTGGCGAGCTCGGGATCTCGAACGTGGGTCTTCCGCATCCCAGTCCGACGCTCTATCCACTGTGCTACCGCCTGGTCAGGCATGTGCATATATATTTTCATTTTTCTTGGATGTATGCTTAGGAGTGGAATTGCTGGGTCATGTTATGATTCTATGCCTAACTTTTTGAGGAACTGTCGAACTATTTTCCAAAGTGGCTGCAGCATTTAAAATCCCCTACAACAGTGTATTAGGGTTCTGATTTCCCCACACCTCACCATCTCTTGTTATTAATAGTCAGCCTAGTGGATGTAAAATCATAGTTTATTGTGTTTATTTTTTAATTTATCTATTCATTTTAGAGAGGAGAGAGAGAGAGAGAGAGAAAGGGAAGAGGAGCAGGAACATCAATTTCTATATGTGCCTTGACCAGACAAGTGCAGGGTTTTGAACTGGCAACCTCAGCGTTCCAGGTCAACGCTTCATCCACTGCGCCACCACAGGTCAGGCTCATTGTGGTTTTGATTTGCATTTCTCTGATGGGTAATGATGTTGAGCATCTTTTCCTGTTAGTCATTTGTATATCTTCTTTAAAAGAAAGAAGAAATTCTCTTCATAGGGGAAAAAATGTCTTTTAAAATCCTTTGTCCATTTAAAAAATTGGGGTGTTTGTCTTTCTTATTACTGAGTTGTAAGAGCGCTTTACATATTTTAGATACAAGTCTCTTACTGGGATTTGCAAATATCATCTATCTCCTATTCTGTGTATTTTCTTTTCATTTTCTTGATGTTCTGGGAACCACAAAAGTTTCTAATTTTGATAAAGTCTAATTTATCAATTTTTTGACATATCTAAGAAAGCTTTGCCTAATCCAAGGTTACAAAGAATCTTTTATATTTTTTTCTAAGAGTTGTATCATTTTATTTCTTTGTTTTTCATTTTATTTCTTATACTTAAGTCTGTGATCCATTTTGAGTTTTATATATGATGTGAGGTAGGTATTCAACTTCATTCTTCTTTTGCATGTAGAAATCCAGTTGTCCCAATACCGCTTGTTAGAGACTATTATTCTTCCCCCCTTGTCAAAAATTAATTAACTATAAATTCGAGGATTTATTTCTGGGCAGCATATGCCTTTTAATACATTTACACTTGGCAACGGGTGGAGAAGGGGGAGTTAGTGATTGGAAGGGAGTGTAAAGGGGAACTTTTGAAGTACTGGGAATGTTGTGTTTTATGAACTGAATGCTGGTCACACAGGTGTGTTTAGTTTGTGAAAACTCACTATCTACTTAAGATAGTAGACTTCTCTTTATGTATAGTATACTTCAATAAAATAAAAAGTTCTCATTTTTAAAGTTTATTGGCTGTGCCTTTATTCAGTGTACCAGTTAGTGTTGCTTTGTAAGAAACAAACCTAAACTGACTCATGTAAAATAATCACTTTATTGTACTCATAGATTCTGTGGGTCAGGAATTCAAAAAATAGTACAGTGGAGACAGTTCCATGATATCTGGGGCCTCAGCTGGTAAGAGTCAAGAGCTAGAGATGACTCAGCAGCTGGGGTTGAATTCAACTGGAAGTACCTTCATTCATGGGCTTGGTGGTTTTCCTAATAATTGGCTTTCATCTCAGTTGGTTTGTTGCCTGGAACATCTACACTTGTTCTCTACATGCTATCTCACTATCTGGGGTAGTTTGGGCTCCTCACAGCATGGCTGCTGGGTTCCAAGAGCAAGTGTTCTAAGAGAACCAGGCAGACTCTATACTGGCTTTTATGACTTAGCCTCCAAAGTCACACAATGACATTTATGCCAGAGTTCGTCTGCCATGATTCAAATAGAGGGACATACACCCCATCTCTTTTAATGGGAGAAATGTCATAATATCATTGTAGGAAGATCGTATAAGATGGGAGATGCTGTCGTGGCCATCTTTAACGCATCACACCTGGACACTTAAGCACTACTAGAAAAAAAGAGTAATAAAAATCAATTCATGATTCCACGCTGAGGTCACCGGTTCGAAACCCTGGGATTGCCTGGTCAAGGCACATATGGAAGTTGATGCTTCCTGCTCCCCCTCTTCTCTCATGCTCTCTAAAATGAATAAGTAAGATCCTTTAAAAAATTAATTTAAAAAAAATTAATGTTTTCAAACTCAACTCTTGACACCGCCTGGCAATCCTACATCATTTCTCTGCAGAACTTGCTTCAACTTGGCAAGTATTATTTCACACCTTCTCTGCTATAGTAGGTACTGCGATGTCTCACCAACACCCATTCCTAACCCCTTTATTCCTGTCCCTGTCTTTTAAGGAGGTGATAAAAGCTCAACACTCACTTTCCTACCCTTTCTTGCATCTATGTAACACAGTTCTGGCCAGTGAGATGTAAGCAGAAATCTACTGGGGCACTTCTGGGCAATCTCTTGATTTTTTTTTTTTTTGCAATCTCTTGATTTGAACAAGAAAATAATGTATGGAGTGAAGGTAGTCAGCCATATTGTGACCCTCAAAGATAGCCCCTCACTGTCCCTGCTCCTCCACCTTCTCTCTTTATTCTCTACAGATTAACTTCCCTCTTCCATTACAGAGAAAAGTGTTCAGCTGGTCATTCTCTGACTTTCTTGCCATCAAACCTACCTACTTACCTGCTTCCATGCCATCCTGTTTCCTCCTTCCCTATTAGAAGAGGGGTCCCTAACCCAGGATGGGGGAGTGAGGGGTAAATAGGTAAATACCAGTCTCGTATCCATTCTACCTTCCTCTGTTTCGGTTTTCTGAGTCATTCTCATGTTCTGGGCCTCTATCGCTCATCAGCCATGTGGCCTTACACAGGCCATTAAAATAGCAAATATTTTATCCAGTGGAATCTAAGCTCAATAAATGCACTGCACTAGGTGCTGCGGTATGCCAGGGCTAGGAAGGAGCAGCCCAAGAGATAAAGCTATTTACGAGGCAGGCAGGGGAACAGTCTTGGAGGAACTGAAAGTCACAAAGTGGCAGGGAAGGCAGTGGGGAAAGGGCTCAGGAGGCGGGGCTGCAGATGAAGGCGGGCCAGAGTGAGCGGAGGTCCTACGGACGAGGAGAGCCAATGATTTTGGTTTTTACTCCAAATCATCGGGGACAGGAAACGAACTAGTAGTCTCTGAGCCTCAATCTCTACCTCGGGAAATAGCTTTTACAGCTAGTACTTGCTTCAGAGTTCCTCAACGGCAAAGACCTGTATTGTATCCAATATGGTAGGCGCTTGCTTAATCAATGCCTGCTGGAGGAATAAATGATATTGTGGAGTACTCCACAAAATTCAATTATTAAACCAAGTAATAGTCTTTCTCATCCTCTCCTCCCTCCTCTTTTCTCGCCCATCCTCCCTCTCGTCTTCCACACCGGCAACGATGCTCTCCTGGCTTCCTGCCTAGCTTCCCGTCTGCCTTCTCCGCCCGGCTCCTCCGTTGCGTCGCGACAGCTGACCGGGCAAAGTGGGCTTTACGGCAACCGCGTTGCGACGGGGCGGGGCGCTTGGCGGCTGGCGCGCTTGGCGGCAGCGGTGGGAGGCAGGCCGGCAGGCAGGCAGACAGAGTCGCAGGCGGGTGGCGGCGGCTGAGCTCGCCAGTGAGGGCGGGCGGGAGTCACTGAGCGTGTGTGAGGGAGGGAAGGAGCGAGTGGTCGAGCAGGCAGCCCCCGCCGTCCGCCTGCAGCACCAGCCAAGCCCCGTCGCCGTCCGCAGCCCTGCGCCGAGGCCGGGCCGAGCCGAGCTGGGTCGGGCCCGGGCCATGCTGCTCACCGTGTACTGTGTGCGGAGGGACCTCTCCGAGGTGACCTTTTCCCTCCAGGTCGACGCAGACTTCGAGCTGCACAACTTCCGTGCACTGTGCGAGCTCGAGTCCGGCATCCCCGCGGCTGAGAGCCAGGTACGCTGGGCGGCGAACGGGGCCTCCCTCCGGAGCTAGCCCTCCCGCCTCGGGGCCTCACGCCCTTCCGTTGCTGCGGGTGAGGAATAGGGGGTGGGGGAGCAGGCTGGCCCTTTCACGGCTCGCCCCCGCATCCGGGAGGGAGCTGCAACTGGTCGCTGCCCCCACACACTCCCGGCGAGGGGTGGGGTGCCGGGGAGGGAGCAGAGGACCTGACCTCAGACGCTCCCGCTGCAGCCGGAGGGGCGCGTGTACTGTTGGGCGGCCCGCCCTACCTTCTGGCTCTTTGGCCCGTTCTCCCTTAATATCCCCAGTTTGGGGTGTCGCCGGGGACCTAAGACGAAGCCCTAGGTCTGCAAGAGTCCATATGTCCTGCTTCCCTAACCAGATATACCAGTTTGGATCACTGGTAGGATATATAGATGTTTATTAGCACTTTTAGAAAAGGTTCTGCTTGAGTAGACGTAATTTACTTTTAAATATACAGATTTGCAGTCTAGGTGAACGGAAAAGTTTAAGACTGGCACTGCCTTGCTTTGAGACCTTTGAAAATTCTCTTTCTTGGCATACGGTTTCTGGTTAAATTCTGGGGGAGTGGGGGGATCAGCTATTAGTGCAATTCAAACTGTTTGTTTCTCTGGTCTTTTCCCTGGTATTAGGCCAGAATCCCTCTTTCTGATCACATTTAAGCGTTTGGGTCAGTTCAAAGCTCAGTGTTTTATGAGGATATTTGTTTTAAAATGGCTGTCTATAGATATCCATTGAAATGTTACTCATAACTGCTTCAAATTATCCCCAATTCTCAGTGTGATTTGCTTGTCTGGTCTCAATTCCCCACCCTGCTGGGTGGAAGTTCAGCTGCTGTTACATTTTAAATAAGCCCAGTAACTTATTCTCAAAATGCTCTGGGGCTGCCACTAGACAGAATTGGTGACACTGTGGGTTTCACACTAACATTTAAATCCTCCAGTGGAATCAGTGCATTTATTGAGCTTGGATTCCACTGGGATCTTGGAGGACCTAGTCTAAATATCAAGAAAATTTAAGAAGTTCTCCAAAGCCCCAGAATGTAAATCTTGATTTCCTACTGCAGTTATGAAATAGTTCCAGAAACTATTGCCCAACTGCAGCTTGCTCAGCTCTATGTTATGGTAAATAATTGGGTCAGTATTTTCTTCAGAAGTGAGTATGATTTCTGTACATTGTGTGAACTTTAGAACTGTATCATAAAGTTGAATATCAAGAAAGGATTTATTTTAGGGCACAGTGTTACTCAAATAGCACAGTCTGGTAAAAGGGATTTTTGGGGGGGCAACTTTTAATCGCTTGTATTAAGCTAATCACAAAAACTCAGGAACCAGTTCCTGTCAGCGAATCCTCAAGGCAGATCTGTTGAGAGGACAGTTTAAATACGGAGAGAAACAGAACACTTAAATCAGTTAATTGTATGGTTAAAGTGGGCACTGTCCTCTGCCAGCTTAGAATAGTAGGAACATCTTACCATTTGAACAAGTAGGTTAACTCCAAATTCTTATTGCTAGGTCAGCATTTTGGCATTTACTTTCCTGTTAAGCCAAATGCGCATATGGAAACCTAGGTTCCAACTAGCATTAAGCCCGAATTACATAGTTGTAAACAACTCCTGTTTTTCAGGTTTGGTCTGTTGGCACTGTTGTAACCTAACACAGTATCTATTTTAAGACGTCTGGTGGTGGTCGGTTGTCTTTCAGTTGCTAACCCATCAGGCAGGAACAGGATCCACCCTAGACACTTGAGTCATTTCCTTTCACCAAAACATAATAGTAAACACCATTATAGTTTTTACCCTCCAATAGATCATCTTCACTCACTTGAGGTCCCTCCCCCTGCTTTACCTCCCAGGATTCTCCCGTATTACTCATCTTCCCTTCCTCCCTTTGGTAGTTCTTCTGGTCTCATCCTTCACTTCCATTTCTAAAGGGAATATATATATGTGTCCAGACCACTGGTTTCCAAACTTTTTCAGTCTTGTATCCCTCTGTGTAAAATGTTTTAAAATATGCGTCTTTGTAATGTATGTAAAACAAGTTACATTCACAAACTAATGTTATGTGCATTATGTATGTGTGTTTATTACCTGTATATAACTATAGTCATCACTAACATACATGAAGTAATACCTTATGTATATTATAAACAGGCACAGAATAGAATTTAAGGAAGGATAAAAATAAACGGAAATGGAAATTCTAGTATTTTTTTGTTTTGTTTTGTTTTCTTTATCCTTAAAGTCTTATCTTGCATTGAGGATTATTGGTTTAAAATCCAGTCTTTCACAGTAGCATCAATTGTGCATATGCATTTACTCAGAAGAGGTTAATTTTTAACGTCTCCAGTCTGATTATAGTAGTTATAATGAGATAACAAATTTAGAATAGATACCATTTCTACTTCTACCTGTGATTAAAGCTGGGCATGTTCCATCTCTTAATACAAGTGTGGGCTTGGAAGCCAGTCATGGCTGTGTTTTGAAGCTTTGATGCAGACTTGGTTGGACAAACTTCAAACAGTTATCAGAACCTAACTTTAAGGCCTTCCTATTTTTGAAATGTTACAGTTTACCCATGTAGGTGGTATGTGGCAGAGAGGGTGCAGTAACTGTGATCCTGAAAATGCAGCTCTGCATGCTGCATGACTTGGGGTTTATAAAACTATTTTAATTTTTTTTTAATTTCTTTTTATTTCATTTTAGAGAGGATACACAGAGTGAGTGAGAGAGAGAGAGAGAGAGAGAAAGAGGGGAGGAGCTGGAAGCATCAACTCCCATATGTGCCTTGACCAGGCCCAGTGCAGGGTTTTGAACTGGCGACCTCGGTGTTCTCAGGTCGACGCTTTATCCACTGCGCCACCACAGGTCAGGCTGTAACACTTTTTTTTTTTTTTTTTAAACTATTTTAAACTAGTGGAAACTGAAATAGCTGGTTTGGGTTGTGTTTATTTTCACAGGTAATTTTCATGTATTTCTTTTTGTCTGATAACTACTATGTAGTCATTATAGAAAACTTGTAACAAAGATCACTATTATTACCTCATAACTCAGAGATAACTGCGGTTTACTTTTTTTTTTTTTAATTTTTTTTAAATGATCTGGGTTTTTTTTCTTTTTCTTACATTTTATTTATTCATTTTAGAGAGAGGAGACAGAGAGAGAAGGGAGGGAGGAGCAGTAAGCATCAACTCCCATATGTGCCTTGATCAGGGAAACCCAGGGTTTTTTGAACTGGTGACCTCAGTGTTCCAGGTTGATGCTTTTACCCACTGTGCCACCACAGGTCAGGCTACTTTTTAGTATATAGTATTTTTATACTCTCTTCTTCCCTTTATACAGTTAAATGTCTTTTAAACATGATGGCCTAAACTGTATAAACAGTTTCAGATCTTCAGCCAACACTACAATGTCAGCATTTTCCTATATAGTATAAATTCTTCAGATACCTGTACATCATTTTAATGGCCACATGATATGCCGTCATATATATGTACAGTTGATCAAGTTTCTCTATAGCTGGGTATTTGAATTGGGGATAATTTGAAGCAGTTATGAGTAACATTCCCATGGATATCAATAGACTTAAGGTTGTGTCTTAATTTTTTTATTATTTCTCAGGATAAATTCTTAGGGAATTGTCAGGTCTTTGGAAAGACTTTTAGTAACTGTTGCAAAGTTATCTTGAAGCAGCATTGTAACATCAAACTATTAACATGGGATAGTAGTGTGTGTGGATCACTTGGCTTAGTGGGTTTTCAGTACATGTTAGATACTATTATGAAGTCAGTGTATGTTCCTTAGTACTTGAATAATGTTATGATTTCTGTTGATTAAGGCGCTCATTCAGAGATCAGAATACAGTACACTTGACAGTCAGTCTTAAGGTCTTGAAGATAAATGAATTAGTTTATTAAATGTTGACTAAGGTTAGAATCCAGTCTCTGGGGCGCCCCCTGGAGTGAACACCAGCAGCTGTGCCACTTGTGCAGATTAAGACCTGTAGCTGTTAGAATTGGCTGTTCTGTCTTCAGTACCTGTCAAAACTTGCATTTTGAGCTTTGTAACCTTTAAATTGGGTATTATGAATGGTAGGAAGCATCACCAATGGCATTACCTACCAACACTCATTTTGCTTTGGTAGAAATTTGAAACCATGATCTGGTGGAAACTCATATTAAGTTAGAAAATCGTTCAGATGTGTTCTGGGACTTAAGCTGCAAAGTCTTTCTGAGACTCTTAAATCTTTTTTTTTATAGGAACAGAGAGAGTCAGAGAGAGGGATAGATAGGGACAGACAGGAGTGGAGAGAGGTGAGAAGCATCAATCATTAGTTTTTCGTTGCTGTTGCGACACCTTAGTTGCTCATTGATTGCTTTCTCACATGTGCCTTGACCGCGGGTCTTCAGCAGACCAAGCAGCCCCTTGCTGGAGCCAGTGACCTTGGGTCCAAGCTGGTGAGCTTTTGCTCAAACCAGATGGGCCCGCTCTCAAGCTGGCGAGCTTGGGGTCTCAAACCTGGGTCTTCCACATCCCAGTCCGATGCTCTATCCATGGCGCCACCGCCTGGTCAGGCAACTCTTAAATCTATTTTTTTTTAAATTTCTTTTTATTTATTCATTTTAGAGAGGAGACACAGAGTGAGAGAGAAAGAGAGAAAGGGGGGAGGAACTGGAAACATCAACTCCCATATGTGCCTTGACCAGACCAGTGCAGGGTTTTGAACTGGCGACCTCAGTGTTCCCAGGTCTACACTTTATCCACTGCGCCACCACAGGTCAGGCTCTTAAATCTATTTTAACAAAAGGAAATTAGTTCTTCACAGCAATGATAATTTCATCTAAGCTTTTGTTTATTTCATTTGTGTCCTTGGATTGAAAGGACACCTGCTGCTTTGTCATTGTGAAGAATATTTGCTTCTCACCCACGTTCTCTGCTCTAGTAGTTTTAGAAAGTTGGGGCAGATAGCAATATTCCATATTTCATATACATGTTTAACGTTGTTGATTACCTCCGACTTTACATTTTTATTTTTAGATCAGGTTGCCCTTCTTAAAAGTATATATATATATATATTGTCTTCTGAGGAAAGACAGTCCTTACTGGACAGTGAACTGGTGTGTAGCATCGGTCAAATGGAAGTACAGAGTGAGGAGCTAGCTGGTAGTGTTCCTTTCTTAGTGTTCAGGGCAGGAGTACATTGAGCAATGGGCACTGCTTTGACCCCCCTCATTAGTATAGGCCCTCAATGGTGATGGATGGCTTAGTAGCTCTTGTTAAAGTTACCCAGCTAATTTACCAACCACTTTGGACTTATGTGGTGCTAGCAAGGGGTATGGGCTTTAAAGTCATCCAATGTGATCCCAGTTCCAGTTCTCTTCTTAATAGCTGTGTAGCCTCAGGTCACTGATCTGTTACCCAGTCTGTAAAATGGGACAAATAATGCCTACCTCTTCAGATGATTATGAGACTTAAATGAGAAGATATGAGGATTTAAATGGGAGACTAAAAATCGAATGTGATGTTGGCTCATTGTAGAAGTTCTCAGTGTTGGCTAGCTGTCTGTATATAGAGGAGATTGTGAGACAGACTCCTGAATGTGTCCCGACCAGGATCCACCCGGCAGCCCCTGTCTGGGGCTAATGCTTGAATCAACTGAGCTATCCTCAGCACCTGAGGCTGATGCTTGGACCAACCGAGCTATCCTCAGCACCTGGTCCAACGCTCGAACCAATCAAGCCATTGGCTGCAGAAGGTGGATAGGGATGGGGAGAGAAGCAAGTGGTTGCTTCTCCTGTGTTCCCTGGCTGGGAATTGAAGCCGGGACGTCCATACCCTGAGCCAGTGCTCTATCCACTGGGCAAACTGGCCAGGGCCTACTGTCTAATATTTTAATAATGTTTTCCTTGTAGCATTTCCAGCTTAAAGAGAATTCAGTGATCTTGTGGATAGGAGAATTGTGATTCTCCTGGTTTTGATATCTTGTAGATAAATAAGTGTTCTCTTATAAGTACAGTTATACTGTTGAATGGGTATTGAACTTCTGAACTGGGAAAATTAAGAAGTAGGCCTTGGCCCTCTGGTACCTTCTTTGTGGTGGCTTCACAGTGTTGAAGCCACTTTGTGAGAGCTCTCTTGGCATGCCCTTTCTTGCTGTACAACTCAACCTGTGACACTTGTCACTTTGGACTTTTGGTGTTTTTTCCAAGCTATGCTGCAAGTTATAAAATGACTCTTGGGTTGTATTGCAAACAATCTGTGTTGATTTGGGTGTATTTTTACTGTAAGATAAATACTTAAATGAGGGAATATGAATAGGTTGATAGTGACAGTTGCTATTTGTTGTAAGATGATTTAAGTTTGTAGGTGAGGGAAAGAACTAACTGTAGTGTTCCAGTATAATTGGACCCACAAATTCTGCAAGTCAATTTTTTGCTCATCTCCAGAACTTTTGTGTGTGTGTGTGACAGAGACAGACACACAGAGAGAGGGACAGATAGGGACAGACAGGAAGGGAGAGAGATGAGAAGCATCAGTTCTTCATTGCGGCTCCTTAGTTCATTGATTGGTTTTTCATATGTGCCTTGACTGGGGGGCTACAGCAGAGTGAGTGGCCCTTTGCTCAAACCAGATGAGCCCGTGCTCAAGCTGCCAACCTCAGGGTTTCAAACCTGGGTCCTCTGCATCCCAGTCTGACACTCTGTGTCCCGGGTAGTCAACCTTTTTAGACCTACTGCCCACTTTTGTATTTCTGTTAGTAGTAAAATTTTCTAACCGCCCACTGGTTCCACAGTAATGGTGATTTATAAAGTAAGGAAGTAACTTTATAGAATTTATAAAGCAGAGTTACAGCAAGTTAAAGCATATGATGATAATTACTTACCAAGTACTTTATGTCGGATTTTCGCTAAAACAACTTACTATAGTTAAATCTACCTTTTTATTTATACTTTGGTTGCTCTGCTACCGCCCACCATGAAAGCTGGAACACCCGCTAGTGGGTGGTAGGGACCAGGTTGACTTCCAACTGCTTTGTGGTGCGCCACCACCTGGTCAGGCTCATCCCTAGAACTTTTAAATTGATGGGAACTACATTCAGTTTTCTGTTCTGTTTCTCATTTCAGTGCATAATCTGAGAGCCGTTATGACAGATCCTTTTTTATTTCCCTATTTAAATCCTGTATATTTCAGGTTCTGTGCCAGGCAGTTTTAACCATGAGAGTCATGAGGACATGTGAGGACACATTGTAAATGGTCGTGTAGCAGAAAGGCCTGGAAGAGACAGCGTAATGATTATCAAACCCTGCTGCTCGCTTACTACGTGGGAAGCCAAGACCAGCTGAGTGACAGGCCTGTAGGAGCCAGGACAGAACTCATGTTCCTCAGTTTGCTCATGGCCTGGTAGAAAGCTAATGTCAGAAAGAAAACCTTTCAAAGCCTGAGTTTGCCCCTCGGGTATAATGATGCAGGGAGGTTTTACGTTCCTTCGTGGTCAAATTATAGCGTGCCCTCTGTGTGTTCCTGTTCTTTCCAGAGCACATTGTTTCACCCACATTGGTGCTCTCAGGCTCTCTTCGGTGTTTGATTGCACGTAATACTGATACTTTTATTAGGAGTACACGCCTGTTCTTTTCTTCTATCTGTTGAATTGTTCTCTTCTGAATGCCTTCCATTTTTATCTTCCACTCACAAACATGAATGATAAAACTTTGGAGATGGTTAAAAAGAAAAGAAAGGAAGAAAGCAGGAAGTGTGGTGTTTGGGAAGCTTTTAGACTTGCTAGTGTGCAAGATCATTTAAAAATGGACACATTGGGATGTGCCTGTACAGTATGGTAATTAAACTTATATTTGAAAGCTACTATAATAGTAAATCTTAAAAGTTCTCATGAGGAAAAAGTTTGTAATTGTGAGGTGATGGATGGTAACTAAACTCAATTGTGATAATCATTTCGCAAAATATGCATATGTCAAGCCTTCATGTCGTGTATATCTAAAATTAATACAGGTTTTTATGTTAATACTGTCTTGCTAAAATGGGGAGAGAGGGAGCTAGACATATATAACAGTATTATAGTTTGCATACCCAGAATAAATCATCCCCATTTTCCTCCCTGCTCAGAATTAAATCTAAAATTATATCCACTGCTTCCATGTATTAGTTTGTCCTGTAATTCAACAAGTAGTTGGGCATTGCTTATCTAACAGACCTTGTTCTAGGCATTTGGGATATGGCAAGCAAAGCAAATTCCGAATAGCTTAATTTGGGGGGGGAGGGCAGGAGGACAGTAAAGAGATAAATACATACATGTTAGGTGGAGATGATTAGAAAAGGTCTCCGATGCCTGACCAGGCGGCGCAGTGGATAGAGCGTTGGACTGGGATGTGGAGGACCCAGGTTCGAGACTCCGAGGTCGCCAGCTTGAGTGTGGGCTCATCTGGCTTGAGCAAAAGCTCACCAGCTTGGACCCAAGGTTGCTGGCTCAAGCAAGGGGTTGCTCGGTCTGCTGAAGGCCCGCAGTCAAGGCACATGTGAGAAAGCAATCAATGAATAAGGTGTTGCAACGAAAAACTGATGATTGATGCTTCTCATCTCTCTCTCTTTCTGTCTGTCCCTATCTATTCCTCTCTCTCTCTCTCTCTGTCCCTGTAAAAAAAAAATGTAAGAAAAGGTCTCTAAAGAAGTAATGTTTGATTAGAGACGTAAAAATGACTGGGAAGGAACATTCCTCAAATAGAAGGAAGAGTGAGTGGAACAGTCTTGGGAGCAAATCATTCGAGAATCAGTGACCGTGGTACGAGATCAGACAAGAGAGGGAGTCGAGAGCCAATTGATTGGCCCTTCGGCTTTTATTATGGGCATGGCCGGAAACCTCGAGGGTTTGCAGCAGGAAGTGACGTAATTTGATGAAGAGGAAAACAGGTCCTGGTACTTCTCAGTGCTTTGTACTGTTCTACCTTTTCTGGTTGTAGATTGTCTACGCTGAAAGACCTCTCACGGACAACCACAGGTCACTGGCTTCTTACGGCTTGAAAGATGGAGATGTTGTGATTTTACGGCAGAAGGAGAATGCAGACCCTCGCCCTTCAGTGCAGTTTCCAAGTAAGATGTCTGATAATGGGTTAGCTTCCCGACGCAAGCATCAGTAGCTAGCATAGTGTAGTGGCTCAGAGTTTTGGATTAGGTTTGGATTCAGACTAGTAGGGTACAGTCCTTGAACTCAGCTCCTAGAGTGGGTATGAGAATAATGCGTGGAAAACCTTCAGCCCATAGCAGGCCCTCTGTATGTTAGCTTCTGTAGGCAGTGATCATTTTATCCTTGGAAGGACTTGCGAGGCTACACGTGCCTGACTCCTGACAGGCTTTTGCTATGTCGTGTATGAAGTTCGGGAGCAGGCCTTTGCCATTGTCAGTCAGGCTCATGCACCAATGAGTCATGTGATCTCTTAACTCATATGAGGGGAAGAGATTCCTCTTTACAATTTACTATCATTAACAGATGATGTCTTCTAAGTTACATAGGTAATAAGTGTAGGCAGAGAAATGAAAACTTGGTGCTCTTACCACTGCACTGAGCTTTATGAACGTTAAGCAGCTAGACCACCAACTTCTAATTCTTTCTCACCAACTTTGTTAATTGTGTAAGAAGAAACTGTTACTTATCTTAGATGCCCCACCCAGAGTAGGTGTTTATAATCTGGGATCCATGCATTGGGATGAGGGAGGTTCCTGTGTCCCCAAAATAAGAAGAAGAATTGTGTGGGTGTGGGCATTTGATGTGGACAGGGTGCATGGCTTGCCTAAGATACTGACATGGATTTATGATCTACCAGAGTTTATAGGGTTCTGATGTGGAACTACTCAATGAAATGTATTCAGTTTTTTCCATTCCCTATCATGCCCTGATAGATTGCTTTAAACAGTGTTTAGTCTCTAGGTCACTTGGTTTTAAAATTTAAGGTAACAGCTGATAGGTGTCCAGGTGATGACAGCCTCTAGCTTTGAACACAATGCTCCCATTCAGCCTGGAACTGGGGCTGTAAGAGATCATTGAGCAGGGTTTCTCCCAGATTTGGATCACATTACTCCCTCGGGGCTACGGTTAAACTTCACAAAGAGCAGTGGTTCATATATGCCAGTCAATAAAAACTAAATCTTTCTTTGATCAATTTGGTGAGGTTGTAGTTCTGGAGACCTACATGTTTTTTGTTTTGTTTTGTTTTGTTTTCGGTACTGTTCTGTATCGACAAGAGAGACTGTGCGCGAGGGAGAGGATGGGATCCGGTCTGTAAGGCCCAAAATAGAAATTATTCTGATGGGAATGGATTCTCTAGATAAGTGTAACAGGGTTGGAGATAAAATTTCTCAACCCATAAAGAAGGCTTGCCCATATATGTTTTGCTAATTGGTATAACTCATCTCACAAAGATGGTGCCGTTCGCGTCCCCTTTTCACTGGATGGGAGTTCATACACATCATACACTACCAGCTGGCAGCTGAGGTCTGTTTGAAGAATGCGACTAGTTGAACCCTTGCCGGAGGCAGAAACCTTATGTCTGAGTTCAAGTATTCCCTCCTTCTGTTTGAGGTCCAAAAGGCTTCAGGATAGCCCCAGACTTGGGATAAGTGTGACCATCAAAGCATTTTGGGATTGGAGAAATGGGGGTTCATTTAGTCCTACCCCCCATCCTGGCTCTTCTCTTTTCTTCTTCCTTTTAAAAATAAAACTCTTGCCTGACCTGTGGTGGAGCAGTGGATAGAGTGTCAACCTGGGACTCTGAGGTACCAGTTTTGAAACTCTCAGCTTGCTGGCTTGAGTGAGGGGTCACTAGCTTGGCCTGAGTCCCTGGTCATGGCACATATGAGAAGCAATCAATGAACCACTAAGGTGCCGCAACTACTAGTTGATGTTTCTCCTTTCTCTCCTGTCTCTCTTTCACTAAAAAATAAACAAATAAAAATAAAACTTTAAATAACAGCATCATTGAGATCATTCACACACCATGAATTCACCCATTTAAGGGATGCACTGGATTGGTTTTGGTGTATTCAGTTGTGCGGCCAGCAATCACTGCTGTCAGTTTCAGCTCATTTCATTGCTCTGGAAGAAACTGTCATTCCTCATCTGCCCCCAAGCCTCCCTTTCCTGGGCAGCCGTCAGTCTACTTTCCGTTGCTGTGTATTTTCCTGTTCTGGGCATTTCATGCAAATGGTCTTGCACAGTATTTGGGTCCTTTATGTAAAGCTTCCTTTTCTTATACAGTACTTTCATTTTAGTAAGGTCAGCTTGGCCTGGAGTGTGGAACCTGGGAGCTGTAGTCTCTAAACCTGTTCCATCTGCGGTGTACTCAGCGCTGAGAACCTGTGCACGTTCTTTTTCTTCTGTTTTTCTCCTGTAAAATGATTAGCCCTGCCAGCTCCCCAGGGCTGTGGGAAGAGTTCGCAGTATGCCCAGTTGATAGTGTGAATTCAGATAACTAACATTAGCACAGACTTGTAGAATTTAACATCTAACGTTTATGCTGTTCCCTAGATATCTATGTATAGTGTTCTGTATACGAGGTATCAGGGCTCTTGGAAGCATATGTCAAAGCAGACCAGGATTTTTCTTAACCACATACAGATTTTTAGTTATATTTGAGACTAGTTTTAATATTTTGTAAAAAGCAAAAGTAAATATAAACATCTATGACATTTTATAAGCCAGAAAATTTGGGATCTGTGTCATAGTCTGCTCCCTACCCCACTTTTGTGTTTGTTCCCACCTCTTCGCTCTCAGGCCACAGTCTTCATGTTCAAAGTCACCGTGAGAAACTCGCACAAGGGAGGGGGCACTAGAATGTCGAGGACCACCACGCACTGCTGGTACATACCACGTATGCGCCAATGTTACACACTTTTCCTTCGGATACTTGTTTGTAATGGATCACTTAAAGTAAACAATCGATTTTCCCCAACAGACTTACCCCGAATAGACTTCCGTAGTATAGCTGTGCCCGGCACGTCGAGCTCCCGGCAGCGGCAGCCCCCGGCCACACAGCCGCCCCGCTCGTCTCCCGGAGACATAGCTTCCTCTCCGCAGGCCTTGGACAACCCAGCCTTGCTTCGAGACATGCTGCTGGCCAACCCCCACGAGCTGTCCTTGCTGAAGGAGCGCAACCCTCCGCTGGCGGATGCTCTGCTCAGTGGAGACCTTGGTAAGCTACTTTGGAAAGGCCGGCAAGCTGACCTGAGGTGACGTGGTTGTAGCACAGCAAAGGGGGAGAAATTCAAGCAGCTGGTATGTCCAGCCTCCTGTGTCACACGATTTATTAACCATATCAGTTGCTCTATGGGAGGTAAGTTAGTACTACTGTTAAAGACTGAGTGAAATGACAGCAACAGAATTTTGGGGCTGCATAGAGTTCTGAAGTCCAGCTAAACCAGCCCGTTCCATTTACATTTTGTCCCAATTATTTAGACAGCTCATATCCCAGGTACTGCTTGCTATCCTGACCTGTTCAGTTAGACCTTTAATTAAGGGGAACACCAGGAAAGCTGCTGAGCCTTTTAGTTATGGGCAGCAGGTCCAAGGCCTTCACTCTGTGACGCAAAATGTCCCCCCATCCTCATCCACCCCAAGTTTAACGAAAGGGGTTGTTACCAACAGTTTATTTGGAGCTACATTTGAACCGTTCTTTTGAGGGGAGAAGGGAAGGTGATGAACTCATTCCTCAATACCAGTTTGTTATTGATGCAGGCATCTTCTCTGCATCTCTGCCTCAGTATGTAGAGGTAATGTTTACCTACAGAGAAATACACAGATTTTACATACATCATTTGTGGAGTTTTGGCTAGCTTGTATATCTACCACCCTAGCCAAGTGCTAAAACAGTGGTTCTTAAACTGGGTTCTATCAAACCCTAGGGGTTTGATGAGTCGATCTCAGGGGTTCAGAGAAGCCTCTGCCGCGGAGGCCAGAATAAAGTAATACCGTAATTTGTTGTGAGTTCATGCACTTTGTTGGTTTTGTTCTTTGAGCAAGGTGATGTTCATGCACGGCTCATTTTGTGCACCAGTAAAAAAACATATACCTATGTCTTGAATTTGGAAAAAAAAATATTTATCACTAAAGAAGGGTTCGGTGAATGCGCATATGAAACTGGTGGGTTCGGTACCTCAAAAAAGGTTAAGAACCACTGTGCTAGAACATTTCCTTTCAGAAAGTTCCATTATGTTCTCGTCCAGTCAGCTTCCTCCCCTCAGAGGTGACCATTATTCTGATAATCATTATAGATTACTTTGCCTGTTTTTGATCTTCATGTAAGTGGCATCATGTCCTCTCATGTCAGGCTTCCGTCACTCAACTCAGCTGTTCTTAGGGTTATCTGTGTTGTGTGAGCTAGTTCTTATGACCTTTGTCTTGGTTTCTTCCATTTCTTACGCAGCCAAAGACCATGAGGATGCCGCTTTTAAGTTTACACATTTAAATGCACCCATTTAAAAAAAGCTATAACATGTAGCAAGCAGTCTTCTTTACTAATTTATCTGCATGTTACCTGTCAGGTAACAAAGAACAAAGGTATGCGAACAGTAGTTTGCATTTCATTGGTCTGCTTTAAGCTTGAGGATGTTAAGAAGGAAATGAAACTGGAAGAGGAAGGGGGGGTTCTGTAGAATAAGGGCGGTGGGGAGGGTCATTTATCTGCCATACAGATACCAGTCTCTGGATTCAGATTGAAAAGTCATCTCTGAGTAGAAACAATATGATGGATAATTTTGTACGAGAGTAAATGATTTTTCCAAATACTTTATCTCTTTGCACTGAGTTTAGGTGAAGAAGTAGTCTCACCTCAGAACAGAAAGCCAATGTAATTGCTCGCTCGATTTTAGGCATCTTTCCTGCATCTCTTACAGTGTTTTTTGTTTTGTTTAATTTTATTGATTTGAGAGAGAGGAGAGCGAGAGAGAAAGGTGGGTGGAGAGGAACGGAAAGCATCAACTCATAGTAGTTACTTCTCATATGCGCCTTGATCAGGCAAGCCCAGGGTCTCAAACCAGCAACCTCAGCATTCCAGGTCAACAATTTATCCACTGTGCTACCACGGGTTGTATTTTGAGAAAGTGATGTGCAAAAGTACTAATAAGGAATGAGAATACAGTGGTACTTAAGATTTTCCCCCTTTGCTTTTGTAGAGAAATTTTCTAGGGTCCTGGTGGAGCAGCAGCAGGACCGAGCGCGGAGGGAGCAAGAAAGGATTCGTCTCTTTTCTGCTGACCCTTTTGATCTTGAAGCTCAAGCCAAAATAGAAGAAGATATAAGGTAATGAGGTCCCCTGACTAGCCCACAGTGTGTCATTGAAGGTAGATGACCCCAAGACTAAGCAGAAGCCCCCAGTTTGGTGAGATTGCTAGGCTGGCTACCCAGGCTGATTGGAATCTGTCCTTAGACATAATTTGTGAGCCCTGATCAAATCCAGGGCTTAAACATGATTGGATGAGGAGAAGAGCTCTAAAAGGGAACCTGCTAGTCCTGAGTCTTCTTCCTCCTGCAGCTCTTGTTTGGGCCTCAGTGGATAAACTGTTTCCAGCTCCTGTTCTCACGCTGCGGCTCTCACCTGAGGCTGCATTAGCACCGCGTTAGAAGCTTCTAGAAATGCAGATGCTTGGGTTCCACTCCAAAATCTGAGGAATATGAATCTTAAAGGGTGGGGCCTAAGCAGGTACAGTAGTGCTAATGCTAACCTTGGTCACGTTATTAGTCACAGGCCAGATGCTGCTCAGTCAGTTCCTTTGCAGAAGAAAACACCTCCCCCCAATTCAGTTTTTGTGGCTGGCTCATTATGATGGTTTTAAAGATTTTATTTATTGATTCTACAGAGGAGAATGGTGGAGTGAGAAATATTAACTCATAGTTCCTTCACTTTAGTTGTTCATTGATTGCTTGTTGTATGTGCCTAGACCAGGTAAGCCCAGGGTTTTGAACCGGTGACCTCAGTGTTCCAGGTTGACACTCTGTCCGCTGCACCACCATGGGCAGTGCTGTGATGGTTTTAGTATAAGTAAAAAGACCGTGACTGTACCAGTTCTATTTTTAGGGGCTTTGTCATCATTTTGGTTACTTAAATGAAGCCTCGGTTGGTCATTATATTATGCTGTCAACTTGAAAGTCAAGTAATTATTCCTCTGACTGCATTTGAAATCAAAGACTGTAAATTGTACACCGGAATCACTTGAGAGCCCTAAGTCATTCTCTTACTTTCTTAAGCATTCCCATTAATTGTATCACAGATTTTATCAGAACTAATGAATACAGTATCTTTGAGGACCATCTCACTAGTTAAGTCTTCCTGGAGACACAGGAAGACATTTGTGTTCTCTGAACTAGACTGTATTGCAACTATAGGGAACGTTACATAACTGACCAGAAGAATGGCGTCCAGCCCAGGAAGCAGGAGTCCTGGGAGGGAGAGGCTTAAGGCCTCATAGGCACCGTGGCACTTAGCTTTCCGAAGAGTAGAAGTGGAATGAGGCATACCCATTGGCTCGTGTTTCTTCCCATGGTGAGGGAAAGGCAGTGGACTGATGGATGCATACACTCCTTCAAAGGGGAGCTCTTGCTGCCTGTAAAGGGAGTCTACATACAAAACCCAGAATAGCCGCAGGAACTGGTATTACTACCTCCGAACATTTTTGCTGAAAATCCTGGTTGAAGTCATTACAATGTCAGGAGTGTATAACAAATTTTGGGTTATTTCTAAATTTAATAATATGACTTAGAAAAGCTGTGTAATTATATCAAATGCTTATTAAAGTTTTATTTGGTATGCTACACCAGTGATTACACAGGGTATGTGTACACTGAGGTATGATAGCTTGCCTGTGCTCAAGCCACCGACCTCAGGGTTTTGAACCTGGGTGTTCAGTGTCCCAGGCCAGTGCTGTATCCACTGCACCACTGCCTGGTCAGGTAAAGACGTTTTAATATTTTAAAACAGAATGACCAATAAAGCCATCAGTTCAATTGAGCTAAAGTATTACTACAGCCAGGACAGTTTAGAGCAGGGGCCAGCAAACATTATCTGTGAAGAGCTAGATAGGAAACACTTTCAGCTTTGCAGGCCACACTGTCTCTGTGGCTGGCACTCAGTTCTGCCTGTGCGGAACCAGATAGCCAGAGATCATACCAGTATGGAAATGAATAGTGGGTTCTGTTCACATGAGGGTTTATTCACACAGAGCGGGCTATAGTTTGCCAGTCCCTGGTTTACAATATAATTTATTGAAGCCTTGGACTCTGTTCTGTTACTGCCTCAGCCTTGAGAGAAGGGGCCTAATGCCAGCCCTAGTTTCCATTAATGGTGGTCATATTTGATTGTTTTCTATAAGGAAGTTGGGCATGGAGATATGCCATGATAGAGTAAACTGCTGGAAAGCGGCCTTTTATGTGGTTGTGGGTTTTTGTTTTTGTTTTTTTTTTTTGGTTTGTTTTGTTTTTGTGATAGAAGAGAGAGGGACAGTTAGGGACAGAGACAAGAAGCATTAATTCTTCATTGTGGCTCCTTAGTCTCCTTATTTGTTCAGTGATTGCTTTCTCACCTGTGCCTTGACCGGGAAGCTGCAGCAGAGCAAGTGACCCCTTGCTCAAGCCAGCAACATTGGGGTCAACCTGGTGAGCTGTGCTCACACCAGATGAGCCTGCGCTTAAGCCAGCAACCTCAGGGTTTTGAACCTGGGTCTTCTGTGTCCCAGTCCAATGTTCTATCCACTGCGCCATCACCTGGTCAGGCTATGTGCTTTTCTTATGTGAGAATTAGAGTGTTCAGTTTTTGAAGACAATATTTGATTAGACCAGGTAAACAGTGATTCTTTTATATGTGTAGTTCTCTTAAGTGATAGCTCGGTAGGTAGAGGAATTTTTTTTTAATCTGCCCTTATGTTGGCATTGTATAATAGATGCTTTCTACCTCTCAGCGAATATCTAATGGGAATCATCCTCATTTTACAGATTAGAAAGCCCAATCTTGGAGATTAAGCAGCAGGTGCAACCCAAACAGTTAAGACATCTGTATATTATATTTGCAAACAGTTTTTAATGTACTGGATATAGGAAATGAACCTAGATATCCAGTAAATCCTCAGCTAAATTAGTGCATTCATGAAATTCTGGCATTCTTCAGGATAAAAAGGATTGTGACCCTTACTCTCCAGAAATATGTTTCCCTGTTCTCTGAGCTTGAAAAGAAAACAGTCATTTTACATAAGGGTAATTTGTATGCCTTTAATTTCGCTGTGTATCTCATTGCCTCCTGCTAAATCACATACTGCAGGATAGAGCACCAGTTTCCATTCCAGTGACTCAGCTGCTATAGTTGGCAAGAGATACATACAGATCTGGTATTAACATTGTGACTTTGAAACAGCTTTCTCTTCATGGAAACAGTGCTCTAGTGTACCTGGTTTTGGTTTGTTACAGGCAACAGAACATTGAGGAAAACATGACGATAGCTATGGAAGAGGCCCCGGAAAGTTTTGGCCAAGTAGTGATGCTTTATATTAACTGCAAAGTGAATGGACATCCTGTGAAAGCCTTTGTTGATTCAGGTGATGTCTCTGTCCTTTGTGTCTTTGTCTCCCCATCCAACATTCTGACCTGACACAGGAAGAAGGGGAGACCCTTGTGTCCATTAAAGATGGCATTTGTCCTTTGGACTGCTAACTAACAAACCTGGGGGTTGTTGTTTCACCTGCTAACCTTTTCTTGTTTGTGATAGGTTTGTTTCTTTCATCATTTGTTCACTAGTTTTGAATTCTGCGGTGCCTCTTTATCTTCCTGCTTACCTTATTTGGCATCCTGAATTTCTAGGGCACGTCTAAGGAGTTGGGGGGGTCATTTGGTTTAGAATAAGAGGCTGTAAGGAAGAGCTGTGTAGCTTATAGGTCAAACAAATATTTCCACTTGGTCTGTGGGCCATCACTTTTCCAGGAGTAATGAGTATAGGTTTAATGTGGCATGGTTCTTGCCCTGAGAGCACTGAACAGCCAGATTAAGGAAGCAGGGAGGTTTGAATTTGAGGATACAGATAATCCTTGTGGTAGCTGTCACCTTCTCTCTCAGCAACAAACAACTCCTTGCTTTTTAGTCAGACCACACAGGCAGCACCATGTGGGTGTGACAGTGGTCTCTGTGTCTTCACCCTAAGTATGACTTTCTAGAGTAGTAATAGCTGCTGCTCAGGTCAGTGTTCCTCCCTTCATTCATCCACAAATACTTGAGCATGTGCTAGGTTTCAGCTGTTAAGAGTTTATACTAAGATATATATATTCCTGCAAGAAGCAAACTGCTGATTATTCAGCTTTTAAAATGTCTGTTGAGTGCTGTGTGCAGGGCCTTGTGCTGAGTGCTTAACTAAGTGCTGCTTCATAGAGCCCCAGTGACGGAAGAGACCCTAGTATATATAACACTCAGTGCTTCTTGAGCCGTTATTGTGTGCCAGGCACCATGCTAATTTCTGCTTAATCAACTAAGGTGCTTAATATATATTGTTTTATTCACTTCTATTCACTCCTCAGAATATCCCCCATAAACTGTGTTTTGCTGCTATCCTTATTTTATAGATGAGGAAACGTGGACATAGAGAGGGGAAGTCACTTACAGGTATACAGAGTTCACGAGTAGTAGATTTTTTAAAAAGTTTGTATTGATTGATTTTAGAGAGAGAGAAAGGGAGTGAGTGAGAGAGATACATTGATTTCTTGTTCCACTTATGCATTTTTTGGTGATTCTTGTATGTGCCCTGACTTGGGATCGAACCTTCAACCTTGGCATATTGGGACACTCTAACCCAGAGGTCCCCAAACTTTTTACACAGGGAGCCAGTTCACTGTCCCTCAGACCATTGGAGGGCCGCCACATACAGTACTCTATACATTGACCACCAATGAAAGAGGTGCCCCTTCTGGAAGTGCGGCGGGGGCGGATAAATGGCCTCAGGGGGCCGCAATTTGGCCCGTGGGCTGTAGTTTGGGGACCTCTGCTAACCAGTTGAGTTACCCGGCCAGAACCTATGAGAAAGTTTTTGGATTTAGCCCCCAATCTGCTTGATGCCAGAACCCTTAACCATGATGCAAAAATCAGATGCATGTTGGGTGAACATGGGTCACCTGACTGGGACGCTCAGGTGTGGCTTCAAAAGAGAGAGGATGTGAACTGAGCTGTCTCCGTGGGTAGGGAATGGGCTTGAGAAGAGGCAGGAGATCAGTAGCAGGGACTTCTCATCCTGGGGTTGCTTCCTGTACATCAGTAACTAGTTTTTGTGGAGTAAAGTAAGGAGGGAGGAAGAAAAAAGAAAATTGCCTTCCCAGATTCCCTTTTCCTTCATTATTTCTGGGCCTCCTTGGATCTAACCTTGTTTAAATGGCAAGACTTTCAGTGCCTGTCAAGTGTAAGGTGCCTGATGAGTAATATGGTCAGGAAATACTGGGATTGAGGTTGAGACATCACTGGTAAAGGACAGTGTGGGTTGGGGAGGAGGCGGGCCTTCAGGTGGGCCTCAGAGCGTAAGCGGAATTCAGAGAGAGTAGAAGCAGCGAGAAGTGAACTGCTGATTATTATACCATACAGTCTCTCAAAAAAACTGGAAGTGAACTCCCCATTGTCTGCCCCAACAATAAGACCCTCTGCTCTCGGTGAGGGTCAAAGTGAATCGGGTGGAGGGATCCAGCTCCCCCCAAAGAGTGGAGGATGAGTTCTTGGAACACCAGACCGATGTCTGAGCCTGCTCTGGCTGCCATAGCAATACCATAGACTGGGCGGCTTATAAACAACACAGATCCATTTCTTACAGTTGATCGAGGCACTGCAAGACTTGTGGCTGGTGACAGCCTGATTCCTAGATCATAGATAGCAGCCTTCTCCCTAGGTCTTCACGTTGTGGAACTGGTGAGGGAGCTCTCGGGTTTCTTATACAGGAGCCAGTCCCATTTGTGAGGGTTCCATTCTAAGGACCTAATCACCCCCTGAAAGCCCCTACCTCTAATATCACATAGAGGATTAAATTTCAACGTGAATTTTGGAGGGATGCAGACATTCTGTCTATAGCAGCTGGAAGTAGTTTGACCAGAACAAGGTGGGATCCGAAGCTTTGGCAATATGGTTTGAAGGTGGTCTTATAAAGAATAGGAGCCACCATGGCTGGATAGTTAGGTTGGTTAGAGCATCATTCTGGTATGCCAACGTGGCCGGTTTGATCCCCAGTCAGGGTACATATAGGAATGGGTTGATGTTTCTATCTTTTCCCCTTCCTCTCTAAAATCAATAAATTAAAAAAAATTTTTTTAAGTAAATAAAGAGTAGAAGCTGTTGAGGATCTTTGAGCAGAGGATAAGTGATCTGAAGAAGGTGATATTTTAGGAAGACAGGCGATAGCAGATCTATAGAACTCTGTAACAGTAAGGGTCAGAACCACTTCCCTGCTTTAAGTTATACATCCAGAGTGTTTGGGAAACCAGAGAAATTGTCCGCTAGCCAGGGGAATAGAGGGTGAGCGAGGCTGAGTGCTGTGGCTGGAAGAAAAAGGGTCAGAAATAGCAGAAATTATATAGAACTTAACAGATTGGACCAGCGTTTGAGAGTGCGGAGAAGGCGAAAAGAGGAGTCAAAAGTGAACAGTGCTTATGTTTCATGATTGCAAAGAAGTAATTCCATTGGTGAGGAGAAATCTGAAGTGTTAATTGTTTGGGGAGGAGTTTTCTACCTGTTGGCTCTGAGATAGACACGGCTGACAGCAGGGGGGTGGGACTCCAGTCCGCGGGAAAGATGAGCACTGTAGGTCAAGAGGAGCAGAGCATGTGGTCCCCTACCGGCCACCTCCACTGTGAGTTAATGCATGTCATTGCAAGAGAGAAAAACCCTCACTGCCCACTTCCTGGAACTGCAGAGGGTCTGATTGTTGAGGCAGACAGTGGGGAGTTCACTTCCAGTTTTTTTGAGAGACCGTATTTTATTTATATATATATATTTAAGATTTTATTTTTTTATTGATTTTACAGAAAGAGGAGAGAGAGAGGCATGGGGGAGTGAGAAGTGTCTCATAGTTGCTTCACTCTAGTTGTTCGTTGATTGCTTGTTGTAGGTGCCTTGACCGGGCAAGTCCAGGGTTTTGAACCGGCGACCTCAGCATTCCAGGTCGGCGCTTTATCCACTGCACCTCCACAGGCCAGGCAATATATTTATTTTTATTTATTTATTTTTCATTGATTTGTTTTAGTGAGAGAGGAACGGAGAGAGACAGGAACATTGATCTGTTCCTGTATGTGCCCTGACTAGGGATCAAACCAGCAACCTCTGCACTTGGGGACGATGCTCTAACCAACCAAGCTATCCAGCCAGGGCTTAATGATGAATTTTTTAACTGGTAAATTAGAGTGTCCCTACGTTTGATGTAAAAATAACTTGGTGACATGTTTAGAGAGATTCTGTGAAAACAGATTGAATATAAAAAGTAGTACTTGGTAAGCATTTGCACCTGTAGACAGTTGCCTTGTTGGAAGTCTTTTCCAGGTATTTTTGCTTCCTATGCGGTAAAGTTTTAAAATACCATTTAATTATTACATTTAACCAAAATATCCTTTCCCTCAGTGTCAGGTTTCTGCACTGTTTCAGATTCCACTGTGGAACTGAAAGTGAACTAAGGCAGGCAGGGAACTGCTAGGTGGGAACAATGTCACCGACCAGCCTGGGGGTGTACTGGCAGCCTGCCCTGTTCTCAGTGCTGCATTTGTTCTCTTACCACTAAGGCAGATTTTGTCTTTATTGTGTGATGTTTCCCTCCACCTCCAGGTGCCCAGATGACTATTATGAGCCAAGCTTGTGCAGAAAGGTGTAATATAATGAGGCTGGTGGATCGTCGGTGGGCAGGAATCGCCAAAGGAGTGGGCACCCAGAAGATTATTGGAAGGGTACATCTAGGTGAGCAGAAGGTGCTGGGGTCTTTGTGGGGTAGTGGAGTTAATTTCCCGGGAACAGGTGCCTCTGATCCAGCAGGCCTTAACCCTAGACATTTAAATTCTATTGAAGTCATACGGATCTGCATATTTTAGCTGGTGACAAAAACATCAGTCCCCAGTGTACTTCTGTTTTCTGCTCCTGAGAGATGATTCCTTTCAACTATTTCAGTAGATTTCTATTGGTGCTTGCCTCCACGTTTCTAAATAATATGTTTATAGTATTATTTACTGATACAATTATGTAAATACCATTGAGGACAATGTAGCCATCTATTTGAAAGTAATTGCTTTTCCTTTTTGTGTGTGTCTGTGTCACTCATCCCAAACACTTGCCTAGTTGTGTAAATCTCCTTGATTCATTGCATCCTGTTGAAGACACTTCTTTCAGAGCCTGGACTGAAAGGCTGCTGTGTTGGAACCCCCTTGACTGGGTCCAGAAGGGTTCCTTTCTCTTTGGGCTACATTAATCCCATGTTTCTCTCTGTATTTTGCTCCTCAGTTTATTAAGAGCACATCTTCCAGTAACTTCCTGAGAAAAAGTGCATGGTGGTAAATTGAGTCCTTAAATATTAGAACATATCTTTTCCCCTACATTGCGCCAACCTGGCTAAGTTGGAAGTCATTTTCCTTCACAATTTTTGACAGTATTGCTGTGGAAAAGCTGGGTGCTATTCTGATCCTCAATTTTTTATGTGAAAGATTTCTGTTTCTGAAGGTTGTAGAATCTAGTCTTTGCCCACAGTGGTTTGAAATTTTATAGTAATGCACTTGGGTGTAGCTCCCTTTTCATCAGCTGTGCTGGGTGCCTTTCAGTCTGGAGAAGTGGTTATCAGAATGGTCTTCTCTCCCTCCGGGTGCACTCTGCTCAGCCAGAAGAGCCCTTTTGTTAGGCAGGGAGGGTAATCTCCTGTCGTTTCCTTTTTTCTTTCATTGTGTTCTTAGAGGGGAGAGTGGTGGGTGAAATTTCCTCAGTTTTGCCTTCTATCCTTTCTAGTATTATACTTCAGGGTTATTTGGGAGTGGGTTCTTCTGTGTTAGATGGTTTTCACAGATGTCTGATGATACTTGGAATCGCTCATATTGAAGAGGTTGTCTGGAAGATTACTTGTGTGAGCAGCTGTGGCGGCTGGGGGTGATCTAGAAGTTGGAGGGAGGAACAAAATGTCTTAGCTTTCATTTAATGCCCTTGGTTTTAGTTAGGTACTTGTGTCTTTCTTTGTCTTCCTCCATCTTCCTCCCTGCCCACCTCTGTTTCACCCTCTTCAGCAGGGGTCCCCAAACTATGGCCACATGCAGCCCCCTGAGGCCATTTATTCGCCCCGCCACACTTCCGGAAGGAAGCACCCCTTTCATTGGTGGTCAGTGAGAGGAGCACAGGATGCATCCGCACCCATAGTTCCCATTGAGATACTGATCAGTTTGTTGATTTAAATTTACTTGTTCTTTATTTTAAATATTGTATTTGTTCCCGTTTTGTTCTTTTACTTTAAAATAAGATATGTGCAGTGTGCATAGGGATTTGTTCATAGTCTTTTTTATAGTCTTGCCCTCCAACGGTCTGAGGGACAGTGAACTGGCCCCCTGTGTAAAAAGTTTGGGGACCCCCTGCTCTTGAGGAAAAGTCCTCCAGTGTGCTGTTGAGGTAGAGGGAGAGGCTCCCGTGGCTGAGCAGAGTGCAGGAGAGGGGCCCCAGGATCTGGCCGATCCTGCTGAGACCTTCAACCTTCTTTCTACCTTGGACCTACCTCTACCCGTTTTCAGTAGTTCTTGTTTCAACCAGTTCGTCAGCCTCTGGGGAGTTCTGTGATGTTCATGGGGTTGCTTCTTAGTTGTCCTTACTTAGTTGTTTTCTAGTTCCAAAATTTTGTTTCACTTGTTTCTCCCATTATTTTTGGCCTTAGTGATTTTTACCTTTAAAAAAAAAGTTTTTATTGTGATTTTTTTTTTTTTCTGGAGTAGATGGAGATAAATACATGTGTGTAATCTTTCATCTCTCATCCAGCATATTTTTTTCTGTTTTTCTTTAACATCTATCTAACGTTTGCTTGTTGTAGAGAATCTCAAAAGTATAGAAATGTAAAAAGAAGCTAAAATACTTTAAATCCTGTTAGGTGAGAGAATCAGCTCTTGATAGCATTTGGACATACTGTACTTCTTTTTGGCCTTGTTTCCATGTGCTTTTTTTCTTATAAAAGGTGGTCATATGATATGTAGAACTTTATTCTCTGATTTAAGAAAAATTAACATTCATAACATTTTCCCAATGTTACTGTCAATTTCATAAGCATCATTTAAATAAATGAGTAACAGTCTGTTGTGTAGGTTTAGTAGTCGGCTTTTAGGACGTATATTTTCCCCCAATATTTTGTCATTGTAGCATGGCTTTTTGTGTATGCTGAATTTTTTCCTTCAAGCTTCCTGTAAGTACTGAAGCAAAGGTTGTGGGTGCTTTCAGACTCTTGATATTGCTAATGGGTTGTACCAATCTGGTTTCTCCAGCACTGAATGAATATTTCTCTCAACGTCCTTGTTACAGTCAAATATTAGTTTTTAGTCCATTAATTTGCAGATGAGGTGATTTTTTATTATGTTATTTTTCTTTCATTGCAGTTAACATTTCTACCTATTTTCTTTTATTTTTCTTTTTTAATATTATGTGTCTATTAGCACCATTTTATTTTCTCTTATTGATTTCTATAGGATAGGATAATTCAAATACTTTCTAACATACAGTAGAACTCAAATTGAGGAGGAATACCACAAGTGGGTTGCTTCAGGGTCTGAGGTCTCAGATTTTTCATGGTTTTAAGTGAGGAGATAATAGGAAGAGACAAAGTAATATGAGTCCCTAGTGCCGTTCCTTGAGGATGTACAAGTTGTACTACAGTGTGTCCGTAAAGTCATGGCGCACTTTTGACCATGTGACCGGTCAAAAGTGCGCCATGACTTTACGAACACACTATATTTACAGCTTTGGCTCTGATCAGCATGAAGAAAACCTTAAACCAAACAATCAGGATCTGTACCATGGATAGGAAGGAAGGTTCAGTCTGTCAAAGATGGCAATTCTCCACATTTATCAACAGAGTCCTTGTAAATACCATCCAAACCCCAATGTGTGTGTGAGAGAGAGAGACATGATATGCTGATTTTAAATTTTATATGGGCTCTTTACATCACTTACAAAAGGTCAACTCAATAGTGGTTAAAGACCTATAAGCAGAAGGCAAAGTCAAAGCTTTCAGGAGAAAATACAGAAGGATATCTTGCATAGGGAAGGCATTCTTTCAAATGTAGGAAGGAAATTATTTGAGACATTAAGCATCTGTAAAATTAAGAACTTTTCATCAAAAAACATTAAAAAGTGCACAGACACAAACTAGGAAAGGATTTTAGTAACACATATAACTTATAAAAGATTCGAATGCAGAATATACACATTCCATGTGTTTGTATATCCTCCAGCTCAGTAAGAAAGACTGTATAAAAATATTCATAAGTACTTTGAAAGGAGGAAACCCAGTGGTTAGTAAATATATGAAAAGTTGCTTAACCTCATTATTAACCAGGGAAATGCAAAATTATTGCTAGGCTAGCAGGATTTTAAATCTAATCTTAGTGTAGCTGAGAATGTGGAGCACTGTGAACTTTCATGCACTTCCAGAAAGCATTTAGGAAATTCATCATCACCAAGCAAAGTTGAGCCTGGTATCCTCTAGAAGAGTGGTTTTCCACTGCCAGTCCACAAAAGAGTTAAGCACCCTGATACTATATAAAGGGTTAACAATCAGGGTGGCTGTTTTGCAGACCAGTGGTTGAAAACCATTGCTCTAGAACCCTATGCTCTCACTTCCTAGACTATACCTTAGAGGAACTCATGGCACACCAGGGCACACGCGCAGGAGCATTCACGTTAGCAGTGCTGTGACAGCAGAAACTGGAAGCAACCCAGAAGGTCCCGCAGCGGTGGAATGGGCACGTCAGTTCTGGTGTGTTATACAACACAGCCCTCTAGGGTGATCTAAAGCAAAGGCGTACTCACGAGTGTCTGCTAGCGATGAAGTGTCTCAAAATATATATATATATATATTTGGTTTTTTGTTTTTTTTTTTACAGGGACAGAGAGAAAGTCAGAGAGAAGGATAGATAGGGACAGACAGACAGGAACGGAGAGAGGTGAGAAGCATCAATCATTAGTTTTTTCGTTGCCGTTGCAACACCTTAGTTGTTCACTGATTGCTTTCTCACATGTGCCTTGACCGCGGGCCTTCAGCAGACGGAGCAACCCCTTGCTGGAGCCAGCGACCTTGGGTCCAAGCTGGTGAGCTTTTGCTCAAGCCAGATGGGCCCATGCTCAAGCTGGCGAGCTCGGGGTCTCGAACCTGGGTCTTCTGCATCCCAATCCGACGCTCTATCCACTGCGCCACCGCCTGGTCAGGCTCAAAATATTTTTTGAGTAAAAGAGCAAGTCCATAGTTCAAAAACATAACACTAAATAATATGTTGCACAGAAATCACACAAAGCTGGTAAGAACTTTAAGAAACGCTGAGAATGATTAACCCAAAACCCAGGATAATTGGGAGGGTGGGAGGAAGCAAAGAGAAAAGTTGTCATCAGTAGGACATATTAAGACTTCTCAGCTCTCTGTTTCTTAACTTGGGGGAGAGCTGTGTGGGTATTTGTTATACTTTATGCTGTACATATATTTCATACATCCTCCTGTTTATAAGATATACTTACTAATAGCAATGTAAGTTCTTAAATCTTACATATTAAGGAGAGTAATTGATGAAGGAATCGAAGCAGGAGGCTCTAGGCAAACACAGGCCTTGGTGTTGTGCCTGGTTTAGCACATGGAAACTGGATTATAACAGGCAGTAATAAGCAGTTCACTTTTTGGAGGCTAATTTAAAAGGTTTACATGTACAGGCTTTATTTCCCTCTTAGAAGACCTCTTGTAAGTGTATATAGAAAGTGGGTGGTTAATAGGAGGAATTGGTCTTTTTTTTTTTTTAAAGAAAAAGAGGGTTGAAGCAAGAAGTATCAACTCATAGTTCCTTCACTTTAGTTGTTCATTGATTGCTTGTTGTATGTGCCTTGAACAGGCAAGCCCAGGGTTTCGAACCAGCAACATCAACATTCCAGGTCAACATTTTATTTACTGTGCTACTAAAGGCCAGGCTCTTCTTTTTTTTTTTAAAGTTCACTTTACCTGGTGGCTTTTAAACTGATTGTTAGTCTAACAGGATTTTCTTTCTGTATTTCACCTTTTTTGCATGCTTTGCCTTGGTTTGGACTGATTATGAGAAGCAAGGCACAGAGTGATAGATAACGTTTCCAAAGTTTGCTTTGGGCTTTTGAAGCAAAAATCTGTAACTTCTTTGTTTTTCATGTGCTTCAGCTCAGGTTCAGATTGAAGGTGATTTCTTGGCCTGTTCCTTCTCTATACTTGAGGAGCAGCCCATGGACATGCTTCTGGGACTGGACATGCTAAAACGACATCAGGTACTCAAGGGCTCTGCTTGCTTCTTACATGGCTTTTTGTACATTTTGTGCTTGTTACTGCATCATTTCTGTTGGCCGTGTATACTGGAAAACTAAGAAGCATGAGTCTTCAAACCTGGAAAGGTCCTTAATTGAAGACGATGTCATACAAGGTTTGAAATTATGTGTAAGTAGAAATAGAATCTTTTTTGAAATCTCTCTGAATCTTAAATCTTGCCATCTGTTTTTTTTTTGGTTTTTTTTTGTACAGGGACGGAGAGAGAGGGATAGATAGGGACAGACAGACAGGAACGGAGAGAGGTGAGAAGCATCAATCATTAGTTTTTCGTTGCCGTCGCAACACCTTAGTTGTTCACTGATTGCTTTCTCACATGTGCCTTGACCATGGGCCTTCAGCAGACCAAGCAACCCCTTGCTGGAGCCAGCGACCTTGGGTCCAAGCTGACGAGCTTTTGCTCAAGCCAGATGGGCCCGCGCTCAAGCTGGCGAGCTCGGGGTCTCGAACCTGGGTCTTCTGCATCCCAGTCCGATGCTCTATCCACTGCGCTACCACCTGGTCAGGCCTTGCCATCTATTTTGAGATTAAAATGGGCAGTGGTTCTCTTGTGTAATTTTTAGTTTCTAATTAGAACTCAGTTTTTCCAAATTGATATGAGAGAGAGAGAAGCATCAGTTCGTTGTGCCACTTAGTTCCATTTAGTTGTGTATTCGTTGATTGCCTCTTATACGAGTCTTGATAGGGGGTTGACCATCTGCTTCTCTCCCCCTCCTTTCCCTCCTCTACCGCAGCCAGTGGCTCTATGGTTCAAGCATCAGCTCCAGGCACTGAGGGTAGCTTGGTTGGTCCATGTGCATCATCCTTAGGCACTAAAAATAGCTCAGTTGGTCCTAAACAGGGTTGCTGGGTGGATTCCAGTTGGGGCACTTGTGGGAGTCTGTTTCACTATCTCCCCTAGTCAAGGTGCAGGATTTTAAGTAGAGGAATGAGTGAATGCATGTATGAATAAAACATTTTATTGTTGGCATCTTTCCTTGTTTTTTAGTTGTGATATACACCAGAAGTCTCCAACTTTATACACATAAAGCATCTGTGTAATTGTCCTATATTAACTAATTCTCAAAATACACAGAAAAGTATGAAATAAAGAATAGTTTTGCCTGACCAGGCAGTGGCACAGTGGATAGAGCGTCGGATTGGGATGCGTAAGACCCAGGTTCGAGACCCCAAGTTCGCCAGCTTGAGCGCGGGCCCATCTGGCTTGAGCAAAATGCTCACCAGCTTGGACTCAAGGTCGCTGGCTCCAGCAAGGGGTTGTTCAGTTTGCTGAAGGCCCGCACTCAAGGCACATGTGAGAAAGCAATCAATGAACAACTAAGGTGTTGCAACGGCAACGAAAAACTAATCATTGATGCTTCTTACCTCTCTCTGTTTCTGTCTGTCTGTCCCTACCTATCCCTCTCTCTGACTCTCTCTCTGTCCCTGTAAAAAAAAACAAAAAACACAATAGTTTTGTAGAGAGAGCATTGCCTGTATACCACTTTTGAAACAATAAACGAAAAACAAAATGTAAAACTGCATTATTGTATGTCTCAGCTATAATAAAAAGTCATTTAGCCCTGGCCAGATAGTTCAGTTGATGGAAGCATCGTCCTAATACGCAGACGTAGCGGGATCAGTTTCCAGTAAAGGCACATCTGTTCCTCTATTTCTTTCCTTCCTCTTTCTCTAAAATCAGTATATTTTTTAAAAAAGAGAGTCTGACCTGTGGTGGCACAGTGGATAAAATGTTGATCTGGAACACTGAGATTGCCAGTTCGAAACCCTGGACTTGCCCAGTCAAGGCACATATGGGAAACAAATACAAGTTGATGCTTCCTGCTCCTACCCCCCCCTTTCTCTCTCTCCCCTCCCATTCCCTTCTCTCTAACATAAATAAATAAAATCTAAAAAGAATAAAAGAAAAAGGAAAGGTCACCTATATGTTTGGCCACTGATTATGCCTAGCATTTTTCCAAGTCGTGCACAGTGAACAGGTATTACATTTAAACTTAGAAATAAACATATACTGTTAGACAAATATACTAAATGCAAACTATAGCCTATAGAGATTACTGTCAACTTTAAATGGTAAACAAGTCTAAATTAACAGTGTCACCTAGGTAAAAGTGTAAATGCTTTTAGGTGAAGTTCTGAACCATGTCTGTCTCTGTCAGTGTTGTTCATTGTGGATGGAGTTTTAAATTCAGGATCATCATTTTTCTGCATGGTGTCTTATATGCTATCATTAGTCTTTGGTTTCTTCCTTCTAAGTGTTCCATTGACCTCAAGAAAAATGTCCTCGTGATTGGCACCACGGGCTCACAGACCACCTTCCTTCCCGAGGGAGAGCTACCGGAGTGTGCCCGGCTGGCGTATGGGGCTGGGCGAGAGGAAGTGCGGCCAGAGGAGATTGCGGACCAGGAATTAGCAGAAGCGCTTCAAAAGTCTGTACAGGATGCAGGTATCTGCCATGGCGGGCTCTGGAGTGATTACCCTTGCTAGTGGTGGGTGTGCCTGGGAAGTCAGAGCTATGTGGGGGGACCTGTCCAGCTCCTCCCCAGTCTGTCGTCCTGTCAGCTGTGCTTTCGTCCCCTCACCGCCTCCTTCGTCTTGACAGGTCCAGAGACAGCAGTCCATTGCCCCACGCAGGACAGGTGGGGACTGGCTTAGGCACATTTTGGCAGGCTTCCTGGGAAATTTTGTCTTTTTTTTTTACAGGGTTAGAGTCAGAGAGAGGGATAGATAGGGACAGACAGACAGGAACAGAGAGATGAGAAGCATCAAACATCAGTTTCTCGTTGCAACACCTTAGTTGTTCATTGATTGCTTTCTCACATGTGCCTTGACCACGGGCCTTCAGCAGACCAAGTGACCCTTTGCTGGAGCCAGCGGCCTTAGGTCCAGGCTGGCGACCCTGGGGTCTCAAACCTGGGTCCTCTGCATTCCAGTCCGATGCTCTATCCACTGCACCACTGCCTGGTCAGGCTTGTCTTCTTTTTTTCTAAAGAAAATTGTAACAGTAAGCTGACATTTCCTTTTGAGTTCAACAGTATATCCCTGCAAATTTCTTTGCTTTTTCGTAGGCACATTTATTTTGAAGAATAGCATTGTCCCTGTGACTGAGCAGCCCAGCCCGTTTTCATGTCCTGAATGTGCTACCACCAAAGACAGGAACCAACAATAAGAGTAATCGAACAACGATCAAAATATATACTGTTTATGCTATTAGTAAGGGCACAATAGTGTGTCATTGGGCCAAATTAGAATAGTATGTGAGCTATTGAAATGAGCTACCTAATGCTTTTCTTTTCCTAAATCTGAATTGTGGTAGCTTGTTTTGATCTAAAGCCTAAGCTGCCCGGGCTGGATAGCTCAGTTGGTTAGAGCATCATGTCGAAGCACAGAGGTTGCCAGTTCAATCCCCTGGCAGGGCACAGAGGGGAACAGATCAGTGTTCCTCTTTCTATCACTTTCTCCGTCTCTCTCTCCCTCCCTCAATCCCTCCCTCTCCCCCTCTTTCTTCCTCTCTCTCTAAAAACAATAGAATAAACATTTAAAAACTTTATTTTTTTAATTTTTTTACAGGGATAGAGAGAGAGTCAGAGAGAAAAATAGATAGGGACAGACAGACAGGAACGGAGAGAGATGAGAAGCATCAGTCATCAGTTTTTCATTGCCGTTGCGACACCATAGTTGTTCATTGATTGCTTTCTCACATGTGCCTTGACCACGGCCTTCAGCAGACCGAGCAACCCCTTGCTGGAGCCAGCAACCTTGGGTCCAAGCTGACAAGCTTTTGTTCAAGCCAGATGGGCCTGCGCTCAAGCTGGCGACCTCGGAGTCTCGAACCTGGGTCTTCCGCATCCCAGTCCTACGCGTTATCCACTGTGCCACTGCCTGGTCAGGCTAAAAACTTTCTTTAAAATAAAGTGTAAGCCAAGTTCCTGGGTAAAATGGAGGGACGTCGTTTTGCTGACATCCCACTTCCATGGGTAGTTTTTCCTTATCTGTTGTAGGACAGTGACTCTGGGATGCATTTTCTAGAAGCTGAAGAGAATTAACTTTTAAATTTGGGTTATTTTGAAGTCTTGAGCTGTAATAATTCATGTTGTACTTTCTGATACAATAAAGTATATTAGAGCTACAAGTTCAGGGAATCACTTTCTTCTAAAGACAAAAAAGACAGGAGCTCTAAAAATAAGCAAGCAGATTTTGCCAGTGTTTATTACTGGTTAACACCCAGTGAGTTAACCCTGGGCCTCTCTAGAATGAACAAGACCCGCAGACAGAGGTTTCCAGGCTGGCCTTGTTCACAGTCTGCTCCCACCACCACCTTGTAGCTCAATTTTACATGTAAAGTACAGTTTGGGATGTGACTTCAGTATTTTGTAGGAAGGGGAGAATTTTGAACAACCAGACAGAGAATAAATTAATTCGTAGTTCTAATCTTCCCTACAAGGCAAGCTTGAGTGAGTTTGACATACCCACTTAGAAAATTGTACATTTTCTCAGTAACTTGTCAGCTTAGTCATAATGCTATACATTAATAAAGTAGGATATATTATCATTTTGTGAACTCTCTATTTCCCCCCCACACACACAGTTTTGGTGCTTTTATATAAGAAACACTAGCTGAGCCCTGGCTAGATAGCTCAGTTGGTTAGAGCGTTGTCCCAATACACAAATGTTGCCAGTTCAGTCCCCAGTCAGGGTACATACAGAAACAGATCGAGGTTTATGTCTCTCACTCTCCCTTCCTCTTTCTCTGAAATCAATAAATAAAAGTAAAATAAAAAATAAAAACTAGCTGATAATAGCAGTGCTTTCTAAAATTAACAACAGCTACTCTCTTTGGGTAATTACCATTTTTAAAAAAAGTTAAGATGAAAATAGAAACCACAGGTGTTTTTAGGTATAGTGAAGGAGATGTACCAGTTTTAAAGGCTAAAAAAGAAATGGCTCGTTACCCACATGACCTTTTGTTCCTGACATTGTGTTGGCTTGTGCTGATTTTTGTAATGTTTAAAAAATAATTCTACAACATCCAGTTCTATTTGTTTGGACCGCTGACTTTCGAGTATCATTAAAATAAAAACTCTGGGCATAGTTTAAAGTATTTTTGCTAAAAACCGTTTCTTTGGTGGCTGCTCTACACCAAAGTATCTTTATCTATTCTATCAGTTGAAAAAAAAATCAGAACAGAAGCTGTATCTGCTTTATAAAAACTGATTAAAAGATAAAGTTAAGCCAGGATAGATAATTAGGTCTGGTTTGTATTTCTTCGAAAAATAAATCTCAGCTGAGAAAGAAATTTGGAAAGTGACTGTTGCGTGTGTCCACTTACCCGTTACTCCGTAAGACGGCGTCTGTGTCATGTACTATCTGTGGGCCTACGTACTTTTATTCACCTGTCTCACGTTTTTGCCCATGAATTCTCTGTGTTTGAAATTAATTTCTTTCCAAGTTCTATTAAAAATGTTGGAAGTTGACACATGTATTGTGAAAGAACTAAAGCAGCCAACAAATCTTTTGCTGTCCAAACGACAGAAATGTTCCCCGGTTTTGACTCTCCCCGTTCCTGATGTTAAGATGGCAAAGGAATGGAGACTATAACCCCGCATGCTGTGTGGTTTGCATTGTTAACCCAAGTTTGCTTGTCTGTTTCCTAATTCAAACAGAGCGTCAGAAGCCATGATGCATGTAGTGTGTGTGTGCTGCAGCTGGAGTGGGCCCCAGACCAGGTATTTATAGACATGCGTTCAGCCTTCCGTCCCGTCGTCTGTGGTCTGTATCTGCAGCCATTTGGGAATGTGGCGTCCGTCCTTCACCATTTCACCTTGTTTAATCTGGTTACAACCAGCCTGTATATATGGTTGTATGTTGGCGTACATACACATCTAAGCATACTTTTCTATTCCAAATTTTATCAATTATGAAAACAGTCTGGGGGCGGAAGGTCCCCAGTAAAAACAGTGTTCACCTGACCATTGTGAGTATCAAATCAACAATGTCAGCATCACAGCCCTTTTTTGTTGGAGACAGCTAGGCTGTTAGGGGTTTCATGAGTCCCTTCTGAAAAACTTAGCTCTTTTTTCACATTAATGCACACAGCTAACTACCTAACATTATAGCGAGATAGTAGTTTTTATTCTGTTGAAGAAGAAATGGAGACAAGCCAGGTGGCTTGCCCACAGTCACAGAGTCCATAATAAAGGTGGGACTGGCAGTTTGTTCTTCAGCAACAAGGGCCGAGACTCTGCTTGTGCTGTCTCCCAGGCCTGTCCGGTTTCCCTGCTCCGCCTCCATTTCCCTGCGGTGTAAATGGGCACTTGTCAGCCTGAGTGTACTGGCTGATGTGTCAGAGGAGGAAAAATGATTATTTAAACTGTCAACCTAGAACTTGACAGGGTTTGCAGGCTGGTTGTAATTAGATGCATAGGACTTAATTTCTTTTTATTTTTTCTTGTAAGGATGGGTTTATAAGAACAGGCATAGTTTAATTATTCTTAAGATCCATTGTCCTCATCGTCTTCTCCTATCCTATGGTACTGACCCAGTCCTCCCTACGTTTAGGACTTAGGCCAGTGAAACTGACCATCTCAGCTACAGGAGGACTATATGCTGCTTTCATAGTGAGTACAAAATACATTGAGGCCATGTTCACTCTGACCCCACCCAGTTGTCATAACTGTATGTCATACCAGTAGCCAGAAGGCCATTATCACATACCCCTGTCCCTGTGCTGCTAACATGGGTATGTCACTACAGTGCATCTTTTCTGTTCACATTAACTCAGAATGAGTCGTTTTCAGAGTCAGCCTTACAGATTGATAAATACAACTAATAACTGTGTTTTTACTCTAACGGATATAGTTTGCACTGTGATAAATGTTGTTTTCCTGTTTACCCTTAAAGTCAGTAACTTCATGCTGTTAACCACTGTTGGATTAGAGTGATCCAGAGCCATTTGAATTGTGACTGCATTGCTGCATGACTTAAGTCAAGTTAAAGTTCTTATAAAAATTGCACAGAGGTCAGTTTTTTACTGGATCAGTGGCAAAAGGAGAGTTGGAACTTACGGTTTAATGACATCATGATGTTTACACTGAAATCATGTTTAACCCTGCCACATGGTGTGACCACTCAGAAAGTGGCAGTGGCTCTCAGTCACCATTGCCTATTGAAAATCTCTCTTCACTGCCTGAACTACCCTGCACCCCCTCCAGCCCCTCCCCTTCCCTTGCCCTTAAAGTACCTAAATGTTCTTACTTAGTTGTACTGTTAGTGTGATAAAGTAACTAATAATCTTTTTAAAGTTGCATTATTTGGTAAGATGATGACTATGAAGTTTAATGTGTTTGATGTTTAGCTTTACTGTTGTTTTCTGAGTCCATGCTCAAGTAGTTTTATCATTACTTTTGAGAAGTTTGGGTAGAAATAGAGTGTTTCCTTCTGTCTTCTGGAGATCACCAGGCATTACATTCTTCTCTGGATACTTCCCGCTCTGCCCCAGCTCTGCCTCATTTCAGACTTTTCATTTATACCTCAGTGTTCACATTTAAAATACTAACAGTGCATTCGCATTAGAATCATCCTAGTGCAGAGAGCTTCAGAATTTGTAATGCGCTTATAATCACCTGGAAAAAAAAATCACCTGAAAAAAAGAAGAAAAGAGTCGCCTGAGGGGCTTATTGAAAATGCAAGTTCCTAGGTGTACTCCCAGGTATGGTGTCCCAGAATCTGCATGCTTAGCAAACATCCCAGGTGGTTTTAGGACAAGAGCTGGAGAGAACACACTGGGGAAACTATTCTAGCCCTCTGAGCTCACTGCAAATAAAGATACGTGAAAGTCCTGTGTTGAGCGCTAACCAAGCTGTTACTAAGTGGATGTTTATTAACGATACTTTGAATTACAATACGCATGTTTTATTAAGAACATGCCTACCTCTTATTTGATGCCATGATGTTAAATTGTCTACACAGTGGAAATGACTCTTGTGTAAGTCTATGAATAGAACCAAAACTAAATTTAAGGACCTGATGTTGTTCTATCCTGTTTAGATTTGTGTTCTCTGATAATTTAATGGCCTTTGTAACTGCCAATCTCTTTCCCTTTGTGTTCTGTATAGAGAAAAGTGGTGAAGAAACTACCTCACTGGGAATGCCATCATTACCAACTTCAGATGGATTTGACTATCCGGCCCGTCCTTCAGGACAGAGTCCTGAGATTGGTAATCCTATGGGCCTGGCTCGCTCTGTCTCGCCTTCAGTCTGCCCTATCAAGCCCAGTGACCCAGACAGCATCGAACCTCAAGCTGTGAAGGCTTTGAAGACTTCCTCTGGATTCCAGATAACCTCTGAAAAGAAAGAACATCTTCCCCGACTGGGTGTTTCTGGTTGTGCCTCTCCAGTGGACTGTGCTCCTGCAGACCAGACAGCACTGCCTTTGCAGAACACACACAAGGAAGCCCCAGCTGTGGATAACCCAGAGACATCTCCTGCTGAAGGACGCACCCAGGGCCTCAGATCCCGTCGCCACACAAGGCAGGAAGTTTCTGTCACAGCCTCTGAGATGCAAGAACCACAGAGGTTTCTAGGTAGAAAGGGTTGGCATCCAGGATGTCAGAGTCTGAGTCAAGTGAATGGCCTTCAGCAGCACGAGGAACCAGGGAATGAACAGCATGAAGTTGTACAACAGAATGTGCCACATGACCAAGAACATCTTTGTAACACCGGGGACCTTGAACTTGGAGACAGGCAGCAGAATCAACCACAGAGTGTTCTTGTGGGAGCTACAATGAAAGGAGAGGGGCCAGAGCAGAACATGGGCCTTTCAAGTACACATAGAAGCAGTCTGCCTTCAGGATGCTTTGACTGCTCAAACTCTGAAATGCTTATGGAAATAGATACAGTTGAACAGTCCCTCGTTGCTGTGCTTAATTCAGCAGACGGTCCGAATGCCGGTGCCGAGAGCGCTGGTACATCTGACCTCACCCCTGATAATGCCTCCATGGAAGTAGAACCATCGAAATGTGACCCTTCATCTGAAATGTCAAGGAATTCCATTTCCACTCAGAATCTACAGCTCCCAGAAAGTAACATGGAAATGTCTGGAACAAACAGAGACTGTGGAAATTACTCCCCGTCTTTAAGTATCTGTGGCAGTTGTCAGCCCCCTGTGGAGTCAGCAGAGGAGTCTTGCTCGTCTTTAACAGCAGCCTTGAAGGAACTTCATGGACTGTTGGTCATTAGTAGCAAATCAGCTTCAGAAAACACATCTGAAGAAGTTAACTGTCAATCAGAAACCATAACTGAGGGCCAAACAAGTTTTGGGGTCCTTTCTGAAAGGTGGATCCAAAGTGAGCATCTTACAGCTACCCAGAATGAGCAGTGTTCACAAGTCTCCTTCCATGAGGCCAGCTCTGTATCAGTGAAGACAGAAGTACTAACAGCGACTTCACTTGGCGCTGGAATAGAAGCTGTAGAAAATATTAACTTCAGGGGTCCAGGTGATGGCCTGTTAACTGACAAGGAAAGTGTCCCCAAGTCTAAGAAATCAGTAAATGAGAGCAATTCTGTCACACTAGCCTCAGCTGAAATGTATGATCAATCACACTGCACCTTGGGTGTGGAAATTTCACCCAAACTTGTAGCAGGTGAGAAGGATGCACTCAATCAGACATCAGAACAAACTAAGTCCGTGTCAGATTTCATATTGGTTAAAAATTTGGGTCAGGGCACACAGCATCCAGTGACAGACAGGCCTGAGAGCAGAGAAGATGCCTGTCATGAAGCTGCAGGGCCACTTCTTGAATTTGAGCCACCTGCCAGCTGTTCATCCAGTCCCTCCACTCTTCCACCATTGATGTTTCCTGCTGCAGACATTGACCGGATTCTTCAAGCCGGCTTTACTTTGCAGGAAGCCCTTGCGGCTTTGCAACAAGCTGGTGGAAATGCAGACCTTGCGCTGCTTCTTCTATTAGCAAAGAACATTGTAGTTCCTACGTAACCCTGGAAAAGTGGGCTAGACCATACTTCATTCCCTTAAGGAAAAAGCTCTGTCTACACACATACACACGCACTCACCACATATACAGTATATGTAGAAACCTGCAAGCAGAATGTTGAGCCAGATTTTTTTTAATGATTTTTTTCAGCCAAAGTAATTTATGATCTCTTGTCTGATGAATTTGTCTATTCTATTTGTTAAAAATTTGGGCCTTTTTTAATGTAATAGCAGTATATATCTCATTAAGATGATGTCTTCTGGAATAAAATTGATGGTTTTGTGTATAGCATACCATACTAGAATGAGAGTGAATGCTTTGAGACATAGAAGCCGGGAGAAATCCCTCTGCCCATGCAGCTGAGAGCAGATCAGGTTCACACTCTGGCTATGTCTCTGCTATAGGCAAGCTATGGCTTGTCGGTTCGGTGTTCAATTTACAAATGTTTGACCACACGGTTTGGGTGTTCGGAATTCAACCCAGTGCTCTGTGTATTCTGATTCATCAGTTAGCATAGGAAATTGAAGAATAATTGAATAATATATCTCCTAGCGTGATAGCATCATTTCTGTGGTTAGGATTTAACATTTTAAAGGGATGAATCAGGAGGGTTTAAAACTTGAGCTGCTTTGTACATCACAGGCTGCTGCATGGGTTGCCACATATCTTGGATGGGATATTGTATGGGAAGTCACATTAGAGTGCAACATGGTGCTACCCAGATTTAAAAAAAAAAACCCTGCAATTCCATTTGCAAATGTCTTGGTGATGTTTCAAGAACTATAAATGAAAAAGAATGACCTAAACGCTGGAATTTACTGGAGGTTAGGTTTGCTAGCATCTCACAGACCTACCTCCACCCTTAATGACTAATGATCTTCCAGTTCAGCTATTGGGTGGATCGCCATCAGTTTATTTTCTGAACTCATCTTCTACTAGGAAGTTCTTCTAAAGCTCAGTTTGAGCTGTAATCTGAGTGAAAAATTAAAGTGCGAACCGTGTCACTGGTTCATCTTGGTGCTCTGAACGGTCAGTCCATTTGGTGAGTGCGTTGCAGCAATAGAAATAGTAATTGCAGTTTCTGACTCAAGTGGCCTTGGCAGTGGGTTCCATCGCATTCTTTCCTCAGGCGTTTCTTTTATTAAGCAAGATTCATCCCGTTTGTGTTTACTGTGTCAAGTTAGAGTGGGGTATAGTATGTAGATATATTTATTGTGGCCTTTCTTTTCTATGAGGACTAGCCCTTGGAAATCGTTGTCCCATGGGCCCCACTGTGCAATAATTCTGGATAGATTTTAGATTTTTTTTTTTTTCTGGAAAAAAAACACAACTGCTCTCTTATTACTTAGGAGAAATCTGAAGTCTTGGTTTTACTGAAAGGGATTTTGAGCATGATAATGCCCAGTTCTGGGGTACAGGTTGCAATGTGTTTGAAACAGAACCTTTGAAACAGTGATTTGTGAACTTGGTGTTAAATGATCTTGTTTGAAGTCTGACTCTTTGAAAGCTTATTCCATCCAAATGCAGGTCATTTAGCACAATGAAAATGGAGGCTCATATCTCAGGAGTTCTTGACATTTTAATTTGGGGCTACTTACAGGCGTTTCCCTTCTACCTACCATGTTCCATCTCCTTTTGGCTGTGGTGTGTGTGCGTGAGTGTGCATGTGCGTGTCGACTAGTAGCATGATGAAAAGTTGCCTCAGTTTCTCATGATCCTTTCATGAGGTTAGGGAACAGCTGACAAGTTGTAGTTGACTTGTCAAAAGGGTGTTCAGTACACCAGGTTAGCCAGGCTGTCTTTTAAATGTTCTTTTAGACAATCACATGCTGCAGACCCTTTCCCTGGCCCTACACCAAAGATGTCAGATGCACCGGGAAAATGCTTACAGGACTTCTGTCAGCCGACGCGGAGAGGAATGATTGTAGTGAAGTAGCTGGTGCTCTGATTGAAGCAAAATCTCATGGCATTGCAGTGGGTCCATCTATTTACTTTATGGGTGGTGACTGGGAATTTATTCTAAGCTATGAATCTTGAGGGCCACGGAATGGGTGGTTGTGGGGCGGAGAAACTTAACAGTGGCAAGAGACTCCTCCCAAAAGGCCTTGTATGTGAAGAAGGCCTCACAGTTTTCTAAGAGCGATGGCATGCACCACTCAGGCTTAGCCGCTGACTTCCCAGTGTGGAGCCAGGGGAGTCAGTCCCAGGGGTGGGATATGGAGTATCAGTCCTGAAAAGGTTGCATTGCAATAGCTTTTTATGTGTATGTGTATTTATTTTTAGGAGAAAACAGATGAGGCCTGCAGGTGTATGTGTGTTCTCGTTAGGAATACTTTGAGCTCAACCCACTTGCCAAATACCTTTGTCCTTTTCCATCATTTATTTTCCAATGTATAATTGCTTTTTCTTCTTAAGGTCTTATTTCCTGTCCACCGTTTGTATAAAAGTAAAGTTGTTGGGGTTTGAGTCATTTGTAAATTCAGCAGTTCTAGAACACACAAGGAATTAAGGAACACAAAACTAGTGAGTCGTCACTGTCGGTTTTTACTCCAAGTGCAGAAATTAGAGATGAACTTTAAAATCATTGTGAAACTCCTCTGGTTGTCAACAGAACTGGTGTTGGCCAGCCCCGCCAGGAACGAGCCACTTTACTGGACAGTTCCTTTGCCATGACCAGTAATGGACAGCTCTCTGGTTAGTGCAGTGGTTCTTAACCTTTATTGAGGTACCAAACCCACCAGTTTCATATGCACATTCACCGAACCCTTTAGTGATAAAATATGATTTTTTTTTTCCAAATTCAAGACATAGGTATATGTTTTTTTACTGGTGCACAAAATGAGCCGTGCATGAACATCACCTTGCTCAAAGAACAAAACCAACAAAGTGCATGAACTCACAACAAATTACGGTGTTACTTTATTCTGGCCTCCACGGCAGAGGCTTCTCTGAACCCCTGAGAACGACTCATCGACCCCCTAGGGTTCGACAGAACCCAGGTTAAGAACCACTGGATTAGTGCTTACCTCCAGGGGTGGCCTAAGTTCATTGACAAAAGAGAGAAGATTTTTATATTTAATGTCTGCATTTTCCATTAAGTTGGATCCTGTGTATAAGAATGTGCTTGGTACCCAGACGCCTATATCTAGGTTATAGATTTTGCCTATTGAAGGTGATAAGAATTTCTACTTATACCTGTTTAGGCCTCCAGACATCAGCCTTCATCCCACAGATGGGGCTCTAGCCATAAATATACAGAGATGACCAGTTGCTTGGCAAAGGGAACTGACTAGATGGTGAGTGTGTATTAAAATTCTTTCCTTGTAGCCTACACCACGTGTTTCCAAAACACTTGTCCAGCAAGAAGATTGCATAAAAATGGAAGATACACGAGGCTTTATGTCACTGGCTTTATGATAACCATTTCGAATGGAACCTGCCTGTTCTTCCCTTAGCACTTCTATCTCAGTAAAAGCCATAAAAATTTAGTTGGTTTAACCACCAGCTTTTTGTATATATACATGTGTGATTGATAAATAGCCTACACTTAACTTTACATAGATTTAAAAAGCAAGCGATTTTTCTATCCATAGATAGATCCTTCACTTGTAGCTTTTATCCCACCATGTGTATAAAAAACAGCCTTGCAGATAGATACCTGCCTGAGGGTAAACAGGATAATTGAACTGTTAAAATACTCCAAAATTTTTATTTTATGCTGGTAACATAAGAGAAGCAACATCTAGAAGATGAATGTTAACCTTTCCTATTAGGAGTTCCATTAAATAAAAATAGCTTTTTCTCTGAAAGACTTTAAAATGGCAATTCCTCTTAACAAATTCAGAGCATGTCCTTGAGAACTGGAAATGTACAAGCATGGCTCAAGTTCTATTCCTTAGTGGTCCCTCAGGAGGCGTCACTAGGAGTTCACTGAATAAACTAAAGAACTTTAGGGGGGAACCTTTGATGTGCTTGATTTTTTTCTCTTGTGCCTTAGTTTCTCTAAATAGCAGAGACAAGTTTTGGTGATAAAAGTGGAAGTATTTTGGGGGTGGGGCATTGAAAGTGTCCTTCCTGATGGTAGAGGACACATGGAGTGGTCTTGAGGCTCACCTTTATTGTTCATTCAGAATTCACCTACACCGAGGTGTTTGGTAGAACTGCTTGAAGAGAGAAGGTACTCAGAAATGAGTTAACTGGGGGTGGGGGTGGGGAGGGAAGAAGTGCAAGTAAATGGAAGGTGATCCTAAACGTTCAACAGTGACAGCTTTTCCTTCCACTGGACCCTCCGTCCACGCAGGGTGGGGACACGGGGTGTGCTGCAGCATCCTCTGCGCTGCTCTGGAACACGGCTTACTGTGTGCTAAAGCAGCTGAGTGCCAGATGTGAAAATGGGCTCTAGAGCAGAAAATGTGGCAAGCAGGGGGCGGTGGGACTGGTGGATGCAGAATTTATGTAAGAACATTCAAGGTTCTAGCAAATCTTTCTACAGGACAGCTCCATCAGAAGGATGGACATTCTTTAACCCATTATTTGAAATGTTATCACACATGTATTCCTGAGGCATACAGGGAGATTTCTGGACTTGGTACTAGTGACTTAAGAGGTTTACAATGAGTTATTTATTGGTGATTGGTAACCTAGACCCTCTGGAGGCTCTAAGGTGAGAGGATGTAACTTTTTTACCTTAAAAAAAAAAAAGGCCTTGGAATAGGGTGTAGAATGCAAAATTAGAATAATTTTTACAGAGCTATATCTCTAAATGTGTACCATAAGGTTCTCATTAGCTGGCTTCAAAGGGGCATGCTGGGACATTTTTTCCTGGGAAATACATGTCTGATGGGAAATTACGCTGTTTACCAGGAGTTTGTTTTACACATGACCTTGAATGAATGCATCTGTGGCTTCAAGAAAGGCAGACCTCTATTTCCTACCAGTGACAGGCAGTCAGACTGGTTTATTTCTAAATGCATTTGGGCTGAGATTACCTGATGCTAACCAGACTTCTTCCTTCCCTGAAGTCTCCCAGCTGAGTTTGTGGCACCCATCTGTGACCTTTCCCTCTGAGTGATTATATCTCCATTCTCTGTTCCCTTAATCATTCTTTTGAGACAGTTCTGGTAATATACTCAGAGAAATTGAACATACTAATTGCATTTGCTGTTTTCACTGTACCTACAATGAAAGTTGATTTGCTCAGTTTTTTTATTTGCTCATTTTAATTCAAAACCTCATCTTCAGAGCAAGTTGGGCTAATGACCTTTGCTCTCAAGGTTTGTTTACCAGTTTTGTAGTCGTATTTGGCAAATTATAGCAAATAGAAACGACTCTTTCCCCCATTTATTTGTTCTTGCATTTGCTTATGTATGCTTTCCTGACTTTTCTTTATGCTTTGAGACTACTGCATCTTATAAGAACTGGGCTGATGGGCAACATAGACTTGCCAGGAGCTCAGTCTCCCATAATGCTTTGGTTTTGAGAGTTAGAAAACTCTTGAGAACTTAAGGGAACCAAACTCAGGAATCCCAAAGTTGATTGCATTATGCCATTGGTTTAGGAACTGGGCATAGGACCAGTTTGCAGCTGAGTGAGCTAGATGCATTTGGGTTTGAGTTTTTGTCATATAACAAAATGTAAGTCAGCCGTAAATAATCAAAACACTTTATTTTATTTTTCTTTTTTTAATAGGAACTTTCTGAAGAAAAGTGATGTGTAAAACATTTGATATTTAAGACAATAAAGTTTTTATCATAAGACTCTTGTTTGCTCTTTTTTAAAATATTTTTATTATTTTAGAGAAGGTGGAGGGGGGAAGAGGAGCAGAAAGCATCAACTTAATATGTGCCTTGACTGGGCAAGCCTGGGGTTTCGAACCAGCAATCTCTGCGTTCTAGGCCAACGCTTTATTCACTGCATCACCACAGATCAGGCTCAATTTCTTTTAAATTGAAGTGGTTAATTTTATTATTATTCAATGAGAAGGGGAAGCAGAGACAGACTCTCGCATGCACCCTGACTGGGATCCATCTGGGGCTTCACACCATTGCTCAGCAACTGAGCTCCTCTTAGGGCTGGAGCCAGAGGTCATGGAGTCATCCTTAGTGCCTAAGGCCAGCTTGCTCTAATTGAGTCTTGTCTACGGAAGGGGAAGAGTGAGGGAAGGAGTGGAGAAAGCAGATGGGAGCTGTGTGCCCTGACCAGGAATCAGACCTGAGATATCCACACAATGGGCTGAGCCAACCGATGAGGGCTGGTTAATTAACTTGTCCCTGCCCCTTTAAATCACTTATACCCAGGCTCTGTGACGTACCATGTGCTTGAACCCCAGAAAAAATGGGCTTCTCCGAGTCCTTAAAGTAACTTTCCAGTAACCACTGCAGGAGGATAGCTGTATGCTGAAGTGTAAGGTGTGCATTTTGTGACTGTGTGGGCCACTGATACACAGTAATAGAATGTTGGTGATGGGATATTGTGGTTTAGACTAACCTCCAGAGCCAGGCTGCTTGAGTTTGAACTCTAGCTCTGGCACTTAATAGCTATGTACCAGGTATCCTCTTTTTTTTTTTTTAATTCATGTTAGGAGACACAGAGTGGGGGGGAGAGAGAGAAAGGGGGAGGAGCTGGAAGCATCAACTCCCATATGTGCCTTGACCGGACCAGTGCAGGGTTTTGAACTGGCGACCTCAGTGTTCCCAGGTCGACGCTTTATCCACTGCGCCACCACAGATCAGGCTGTACCAGGTATCTTGCCTAACCTTTCTGTGTCTCAGTTTCCTCATCTGTAAAGTACAGACTATCAGGGTTTACAGGGATTAAACAAGTCAATATGTGTAAAGTCCTCAGAAAATGGCACATAGTAAGTGCTCATAGATAGTAGAACTCATTGCATCACATAAGAGATTTGAGCATGCCTGATCAGGCGATGGCGCAGTGGATAGAGCATCGGAGTGGCATGCAGAAGACCCAGGTTCGAGACCCCGAGCTCACCAGCTTGAGCGCAGACCCATCTGGCTTGAGCAAAAGCTCATTAGCTTGGGTCCAAGGTCACTGGCTCCAGCAAGGGGTTGCTCGGTCTGCTGAAGGCCCGCGGTCAAGGCACATGTGAGAAAGCAATCAATGAAAAACTAAGGTGTTGCAACAGCAACGAAAAACTAATGATTGATGCTTCTCACCTCTCTCCGTTCCTATCTGTCTGTCCCTGTCTATCCCTCTCTCTGACTCTCTCTCCCTGTAAAAAAGTAAATAAAGAGATTTGAGCATGCTAAAGGGAATTTTCAGAAGTTGGGCAATTCTAGCAGTCTTGTGGGAGGGAAGGGCTCTGCCTCATGCCATCAGTCATGAAGGGTCCTAGCTGCCAGGGCTCTGCCCTCTTCAGCATGCGGCTTCTGAGATTACTTTGGACATCAGCGTGCAGCTGACATCCCAGGAGAAGAGAATGAGGGCTATCGATGGAAGTGCTACCAGGGCTGGCAGTGGCGTGCATCACTTTATCCACATTTCACTGACTGGAACCCGGCTATAAGGCCATATGGAAATGCCAGAGAGGTGGAGAGAGCTAGAGCTAATCCACTTGAGTGTCCAAGAAGATGAGGAACACTGTTCCGTGGTCAGCCAGCAGTCCTTGCAGCGTCACCTCACCCAGACCACAAATGCTTGGGCCCCCAAGGAGATGAGCCTGTACCCCAGCCAAGCACTCAACTGACCTCTGCCCAGAATCCCGAGATGCCCCGTTCTCTCCTTGAGGTCTTGACTGTGGCTCTTTTTTTTTTTTTAAATGTTAAGAACCACTGCACTAAGGTCTCCAGTGTGGAAGGTCAGGGTGTGCCAGTGAAGGAGAGACACCTTACTAACTGAAACACAGATCTTATCATTGTGCATGTCTGGCTTTTATAGCTCTACAGTGAGTTGTACATCACCACTATTGCGTCTAGAGCAGTGGTTCTTTTTTAATGGTGTTTACATTTTATTTATTTATTCATTTTAGAGGAAAGGGAGAGAGAGAGAGAAAGAGAGAAGTAGGGGAGGAGCAGGAAGCTTCAACTCCCATATGTGCCTTGACCAGGCAAGTCCAGGGTTTCAAACCGGCAACCTCAGCATTCCAGGTCGACGCTTTATCCACTGCGCCACCACAGGTCAGGCTTGACTGTGGCTCTTTTATGGTCTGGCAAACAACTGAAGATGATGCTGTCTGCTCCTACCCAATATACAAGTGTTGGCACAAGGACAGAACAACTGAGATAGAAATTGCATAAAAGTGCTAAGTTATCACCTGCGGCTGCACAGCTATTAGTGTCCTCATGGGGTTAACCAAGTATGTATGCCCATCCTTATCTATGGACAGTGTCCTTTAAAAAATTAGAGCTAAGGTGGCTTGGTTCCTCCTAGAAAGACGAAAGCCCTCCTGGTTTTTCCTGTTCTATCTCAGGTATCTGAAGTGCCCTGGGCCAGAAATCCTCCACCACCCCCACCTCCCACCTGCTCCTCTCACGTTCATCCTCTGAGCAGTAAATGACAACTGCATCCTTCCCTTTTGCTCACTGTAAAGCCTTGAGTGCTTTTGCAACCTGCATCCAGCGCACCCTAAATCATATGGGCTCCACTTCAAGGTCCAGTTGTTTCTAGAACCTCGGTCTCAGGCACCTCTCACCTGGGTTATTGCAACGGGTCTCCTGCTCCTGTGCCTGTCTACCTATGTTCTGTTCTTAGCACGCGATTCTGTTAAATCAGTTCGTACCTCTCCTTAAAATAAAACCCTTCAGCGGGTCCCTGCCTGACTCGGAGTCCAATCCAAAGTTCTTATGATGCCCCTGTGGCTGCTGTTTGCTCCGCCATTCCCTCCTGCCTTGCTCCCCTCAGCTCTAAGCCACCCTGAGCTCCACACTTGAACTCACCAAGCTCTCCTACCTTGGGCCTTTGTAGTGGTTATTTCCTTAGCCTGGAGTGTTCTTTCCCTGGATGCCTTCACGGTTTTTTCTCTCTCTTCCTTTAGGTCTTTACTCAAATATGACCTAAGTCAGGTCTTCTCTGGCTACACTTTTTATATTTTATTTGATTTATTTATTTTAGAGAGGTGAGGGGAAGGGAGGAGAAAAAAGCATCAACTTTCATATGTGTCTTAACCAGGCAAGCCCAGGGTTTAGAACCAGCAACCTCAACGTTCCAGGTTGATGCTTTATCCCCTGCACCACCACAGGTCAGGCTTGGCTACTCTTTCTAAAATTGTAGCCACCCACCCCCCTTCCTATGTCACTTCCCTTATTAATTTTCCTCCTTAGTAGTAACCACTACCTGGCATACTCTGCACTGGCATATTCTGCATTTCATCTCTGTAGTTCAGTATCTTTCTCCCCCATTAGAACCTAAGTAAGCTCCAAGAGGGCAGGGATTGATGTCTGTCCTTTTCGTTGCTACAGCCCCAGTGCCTGGTGCATAGTAGGTTTTTATTTTAATCTTACCTTTTTTTTAGAAGTTTTTTTAAAATTTCTTTTTATTTATTCATTTTAGAGAGAAGACACAGAGTGAGAGAGAGAGAGAGAGAGAACATGGGGAGGAGCTGGAAGCATCAACTCCCATATGTGCCTTGACCTCTAGTCAAGGGTTTTGAACTGGCGACCTCAGTGTTCAACGCTGAGGTCGATGCTTTATCCACTGCGCCACCACAGGTCAGGCACATAGTAGGTTTTGAATAAATAAATCCATGGACACCATTAGACTGCCATAGTTTCTCAATTCAAAGGCTCTAAGGAGCTGTGCCATAAGTGGGGTGACAGCAGAACTGGTCCTGAAACCCGGCCAGCTCATTGAAATCAGTTTGCAGGATTTGGGGATTCTAGACCAGGAGGACTGTTGAGTTTGAGTTTAATATAGATTTAAAAGATATGACATTCTGAAATTAGTAAGTTTACAGGCGTCCATGTGAAGTAGTACTTTTTATTTTACCCACATGTAAGACTCTGTACACCTGCTAAGGGCTGTACAGACCATAAGTCTTCATCATCTTCCTAGAATGGGAAGGCCCACATTAGGTATAAAGAGAAACAGCCTTATATCTGATCCTGCTTCTCTTTCTGTGCTTTCTGAGGAGAAGGACAGGTAAAATCATTTTCTGCATTTCTATTGAATTAAAAATTAACCAGCAGATATTAATTCAATAAACATGAGGCCCTGACCAGGTAATTCAGTTGGTTAGAGTGTATTTCTGACATGCCAGGGCTGCAGGTTTGATCTCCAGTCAGGGCACATACAAGAATCAACCAATGAATGCATAAATAAGTGGAACAACAAATAGATGTTTTTCTCTCTCCTCTTCCTCCTCCCTTCCTCTCTCTCTAAAATCAATAAGTAAAAACATATACTGCTCACAAAAATTAGAGCATATTTCAAAATGAATATAAAGCTATAAGCTATAAAATATCCCCTAATTTTTGTAAAATATCCCCTAATATTGTGAGCAGTATAAATAAAAACATTGTGTATCATGTGCCAGATTGCGTGAACTGAGCAAAGGTGCGTGTCCCATGGGTCTCACATTATCGCTGCCTCTTTGAAGGATGACAACAAAGTGCTGGGTGATAATAAATTCTATGATGAACATTGGTAGACTGGCACACTTGAAGAGACTAGAGGCCACTTCATGTGGAGTAATCCATGAGAAAGGTCTGATAAGCTAACCTTTGAGTTTTGACTGACAAGGCTCCTTGCCAGGTGAGGATTTAGGATGTTTTAATTGTTAGGCTAAGCTGAAGGAAAAAAGGAAGCCCCAAATTTCAGTAATTTATTACACACAGTACAATACACAAATAGTGCCTGAGATGTGGAAGCACAGTAGATAAGGCATCAACCTGAAATGCTGAGGTTGC